>CM019150.1:179787264-180394367 GCA_009733165.1 Naja naja
TTCGTTCAGTTACGTATTGCTATGCCAGTTTCAACCATTTTGTCAATACCTGGCCACCATACATAACTCCTGGCCAATCCCTTCATCCTTACAATACCAGGATGACCCTCATGTAACATTTCCAAAACCTCTCTTTGCAGTTTTGCAGGAATAACCACCCTGTTACCCCACAAAATACATCCTCTTAATACAGATAATTCAGTTTGCCTGGACTTAAAAAGGTTGGGCAAGGTGAGGTAGATCTTGAAGAGGCCAACCTTTCTTAATCCAGCCTATAACAGGAGCCAACACAGTGTCTTTGGCAGTCTCTCTGGCAATTTCAGCAGCATGAACTGGAAGCTTGGCAGCAGTTTCTAGGAAAAAGGTGTGTGTTTCAGGTTCAAAGTCCTCCTTGTGGTAATGAAGTGGGCAACGACTCAGTGCATCAGCATGTCCAATGTCCTTGCCAGGCTTGTGGATAAGTTTGTATGAATAAGCAGCAAGAAATTCAGTCCACTTCAGCATTCTTGGTGACAGGATAATAGGTGTAGGCTTGTCTCCTGCCACAATGCCTAACAAAGGTTTGTGATCTGTAACAATGGTAAATGTTCTCCCATACAGATATTCATGAAATTTCTTAACAGCTGCAACAACTGCCAATGCCTCCTTGTCCAATTGGCTGTAATTCCTCACTGCTTTGGTCAAAGTGCGAGAGTAAAATGCAATAGGGGCTTCTCTCCCACTGGGAAGCCTGTGGCTCAAACCCCCCACTCCAAAAGGGGATGCATCACAAGTCAGTACAACAGGCAAATTCTCAGAGAACTGTATCAGTACAGCATCAGGCGTGATTAGTCTTTTAATACTGTTAAATGCTGATTGTTCCTTCCTGCCCCAGACCCAAACAGACTTTTTATCAAGTAATCTGTGCAATGGTTCAGCAATGGTTGCCTTTTGAGGTAGGAACATGTGATAAAAGTTAATAAGTCCAAGGAAAGCTGGCAAATCTGTTTTGCATTTAGGTCTAGGGGCTTCTTTGATTGCTTTAACCTTGGCATCTGTAGGGTGGATGCCATGCCTGTCAATCATGTAGCCCAGGAACTCAACCCTGTCAGTTTTAAAGTGCATTTTCTTCCTTGACTTTTAACCCCGCTTTTTTGAATCTGGTAAGGACTTCTCTGAGTCTCTCTTGTAACTGAGTGTCATTTTCAGCAGAGATTAACATATCATCAAAGTAAGATACTACCCCTGGCAGTCCTTGGAGCATTCTTTCCATAAGGCTTTGAAAGATGCCTGGTGCCACTCCTACTCCAAATTGTAACCTTTTACATTTGAAAGCACCTCTATGAGTCACAATGGTTTGGGCCTCTGCAGTGGCATCATCAACTGTTAGTTGTTGATATGCCTGGGCCAAATCCAATTTGGCAAAGACTGTACCCCTGCCAAGTGAATGTAACAGATGATGCACCACTGGAACTGGATATGTGCTCTGCTGCAGTGCATGGTTCAATGTCCCCTTATAGTCCCCACAGATTCTTACTGACCCATCAGTCTTGACTGGTGTGACTATGGGTGTCTCCCATCTGGAGTGGTCAATGGGCTCTAAAACACCTTGAGCCATTAATTTGTCTAATTGTGCATCAATTTTTTCCTTTAAAGCAAATGGAACCCTTCTGGGCTTTAAACGAATTGGGGGCACCTTTGGATCTAGGTTGAAAATGATAGGGGTCCCCATATACTTGCCCAATCCTTCGCTGAAGACCTCTGGAAACTCAGACTTCAAGGCCTCCTCCCATTCAGTGTTGCTCACGTGATTGATGCCAGTCACCTCGATGCCTAGTGGCTTGAACCACTCAAGTCCCAGCAAGCTTGGGCGATCCTTGTCCACGATGGTCAGGGGCAAACGTTTGGTGTGGCCTTTAAACTTCACATTGAATTCTCTTGTTCCAACTACTGGAATCTTGTTCCCTTGGTAGTCTTTAAGAGTCAGTGCTTGCTTCTGGAAATGTTTCTTCTGAATGTTGGGAAGTAGCCTGTGAATAGTGTCCCATGACACCATAGATAAATAGGAGCCTGGGTCCACTTCCATTTGGCAAGGCCTACCTTCAATGAATACCTTCACATGTACTTTTCTGCTTCTCAAGGGTGAAGAATGACCAATGGTGATTGTTTGATGAATTTCATTCTTTCCATTTGCTTCTGAGTTGCGCCCCATATTCTCACTGAAATTGTTGGGCTTGAATTCCTTCTCAGGGAATTTCTTCCTACTAGGTGGAGTTCTGGATGATTTGCAGACTCTTGCTAGGTGACCTCCTTTCTCACAACCTAGGCAGATGGTGTCTAAAAACTTGCATTCAGTGCGGGGGTGCCCCCACAGGCTCTGCAATAAAAGTCTTGCCTCTTTTTTCCAAGGTCTTTCCTTTTCTTCTCCATTCTGAGTCTATAAATTCCTTCCTCCACCTCACTACAGTCTGAATCAGAGTCTATTTGCTCGCAATGGGTTGTTGTGGACTTTTCCACATCAGAATGGCTTGAGGCCTTGTTAATTTTCTTCATGGCTGCTGCTGAGGACTTGGTTGCTTCCGCTGAAACAGCTTCCTCTGTGGCCTCCTTAAACGTGATCTTAGGTTTCATTAGTAATTTGCTCTGTAAGACCTTATCTTTAAGGCCTAGAACAAACCGATCACGCATGGCCTCTTCTAAGTTGGTAAACTCACAAGCACCCCCAATGTCCCTTAAACATGCCATGAAGTTGTTAACAGTTTCGCTTTCCCCTTGATCCCGATGATAAAACTCGTGTCTCTTAACGAGGCACGATACTTGTGGGGCGTAATGGGCTCTTAAAAGCTTTTCTAAATCAGGCCATTCCATTACCTTCAAGTCTGCAGCTCCTGCCAATGCCTTCGCCATCTTGAAGACTGCCGGACCGCAGTGCGTGAAATACCGCCCTCTTCCGCTTCTCGGGATATCAGCGAGGTCGTTTCCTTCCAAATACATTTGGAAGCGATCCGCATCGATTCCCAGTCTTCTGCGCCGGATCGAATGGGGCTGGGGGTGTTCAGCGCAGCCATCTCGCTCTTCTGCTTGTCTTCGCGTCATCTCTTTTCAGGGAATCCCACCTTCCGCCAGTGTTATGTTTGCATGAAGAGTCAGATGAAGAGCTTCAGTGAAGAGTTTATTAAGTGACTACAGCTCGAATGGACCCGACTTGGCTGGGCTATGGCTGCTTCTTATAGCCAGCAGCCGTAGTTGCCAGCCAATCAGAGTGCAGGGTTTTTCCGCACTATTTAAACCAATCCTATTTGACATTTTACAAGAACAATTCAAACTAAACCAATAACATTCAAACCTACATACATAACAGTATTCTCAAAGATTGGTTTTGGCATGCATATATTCTGCAATTGTTTCCAACCATTTCTGTGCCCGGAAGTACAAAGTCTAGGAGCCTATTTTTAAAGAACTATAGTACAGATCTTTGTGTGGACGTTAACTGAATAATTATTTGTAGGGGATTATGTTTGTATATGTGTGTTTCTGTGTGCATGAGTGAGCCAGTGAAAAAGAGAAAGAGCTTTGTTTCTAGACAGTGCTGTAATTTTTATATGCTTGCACTCCAGTGAGAAACCTTTTGGCTAAGAATTATACTTCAGTGGCTGTTTGATGAATATACTACAATACAAAATGATTATATATCAAATCAAATGTACACCTAACCTAGTAGGCATGTAAAAATTCTTTTGTATGAACTTATCACCAAAAGCAGAAGAACTTTTTGCAGTATATGAACCTTTACCTCCAATTCTTGCAGAATAGAGTTTATTCATGAAAAAAATAGCAATAGTCTTTTCCAGAGTGCTATATGCAATGGATTATTTAGGGTGCAAGCTTAGTAACTCTCTCTGTGTAAATCTTACCTTCCTGTTTATGAAGCACAGCACACACATTTCCACGATAGTTTAGCCATTCTATGGTAGGTTCTCCCCTCTCCATACACGTAACTATACCCACAACTACATGTTTTTGTATGTAATTAATATTACTGTGATGTAATATTTATATTGTACAATTTTGATGATATATATTCCATTTTTTAACCTATTTATACCCATTGACACATTCATCTATCCATAGGGCATTTTCTATATTTTGCAGCCACCTGCTACTATTAATATACATGAAATTCTTATCTGGACTATCCCAATTATTTTCATAGGCTGTAATTTAGAAATTAAGGGCTTGGAAACAATTATACTATAACTACTTTTGAATCTCTCAATTACTCAGATACAAAGCTCTCTTTTGGAGAAGGTAATTGACCATAGATCTGACTAAATTCTTTCATTTCAGTTCTACCCTCTCCTCTTTTTTCTTTTTGCCATAAATTCATTTTGCTCTGATTCCATATGTCTGTGAATACAAAGGAAGATAAATAAAAAACCCCACACAAACATTCATATACCACTCCATGTATATTTCGTATAGTACATATGTTGTATATTTATTTTAGTTAGTATGGATTTTTTTTGCAAACAATATTTTTGAAGCTGTACCATATTGTAACAATCTGAAAAATAGGTGGGTTAGCACAGGGGTGGGATTCAACCGGTGTTAATACCGGTTCGGTGATTACGGTTGTGCATGCATGTGCAGTTCATGTGCAAGCGCGCCCAATGCGCACTACGCATGCGTGTTTAAAATAACCTTAGGCTGTGTCACCCGGACAGCTGAAAAGCACTGTACACAGATGTGCAGCGTTCAAAAAGCCTCTTTTTCCCTGCTTTTTCAACCTCAGTTGTGTCGTGCAAAGCAGCTGAGGTTGAAAAAGCAGGAAATAAAGGACAGGTAAGTGCCTGGGTCGGCAGATGGGCCAAACAGCAGCAAACACAGAACCGGTTCTGTGTCTGCTGCTCTTCAGAGCTACCGGCTCTATAGAAGTGGGCAGAACTGGTAGCATCCCACCCCTGGGTTAGTACTCACAAATGCAATTGTAAATTCAGATGATGTGATTTGAGTGATTAATCCAAGGCAAAACAATGCTTCTTCTCCCTCCCCATTACACTTTTAATTCTGAGGATGTTTCTGCCATGTCCTATCCAAGGATGTCCACAGGACCAGGTCAAAAGAGTCAAGATAATGACCACAAAAGTACAATGGAGTTCTGCTGTTTTTGTGGTTCACATAGTAAAAAACAGGAGGTGTTTTGACTTTGTTGACCGCAGACTGTGTATATCTATGGTTCTTTTTATGTATTTGGGTTGGCTTTCCTTGGAACGTTTGTAAGGCACTCTGTTGCTTTATTTTCAACAGAGATTTTTGTGGATATAAAGTAGATAAAAAAGGTGCAGGTGGGTGCAGATTATAAACAGTCCCATCATAAAATATTGTAAACATGGCAAGATAGATAATCCAATAAAACCTCATTTTAGAGCAGTGTAAAGAATAAGCTAGCTGGTTCTATTCAAACTTACTTATGTCCCTATTTAGTATTTCATACTAGGAAAAAATATGAAACTATTTGATATTTCAAAAGGTTTCCTGAACTTTTCCTCTCTTTCACTGATTAAGTAACATTAATGAAATGCTTGCAAAGTGAATAGTTACCAGTAATGGACACCTAAATATGCCATTTACTGAGCCAGAAGATAAGAACAAGTACACACCATTTATATTTAATGCCAGCTGAATCATTGAGTAGAAACTGGATGAAACAGGCAGCAGGCATGAGCAGATTTTGAGCTGAACAGCTGCATTTAAGCTACCAGATATTCTTTCATCTGTCTTCACTTATGCAGTTTATTGAGTGAAATGTCCAAGAATAATGGAAGTATTCTTGCTTAAATCTCTCATCAACACAAACTCAACAAGTGGCATTGTGTAAACTGCTATCTGATTATTTAAGATAGTTTTATTCCATTTTTCAGCAAGAAAATGTTCTCAGAATAGCTGGAAACAATTAATGCAAACAAGAGAGCTTTTCTGCACACTTTTAAAAACTAAAAAATAATCATAGGAAAGGAGAAAAATAGACAACATGATTGAGGCCCAGAATGTAGGAAAAGCAAAGTTAGAGTTAGAAATTGAAGTTAAATACCTCATAATACAAGCTGGAGTAAAATAGTTCAATACGAGTAGAAACTAGTGCATGGGTGTCAAACTTGATTGCATCATGGGCCGGATCATGATGTATTGTGATGTTTTTTGCCTTTTGAGGAACCTGGGTAGGCATGGCCTACACATGACATATCCAGCAGGCTGCCAGTTTGATGAGCCTGGCACTGGCACTGAGTTTTTATTGCAGCTGATGGTGTAATCCTACTTCCTGTCTTCTCTAACTGCTGCCTGAAGGATTTCAAATTTTCTCTGTTCCAAATAGTGTGAGAACTAAATGACTGTAGATACTAATATGTTCAAAAGGACAACACTTTTGATCCTTTGTTCTGTCACCATTGATGCAATCTGAACTCTAGTTTGATAAAACTACTCAATATCCTTTTTGTCTTCTTTTGTCTTCTTTGTCTGAACACTAGTTTGCATAAAGCTACTCAATATCCTTTTTGTCTTCTTTGTTCTTTGTACTATTATTGTCCTGTTTTCTTTTAACCTTGCAATTGTTGGTATCCTAGAAGGTTGACAGGGCCTTGCAAAAGTTAAGGTTAGCTAGCAGGAGCCTTTTAGTTTTTAGGTGTGGGGTTTATGACAGATAAATCACTTCAGATTCATCTACTTTATGTGGTTTTAAATCAGCAAAGAGATATGTCTGAAGCAAGGAGAGTATTTTAGTAGTCCTTAGTTTGTTCCTATCAATGTGAGGAGGAACTTAACTTAGTCATATATATTCTGCTTATTTTTTAAACTAGGAATACAAATATTGGGGATTATCAATTGGATATTTTACTTCCCTCCACAGTATCTGAGTAGATTAGAACTTTCTATTATAAGCTATAACTATATCCCAAGAAGACCCCTCATTTCAATCCTGAACTACAAATATTTTCCTTTATAATTATATTTTTATAGCAGATTTGGGGAAAAATGCACATGGCACCAGTATTTCAAAGATGAGATGGATAGACCAGTCATATAATATATGGGGGTATATGAATAAGTTTGTATTTGTTTATTTATTTGGTCATATTTATATAGTATATATTGGAGGTGGTAACCCTTTGTGAGCTGTATACAGTGAAATTTCATTTTAATGTATACTGATTAGTGTACATTCAAAGTTATTCTAAGTCTATGGAGGTAGAACAGCCTTTAGAATTGTGCACATTTATCTTTGTTTCAACACAGTTTAATAAAATGGGCCATGTTTTTACAGGGGATTCCAAAGATTCATACTATATAACACTATATACTGCATTTAACTGTCTAAATATATTTTGGAAAAAAAATGATATATATAATCAGAAAATATATGACTTGCCTTAGTGATAGCTCTCCTTTAATTCAGGGAACAAAGCCCAAGCTACTGTTTGTTCAAAATAAAAAAGAACTTGATTAGCATCATTGATTATGACAAAGTGCTAATGGGTAACAAAAATAAAGTAGAACTTTTCAACTTCTGTTTGTTTCCATTTGCTCCAGCAAGAGGCAACTATTCTGCTAGATTTTCAAACATCCTTGGAAAAGGTTTGAAAATGATAAATGACTTGTTAGTCAATATATATTTATTTTGAATGAGTTCACATATTCAGGGCCAAATGAATTATATCCCAAGATAGAGCAGGAATTTGCTAGTGGTTTAACCAAGCCCAATCAATTATCTTTGAGAAATCATAGAAAATTAGTTGAATTGGCAAATGACTAGAACAAAGTATAGCTTGTCCTCATCTTTGAAAAGGGACTGGGAACTGAATGGTACAACTGGCTTTCAATAATATTCCATGTGCATTACATGGTGCTGGTTGTTACCTATAAATATGGCACACAACCAGACAATTGACATCTGATTTCCTACATACTACATATCTCTTCTTTGATACAATGTCACCTTGGAGGCTCCAGGAAAATTCTTTTTCTATGATAATGCTGGCCCTTTAAAACAATTTTCCTATCATACATATACATGCACACATAAATACATATAATATATATTCATATATTATACATACATATACATATAATTCATATATTATACATACATATACATATAATTACACTCATACATATAAATAAACTCATACATTATAAATATATAATTATACTCATACATATAAATGTACATACACATGCATACACTTATGGGAGTTCAACCTGATCTACAAATGTCTGCCATATTTTATTAGAAATTAGTTTTAACTTGTTATTCAGTCAATATTTATTTTAGTTCTGATCCAGACTAAAAGAAAAGGATATCTAATATGAGCACATGTTTGTTGAAGTAAAAAATCCTGCAGAATAATTTTCAATAGAAAATTTTAGTTATTGAGATAAAAATGCTATTCAATGTATAGGATCTTTATCTATGTTAAAATCATTTTTAAACATCTACGAGAGACAATTAAAATAATCTTCAATAACCTCAATTGTACACAATACTGCAGCAATCACTTAATAATCATAGTAAATTAAGTTGTTCTCATGCTCTGTTCTTTTAATGTTTTATAGTTGATTCCTCTGTATGTTTATTTGGAAATAAGACCAGCTCATTTATTTGAATGTTGTATGCAGTTGTACAACATTTTGAGTTTAAACAAAATTATAAAAGTGCTTTGATTGGACCATTTTTACACATGATTTGAACTATGACCTTCACAGCTCGATAGCAGGTATCATTAAAGGAATAAATCTTATATAATTGTTCCTGAATAGGAAGAAAACTCAATTGTATTATTGGTTTTTATATTAATCATAATAGACAATGCCAGGGTCTCTTGTCCTTGCACATGATTTATAATGCTCCAGCTAACATAACATTCAAGTTTAATGACCTTTCCTGACAAAGTTCATTCCTTTAGATGAAATGGAATCATTGATAGGAGATTATTATAACATATTGATTAAAACAGTGTCATTAAAACTAAAGTTTAAAAATAGTAGTTGGAAAAAATCAATTCTTAGAAAGGTTAAATCACTTTAACTAAACATCTACTAACAGCTACTCATTATATTAGACATAATTGTTTGAAGACTTAAACTGACTGTAATTCCAGGATGCAGTGCTCATCTCTAAGGGTTAATTAGACTTTTGCCACATCAAATAATGGACTTTTGAAAGTTTTTGAGTCCAATCAGGGTTTAGATTATTCTGAAGCAATCAATAGCACAGGTTATTGATGTTTCCAATTTTAAAACCATTCTCATCTTCTTCCAATCCAGTTCCTACTTCTCCACCTTCTTTTAGCAATAATATAGTCAATCTGATGTTCATATACTTCAACCCATGATGTCCATGTATAGAGGCATTATTTTTGTTATTTAAAGACCATGTAAGCTATGAAGAAATTATTGAAATGGCACAAATTGCCTAAAGCAAGACTAGAACTTAGGATCATCTGGTTTCTGGTTGATGTCTTAATCACATTACTATTTTTTTGTGTTATATCAGTAGTGTGCATATGTTCAGAAGCGTATCACCTAACAAGGACAGCTGCTGAAGTCAAATCTCCAACAATGCCTCAGCTATGGTATGTTTCAGTCAGCATGTTAGTCCAATTCTGCTCCTGTTTCCCTTTACATATGGTGTGTAGAGTTTCTATAGATGCACACTCCATAGAGAACAAGATTGGAGAGTCTTCCACTATCCTATCCCAAAGGTGCTTTTTCAAGAAGCAATTGGACTTTCTATTTTTTCTTTGAAGACATTTTATTTATTTATTATTTATTTGTTTGTTTTGACTTGTATGCCGCCACTCTCCAAAAGGACTCAGGCTCACAGATAAAAACACAGAACAATAAATTAATTAAAAAGAAATTAAACTAAACAAGCCAAAATACAAGTATAAAACCAAATTAAAATCAAATTTAAAACCCACCCTCTCCCGTAGGAGATCAGTCCAGCCCAGCCTGTAAAAACAACCAGGTTTTTAGATTTTGCTTCTCATCCAAGCTATTCAGCTTCAGCTATTTCTCAGAGTTGAAAAAGCTTCTTGAATAAGAAGTGAAATATCTTCAACGAAAAACAAGAAAGTCCAGTTGCCTCTTGAAAAAGCACCTTTGGGATAGGAGAGCGGAAGACTCTCCCATGGTTTTGGGAAGAATGATATATTTGTAGCAATATGTAGCCAACACTGACAACAACATATAAAAAACAGAAATCTGGCATCAATTATAATCATTACTGGTAAATTTATTGCAGTCATGTGTGACGTATATTCTCTGAAGTAATGTCCTCTTGTAATGTGCTGAAGGAGGAATGGGGTTTCTGTTTTGCTCATCCTTTTGTTGATTTCTGCTATCTTCTCTAACAACATCCATTATAGTTATGCTAGAACAAGTGTTCTATCAGAACGCTTATATTGGATCTCAATGATTCCATTCCATTTATTTATTTATTTATTTATTTATTTATTTATTTATTTATTTATTTGATTTGTCAGTCGCTTACAAGATAATAGGTATAAGTATAAACATAGTTATGAACACATGGAATGGATACATATAAGAAAAATAAAAATAAAAAGAATCAATAGGACAGGGATGGTAGGCACGTTGGTGTGCTTATGCACGCCCCCTACAGACCTCTTAGGAAAAGGGTGAGATCAAAAATAGACAGTCTAAGGTTAAGGTTTTTGGGGTTTGGGGAAGAAACCACAGAGTCATGTAGTGTATTCCAGACATTGACCACTCTGTTGCTGAAGTTGTATTTCTTGCAATCAAGTTTGGTTCAGTTAACCTTGAGTTTGTATCTATTGTGTGCTCTTGTATTGTTATGGTTGAAGCTGAAGTATTCATTGACAGGTAGGACATTGCAATGTATGATTTTATATACTATACTTAGATCGGACGAAGGCAGCGTAGTTCTAGGTTTTCTAGGTCTAGAAATTCAAGTCTGGTGGCATAAGGTATTCTGCAATGAGTAGAGGAGTGGAGAACTCTTCTTGTGAAATATTTCTGGACTTTCTCAACTGTGTTAATAGCAAATATTTTGTATGTTCTAGTTAGTAGTGTAATATTACCAAAGAAAAAGCTATGTAAGATTAGGTTAACAACTCTTAATGCTTTTTTGGCTATGTAGTTACAATGGGTTCTAGCACTTAGATCATTAGAGATGAGTACTCCAAGATCCTTGACAGAGTTTGGATCATCAACAAGGTCTTGACTATTTAGCCTGTATTTTATTTTCTGATTTTTTTTTTGCCAAAATGTAAAACATCATTTATTCGTTGAGATTTGAAGTTGCCATTTGTTTGACCATTCTGATACATAGTCAAGGTCTTTTTGAAGGGTACTAGTATTGTCTGTGGTGTTGAATAGCTTTACATCATCAGTGGAGAGAACACAGTTGCTCTTAATATGATCACAGAGGTCATTTATGTAGAGTATGAAGAGAGTTGGTCCTAGAACGCTGCCTTGGCTGCCGGTTGACAGGTACAGAATTTGATAGGACGCTCCCAATTTTGATCATTTGTTGTCTGTTTGACAGGAATGCTTCTATCCAGTTATGCAGGTGTCCAGAGATACCATAAGATTTTAGTTTTAGGAGTAGTTTGTTGTGTACCACTGAATCAAAGGCTTTACAGAAATCTATGTAGATTGCGTCTATTGCTTTGCCCTGATTGAGTTGTGTAGTCTATAGATTGTGTTATATATATATATATAATTCTATAGATGAAAGGATGGATAATTGAACAGACCGGTTGATGTACAATAGAGATTTTTTCTTCTTCACAAAATCAGGCATCTGGATTCCATACCATTTATATGGAAACTTGGCTCTGAACTACAGAGGTCAACCGATGAATGTTTATTTACACAAGGCTTCATCTATCCTTAATAAAGCTATTTTAATATTTTTGCTATTACTCAGTTTTTCTTAATTCAGAAAAGGCATCTTGAAAGGAAAAAAGATAATTATCGGATGACTAAACGAAGAATGGAAAAAAGAGACAAAATTAATTGATGTGAAATGTCTTGCTACTTTCATAATCTTTCCTTCAAAGGAAATCACTGCTAATCTATGCTGTGGTTTCCTTAATATTGATTTCAGGAATTTATAATCTCTCTACAGGGAACATTGGAATAAATGACCAAGCTAGCTTAAGAAGAGTTTTATACAATCTACGTATAAAAATGAATCTGCAGAATATAAACTACTCTGCCAAATGTTCACATTTGAGAGCTCATATAAAGCCACACTAATGCACTCAAAATCCTCTTAGTAAATGTACTTGAGTTGATAAATGAGTATAAATATTTAATCTTTTCATGATTGTGTGACATTGCATCATTCAGTTTACCTTTTTTTCTAAAATGGTAAATTTAAGCTTCTGGCCCAGTACAAGAGTGTACTTCTACACAATAAATACTTCCAGCAAAAGAGAATTTACCGTCTCTGCGGCAATGTGTTCTACAATTGAACAATTTTTACTGCAGGGAAATTCTTCCCAATATTCAGTCATAATCTGTTTTTTGGTGATTTTATAAACTAACTCCTTGTTATTTCTGGAAAAATACTGATCTTCTACATATAGTCATTCATACACTTGAAGAAAACTTTTAGGTTATGCTTCAGATTAAACAAGAGAGATGGTGTAGCATGCTTTATTTTTGTAAGGTCATGTGACTCCTGATATGCAATACATTTTTTTTATTGGCTGAGAACCTAAATAAATAGCAGTTAATGTTGCAATAAGAATAGTATGGATCTAAAATTAATGTATGTTGTGTTTGATAGAAAATAGATTAATCAGCTACAAAGTATATGTAAATAGAAGGAAACCCTAAACCAATTAGGTGGATTGCATTCTATCTGCCTTAATAGAAAGTTTGGTAAATATAAGAAAATGGACGGAGAAATTTCAAGACATATAAGTGTTGGTAGAAAAATAGTGAGTGCAATGTAGCCTGCTGTGAGGAATCTGTTGGAAAAGGTAAAGAGACTTTTTATAAGATTGTTTCTGCCTGTTTTCTTATATAACTCTTAGTTGGTTATGCTAGGAAAAACAAAAGCTGAATGTAACCAGGGGTGGGATTCTACCTGGTTGGACCGGTTCTATAGAATCGGTTGTTACAATTCTGCGCAGTTCGGAGAACTGCCAAATTGTGCCACTGGCTGGCCCTATCCCTCTCCTCCCCATGCACTCACTCCTTATTTGGCATGCGCGCCATCCAACTTGTGCCTTCGCCTAATTTTTGGTAAGTTCCTATTTTTCCTTTTTTCCTTTTTCCTTTTTTCGACCATCAGCTGTTCTGACTATCAGCTGTGATGGGATATTTAGATTACCTAGAAAGCAGGAAATCATTGAATTTCTTGCTTTCTAGCTAATCTAAAAGCAGAGCTGAACCTTCCTTAGGACTGAAGCTTCTATTTTTCAGTGCAGACTCAGGCAATAGATTGCAGAAAGGTAGATCTCTGAGTGATTCTGTGAGCAACTTAATCTGCCTGCCTGCTTTGCCTGATTTTGGGTAAAAGTTGTTCTTTTTTAATAAAAAATTCAATATTTACATAAATATTTACAATATTTATATACAAGCCAGTCAAATGACCACCAAGCCATGCCCAGTCAGCAAGCCATGCCCTCGCAGTCATGTGACCACCAAGCCAAACTCACAAATTAGGCCACACCCACAGAACTGGTTGTTAAGAAATTTGAATCCCACTCCTGAATGTAACAGGAGCACTATAAATGGTTCACCTGGGAATGAATGGGTGCTAAATGAATACAGATGAAATAAAATTGATTGATCTATGCAAAATAAATCTGCTTTGATGGTTTAGTAATATTATATTTAGTAATATAAGAGAATGGATAAAGTTGCAAAATAGTGCAAAATAAATATTTGAAGAAAGAGTGAATAAGTGTTCTCTTTGTGTATTATGCATAAGACTGGATTCTTTAAAACACTGTTTTTGAAACTTGGCAACTTCAAAATGTATGGATTTCAACTCCCAGAATTCCCTAACCAGCTGGCCAGGGAATTCTGGGACTTAAAGTCCATATGTCTTAAAGTTGCCAGATTTGAAGCAGTGTTGTAAAAATGAAAAGCATGATGGTTATATACACAGGAACATATGTATATAAATACCTGGGGACAACGAGACTTATTCTAAAACAGGGGTGTCAAACTTGAATTCATTGAGGGCCACATCAGGGTTGAGTTTGACCTTGGGGGTCTGTGGTAGGCATGGCCAGGATGGGTGTGGCAGCTCAACATCAGTTGTATCAGGAGTGGCAAAGCATGCAATCATTGAACCAGTTGTTATGCCAGTAGCATCCCACCCCTGTCCTGAGCTCTGTTTTTGCTGGCAGAAGCACAGCTGGCCAGTCCTTCGCTATTCCCAGAGCAGCCCTGCGGGCCAGATCTAAGCATCCCACAGGCCGCATTCAGCCTGTGGGCCTTGAGTTTGACACCCCTGTTCTAAAGTATCTAGACTGTATGTGTATCTCATTGTGGATCCTTATTTTTTCATAGTAACAAATATATTATTTATTTATTTATTTATTTATTTATTTATTTATTATTTGGACTTGTATGCCACCCCATCTCCGAAGACTCGGGGCGGCTCACAACTAAAACATACAACAATAATAAATAATTAAAAAGAGAATTAAACAAATCACAAGCCCAATAATAGCTAATCTAAAATTTAAAATTTAAAATAGGTTAAGAACCATCCCCCCCCTGGGAGGGAGTCACAGCCCGGATTGGTCAAACAACCAGGTCTTCAGGTCATGGCGGAAGGTGCGAAGGTCAGGGGCCAGATGGAGCCCCAGAGGTAGCTGGTTCCATAGGTCGGGGACCGCCACAGAGTAGACTTGTCACCGGGGACCGCCAGCTGACATTGGCTTGCCGACGGAACCCAAGAAGCCCTTGCCTGTGTGCTCGCACAGGGCGATTGGCACTCGATATCAGCAGGAGTCGCTCCCTTAAATATTGTGGACCCATGTCGTGTAGGACTTTGAATGTTAAAACCAAAACCTTGAATCTCACCCAGAGTGCAACCGGCAACCAATGCAGGTCGCGCAGGAGGGGGGTAATATGGGAGAATCAGGAAACTCCCATCACCACCCACGCGGCTGCATTCTGCACCAGCTGCAATCTCTGGATGGTATGCAAGGGCAGTCCTAAATAGACAGCATTGCAGTAGTCGAGTCTGGAGGTAACAAGGGCATGAGTGACTGTGCACAGGGCATCTCGGTCCAGAAACGGGCGAAGCTGACGAACCAGCCAGACCTGGGCAAAGGCCCCCTCTGGCAACAGCCCCCACCTGCTCCTCCAACCGGAGCTGTGCATCCAGGAGGACCCCCAGGTTCTGTGCCCTATCCACAGGGGGCAACACCTCTCCCCCTATGGCCAATGATGGACATTCCTGACTGGACCGAGATGCCGGTATGCACAGCCACTCAGTCTTGGCCGGGTTGAGTCGAAGCATGTTTCTGTCCATCCAGATCCATGCCGCATCCAGACAATGGGTCATCACGGAGAGGGCATCACTGATCTGGTTTGGGGTGGAGATGTACAGCTGGGTATCATCAGCGTACTGATGGTACCTCACCCCAAAGCCACGGATGATCTCACCCAGCGGCTTCATGTAGATATTAAATAAAAGAGGGGAGAGGACTGACCCTCAGGGCCGACCTCTGCCCCCCTGCCAACACCGATTGTGACTGCCCCAAGAGGTAGGAGGTGAACCACTGAAGAACAGTGCCCCACTCCAACCCCCCGAGGTGTCGCAAAAGAATACCATGGTCAATGGTATCAAAAGCCACTGAGAGATCTAATAGGACTAGGACAGAGGAAAAACCACTGTCCCGAGCCCTCCAGAGATCATCCAACAGTGCGACCAATGCTGTCTCCGTGCTGAAACTGGGCCAGAAGCCCGATTGGTACGGATCCAGCTAGTCCGCTTCATCCAGGAAAAGTGGAAACTGCTGAGCCACCACACTCTCAACAACCTTCGCCAAAAAGCGAAGGTTGGAGACTGGACGAAAGTTGTCTAACACGGTTGGGTCCAGGGCAGGCTCCTTCAGGAGGGGCCTCACCACCGCCTCCTTCAAGGCAGAGGGAAAAACACCCTCCCCTAAAGAAGTGTTGACCACTGCCCGGAGCCAACCGCAGATGGCCTCCCTGGAGGCATAAGCCAACCAGGAAGGACACGGGTCCAACAAACATGTGGTGGAACTCAGACGCCACATAATCCTGTCCACTTCATCCTAATTGAAGTGTAAATTCTTTTAAGAATTTATTCGCATGGTTTAGAAGACATGGCAGGTGGGTGAAGGTCTTAGAAAACCTAAGCTCAATCCTACTGGACAACAAAAAGATTCCGAGATATGCACTGTTAAAATATGATTGACCACCAAATGCTCGCAAAGAAAGTCTGTCCTATCTCTTTCTATCTACCTAGTTATCTCTCTCTCTTTTTTTGCAGCTGGAAGTAAAATTAAGTTATTCACCCTTATTTATTAATCTGGTAACAACCAAATATGACAAACAACTCTGGAAAGAACCAAGAATCTCCTTTTCTCTTTACTGAAGAGAGCCATTGTTCATGAACTTAAGATAGCATTTCCTGTCTTTTCAGCATTCTCAAAAGTAAGCCAAAGCCATATCTTTTTCTTTTCAGCTTCTTAGCAGGGATAATTGAAGGCTGTGAACTATTTTGTACTTCCCAAGAAAAGGCACTTGATCAAATGTGGTAGGTTTTCTCTGTAGTGCCTTTAAGGGCTTTTAGCTATAAATGTTCTTCTGATGCAGAGTTCCATCTTAATTACTTAATACATTCTTTAGCAAGCCTAGCATCTTCAAATAAGATAAGCTCTTATGAGGTGAATTTCAACCAATTCCACTTTCTGGACTGTTAACAAATGCTTCTCAAGAGATTACTGTTGCTGGGGTAATTCTCTTTAACTGGTTAACTATTGATCAAGGTGCCAAGCAAATAACATTACAAGCTTGGATAATCAAAGCAAAGTTCCAATCTATTTTCTCCCTCGTGTAAATCTTCTGCAGTCATTTAAACTGATTTGAGGAATAAAAGCAGACAGGGAAAGTAGAAGCATACAAAGTTGGTTTTGATGTTTCTAGTTCCATATAGAGGGGCTTCTATTTATTTTTAAAAAGAATAAAAACAATATCTGCTTCAATCCTTCCTTGTTGGAACAAAGTTTGGGCAACTGAACAAATAGGTAACACAAAGATTACTACATATGAAGATTAATACTCACATAAAACTAAAGAGTTTATGCAACTGTTTTAAATAAATGATATCAAACATGATTAAGTTCTATGTTTCTATTTTTCTATTTCCTGACAGTATTATCTCCCTATTTAAAATGGGGCATTTGAAATGACCCTTCTTGTTTTTCTATAGAAATGCAAGAAAAATGTAGGTTCTGCAAATGAGCACCAGATTTTGAAGTCCTGTGAATTGGAAATTTAAAAACAAACACCTAATGTTAAATTTTCTAGGAAATATATGCAAATCACCTGAGATCCTATTTGGATCATCAAAGCCACCTGATTCAAAAAGTTATTTCAAATTTCCAAACCAATTCAGACTGAATCCAATTTGATTGAGATCAGGATCATTCTTTCAAATAATGTCATCAATTGGGGCCTTGAAAGCAGGTTGTTCTAATTGTTTTCCTGTTCTTGGGAACTGCACCTCCCTTGCAATCCATATGGCCACAGAAATGCTGGGTTTTAGAAAAGCCATTATAAGAGGGCTTTTTCAACAAGCCTTAGGGGCAGAATGTTGTGGGTGGCTTGTTTTTGTAATCTGAGGGCTGGCTGAAATAGATCTCTACTGATCATGATCGCCAACTATGATTTGTACTACTTTGCTACACTGGTTTGTATTTTTAAACTTTAATTATGAAAACAGTATATAAATTGTTCAAAGTCAATACTGATTGGAGTGGCACATAAAGCCAATAAATATAAAACTTTGCTGTGCATGCTTTGGAAGATTATCTTATTCAGGGAATCTGATCCAATCATCTTCTGATCAAATGCATATGCTTACTAGCTCATGTAGAGTAGGATCAATATTACAACATATACCACTTAATTCTGACAAATCATTTGTCAGCCAAACAAAATTTCCAGTGGGCAAATTCTTATAATCTGCTTTTACCTCACAAGGAAACAATGTTTTATTAGTTACAACTAATACAATAAGGCTACTGTATTACAGTCATCCTTCATTACATGCAACACTAAAACTGAATTCAGAAAACTTTTTGTTACCAAAACCATTTTCTGTGTTCATGCAGGACAATGAACCATAAAGTCATAAAATAAGCTATGTTTGCATGACACAATAAACCAGAATTATTTTAAAAAATGAATCAAAGTAAGCTTAGTATGTTGCATGAGGGTATGTCTATGACCTGATGAAATATGTAGGAATAACCTGTATGTAACCAACTAGCATATTACTTTCCAATTTCATAACTATGCATGCAAAACAATTTGGGGGAAATCAACAATAAGGGAATAACACTCTGTTTAACTATATGTTTTTATAGATGCTGGGCAGAAATTGCCTATGGTCTAACCATATTTTTATGAAATTTGGGAACTTGATTACAGGCACAAGATTTTCAGTCTGAGATCCAGTAGAAATATCAAGATGTGCTTAGACTTTGTATGATTAAATACCCCTAAGATCAATTAGACAAATGGGCTTTGGTGAAATTTTCTCAGATTAGATGTATTGTGGATGATGGTACAGATTCAAATATTCTACACAATTTCTGAGATATAAAGATTATGCGTAAATCTTCTCGGATTGATTGGAATCAGCCTATTAAGTCAGAGTAAAGCTGAAGAATAACTTATTCTACCTATACCATTGCAAACGTGTTCTCCAGGGTACTTCCCATACAAGCTCTTTGAACTACTGCAGAAGTACCTGTACAGCTGTTTGAACTCAGGCTGTCATCTGGTTTTGGCAGTTAAGCCAATTTATCATTGGTTCAGGAATAATGCATTGACAACTTTTGGCTATCTTTCCACATGCAGCGCTGAGGTTCATTGCCTCTTCTTGTCAGCAGGCCTCCAAAGCTTCAGCATCTTTTCCTGGTACCTGTCTGCAGGCATTTTAAGCAATGCCTCTCTCATCAAGAAGTTCTTTGTCTCTGCTAATATTATGAGAGATTTTGAAGTGGCTGAGAAAAAAATAGAAGCAGTTCTAGACATAAACAATCAATATATGGAGAGTTGTTAGAGGTTTTTCTAATAAATGGCAGTTGAATCTGTGTTGCAGAAAGATTGGGAAGAAGAGATTCAAAAGTTTTAAAAAGTTCCACCTTAATGAACTTCGAAGTAATGTGGGACTTGAAGTTACTATTGCTCTTCCAGGACTCTGGGATTTACCTTAATTATTGCATTAAAATTGCTTATTGGAGTCAATATGATTCTTGCTTTCTTGACTGAACTCTGCTTGGTGTATTTTTCATTTGATTTTTAGAGTCACTGACCTATTTTACTGGAAAATCAAATGATATTCTGAAAATAAAGGTGGCTGCTAAACTGAACATAAATTATTATCATGAGTAAGAGGGCTTTTTTTGTTCTTACCAATAATTATAAAAGTACTTAACCTAAATTTGGAGATGCAAACAAGGATTCAGTAAATTGTCAGGTTATCTCATTAACTGGAATACTTCTAATAGGCTTCTAATTGGATTTAGATTATCTCAGAAGAGTTACAAAAAACTGGGCTTTGTTTATTGCATGGGTTAATTTGAATATATCAGATCATTAGATTCTAAGGGAAGCCCTGTGTTATTTGGTGTTAAATATTTTAAACAAATGTATAATTACTGGAAAACCCTTTTTGTTATGGACCTCTATTTTGTCTTCATCCAAATTTTTGATTTCCATACAAAGGTGAAATTCATTTTTCTATTTTTAAAGTTATCATTGATATTATCTCTTGATTGATACAATCAAGATCAAGTGAGGTACTAATACCACTATATAAAGCCTTAGTAAGACCACACCTAGAGTACTGCATTCAGTTTTGGTCACCACATTATAAAAAGATGTTGAGACTCTAGAAAAAATACAGAGAAGAGCAACCAGGATGATTAGGGGACTGGAGACTAAAACATATGAAGAACGGTTACAGGAAACTGGGCTTGGCTAGTCTACTGAAGAGAAGGACCAGGGGAGACATGATAGCAGTCTTCCAATATTTGAGGGGCTGCCACAGAGAGGAAGGGGTCAAGCTATTTTCTAAAACACCTGTAGGGCAGACAAGGAATAATGGATGGAAACTGAACAAGGAGAGATTTAACCTGGAAATAAGGAGAAACTTTCTGACAGAACAATCAACTAATGGAACAGCTTGTCCTCAGAAGTTGTGGGAGCATCATCACTTGAGACTTTCAAGAAGAGATTGGACTGCCATTTGTCAGAAATGATGTCTCCTGCTTGGGTGGGGTGTTGGACTAGATGACCTACAAGGTCCCTTCCAACTCTGATTATCTGTTATCTGTTTTATTTACTCCAAAAATAACTATGGCTATAATTAAAAATATTATCTTTCTTCACTTGAAATTTACTTTATATAGCTTGTGTCAGACTCCTGCAGAATTTCATCTTCACACTAGAATTGCCCAACTAGTTTTGCCAGAAGAAGCACCTGTTTGTCTCTCCTTTTTGAGAAATAGGTATATGTGTGTGTGTGTGTGTGTGTGTGTATCCCAGAATCATGCTTCTCTGTGATAGGTTGACTCCTTGGAATAGCATCTCTTTGGAGGTTCTTTGCCTTCAGCATTACTTGCCATCCAGAATGGCATCATACTGCCTACTTATAAGTATGCTAAGAGTTTGTGATTATAGTAGATATAAAGTTTCTAAGTAAATATTCAGGGTTTTTTTCTACCATAAGGGCTATAATGTATATTTGGAAGATTTTAGTGTAGAGGTTTAATCTGAAACCCTGTTTACCCAAAACTTTGATATAATCTTAGTCTAAAAATTGGAGATGTACGTTTGCTTAATATCGGGACAAATGTTTTTCCTTCTAAACTTATTTATTGCAAGAAGAATTTGGATTGCCTGAAACTGGACCTGAACAGTTTCTGAAACTTCCAAGTTATTTGTTTATGGGAAGTGTTTTGTAAGTGTCTAAGCCTACCATTTATGTTTATAGAAAGCTGAAATTATTATTAAGATATATACTGGTCATTTGCAAAATCTCTGGAATGCAGAATAGAAGTATTTCATTATGACAAATGAGTGGTTATGTGCTTTAATGAATGTTTAATATTTTTCTTTGATCTTAAAGTGAGATTAATTCACCCAATGATTATTTTTCATGTTTATTGGTTAATTTAATGAATGTTTTGGAAGGATTAGATATCATTCTTTTTATACTGGGCATGTAAGATTTTTCAGGATATTTTGATACATATCATTGGGCTTCTTCCATTATTGTCCGATTATGGCATAATAGTCAAATTATTATTTTCATTGCCTTATTTATCCTCTGATGGTAAGTGGTAGATGTGGTTTTGTTCTGATGACAATAGAAATAAAAATAGTTCCAGGTCAGCTGTAATTCCTTATGGGGAATTGAATAGAGAGAGCCTAAATTATATTGGCATTCGGAATCGTGACCAAGATTAATAAATTAAGTCCTAGATGAAAGATTACCAGAAAATCTCAGTATTTTAGATTAAACAAAAAAGAAAAGAAGGAAAAATCTAGTGGCAAATCACATATATGTTATTGCCAATAAAACAACAGAGACAAATTCGTATAGTTACTAGGAATCAAGCTTATCTTCATATACATGACTAGAAAAATCTCTCATAATAATTTTCCTCTTGACTTATGTAGAAACCTGGGAACTACACAAAACACAGCCCTTTTACATTATGTTGCTGTAAGGAAAAAAATTAATACAATTTCTAGAGAGAGACAAAACATGAGAAAACTATTCACTGGAAAATCTGCTCCATCAAGGGAAGATTATCACTGGACGTTATATAAGATAAAGGAACTTTACTTCCATCCTTCTTGAAATAAAGAACACTGCTCCAAAATCCAATTACTGTGAGGCTACAGTACCAAAGGGAAGTAATGTGTGTGTGTGTGTGTTATGTGACATTTGTCTATACTATTTCTTATTGATTTAGCATGTCCATAAAACAAAGTGGGAGAAAATAAACAAAGTGGGAGAAAATAAATAAATGAATGTTGACCTCTCCAGAGAGATCGAAAAGATTTCTAGTAGTTCTTAGGAAGTAGTTTGTTGAAAAGACTTTCAAATCATAATCAGTGTATGATTACCACTTCTATGAAAATGGTAATACTATTTACAAAACACTTGAAATCTGTAAGAACTTAGCTGTAAATAGGTGCAAGGCTACTAAATTGTTTTGAACGATATATTTATAGTAGTTGAAAGGGCTCTTGATATTACAAATTTTGTTTTTCTTTTTTTTAATCTGTATGATGGAGAACATTTTTTTCAAGGTTGCATATTAAAAATTGATATGCTCTAAAATAAAATTTTCATAGATTCAACTTGTAGACTTAGCTTTATGGATTGTGCACTTAACAGGTCTGTTCTTTTCATAAAAAGTTGGTTGAGAATTTATGAGTGTGTCTGAGTTCATAATCATCAATGCTTCAAACTATTTCTCAAGTGAAATTGAATTCAAGAACTTTATACAAGCTCTTTTATGTTTGTTTTATTGTATCATACCATTTTTGTGCCAAAATTTAGAGTCATATCTGATCTACATGGGATAACATGTAGATTATTATTAACACACTCTGATGCTAAGGAGTTCTACTCCCCTCCCCACCTGAAAAGAAATCTGTTCCAAATGCAAAACACAAGCAGAGAAGAGGAGTTTCAGTTTCAGTTTTAGTTTCACAACATCAAGCAGCTTTAGTACAGAACAGTTGAGCTAAGCCACACCCAGGCTCCTTGCTGTCTCCTTCTCGCTCACACAGCAAATACTGTTTCAGTTTCCAAACAGCCCTCAAACTCTCTCACATACCTACAGGACACTAGCCAGATGAATACTGATGGATGCTGGTAGGCAGAGGCAGAATTTGTTTTTCCTTATTTTCCTCCCCAAAAACTAAGGCCAACCACATAGTTTCGTAGCGAAGCACGGGTATCGAGCTAATACACATATAAATGGTCTGGGGTTTGGCTAAGGCCAAGGAAATAATTAGGCAATGAATTGGAGATTTAGGATTATAAAATTATCTGAGCCTTGTTACAAAGTTCCCAAGCACTGAGGGAAATGTAGAGACTCAAATCTGCCAAATTCTCTTATTTTGTCCAATTACAGATAGGGTTTTTCCAGTAGTTGTTTCAATGTTCTTCCTTCAGTCATCCCCAGAAGGCACATTCCAAAAAGCTTCACTACTGCAGAGGCAATGCCATGTGGATCACATATGATTGAATCCATGATTGGTTGTGCCTGTTCTTCCAATTTAAGATGGTGACTACAACTACTTTTAAAACATTTTTTTTGGTTGTAGTAAAGATTGTTGTTTAAGCTGCATTATAGCTGAGAGAAATCCTAAAAAGTTATCTATGCTTTAACAAAAATGTTACTCATCAGTTGTTGGCATAGCAACCTAGTGTTGAAGTAATAGGAGTTTCATCCAAGATTTTCAAAACATTTCTAACCGCAAAATAATCTTGAGAGGAAAAACTGTTTAATTCAAGAAAGGTAATCAAACATATTGATGTGCCTTTAGGGGAAAACTTACTCTGAAAAAAGGCATGTACAAAATTCCTTTTTTACATCAAATAGATGAACATAGCTAGAATATGTTAGCAATTATAGACTAAATAGACTCTGCTAATTTCTGTAACATAATTTTCTATATGTTGTAATAGGATGCTGCTCTCTTTTCATACAAATTGCTAGTGGAAATCATTAAGGTTTGTATAAGACCATACATGCAGTTTGTTACACATGCTCACCGTAAGGAGTTAAAACCATTCAAAATGAAGAAAAGTATCCTGTACAGCTTTTGTACATCTTTTTTTCAAAGCAAACAGTAAGCAAAGATATTATAATATATGTAATATATACTTACGTTCTAGCAAAATTTTAAATGTATGTATGAAAGTAAGCATGAGAAATAAAAGTTGTATATTTACAGCCTGTATTTTACTGCTTATGTTTGTCTTATTTGGGGATAAATTCATTTTTACTATCTTTGGAAACTTTGAACAAATTAAAATTATAAATCTGGTTAGATGATAACGCTCCCAATTAAAGATTCCCGAGAATACGGTGAATGGCCAAGATATCAGCATCACTGAAGAAATCTATCAGTAGCTTGCACTTGAAAAACAAATGACCAAGCTCAAATTATCTTACTTTGTATACATTATGCAAAGTCCCAGCTCTGACGAAATGCTGGGAAAGGTAGAAGGAAAAAGAAGAGCAGCAAGGTGCATAAAATCCTTTATGGAGGTGATGAGTGAATTGTTGGTAGTCATGAAAGAGCAGGTTGAGGGGTAGATCTTCCTAGAGAAACTTATCTATATGGCCATTAGGAAACGGGCATGAATTGGCACATAATCAAACAGGTAAGCAAATAATGGAAATACTCCAACATAATATTTATATTTATTCTGTGGAACATAAAAGTCTTTAGATATTTCTCCAAGATGAAACAGGGACTGACCAAATTGGACAGATTCTTAAGGAAACAATCCCTTATCTGCGATAGGTTGGTGAAGAGTACACAAATGAAAATTCAGTTCTAGGTACTCAGCCACTATTTGTGCCACAGCAGCTTATAAAGTGTACATATGATTCTAACAGGATCATCTTCAAAAGTTGTAAACAGTTTTGGCGATATTTTGTCAGGTTCCACAGCTTTATTGCGAGTGATATTTTCTAGGATAACTTAAGTTCCCTTTACAGACCATTTGGTATATTTGAACATATTTGTACATATTACTTTTGGGACATTTTTTACACAGTTCTTCCATATTTTTGTGCTGTTACTTCTTTATACCTTGTTTCCCCCTAAAAATGTTTTAGGATTTTTTTTTGTTCACTTCAACTTTAAGGATGTTACAAATGTGTATCTGGAGTTCTTCAGTCACTTAGTAGTCTTGTGGGGATTTGAACTAGATTTCCCAAGTTCTCAACCCTTATCCACTAAACTAATTCCAAGTAGCCCAAAATGCCATGAATGAATTCTGCATGAATATTAAACATTTAACTATGCAGTTAGCACTGCATAGTTAGTTTGATTATCCATATATTCCTACATATTCAGGAATATGTGTCATAGGCTGGGTGATACTGAGCAGAGCAGATAAATTTCTTAGATATTTGGTTACAACAATATGCTCCTCATAAATCTTACCCTTCAGAAACATTATTTTCCAGTACCATTCACCAGTAATGGGGCCATCACAATTGCAGAAATCTCTAATAACTGCCCATAAGATGGCAGACCTAATTAAACTTGGCTGTTTCTTAAAATGCTAAGTAGGAATGAACCTGCTTGGATGGTAAATATCTAGAAATTACCAGAACTCAAAGCTACTGGAAAGTTAAGCAATAAAAGTTAAAAATTGGCAAGCCAGATTTAAATTATTCTCTAGGAAATGATATAGTCCACTTATTTATTCAATGTGGCTGCCCACTTTGCCATTACTAGAAGAGACCATTTCTACTCCTGGACATTTGCCTTCATGAGTAAACCTCTCATGAGGTAAGCCTCTATGATTGAAAAATTATGGAAGCACATTGCCATGGTAAGCCTCAGAGAAAACATTTTTCCTCTAAATGAATTAAAATGTGCTTGTTAAATACTTTATATTAAATGGCATTTTATATTTTGTTAGTTGTGGATCAACATTTTTAAAGAAGTTCTTTCCAATGGAAAATAGACTTAATATATATATATATATATTTAAGAATCCACAGCTGCCAGAATAATTTCTATCTCCTTTCATTGTACCCTTGCATTAGTGTTGTCATGCACATGCTTGTGCTCACACATATAGACAATACACACAATATTTAAGAAGTTTGGATAATGCCATCTGCTTTTCTATTGTTTCATAAAAAATCATCAGAACATTTAATATTTAACATTTAAAACTGAATAAATGTAAATCACTGCTTTCAGTTCAGTTATTTGGGCAATTAGTGTTGCAAAGAGAGAGAGAGAGAGAGGGAGAGAGAGAAGGAAGTGGTATTGCAGGAAAGGACTTGTTATGTAACTCATTAGAGAGCAATTTAAAAGCAATTTACTAAGTATTTATGTTCTCTCTTCATCAAAAGCAAGTGTGTCTAATAAGAACACTCAGTTCCTCAATATTGTTACACTAAGGCTCCACCATTTGGGGAACAGATAACTCACCTCTCTGAGCTGGGCATTTAACCAATGCATATGGTGAACAAAGGGAATCATTCTGGGAATTTTTAAGGAACAGACTAAAAATCAACCAATCAATCAATTAATCAATCAAAATACAGCTGAAAGAGTCTTGGAGGTCTTCTAGATCAACCCCTTGCTTAAGCAGGAGACTCTAGTCCAGGGGTTGCCAACCTTTTGGACCTCAGGGACCACCAAACACATAATTTTAAATCCCAGGGGACCACTAATATGAATTTTGACTGACAGTGGCTTGCTGTTGGTGGGAGAGAGAGAGAGAGATCTGACCTAACCTCTCTCTCTCCCTCTCCCCTCTCTCTCACACATACACACAGAGCAATGGTGGGATTCAAATTTCTTAACAACTGGTTCTGTGGGCATGGCCTAATTTGTGGGTGTGATTTGGTGGTCATGTGACTGGCTGGACATGGCTTGTATGTAAATATTATAAATATTTATGTAAATATTGATTTTTTTAAATTAAAAAAGCAACTTTTACCCAAAATCAGGCAAAGCAGGCAGGCAGATTAAGTTGCTTACAGAATCACAGATTCACTCAGAGATCTACTTTTCTGCAATCTATTGCCTGAGTCTGTCACATAAAATTTGCTAGCAAGCAAACTCATAAAATTTGCTAGCAAGCAAACTCATAATATTAACTCACAACACACCATGTATGTAAATATTGAATTTTTTATAAAAAAAGAGCAACTTTTACCCAAAATCAAGCAAAGCAGGCAGGCAGATTGAGTTGCTCACAGAATCACAGATTCATTCAGACATCTACCATTCTGCCATTGGCTACCTGAGTCTGAACTGAATAATAGAAGCTTCAGTCCTAAGAAAGGTTCAGCTCTGCTTAAAAGGAGAGCCAAAGATGTAAAGATTAGCTAGAAAGCAAGAAATCCAATGGTTTCCTGCTTTCTGGCTAATCTAAATCTCCTGGCACAGCAGAACAGCTGATGATTTAAAAAAAGGAAAAATAGCAACTTAGCAGGCAAGTTTGCCAGGTAAGGAGTGAGTGAGCGGGGAGGTTCCCGTGGGCCATGTGGGGAGCACAGCCTTGTGTTCCCGCGTAGCCTGGATTAATTGCTTTGGGGGGTGCTCTGGGGGTGACATTTCTCTGTGGACCACCAAAATTTTCTTGCGGACCACCAGTGGGGTGCAGCCCACCAGTTGGCGATCACTGCTCTAGTCTATACCATTTCAGACAAATGTCTGTCCAGCCTTTTCTTAAAAACCTATAACTTCTGATGGCAAGCTGTTCAGCTGGTTAATTGTCCTCACTCTTAGGAAGTTTCTCCTTAGTTCCAGGTTGCTTTTTTCCTTGATTAGTTTCCATCCATTATTTTTTGTCTTGCTCTCTGATGCTTTGGAAAATAAGTTGACCCCCTCCTCTTTGTGGCAACCTCTCAAATACTGGAAATACTGCTGTCATGTTCACCTTAGTCCTTCTTTTTAGACTAGCCAAACCCAAATCCTGCAACTGGTTTTCAACTGGTCTCCAGGCCTCTAATCATCTTAGTTGCTCTTCTTTGCACTTTTTTTTCCAAAGTCTCAATATCTTTTTTATAATGTGGTGACCAAAACTGATGTGTCCTTATAAAATGGTGCTAATACTGCACATGATTTACACTTCACATGAGTATTAAGGAAACTTCTTGTCCATTATGTGTAAAATAATATTTGTAATTAACAACCTATCAGAGTGCTTAGAATAATTTTCAGAAACATTCATACAAGAGATCAGAATTACAACATAACAAAACATATGTTGTCGGGCATACAGAATTACTGGGAGACTGACTGAATTATTGACTACATACATACATACATACATACATACATACATACATACAGTGCATACAGTGCATACCGTATATACATACTGATTTGGTGAATATTACTGCTTCTAACTCACATAGCTGAATTATTAGATCAAGCCAAGGGATAGGGCCAGGCAGACACATACATACCCACCCTCACAAACTTCCTCCACCCACCACAGAGCAATGCTGCATATATTATATTTTTATGGTTGGTAGGAGCCGATTCTGCAGAAACTTCAGTGAGAAAATGCAACTTGATTCTTTTGCTTTTTCAGCAGCGGAATCTTCATGACTTTTATTATTCATTTTAACTGAAAAATTAGAATGTTTGGCAATCTATTTGCTTTTTCCTCTACTATGAATATTTTATGCAAAAGAGAGACTTAATGATTTTTGATGTTTGCATGAATGAATTAAATATCATCATGCTCAATGTTTGCCAGTAGCAAGTCTATCTGCTAAACAAACTGGTGGGGCAGATGTCGACCTATTCTTGAGTCAGCTGAAAATGATTCAAGCTTGAAGTTTATTGTCTCTATGGTCCATCACTATTCTACCTCTTTGCAGTCATCTCCAAGATAACAGAATTTTATATATCTTGGGATTGTCCCTAGATATTGTTAGAATAAGGAGGCAAATATTAATGCTACTGTAACTAATGATAACTGAAACCAGCCTCAGTCATGGACTAGAGATAAGATGAAACAACATCATGAACACAAAGCAGAAAAATGATGTTGCCAGGTATGTTTGTGCCATGTTTATGATATGTTGGCAGGGGACAAAGTGGCTGTAGTTCCCCTTCTGACTCCTCTGGACTTTCTGGATGTTTACATAATAATCTCTGTCCTATTTTAATAAAGATCCCAGTTTTTTTTTAAAAAAAACCCTATGAAGTATATGTGAACTAGATTTGTAAGTCTAATTTGACTTTGGAAATGGCACTTCAATCTGCTGATTTGAATCAAAGCACAACAGCAACATTTGTTGCCACCCCAACTCCAGTAGATATGTCCAACTATTTATGTACTACCACCATTTGTGGTAGTACTATACATTATTTAGGTGTACATCTCAAGGACCATAGTAGAGTCTACATATTTCCAAGTATCTGCAGAGTGATCATTCAGCCCTATTAAAGTTTACTGAAAACTAGATGAATATTTATAACAAACATACTGTTGAATAAACTCAACCTCCTCCCAAAAGCTTTAGAAAATTAATAAGTTTTGAAATCTATCCTTTCATCCATCACCTATCTATTTATCTATCATCTACAACTCATTAAAAATCAACCTATATGGGCCATTAAATTGTTCTTTTTCACTCTATGTGCAGAAATTAATAAAATTCCACAGCATTAATTTTGCAGGATTGCTTTGCACACTTCAACCACAGTACTGAAGATTTTATAATCTTCGGTGTATGTTAGGGAACATTGAAAAAATGCTGAAATTATTTTGTTATTTGCTCAGGTGAAATGTTTATGTGATTATACGCCAACTTGGAGTGAGAAAAGCAGGCTAACCGATGTGGAAGTGGAAAATATGTTCCAGCTCATAAAATTATAAGAAACAGCAGTGGTATCTGAGTCATAGTGTTCTATTGCCAAGAGATGTAGCTTATACTGGACCATAAGGATCAAATATCTGGCAATGTAAATCAGATTTATGACACTCATAACTGAATGAGTTCTAAGACCCTTACTAATAGGTTCAAATAATAAACACATTCAGAAGCCACAGAATCTGTAAGTATTGAAATCACCCCTGAAAGGGAAGTTGCTGCTTTTCATCTTGATTGATACACTGTATTATGTATTCTGTCATCAAATCAGAGTAATTCCTTTAAACAGAAGATTAACCAACCCACTCAAAAATGAGCAAAATAAAGTGTACTGTTTCCTTGACAAATTAATATATGCCTATGCACTAATTATCAAAAGCTGAACACTTGAAGACATTCAGTATACTTTGATAAAATATCTTCTCTGAAAAACCAAATAGTGACATTTTCTGGGTCTCTAGTGTGGTATCACAGATATTTGCACTGTTCCTTTCATGCACATTATTTTTTATGCTTTGCATGTTTTTCTTGTTTAGACACACATTGTATTTTAACCCACTGGACATACTAGACATAAAAAACAATTGACAATTTAAGAATCTAGTGCATGCTACATTATTTAACTGAAAGTGAATTTTGAAAAATTAAATGAACTGACAACTATACTTTCCCAAAATAATTTAATTACAAAATTGAGTTTTGTATCATTATGACATATTACATAGTATATTAAGTATTAGTTGTTACACATGATTTACATTGAAATGAATAGGTGTTCCTTTACTGATTTTCTAATTTAAAGATTTTACTCCTGATCAATTAACTAATTTTATATGCAGATGTAAATTAAATGACAAATTTAATCTGTAAAAGGGAATTAAGTGCTTAAATTATACTTGCTGATATTCTGATAAAAATAACATTTTTTCAGGAAATTTAATGTTATAAAACACATTCACTCATTTACTTTTACTATTTGGTTTTGGTAAGTTGTATAAATCTAGTCAGTGAAGTTTATGAACCTACATATATAGTTTAGTGTCTCAACAAATCCTGGGTAAACAAATCGTAATTTTGTGTCAAAATGTGAATCAGATAATTGGTTTTAAGTGAATTGTTATTTTCTGTTTATTTCTCAGTTAAAGTTCCTGGGAAAACAAACAACAAGTATGTCAAACTCATATTTTAATTGTCAAGGTCTATTTTCCAAAGTCACAGTTACAATATATATTCTCCAGTTGTATTTTCAGCTGTGGAAAAATCTAGCAGAGGTTATCAACAGCATGTTCTATATTATTAGATTTTTTTTCCTTGTTTTTTTTTAAAGTACCCTTCTAGATTTTATATTTATTTAAAATTCTCTCATGGTGCAGGATCCAATGTAAAGACAAGATGTAACCTCATGCACTGGAAGTTATTTCTGAGTGACAATAATTAACTTCATATTTCATAAATCTTGGATTTGAGCTTGTTCTTTTCAGACTATTCAAGAGGATTGACAGAAGGAAAGCACACTATATCTAAGCAGTGGCTTCCATTTTGTCACTTGATCTCACAGGTATACAGGGCATGGGGAAAATAGTGGCAATACAGTTGGAATTTTCACAAAGATACAAATTTTTCATGCATTGGAGAGAGAAAATAAAGATGGGCAGGAAAGAGAATTGCTTTTGCAGTTGGAGATGGAAAAGAAGATAGCTAAATTGGATTGAAGCAATTTTGGTTGCTAAAGAGATAATTCATTGAAGAGTTACTAGATAACAGGAGGATCAGTGAAGAAGAAGACAGACCAGACATAGGGATAACATGATCAATGTTTTGTAAACTATGAGAAATTGTCAGCTTAGTGTAATTACTGCTGATGATTAACTTTAAGGAAAGAATTTAATCATAACTATGCTCAAAAATAAACTCGCAACTGTACTATTGGAGGTAGGTTAATTGATTATTGAATGGTATAAGCAATCAAGTTGGAAAGTAATTTACTGCTTTTACTACATTTTAATCTTTTAAAGCAGATGGGAGAAAAAGGATCATGTAATATCGTTTAAAAAAATATTTTATTTAAAAATTTTCAATACAATAAAAGTATAAAAAAATGAAAAAATAAGAAAAAGAAAAAAAGCAGGAAATGAGAAAATAAGTGAAAAAAGAAAGAAAAGATATTTTGATTTCTGTTCTTTTATCATCCTTTCTTTAACTCTTTCTAATCCCCAGATCCACAAATCATTAGTTCAGTCTTCTTTCAGCAAAAAGTCAATACAAGACTTCTAGTTTTTTGAAAAAGCTTTTATTTTTGCGAGCTCCATCAAAACACACACACACACACACATATATACACACACACACACACACATATATATATATATTTATTTGACTTGTATGCCTCCCCTCCAAAAGGGACTGGGCGCTTACAGATAAAAACAGAACAATAAATTAAGTTGGCTAAAATAGAATTAAATTAAATATGATCAATATTGCTTTTATATAACTTTTTTCTAGCAGATTTTTTTCTAAATTGGGGACAGATCACCATCTACTTGATCTTCCAAAAATCCTATATATTCTTTTACGCCTTTTTTAAATACCTTTGGATATGTGTTTAAAATTGATTCTGTATTTTAAGCATCTCTTCCACTTTTTTTTACTTTGCCACTGAATGATTACTTAAAGCAATGATTACTTTGTTTTCCTTTTTAAAAAAGTAATTTAACAACTTGTGACATTGATACATTTCCAAAGAATGAGGGTTGATTTCCCTAATCATATGCCTCATTTCAGGCCTAGAATATGGTTCTATAGAATTTATCTTTTTTTTCTTTGTACCTTACAGTAAGTTGTTTAGACTCTGGGGATCCTATCTCTCTCATAATATACCATTGCCATGTAAGTTGTGACAACAGTAAATTCCAGGCCACTACACCAAGGAAACAGAGTGAGGGGTGGGTAGATTCAAAGGGTTTTTGGGAGAGGAATCTATATGAAAGAATGAAGCAACAATGGTACTCAAAATAAACATTGCTAATAAAGATACAAACAGTATTATAATTAATGTCTATGAGCAAAGTTTGGTGTTATACAATGATATTGATATTTTGGTAGAGGATAACAATCAATTTTATGGTAAATTGCAAAAGAGGCTGTTAAATTGAGACTTAAAACAAAACTTGGAGAAATGAGGAAATTTAGAACTGGAAATACCAAAAAGCTGGAGATAGGTTAATAATGTTTTATGAAGTTTTGTTGTTGTTCACTGCTAATACCCGCTTAATAATGTATAAAACACCACTGATTATATTCAGATATACCATATTAGAGTCTAACGGACTACATCACAGGAAAGAGAAAATGAAAACATATCATGCAATAAACAAGAACTTTTCCAAGTCTAGATTATGGAATAGTTAATTAATTGTTGTGAAATATATGGGTTACATTTTAAAATGGAAAAACTAGATATGCCAAAAAGCAAAAAGACATGACTCGGAGAACATTAAATCAAATATAAGATCAGTGTAAGGGATACAGTCTATATACTTCACCTATGCAAGAGGGAACCTGACAAGCTACGTTAAGACATGTGAAAACTGAAGCAATACATATTTTCCAAATTTCAAACAGAAAAATAGTAACTTCCAGAATAAGCTATCATGATAGTCAATGAAACTAAGTCAACCAATCACTATAACACAGACTTTCAAGGTCAAGCAAGAAGAAAAGAAGCAAATAAATCTCAATTAGAAATTAGACTAAAGAAATATTAAACATTAGAAGAAAATGCAAGTTTTTAAAAATATCACTCATAAGAAAATGTACTAGTAATGTACTCAATAGTCACCTAACTTCCTAAAAGATTAACATAAAATTCAAGGAAGTTATCAACTGAATCCCTTTATAAACAGGATTCTGGAATATGACATACATTTCTAGAGATAGGAAATATTCAGGAACAGGCTTTACTAGAATATGAGGAAGGAATGGCAATAGACCAATGGTCTTGGAAAGCACCAATACAGGTTAAACATAACAACTGAATTGCTTACAACTGCAGAAGAGATTGCATTTTTGTCAACAAATAGGGAATAAAGCAATGGCCTCTAGCTTTTGAAAAAAAATGTCAATACCTATACAAGATGATGTGCAAATTACTAAATCTTGTAAATCACTCCTCTCTGCAGCTCTGATATAACCATAATAAATGTTAGAGGCTAGTATAAATAGTAAAACATTTTATCTCTGTTATTGCTCTGCTGGTCAGTGATTGATTATTTTCCTGTCTGCAAAGTATTGCTTTTTTTGAAGTTCATGTGCCTAATTTAGTAGTGTATAGATAGTAATACTGAAATTCCTGTAGAGCCTAGTTGGAAACTCTACGTGTGTGAGCAACATTGATCTTTCATTCTCCATCTATGTGCACCAGATAGACATGATCTCTGCTGTGCTATCTTCCCTCATCTTCCCTCATCTAGAAATTGGTGGTATTCAATGATCTTTCACTGGTACTTTTTCAGCAGCCTTCACTGTCTAAATGTCTTACTGATTTTCTCTTCCTCAAACCACAGCTCCTTTTCTGCTAGCATCTTAACCTATTGCAGTTTCCTCTCCAGTCCATCCATGAGAATCTCTGTATATATGTGAAAACCTTATTGTTCTCAACTGTTTTCCAAAATTAAGCACGCATCCATCGGCGATCCCATGACAGGATGGCAAACAATATTTACCTGCTCCATTCTGTCATGGCTAACACCAACAATTATTAGTTGGAATGACTTATTGAAAAAGTATTTAAGTATTGCACACAAAACAAAACTAGGTTGTTAAAGTATACTACTAAAAATATAGTTTTCTTACATATTATGTTAATGTAAACTGTATAGGCAAAATTACAAATGATGCATTTTATCTACACAAAATACTTCGTTATTCCCTATAATTTATACTTTTTGTACCATGTACCAAGATCATAAATTTTAGGTAATATCATGCACAAATATGCATACAAACCTAGATTTCATATTTTGCCTTAGTGATTCTTAATCAGTTGGACTAAATCTCTACTAGCAGCTTATTCCTGAAAGGTTGCATAATCAGTTAAACAGTTCTTTGAGCCTTGAAGACTCCTAGCAGGTTTTGAAATGAGAGTACATTTCATCCTATGAACCTTGAAATTAGCTACCTCATCCCACTGAGAGTGAGAGATGATAAATACTTTAAATTAAAGAATGGCATTAATAGAGTTAATATTTTGTTCAGAGAACTACTGTCAAATTATTACCAAGCAGCTGCACAACCTAGCGCTTTAGAGCAGATGTTATTAAACTCACCATTGGGAAGATCTCATTTTGTGGCCAAACAGTTAATAATCCATTCCATGGAAATATAATTGGCAAGTTTTAAAAGTGATGCAACTTGCCAACTGCTATTGCATGAAATCATGGAATTGTAAGGGTTCATTTAAGTGAACCTCTGATTTGTGCAGGAATCCATATTAACAGATCCACAAGAGATACATTCCCAGCCTTTGCTTCAAGACATCCAATGGAAGGAAGTTTCCTTCTCACTGTATTCTATTGTCAGTTGCTTTTAGTATCAGGAAATTTTTCCTAACATTCAACAGAAAGATTGCTTCCTGTAATGTAAAGCCATCATTCTATGTCTTGTATTTTGGGATAATAGAGGACAGGCCTTTTTCTATGTGACAGGTATTTTCTGGTATTCAGAGAATCTATCAAGTTATTTCTTGTTCTTTTTTTCTCCCAAGGTAAATCTCTTTTAAAGGATTTAATTTCCTGTGACAAATTTCACTGCCTTTTGGAACCAATTTCTCTAAAATATTCATAAAAGATAATGCCCTAACTTGTACACAGGATTAAAATGGAGTGGTAATACAGTGTAAAGTTGGTGTATTACATCCAATAATTTATTCAATTTATAATCAATTGTTACATTTTTTTCAGATCTACTGCTAGTCCATAAATCCCTATTGGTATCTGCACATTTGACCTTTCCCCCCAAATATATAACTTTTTATTTGCCTCTTTTAAATTTTAACCTGTTATTTTCAAGACTTTCCTTGAACTTATCAAGTTCATTATGAATTCTATTTCTATTTTCTAGGGTATTAGCTATTCCAGTTTTGAGTCATTTGCAATTTTGAAGCTTATTCCAATTTGAGTGATTTGGATATAATTTCCTTTATTCTTCATGTAAGTCATTAATAAAAATAAGAGTAAAGAAGAAAAATAAAAATAAGAAGAGTAAAGGATCCAGGACTGAATCAAGCAGTGCCTATTCTCATTCTAAGAAAGATTCACTGCTAATATTAGAATTACATCCATCTCTTTCCTCAGTTTTAATTCCAACTAGGGATGCTTCATTCTGGAAAGAACCAGTCCACAGCTGCTTTGTGAAGCTATATGGTCATATCACTTGTAAATATATATATATATATATATATATATATATATATATATATATATATATGGGTCTTGGTGTATTCGGTCTTGTCCCATGTAAGATTGAGAATACCTTGGCAATGTTCGACAATCTCATCCGTCATCTTCAGGCTGGTGTCTTCAGCTTGTTCTCCTGGGAGAAGTGTGTGATCGTGGCTGTTTTCCTTTTAAACTCTAGAGTTGGCTGTGTTGTTACTTCTTGATTGGTTTGTGGAGTTGATGTATGCAGATTGGATGGCTTTTTCCTGAGACCCTGTGTGGCTGAGGTGCTGGCTGTGTGTCTCTCAGCCTTTTGTGTTGTAACGACCTGGGTAATGGGCTGTGTGATGACCTTCTGAGTTCTATTGTTGTGACATATATTGTTGCTTTGCCATTCCTTTTGCTTGTTTATGAAATATCAGGCTAATTACATCATGCTTTTAGTACTTTTTTTTCTTTTTGTGCATTTGAATCAATATTGACTCTTGGCAAATGCCTGGACAAATTCATTACCTCCTTCCTTTTAATATACAGATACTCCTCACTTACCAATGATAATTGGGACTGGAAAGTTCATAACTAAGCAGTGTGCTGTAAAGCATGATATCATATGACCAAATCAATTTATAACAGCAATCTAAGTTGCTGTCACTAAGTGAATCCAACATGGTCACATGTGATTACCATTTGCAACCTTTTGCCAGCTTCTCTATTGATTTTGCTCATCAGAAACTAGCAGTGAAAGTTGCAAATGGTGCTCACATTATAATTGTGCAACTTTATAATTGCAGGCCATTTGCCAAGCATCTGAATCATAATTACACAACATAGGGGAAGCAGCAATAAGACCTGTCAGAAGTTCCCTTCTTTAAGCACCTTGCCATGAATGAGGAGTTGTTAACTGAGAACTATCTGTAATAGGATAATGGTATTGCTATAAACCTCTCTTATAAGATAAAAGCTCTGAAATATGCCCTAAATATGCCCTAAATAATATGCATTGTTTCTACAACTCCAGGGATGCATGTGACCTTTGAAGTTTCATATAGCTTAGAGGCTCCCCAAAGTTAGGGGAAGGTTTAAGTAAAGCTTTCTTCAAATTAGACTTGATTAGTGATGAGTACATGGACATATTCATATCTTTTTATCCACAAACATATGTAAATTTGCCATCGCCTTCTTTGGATATTATTTTATTCACCTGCAACCCTGGTTTTCCTGAGGGGAATGTTCTATCCAAGTATTAATTTTCATTTTTTCTCAGTATTAGCCAACTCTGTCTAGGTGCTAAACCTAGACAGCCTCTGTGCTAAACCTTGTCACCAATTTGTAGATATGTTAATACAAGTAAAACCAATTAAATATATGACTAAGAAGTGACCAGATTAATTATATTTTAATTAAATACACACACACACATACATACACACATATATACACATACAAACACATATACATATACATACACACACACACACACACACACACACAGTTCTGGTTCTGGAGATGGGGGTCTTGGCTATGGAGTTGATCTGTGCAGGGTGGTGATGGGATTGTGCATTTAAGTGCTTGATTGGTGTGTCTTTTTCTGGTAGATGGTGTGTCCTAGGGAGCCATTTGGTTTGTTTTTTTGTAAATTAGGACGTCCAGGAACGGAAGTTTGTTGTTGGTTTCTGTTTCCATGGTAAATTGTATTTTGGGGTGTAGGCTGTTGAGATGTGAGGAGTTGTCCAGTTTTTCTTTCCCGTGTGGCCAAATTACGAAAGTGTCATCTACATATCTAAGCCAGAGTTTGGGTTTGTATTCGGATTTGTCTAGAGCATTGGTTTCAAAATGTTCCATGTATAGTTAGTGATGAATGGTGAGAGGGTGATCCCATAGGTGCTCCTTCTATCTGTTTATATCTTTGTCCATTGTGGATGAAATGCGTGTTGGAAAGGCAATGGTTGGTCAGATCTAGGATGTGCTTAGGGGTTGTATTTGTTTGGATAGCTGTCAAGGCTTCTTTAATAGTACTTGAGTGAAGAGGATATGACATCTGAAGCTCACAAGTAGATCGCTGGGTTGTAGGTTTTGTTTCTTTATTGTTTCTATGAAGTGGAAAGAGTTTTGTACATGTGAGGTGATGGATTCTGTGTAGGGCTGGAGTTGTTTGGTGAGAAATTTGGCAAGGTTCTGTAGAGGTGAGCCTATGGAGCTGACTATGGGTCTGAGTGGTGTTCCTTCTTTGTGTATATTGGGAGGCCATAGAGCTTAGGGCATCTAGGTGATTTTTCTCTGGGGATGATTCTTTGTTGGATGTCTTCACTGATGGGCGAGGCTTTTATTTTGGATTTGGTGGTTTTCTCCAGATAGGTGGTGGGGTCTGTGTTTAGAGGTTTGTGCGGGGGTCTTGGAGTAGGTTGGATAGTTTGGATTGGTAGTCAGATGTGTTCATCACGACTTGGCGTTGCCTTTGTCTGCTGGGAGGATGATTATGAATGACCTTCATTTAATGGGTTTAATGGGTGGATAAGGTTCTACCTATGGTCAACTTTTTCCAGCATCACTGTAACAAAATTACTTCTGAAAGTATGGCCTAATATTTGAATTCTAATAAGACATCACACAGACAGAATAATAAAGGCAGTCATGGTATCCACATCTTGAAAAATCTGTCCAATAAAAAAAATGACCCAATCTAATAAGGCTCTGTAAAAATAAAATAATTTCAGACAAAATTACTTGTATGGCTAGACATTATAATTCAAACTTCTTTTGTTAGGTCACCAAATGTAAGAGTCATACTATAACCTTTTTTATTATTAACTGTTTTTAATATTAGTTTTCATATATTGTTTTCTGAGTTTTGAGACCTTTAGGTGAAACAGGTAGGCAAAATAATTACTTTTTTCTTTATTGTAATGAGAAGTGGAAAGAAAACAAAAACAAACAAATAAAAAGTCTAAATTTTATGAGTCCACAACTTGCATACTTCCCACCCCCCATAAATGAGGAAGGGTTTTGTATATGATTACTTCCAAGTTCCACCTGAAAAAAAAACATTTCGTCCACCAAAACTTTTAAAAATATGTAGTTTGTTTTAAGATCATGTTCAGAAATACATAACTTATTATATGGCAGAATGCAGAAAGAGAAAAAAAGGTATGCAAATTGAAAATAGGATTGCCTATTCTAAGCCCACCCCTAAATTTCTGTATCCTGACCATACAGTATCCATATGTAAGTGAAGCTGAATTGCAGAGTCTTCACATGATTTGAAGCCCAGAGAGCCCTCAGTGAATATAAGCTCCTCCAGTACTTAAACATGCTCTTTTAAGGACAGTGAAAGCAATTCTGTCCTCTTAAACTGCTCCTTTCTCATACTGTTCAATATATTTCAGAAGCCAACTTTAGACATTGTAAACCACATAAAATGCTTTCACAATAGTTAAGTTGGTGCTTAAGTTCAACGATACAAAGCAATAGCAAAGACTATGGCCACCAAAGACCCTGATTGTTTGTTTTTCTTCTTCTATTCCCTGTTTCCCACTTGTGAAGGAAAATTATGCCTTACTGGGTGGTCTGCGTTTTTCTTTTAGGGAGTATTTCCTTCTTACTGATCCCCATTGTCTTTCCCATACGTTTGCACATAGGGATGCCTTCAGTGGTGGGATTCAAATTTTTCTACTACCAGTTCTGTGGGCGTGGCTTGGTGGGTGTAGAGTGGCTTGGTGGGCATGGCAGGGGAAAGATACTGCAAATTCTCCATTCCTACTCCACTCCAGGGGAAGGTTACTGTAAAATCTCCATTCCCTCCCCACCCCACTAACCTGCTTTCCAGCTCCATTCTCCTGTGCAGGGCAATAAAAGACCCAGCTAATCAGCTGGGACTCGGGAGGCAGAGAATAGATGGGGGTGGGGCCAGTCAGAGGTGACATTCTGAACTACTCAAAAATTTCACTACTGGTTCTCTGAACTACTCAAAATTTCTGCTACCAGTTCTCCAGAACTGGTCAGAACCTGCTGAATACCACCTGTGGATGCCTTCCAGAGGTGGTATTCAGCAGGTTCTGACCAGTTCTGTAGCGGAAATTCTGAGTAGTTTGGAGAACCGGGACGTACCACCTCTGACTGGTGATTTTACAGTATCCTTCCGCGGCCACGCCCACAGAACCGGTAGCAAAAAAAAATTGAATCCCACCACTGATGCCTTCCCACTCTCTTCCTACATTCCCACCTTTGATACCAAGGCAGATCTTTTCTTTCCTCTTGTTGTATCATTGCTGCTCTGTTGCTACAATTACCAAAGCAGAGAGAAAAGGTTGTTCCTTTATTCTTACATTACACCATTCCTTGGTGACTTTTCTGCAAAGAAAATTGATAATTGAGTTTTGCAGAAGCAAGGAAGCATTTGTTAAAACGTTATGATTTCACTCACCAAATATTTCATCAATCTTTTCCGCTCCATAGAGAGTTCTTCTTCCTTGCAATTCTCAATGGGCATTCTTTCTGATGATGCACACTCTTTTTGCTTTTCACTCCATGCAAAGTTGTCCACTCCCGCCTTAAATCTTAATTGTCCTCTTTAATATTTGGGGTGGGAGAGGGCAATTTTCCATGGAGTGAAAAGCAAAAAGTGTTGCATCATCAGAAAGCATGCCACTGAGAATTGTAAGTAGAAAGAACTCTCTACAGAGTGGGAAAATATAGGATGAAGAAATTGTATTGTCTTATTGGGCCATTACTGACCAATAATAAATAGATAATAAATAATAGATAATAAAAATGGCAGCTGCCAATTAGTGAAAAATATAGGAAAAAAATAGCTACTGAAGGTAGTGACCTGGAAGAGGAGAATGAAGTGAGTATGCTAGATTCTATACTTAAAAACTGGGGCTGTCACTAGATCAGAAGGATATAGTACAGATTATCTACTTGGATAGAATATTGTTCCAAATTGGGCTTGAATACATGGTTCAAAGATACACTTGTAATGACCTGAAAATGCATGGAGGATAACACTGTCCATTTATGTGCTAAAGAAGTGGTGAACAACCCAAGCTGGCAATTCAGCAGCAGAAAGTGTAAATTTGGATTGATAGATTCAATTGCATCTGCAACATTGGAGACTAGGAATAATTGTGCTGCTCTATTCATTCATGAATTATATAATTAGGTAATACTGAAAAAGAAGTCTGCCTGAGGAGACTTCTGCTTATGATATTGCTTTTCTACTCCAAGGGTGTCAAACTCCCGGCCCATGGGTGGATGCATCACACGCTGGCCATGCCCAGATTAGTGAAGGGGAAAAAAGTCCTGATATATCATGTGATGTCACCATGACAACATGAGTTTGACAGCCTTGTTTTAAATCATTTTTCAACCCACATCTGCTCTGGAGAGTCTTTAATTCTACTAAGCAGATTCCAAAAATGCATGATGAGTGACATGGTTACAACTCAAGGATGGCAAACATGTGTTATTAACCTATAATTGTTTATAGGGGAAACAGGTAATCATTGTGCTAAGTAAGGACAAACATAACATAAGATCCAATAGAATACTTATAGTCCTGGAGATTTAGACACCCCTAAATAAAATATAACTATTCTCAGAAGGCTGGTAAAATGCAGACACAGAGTTAAATGGCTTATAAATATGGGGAAGGGGAAGTTTAGCAGGCAAGAGACAAGAATTCTCAACAATAGAAAAATGGCCTGCTCCCAAATTTTATTGAATTTAAATTGAGATCTGGACTTGCAACAATAAATCAGCTCAGCTGTCCCATGGTGATTATGGAATGGGACCATATGCATTCAAAGCTGATATGGAAAAAGCACAAAAGCCAATGGTACATGGCCTTTCCCTCTAAACAGAATGTGAAGATGACTTAGGAAAAGACTTGTTCTTATTCATTTAGATTTAACTTAGATATTGCCATTCACTGACTACCTGTTTTATTGTTTAGCTATTCAATGCACAGACTGGCTGAAAATGTACACAAAGAAGCAAATATAGGGTATGCATGGTACCCTATATATTTCCAGTAACACAAACATAACTGGAGGCCCCGAGTGACAAAGAGAGTAAGCACTAAATCAAGCTATATGCAATGAAATTTCATTTTAATGTATTCCAGTTAGTTATTGTATTCAGTTATTCAGTGGTGGGATTCAATTTTTTTTACTACCGGTTCTGTGGGTGTGGCTTATTTGGTGGGTGTGGTTTGGTGGTCATGTGACTGGCTGGGCATGGCTTGGTCATGTAACTGGTTGGGCGTGGTCAACTTGACGTCACTCACATCAAGGGATGCCTTGCCTGGCCTCAAAGAGATACAATTTCCCTCTCTATTTATTTACTATTATTGACATCCAAAATATACTATTTAATCCTATGTGTATATGCCATATGTGTACATACATATTACACAGTATAGTGTGTGTAAAGGCACACAAAAGGATACATTATCTACTATATATACTATATGTGTATGTTCACACACACACACACACACACACACTCTTCTAAAACTATATACATTCAACCTCACTGAGTTTGGAAAAACACACCCATAGTCACTCTCTGCCACACATTTAACTATAATGTCTGTACATTAGAACATTGCACATACCTTCAGATTTACTTCCCTAGCCTGCACATGACCATTAGACCCAGGAGATATCATGGATTGAGTAAAATGTGGTGAAACTCACTTAACAACGTTCTTGCTTAGCAACCAAAATTTTGGGCTCAGTTGTGGTCATAAGTGAAGGACTATCTCTGCTTTCCTCTGCATGGCAGCCTTGTCCTAGTAAACTCCTCTGCCAATTTTCCTCTCTGTTAGAGGCACCAAAATAATCCAGATTCCAGATGAGATAAGGTCTCCTGCTGGAGCAGGGGGTTGGACTATATGGCCTCCAAGGTTCCTTCTAACTCTGCTATTCTATGATTCTGTAAGGATCTCCTGCTGGAGCAGGGGGTTGGACTAGAACAGAGGTCTTCAAACTTGACAGCTTTAAGACTTGAGGACTTCAACTCCCAGAATTCCTCCTCCAGTCATGTTAGCTCAGAATTGGAGTTGAAGTCCACAAGTCTTAAACTTGCCAAGTTTGAAGACCCTTGGACTAGAATATAATCTCCAAGATCCCTTCCAGCCCTAGATTGCTGTGCAGTTTCAAAGAGTCTTCTAAAGCCAGGGTTTGTGTCCTTCCTTCCTCTCCATTTCTCTCTCCCTCCCTCCTTCTCTCCTTCCATGAATCTATCCACCCATCTATCCATATATCTTTCACTTTCTCCTCCCTCCCTCTTTCTTTCTCTCCCTTCCTTCCATCCCATCTTTCTTTGTCTATCCCTTTTCTTCCTTTCTCTCTCTTTCTTTCCCTTTTCTCTTTCTCTTCTTTCTCTCTTCTCTCTCTGTCTCTTTCTCTATTTCCCTCTCTTTCCCCCTCTTTTTCTGTTTCCCTCTTTGTTTCCATCTCTCTCCCTCTCTCTCTCTCTTTCTCTCTCTCTTTACCCCTCTCTCTTTCTGTTTTCCTCTCTTTCTTTCCCTCTCTTTCTATCCCTTCCCTTGCCTATCTCCTTCTAAAGCTAGGAGAGGAGACCCACCCAAAACAAACAAACACACACACACATGCACACACACATGCACACACACACACACACTTCCAGGTGCCACCTGAAACAAACACACACATACCACTCTCTCTTGTGAAGCTGGTCTAGAATGAACTGATCCAGCAAACTCCAGATCAGAGGGAGAATGAAGAAAGCTCGCGGAAATGCTCCAGTGGGTGGCGGGCGGTGGGGATACAGGAAGAAGCCATGGGAGTTCCCACCCTGCTGCCATTCGCTCCACAGCCCACACTCACACCCAAAACACTGCCCTTAGCAACAAACACCGCACCCCCTCATGCATCCCTTGCAGCTCCCCAGGGGAGAAGGAGGATGTCAGTGGTGGCAGTCCGGGGGTGTTATGTTTGCAGGTTTGAAATCATTGGTTTAGTTTGAATTGTTCTTGTAAAGTGTTGGAAATGATTGGTTTAAAAAGTCGGAAAACCCTGCACTCTGATTGGCTGTCCTTCGCGGCTGCCAGCTAAAGTAGCAGCAACGCAGCAAAGCCAGTGGGTCCATTCTGAGCTGTAGTCACTAATAAACTAAAGAGCTTGAAGCACTCCCGTCTGTCTCTTCATGCAAACTTAACACTGGCGATGAAGGTGGGATTCCCCTGAAGAAGAAGGCAACACAGAACAGAAGAAGAGCGAGATGGCTGTGCTGAACGACCCCAGCCCGTTCGATCCGATGGCAGAAGACTGGGAGTGTATGCAGATCGTTCCAAATGTATTTGGAGAAAGCGATCTTGCCACCATTCCGAGCAGCGGAAGAGGTCTTCTTACGTACTGCAGTCCGGCAGTTTTCAAGATGAAGGCACTCAGGCAGCAGGCGTGAAGGTAATGGCTTGGCCTGATCTGGAAAGGCTGTTAAGAGCCCATTACGCACCACAAGTATCGTGCCTCATTAAGGAACCGAGTTTTACCATCCGATCAGGGGAAAAGCGAAAACATAAACGACTTCGTGGCAAGTTTAAGAGACATTGGGGGGTGCATGCGAATTCACCAGTTTAGAGGAGGCCATCTTGCGATGTTTCATTTTAGGCCTTAAAGACAAGGTGCTGCAGACAAAGTTATAATGAAACCTAAGATCAGCTGAAAGAAGCAATAGAAGAAGCCTCTTCAGCAGAAACCACAAAGTCCTCAGCAGCAGCCATGAAGAAGATTAACAAGTCCATGAGCCATCCTGATGTGGAAAAGTCCACCACAAATCATTGAGGAACTAGATTCTGTCTGACTGTAGTGAGGTGGAGGAAGGAATTTACAGACTCAGAATGGGCAGGAAAAAAGACCTGGGAAGAAAAGGGCAAGATTTCTACTGCAGAGGTTGTGGGGAAGCCACCCGCACTGAATGCAAGTTTCTTGATACCATCTGCCTCAGTTGTGAAAAGAGGACCCTAGCAAGAGTCTGCAAATCATCCAGAACTCCACCCAACAGAAGGAAGTTTGCTGCAAGCAAAGACAAAAATTCAGGCCTAACAACATCAGTGAGAAGCGGGCGCAGCAGAAGCAAATGGGAAGAATGAAACTCATCAAACAGTAACTATTGGTCATTCTTCCCTTTAAAAGCAGAAAAGTGCATGTCAAGGTACTTATTGAAGGAAGGCCTTGCCAAATGGAAGTGGACTCAGGCTCATATCTATCTATGGTGTCATGGGACACTATTCAGACTACTTCCTAACATCGGAAGAATCACTTCAAACAAGCACTGACTCTTAAAGACTACCAAGGGAACAAGATTCCAGTAGTTGGAACAAGAGAATTCAATGTGAAGTTTAAAGGCCACACCAAGCGTTTACCACTGCCATCGTGGACAAGGATCACCCAAGTCTGCTGGGCCTTGAATGGTTCAACCCGCTGGGCATCAGGTGACTGGCATCAATCACGTGAGCAACACTGAGTGGAAGAGGCCTTGAAGTCTGAGTTTCCAGAGATCTTCAGCGACGGATTAGGCAAGTACTTGGGGACCCCTATCTTAACAACCTAGATCCCCAAGGTACAACCAATCCGTTTAAAACCCAGAAGGGTTCCATTTGCCTTAAAGGAAAAAATTGATGCACAATTAGACAAACTAATAGCCCAAGGGGTTTAGAGCCCACTGACCACTCCAGGTGGGGAGACCCATAGTCACACAGTAAAGGCTGATGGGTCTGTAAGAATCTCTGGAGACTACAAGGGGACATTGAACCATGCTTTAACAGAGCGCATATCCAGTTCCAGTAGTGCATCATTTATTACATTCTCTTGGAGGGGCACAGTTTTTGCCAAATTGGACCACAGGCATATCAACAGTTAACAGTTAATGATGCCACTGCAGAAGCCCAAACCATTGTGACCCATAGAGGTGCTTTCAAATGCAAAAGGTTGCAATTTGGAGTAAGTGTAGCACCAGGCATCTTCAAAGCCTTATGGAAAGAATGTTACAAGGGTTGCCAGGGGTGGTGCCCTATTTTGATGACGTTTTAATTTCTGCTGAAAATGACACTCAGTTACAGAGACTCAGAGAAGTCTTAATCAGATTCAAAAGCGGGGTTAAAGTCAAACAAGAAAAATGCACACTTAGAACAGATAAAGTGGAATTCTTGGGTTACATGATCGATAAACATGGCATCCACCCACAGAGGCCAAAGTTCAGGCAATCAAAAGCCCCCAGGCCAAAATGCAAAACAGATTTGCAAGCATTCTTGGGACTCATTAACTTCTATCATATGTTTCTACCTCAGAAACCATTGCAGAACCCCTACATAGGTTGCTGGACAAAAAATCTACATGGGTCTGGGGCAGGAAGGAACAAGCTGCATTTAACAATATCAAGAGACAAATCACGTCTGATTCTGTACTGATACAGTTTTCTGAGAACTTACCTGTTGTTCTGACTTGTGATGCCTCCCTTTTGGAGTGGGGGTGTTGAACCACATGCTTCCCAGCGGAAGGAAGCCCTATTGCATTTTACTCTGCACTTTGACTAAAGCAGAGAGGAACTACAGCCAACTGGACAAGGAAGCCTTGGCAATTGTAGCAGCTGTCAAGAAATTCCATGAGTATCTATATGGGAGAACATTTACTGTTGTCACAGATCACAAACCTCTTTTAGGCATTGTGGCAGGGGACAAACGCCCGATCCTGTCACCAAGAATGCTGAGATGGACCGAATTTCTTGCTGCTTATTCATACAAACTGATCCACAGACCTGGTAAAGACATTGGGCACGCAGATGCTTTGAGTGGCTGCCCACTTCCTTCACACATTGAGGACCCTGTTCCTGAACTCACACCTTTTTCTAGAAACTGTTGCCAAGCTTCCAGTACATGCTGCTGAAATTGCCAGAGAGACTGCCAAAGACACTTTATTGGCTCCTGTTATAGGCTGGATTAAGAAAGGTTGGCCACTTCAAGATCTACCTCAACTTGCCCAACCTTTTAAATCCAGGCAAACTGAATTATCTGTATTAAGAGGATGTATTTTGTGGGGTAACAGGGTGGTTATTCCTGCAAAACTACAAAAGAGGTTTTGGAAATGTTACATGAGGGTCATCCAGGAATTGTCAGAATGAAGGGATTGGCCAGGAGTTATGTATGGTGGCCAGGTATTGACAAAATGGTTGAAAACTGGGTTGCATCTTGTCCCAACTGTCAGGTAGTCAGGCCTGCCCACCTCTCACCCCACACAGGAATGGGAATGTCCTAGGGGCCCATGGTCCAGGATTCACATTGATTTTGCTGGCCCTACCAGAGGGCACACTTTCCTTATTATAGTAGATGCATATTCCAAATGGCTAGAGGTTATCCCTATGGCATCCACCACAACTGAAGCTGTCATCAAACAGCTTAAAAAGCTTTTGTAACTCATGGGTTACCTGATGTGCTTGTTTCTGACAATGGTCCTCAATTTACATCCAACCTTTTTGAATCATATCTAGCACAGCAGGGTATCAGACATGCCCTGACAGCCCCTGGGCATCCTTGACTAACGGCGGGCTGAGCGTGTGGTGCGATTACCAAGGAAAAACTTCAGCAATTGGGTCCAGGGGACATCACTGAGAAAGTTGAAAAACTACTCAGTGTCCAGCATATCACTCCCAACCCTCAACTAACTTAACCCCAGCTGAATTGTTGATGGGTAGGAAACTCAGGTCCCCCTTGACGCCTTCATCCCACTTACGCACCCAATGCACCACTAGATTCCACTAGCAAAATTGCATTTCACTGTGGGTGATTCTGTTTATGCTAAGAACCTTATGGGTGAACCATTATGGATTCCTGCTGAAATAACCCAAATCATGGGCCCCAGGTCTTACAGGGTACAAACAGTGGTGTCCTCTGGAGCAGGCACATTGATCAGCTAAGATCCAGACTACCTCAGGAGCATCATGCATTGCTCCTCCTTGGTTCCCATACCCTGCCTCTTCTAGGGGAAGGGGAGGATTATGAGGATAATCAGCAAGCAAGAATCAACCCCATGTGTGAGCTAACCGACAGGAATCACCCAAAACCTGTCACAGTGCCAACAACCATTTTTACAAATGGAAGATTGCACCACTACCTGACTTAGGTGCTGACATTGGGTTGGGGATGGATTGGGAGGAGAGACCAGGTTGTAGTAACCAAACAGGTTCTACCATTACTAGAAATCCAAGTAAGGAAATGTCAGCAGACACATTTCCTCTCTCACAAGGTGAGAACCTTAAAACATCTGAACCACGTAGGTCTCAAGATACATGTAAGAGCCCCACCTATTTAAAAGAATACATTAGATAGATGGGGTTTGAGTATGGACTGAACCTAGTGAGGAGGGGTGTTATGTATGCAGGTTTGAAATGATTGGTTTAGTTTGAATTGTTCTTGTAAAGTGTTGGAAATGATTGGTTTAAAAAGTGCGGGAAAACCCTGCACTCTGATTGGCTGTTAGCTGCGGCTGCCGGCTATAAGTAGCAGCTGCAGCAAAGCCAGTCGGGTCCATTCTGAGCTGTAGTCACTAATAAACTAAAGAGCTTGAAGCATTCCGCGTCTGTCTCTTCATGCAAACTTAACACGGGGGATGAAAGGAAATAAGTGAACATCCACAGCAGTGGTATTCCAGGAGGGTGGGGCAGGCAGAAATACTGGGGCTGCTGCACATGGGCACCTCTGCCGCCCCTCTCAGCCCCAGCACAGTAGAGATGCCCCTCAAGGGCCATCTGGTCACCCTGGTGGCCAGGCCAGGCTGGAAGCGGCAAGTCCCCTGGGAGAAGGAAAAAAACAAGCGGCGCTGCTGCTCTGGCCTCCATTGCCTGCATCCTCCTTCTCCCGGGGAAAGCCTTGAAAGGCGCGGCTGCAACATGTACAATATGTGCAGCCCTGGACATCTGCCCTCCCAGTCCCTCCAGATGAGCCTGGGGATGGGGGGGAACAGCTAGCTAGATCACGCCAGCAACAAAGCGAGCCAAGTGAGTCCAGGAATGGTGGGGTGCCCTTGGCAAGCTCAGGAGATAGTAGGGGAGGGGATGGCACACTCTGGGGATCCTGGGGGGGGCTAGCATGACTCTCAGGCTTACCTTTCAGCAGGAAGATCAGAGCTGCTCAGTTGGGGCATAGGGCCAGGCACCATATGGGAAGGCAAGTTAAGCCACGAGGACCCAGAGTGGAGTGAGGAGTGACTGGGTGGGGCAAATGTTGGGCAGAGCAAGTGAGCAAGTTGTGACTGGGAACCGGTTCGGGGGCATGGCCAGCCAGAAGTTGCTACCTGTTCGGCGACCCATGCCAAATTATTGCTACTGGTTCTCCCAATTAGGTGCGAACCGGCTGAATGCCACCTCTGATTCAAAGTGACAATAAAGTTATTATTCTATTCTAAGCCTATGATACAGAAAACACCTACTTATAATTTTATCTAATTATCTTTTTGTACGTTCTTTCATTGTGAGAAAATTAAATTAGTACTTCTGATATCCCACTTTTTGAGCTGTTGACATGAGCAATTTTGAAATTTAATAATGCTATAATAATAAAGCAATTTTGTAGAAGAGATAATGGCTAATCAAGTGTTCCAATAAAAGGGCCTTTTGCTGTAGGCCCACAGATGGAGCTCCAGAGCTTGGCATTAGACTAATGAAGTTGTTAAACATACCATGTTTTAATTGTAGTTCATGGTTAATTTATCAGGTTGAAAAGATATAAAAACCAAGCAAGCAACTTGTCTCAAAACATACTACCAAGTTGATAATCAATAATGTGTAAATTTTCTATTTTCATTGCTTTGGGGTTTATAGTGTACTATTATGTGTAAATAGACTGTCAATGAATCATAATTCCTAAGATACATGAAATGAATAATAATTGTATCAATGAGAGCTTAACTGAAACCTTTGTAAATGATGTGTATATCAATTTAATAAACATAGCATCAATAAAACAATATCAAGTAACTTAAAGAACTGAGAATTGAATGTAATAACAATCAAATCTTAATTTGTGAAGACATATTCATATACCAATAAGATTAAATTCAACCAAGCTTCCAGAGCACACAACATGGGCTTCACAGCTCCAGCAAATGTTACACAAACTTAGATTTTATAAAACTTTTAAAAGGAAACGTTAGAAATAAATAAAATGTCTAAACATATGTATTTGGAATGACTTCTAGGTTCCCTTCTCCTAAGATTCACAGTAAACCAAACCATAAATAGTTATTAAACATACAGATTAAATGAAATTAAAGAAGCCCATCATGTAACGATCAAGAATTTCTTCCTTGGATCAGCTGCCTCCAATTAAGTTATACATCTGCACTGAATGCCCATTGAATAAACATGGCTTTGACATCGAAAAGGTTATTGTGATTGTGGAGATCCAAAATGATCAACAAAGAACCAATGTTTTTTGCCTTTTCACCAGAGTAGTCCAAATCAGGACTCATATGCATGCTTGGTTTGGTGCTTTCTGAGCTTGGTTGTTTCTTGCAGATGTTTCATTACCTAACTAGGTAGCATCAGGTAATTTGTGGTTTGCATCCTCTTTATTTAGAAACCCTTATGGCAAAGTGGTTAAAGTGCAGTATTGCGGGAAAATTTGTCCACAGCTTGGAGTTCAATGGGGCTCAAGGTTGACTTCCATCAGACTTCCATCTTTCCAAGGTTCGTAAAATCAGGACCCAGATTGTTAGGGGCAATATGCAAATAATGCTTATATTGTAAACTGCCAAGAAAGTGGTGTAAAGTGCTGTGGGGAAATATATAAACCTAAAATGCTATTGCTATGCTATTGCTTTTTGCAGTAGTTTGCCCTTCCAGTTTTGGTAGGGGTATGGTTTTCTTCATGGTAGTTACTTGATTGTTTTCCTGGTGTTAATCCCTGTTTATCTAAGCATTGGCTGCTGGACAGGATGTATTCTGGTCTTTTTGTTTCCTTCTTAGCTTTTTATTGTATCTTTTGAATGGTGTATGAATATAGTTTGTGTTAAGTTCGCATAGAGAGGTAGGACGCGGAGTGCTTCAACTCAAAGTTTATTGTGACTTCAGCTCAGAACAGACCCAATTTGGCTTAGCTGAGGCAGCTATATATAGCTGGCTGCTTCAGCTGACAGCCAATCAGAGTGCAGGGTTTTCCCTCACTTTTTGAACCAATGATTTCAAACACTTTACAAGAACAACCAATCATTTTCAAACTCTGCATACATAACACCCCTCCCCACTAGGTTTGGTCAATACTCAAACCCCATCTATCTAATATATTCTTGTAGATAGGTGGGGCTCATTTTAGGTATGTTGAGACCTGCGTGGTTCAGGTGTTTTGGGACTCTCACTTTGTGAGGAAGGAAATGTATCTGGCATTCCTTATGGGACTTCTTGTATTGGTAGAGACCTGCTTGGTTACTACAACCTGGTCTCTCCTCCCAGCCCATCTCCAACCCTGGGCCTTGGTGGCTCAGGCTGTTAATTGCCTGCACCAAGTTCCAGCTGCCTACAACTGCTATAGGCTCGAATCCCACCAGGCTCAAGTTTGACTCAGCCTTCCATCCTCTTGGGGTAGGTAAATTGAGGACCCAAGATTGTTGGGGGCAATTGCTGACAGTAAAAATGCCACTTAGTAATGGCAGGCATATACAATGGAATGAAGTCTATTGCTGAGCACACTGGGTTGTAAGCTGCCCTGAGTCTCCGGAGAAGGCGGCATAGGAATGTAATTAAAAATAAAATAAATAAATAAAATAAACCCAATGTCACCCCTTAAATCAGGTAGTGATGTGCAATCTTCTATTTGCACAAATGGTTGTTGGTACCCTGACAGGTTTTGGGATGGTTCCTGTCGTGTTAGCTCGTTACACATGGGGTTGATTCTCACTTGCTGATTACCATCATTATCTCCCCCTTCCCCCCTAGAAGAGGCTGAGGGTATGGAATCCTGAGAGGAGCGAGAGGCGTGCTCAGCAGTCTGGACCGTAACTGGTCTATGTGCCTACTCCACAAGACACCATTCTCAGTTTGAACTCTGTAAGACCTGGGGCCTGTAACCTGGGTTATCAGCAGGAATCCATAGTGGTTCACCCACAAGGTTCTTAGCATAAACAGAATCACCCACAGTGAATGTTGCGAGTTTTGCTGGTGGAATCTAGAGTGCGTTGGGTGTGTAAGTGGGGTGAAGGCGGTCTAGGGTGACCTGAGTTTCTCCATCAAAAGCTGCAGGAGTTAAGTTAGTGGATGGACTAGGAGTGTGTTGGATACTGAGTAGTTTTCAACTTTCTCAGTGATGTCCCTGGACCCAATTGTTGGAGTTTCTCCTTGGTAAAGCATACCATGCGTTCAGCCTGGCCATTAGGCGAAGGATGCCCAGGGGCAGTAAGGCGTGTCTGATACCCTGCTGTGCTAAATATGATTCAAAAGGTTGGAAGTAAATTGAGGACCATTGTCAGAAACAAGTACATCTGGCAACCATGAGTTACAAAAGTTTCTTAAGCTGTTTGACAACAGCATCTGCTGTGGTGGATGCCATAGAACAACCTCCAACCATTTGGGTATGCATCTACCACAATAAGGAAAGTGGCCCTCTGGTAAAATCAATGTGAATACTGGACCATGGGCCCCTAGGACATTCCCATTCTTCTGTTTGAGGCGAGAGGTGGAGCAGGCCTGACTTCCTGACAGTTGGGACAGGATGCAACCCAGTTTTCAACCATTTCAACCATTTCAACCTGGCCACCATACCTAACTCCTGGCCAATCCCTTCATTCTCTTACCAGGATGACCCTCATGCAACATTTCCAAAACCTCTTTCTGTAGTTTTGTAGGAATAACCACCCTGTTACCCCACAAAATACATCCTCTTAATACAGATAACTCAGTTTGTCTGGAGTTAAAAGGTTGGGAACCTTGAGGTAGATCTTGAAGTGGCCTTTCTTAATCCAGCCTATAATAGGAGCTAATAAAGTGTCTTTGGCAGTCTCTCTGGCAATTTCAGCAGCATGGACTGGAAGTTTGGCAACAGTTTCCAGAAAAAAGGTGTAGATTCAGGACAGGGTTCTCAATGTGCAAAGGAAGTGGGCAGTGACTCAAAGCATCAGTATGCCCAATGTCTTTTCCAGGTCTGTGGATGAGTTTGTATGAATAAACAGCAAGAAATTCGGTCCATCTCAGCATTCTTGGTGACAGGATGGTTGGCATTGGTCTGTCTCCTGCCACAATGCCTAAGAGAGGTTTGTGATCTGTCACAATGGTGAAACCTCTCCCATAAACGTACTCATGGAACTTCTTGACAGCTGCCACAATTGCCAAAGCTTCCTTGTCCAGTTGGCTGTAATTTCTCTCTGCTTTAGTCAAAGTGGGAGAGTAAAATAAAATAGGGGCTTCCCTTCCACTGGGAAGCATGTGACTCAACACCCCCTCCCACTCCAAAGGGGATGCATCACAAGTTAGTACAACAGGTAAATTCTCAGAAAACTGTATCAGCACACAATCAGAAGTGATTTGTCTTTTGATATTGTTAAAAGCAGCTTCTTTTTTCTGCCCCAGACCCATGCAGATTTCTTATCCAATAGTCTGTGTAAGGGTTCTGCAGTGGTTGCTTTCTGAGGTAAAACATATGATAGAAATTAATAAGTCCCAGGAATGCTTGTAGATCAGTTTTGCATCTAGGCCTGGGGGCTTCTTTGATTGCCTGAACTTTGGCTTCTGTGGGGTGGATGCCATGTTTATCAATCATATAACCCAAAATTCTACTTTGTCAGTTCTTATTGTGCATTTCTCTTTTTGACTTTTAACCCTGCTTCTTTGAACCTGGTTAGAACTTCTCTGAGTTTCGTGTAATTGAGTCATTTTCAGCAGAGATTGAAACGTCATCAAAATAAGGCACCACCCTGGCAACCCTTGTAGCATCCTTTCCATGAGGCTTTGAAAGATGCCTGGCGCCACACTTACTCAAATTGTAACCTCTTGCATTTGAATACCCGATGGGTTACAATGGTTTGGGCTTCTGCAGTTAGATCATCTACTGTTAACTGCTGGTATGCTTGGCCAGGTCCAATTTGGCAAAGACTGTGCCCCGCCAGAATGTAATAAATGATGAACCACTGGAACCGGATATGTGCTCTGCTGTAGCATGGTTCAATGTCCTTGTAATCCCAGATTCTCACGGAACTGTCAGCCTTGACTGGCGTGACTATGGGTGTTTCCCTGGAGTGGTCTGTGGGCTCCAGCACCATTGGACTATAAGTTTATCTAATTGTTCATCAATTTTTCCTTCAATGCAAAGGTACCCTTCTGGGTTTTAATCTGATAGGTTGTACCTTGGGATCTAGGTTAAATGTGATAGGGGTCCCCAAGTACTTGCCTAATCCGTCGCTGAAGACCTCTGGAAACTCAGACTTCAAGGACTCTTCCCTCAGTGTTGCTCGTGATTGATGCCAGTCACTTTGATGCCCAGGTTGAACCATTCTAGCCCCAGCAGACTTGATCTTTATCCGATGGTCAGGGGCAGGCGTTTGATGTGACCTTTGAACTTCACGTTGAATTCTCTTGTTCCAACTACTGGAATCTTGTTCCTTGGTAGTCTTTAAGAGTTAATGCCTGCTTCTTGAAGTGAGTCTTCTGAATGTCTGGTATCAGTCTCTTAATAGTGTCCCATGACACCATGGATAAATATGAACCTGAGTCCACTTCCATTTGGCAAGCTTTCCTTCAATAAATACCTTGACATGCATTTTTCTGTTATTTAAAGGGAAGAATGACCAATAGTTACTGTTTGATGAGTTTCATTCCTTCCATTTGCGTCTGAGTTAGCCCCATTTTCTCACTGGTGTTGTTTGGCTTGACTTCTCTGTCTTTATTGTTTGTAGCAAACTTTCTTCTGTTTGGTGGAGTTCTGGATGATTTGCAGACTCTTACAAGGTGCCCTCTTTTTCACATCTGAGGCAAATGGTGTCCAGGAACTTGCATTCAGTGCGAGTGGTTTCCCCACAACCTATGCAGTGGAAATCATGCCTCTTCCTTCTCAGGTCATTTCTTTCCGCTCCATTCTGAGTCTGTTGATTTCTTCTTCTTCTCCACTGTATTCTGACTCAGATTCAAGTTCATCAAAATGAGTTGTAGTGGTCTTTTCCCCATCTGAATGGCCCATAGTCTTGTTCATCTTTCTCATGGCTGCTGCTGAGGATTTGGTGGCTTCTGCTGAAGATGCTTCCTCTATGGCTTCTTTCAGCATGATCTTGGGTTTCATTAGTAATTTGCTCTGCAAAACCTTGTCTTTAAGGCCCAAAACGAAAGCGATCGCATGGCCTCCTCTAAGCTGCTGAATCGCCACCCCAATGTCTCTTAAACTTGCCCCGAAGTCATTTATGCTTTTGTCTTCCCCTGATCGCGGCAGTAAAACTTGTGTCTTAGAGCCGCGATACTGGGAATAGTGGTGTGCCCTTAAAGCCTCTCTAGATCAGGCCATGCCATTACCTTCATCTGCTGCACCCACTAATGCCTTCGCCATCTTGAAAACTGCCAGACCGAAATACATGAGAAAAACCGCCCTCTTCTGCTGCTCAGAAATGGCGGCAAGATCGCTTCCTTCCAAAACATCTGAAACCGATCTGCATCGACTCCCAGTCTTCATTCTTCGGTAGAATGGGGCTGGGGGGTGTTCAGCGCAGCCATCTCACTCTTCTCTGTTCCGTTGCCTTCTCTTCAGAAATCCCACCTTGGTTGCCAGTGTTAAGTTGGCATAGAGAGGCGGGCGGAGTGCTTCAACTCAAAGTTTATTGTGACTTCAGCTCAGAACGGACCCAATTTGGCTTAGCCGAGGCAGCTATATATAGCCGGCTGCCTCGCTGACAGCCAATCAGAGTGCAGGGTTTTCCACAGAACCAATGATTTCAAACACTTTACAAGAACAACCAATCATATTCAAATGCTGCATACATAACAGTTTGTTTCTATGTGTCTATTGATGACTGATATGTCTGAATGTCAGCCATCCAAGAATTTCCTAGTTTTTTTGGATTTAGCTTGTTTTAGGATACTCACAGTTGAAACTATGATTAAGTATATACAAGAGTTGTAAAATTAAGGTGTTTTTATTGTGTCTTCTGACTGCTAGTTGGTGTTCATGTATGTGGGTTGTGTAACCTATAGTGTGGGTTATTTTTCGATAGACTTGCTTTTTAATTTGCTATCATTTTCCTTGCTGATGAGGATATCCAGGAAAGGTAGAGTGCTATTGTTGTTTTTCTTTTCTGGTATGTTTCTACAGACATTTTATCTATTTGAGTTCTTCAGCAAATTAAAGTTATTCTCAGCAGCACACCTGTCAAGCATCTTCACTGCCTCCACATTCCAAAGGTTGACTACTTTGCTGAAGTGCTTATCGGATTGTTGCAAAAGTCAACAAGCCAGAATATCATCTGGCTCCATAAATCATGTTGGATGGAGTATCTTTAGCAGAACTTTGGTTGTGTGGATGTCCACAGTACTAATTAAATTATTGGTGACCATAAATTATATGTATATTAAAAAGCATTTATGGAAATGTTCTCTATCTCCAGATCATATTTCCACTATTCTGAAAGAATACCCATTTACTATTCCATCTGTTGGGCTTATAATAACTTTGGATAAACCTATGGTTTTCATAGATGCCATGAAATTTTGAGATGATTCTGACCTAATTGCCATCTTTAAGATCCTTTTGATTTCCAAAAAAACCATGTGTTTTCTTTCATTTGAAGGAAAGAAACCCTTTTGAAGAAAGGGTATATGCCTTTCACAGAACTAATATTTGAGAAGAATCAAATGTTTCCAGCTCTTTTAAAAGAGCAATTTAAATCTTATTTATTTAATTTTTAAAGAGACTACTAGACACTAAAAATATTTTTTTCAGGTGACATATCAATAAACCAAAATAATGCATTGCTTTTTATGAATGTTAAAAGTTATCATAATTGCTTTCAATTCACTATCTATGCCAACATTTCTGATGTTATACATAGAATGATTTCTATTTCTGCCTTTTTCAAATGAGCACAATGTCAAAAGATCCACCACAAAGCAATACACAAAGCAATTATATTCAGCCTGCATTAGAAGCAGTGAAGAGTGATAAGAAATTAGACAGTATCTTATAAACTATATATTTAGTCATATTGGAAGGGTAAAGGACTAAATCAATACATATGTCTAACTGCTCGCAATGACAAAGTGAAGAGCAAAAGAATAAAAAGACTTGCCAATGAACTGTATTTGAAAATTCTCTTGAATAAATTAGTTGCTGTCAGAAGTGAATGTTTCTTACAGACATATAATTATTCATAATGGGTGCCATAATGAAATGCTTCAAAACATCAGTGGTGACAAGTTACAGGGAACCTTTAATGAAATAATATATTGGAAGGCTTAGCTGTTTCAGATGGTGAATATTTAATATGTATTATAACATATCTCCTTTTGAAAACAGTTTAATAGACAGAAGTATTATTTTTCATATCTCACATTTGCTGTGCTTCTCAAAAAATGTAATTCTAAGTCTGAATATTTTATCCTTTAAAGCATCTTTAATTCTGAACATGAAATAAGAAGATAAAATATTTAAAACATTTAAAAACGAGAGTGATTGATTGTAATTAGTGGCAGACGATAAAAGGGATTTGGTTATTTTATGTAAGTATCTAAGCAATACTGAAGATTTCTCAGAAAAAAATAATTCAGGAAGCTTCAAAGTAAAATGAGCAGAAAAATTTCAGTAAAAGAATTATATTTCTGTCATTTCAAACAGAACATTTTAGTGAATGTGTATTTAAAACTTTCTTTAAATATTGACCAATGTGTCATCAATTTTATTTTTATTATATTTATCACATTTTAAAACTATCCATTTCCCTCACAGAGGGACCTGTACAATAAAATGTTAAAAACATAAAAGCAATATATAACATTTAAAAGAGGCAAGCAATGTGGGAGGAGGGTTTTCAGGATTTTTTTAAAATCAGGTCAGGTCAAACTGAAGGTTTTATAATAGCCCAAAGTTGTCTGGATTAAGTTTTTCGACAGCTTGAATTATTTCTCTGGTGTCTTGGCTGAAAAACACAGACTAGGAGAAACTGATATCAGTGTTCCTTGTAATCATCAGAACCAACCTTTCAGAAATAGCAGTAGCACTTAGATTTATATATCGCTTCACAGTGCTTTATAGCCCTTGCTAATCTATTTATTGAGTCAGCCCACGGCAATCTGGGTCCTCATTTTACCAACCATGGAAGGATGGAAGGCTAGTCATCCTTGAATTGCTCAGAATCAAACTCCTGAAGTGAGCAGTGAGTTACTGTGATGACCCAGAGTATCTCAGAAATATAACAAAATCCAAAACGTAATTAAAAGTCCTTTAATGCCTTCAACTTGACTTCACTGTTTAATTGTTCACAGTGGAGGAGTCAAATTAACATTTCAAAGGCAAGAAACACATATCACATTCAAAGAGCCGATAACGAAGCAAAAACCAAAAACAAACCACATTGAATAAAGTTCCTCAACAGACCAGGATAGATAATTGCCGACAGACCAGGATAGATAACCAGGAACAGTCCATTGGAAGAACACCAACCAAGATAAACCTTCTTTAGAAATCAAACACTAATTTGTCTCCAGCGTCTGTTAGCAAGCAGGTCCACACTCTTATGCAAATCTCCCACCTGCAACCCATGAAGAGGATCATGGCCCTCTTCTCCTGAGTAGACCATGTTTTACCCTGATCCTCTCCTTTCTGCGTGCCCTAGGATGGATAGGGGATGGGCCTGGGTCCTCCTCTGACTGCTCAGCCAGCCTCTGCCCTTCTCCAGCCTCCTCCACCACCTCTGGAGCCACACTTCCACTCCCTGTTGGCTGTTCCTCCTCTTCCTCAGAGTCAGTCTCCACCAGGGACATGACAGCCTGAGGACTGCATTCTCACCACTGTACCACCATAGCTCAATGCTGTGTCAAAATCTTTCTTCCAATTTTCTGAATGTTTTCTTCTCTTCAGAAAACAGTGTTTTTCTATCTTATTCTAAGAAAACTTCAGAATGTATTTGGGAATTTTTAGTAGTGATTCTGAATTGAATAGATGCTGTAAGACAATAGATGACACTGTTCTTCCCAACTAGAAAAAGTCTCATGGAAGGAACTGTTGCACAGCATAATTCCTATATTTTGGAACTGAAATGAAGTGAAAAACTAGGGAAGCTTTAGTTGACCATAAAGATGACTGTATGATGACAACCAGGGCACACATTTCCAGCTACTGTTTAATGAATGTGCAAGTTTACCTTCATGAGACATTCTCTTCTCCTTAAAAAAAAGCAAAGCAAAATCCATTCTAAAAGGTTTTAAAACATAAAAAAATACAGTTCTAGACAAAAAGCAAATTCAGTTCCATGGACTGACCTGGGGCTGATCTGGAAGCAATGATAAGACTGAATTACTTTTTCAAAAGGCAACTGAACTTCGTTTCTCCTTGAAGGTTTCACTTCTCATTCAAGAAGCTTCTTCAATTCAGTTCAGTTCAGTTCTTCATGAGTTTGGACAGTGGAAATCTGAAGAAGTAGCACAGCAGGCTCACCTTTGGAATTATGATATGTATTCTGATAGTGTAATAAGTTATAAACTGAACCTTGAGTTCTGTGAAGCAGGAGAATGGGAAATTAGCTTTCATTTGCTTCCTATGTTTGTCATCCCAGTTCTACAGTAATATCAATATTCAGCAATTTTATGGCTTTATATGTGATAATTTCGCAAAGAAATAAGTCAGATTAGGTGATCTACCTATTAGGTGAGCCCTCTATTTTTGTTTTATTTTTACCAGAATCTTGTGGAAAATCGAAGTTAAGCTAAGTCCACTGAAGTTGAGTTAATATGTCCACCATATTTCCATGGTCAGCTAAACTGCTGAGAATATTAAAGTATCAAAGACAAAGGAAATCAGATTGGTTTTGAATGGCTGTTCTTGATAAACATATGCTAGTTTCTACTCAGCAATGCAATGCGTTGGTTTCTAAAATGCTCATAAAGTTACTTCTTAATCATTTGTTTTAATGTTTTTGTCCATTGTCAATATAAGCTGACCCATCTGTAATTATCTCAATCTTCCTTTTCCTACTTTATTGATTATATTTGACAATATATTGGTGTTTGACAGTGAATCACTAAAGTAAATATAATAATGCAGGGATAGAAATGGAATGTATTCTGTTCCTTTCTTGAGATTATCTTTGAAGATTTACACTTTGAGCCTTCTTATAATCAATTTCATGTGATGGGAAATCACATTGTTTTCAAAAGATTTGCTGATTCTGAAATGGACTTTCTTTCACTAGTGCCTCTTCTGCCAAGGCAGCTCTTCATTTTTCTCTTCTTTGTTCAAAAAAGTAATCAATAGCAAGATTTACCTCTTTACTCTTCTTCCTTAATGGTTTGATTTTCTTCAAAACCAGCTTTCAGTTGCTTCTTGTTTATTAACTTTTAACAAATCCATTCCATTGGCCCTTTAACAGCTTTAAGAGATCAGAACCAACTTAGTCTTTGTATCTAAGGATTCTTCCTATTACATTAATAAAACTTGCAGAATTTTCATCTCCTAATGTTTGATGCAATAATGTACAAATTGTTTTAGCCATTTCTATTTATAGATTAGTTCTTTTCAGGGATATGTTCCTATGTGGAATTGAACATATGTAGACTAAAGAAAGTCCCTCTCTCCAAGTCATACTACATACTACAAATAGCCAGTCATCCACTAGTGTAATTGTCTGCAGCAGGGAAATTGCATATGTATTTGAACATTCTTCATAAACTTATACTCTGCACTGGAAAATTCTAGCTCACATGGAAATTTTTATGCAGATCTTACAGTTTTCTACTGCTGGTAGTTGCAATGTATTGTGGATGATTGGCTATTAAAGGACAGAGAGGAAAGGAATACTTACCATACTGTACTAAATTCTACACAAGTAGTATTACCAGGAAAAAAGCTTTTATTTCTCCCTCATCTGATTGATACTTAACTACACTGTAACTTTCTTGTCAGATTCCATAGATCTCAGGAAAAAATACTTATAAAGTTACTATCACCATCAAAGAAATGCAGTCCAGAAGGGAAATGTCTACACTTCTTTGTTATTATTTTTTATTGAGTATGGTATGGGTAAAAGGATGAGATAATAAAAACAATCTTTTGTGCTAATGTACATTTACTTTTATGTCCCTCTTCTTTCACGAAGAGATTATGGGATAATTATGTTTTCTTTCTTCCACTTATCTTCATGACATCTAGAGTGGCTACAGGATCACTTTACAGATGAGAATTCTCTGTTTGAAGGCATCTATCTAGTCTGAGAGGGGCTTTCCCATCGACAATTTAACAATGGCAATATAAAGAAAGACAATTTTGGAATTAATTGTTACAGTTTACTTCAGAATGCAGGATAGGAATATGAAAGACAATGTCCAGTCTAGATACCTCCTGTCATGGGTCTTATACAGAGTTGATTATGTCAAAAGGTATAGCTATGTGCTTTGTGTTTTGTTTTTAATACAGTTTCCTTCCTTCCTTTTCCTATTGGAAAGAAGAACATCCTGGTGCTATCAGCAGAAAAAGAAGGAAACATCCACAACATATTCACATAATCCTGATATATTTGTATGTGTATATACCTGCAATCATTATGAAGGCTAGAAAAGCCTGCCTTCAAATCAGAAGGCAGGCTTTTCTGACCTTTTCCATAATATTTTAGAATGCTAGGAAGTGCTCAAAGATAATATCTCAATCTTCTATCTCTATTATCTCTATTAACATCATTATATCCATCATCATCTTCACCATCATTTCCATATCATCTTTATCATCTCCATTATCAGAATAACAGAATTGGAAGGGATCTTGGAAGTCTTCTAATCCAATCCCCTGCTCAAGCAGGATACCCTATACCATTTCAGACAAGTGGCTGTCAAATCCTTCTTAAAAATCTCCAGTGACAAAGCAACCACAACTTCTGAAGACCAGCCATTCCACTGATTGATTGTTCTGTCAGGAAATTTTTCCTTAGTTCAAGGTTGGCTCTCTCCTTGATTATTTTCCATCCTTTGCTTTTTGTTATGCCTTCAGGTGCTTTGGTGAATATCTTGACCCTCCTTCTTTGAGGCAGCCACTTAGATATTGAAACACTGCTGTCATGTCAATCCTAGTCCTTCTTTTCCTTAAACTAGGCATATCAATTCCTGCAACTGTTTTTCATAAATTTTAGCCTTCAGTTCCTTAATTGTCTTTGTTGCTCTTCTCTTCATTCTTTCTACAGTCTCAACATCTTTTGTGGCGACCAAAACTGGACGCAGTATTCCAAGTGTGGTCTCCATTGCCTTTCTCTTTTATTACAAGTAGTATCTTTCTTTCTACCCAATACACTGATTTTCTAACTGCATATAGTATGGATGTATGGCAACAAGGCAATGTTCTAACATAAGTGAGAGTGAGCTTTTAATAAGGTCCAAGTACCCTAGACCTGAGAACGCCTGCTGACACATACTTCAATTAAAGTCAAATGTGTGTATATTTGATGCTGTTGATTAACAAGGTTGCCTACTAACACTTAACATGCATAGCATCAAAAAGCATTGCATTTTATACTTTTCATGTAATTTTAACTTTTTACCACTGGCTTTTGAGGCATTATGGAATCAAACTTCCTTTCTCCTATAAAAATGTCAAAAATAGAGTACTATATAATAAATTTATATATTAATAAAATATGAAAAAAGATTGACACATTCTTAGAGTATTTAGGTATGTTAAATAATTATAACAGATTTTAACAGTATGTAATTCATTCTGTGCATTGCACTACAGAGAAATGAAAAAATAAAGTGGAATGGAAAATATAGGGACAAAACTGTGTGACATGTAATCTCTGATGATTTCACTGAGAGCTTTATTTTATTATGAATTGTTTCAGACTGAACAAAAGACTTGGAATGTAATAGAGGGAAAGCCAACCTTTAAACTGCTGTCAACTAAAAATCAATTTCAAGCTATTTTCTTTTCTGATTTATAAAACCTTACAGGAACTCATGTTTAATTACTTGGGAGAGGGAAATAGCAGAGAACAGAATGGTTTTAAGTGGAATATTCAGCTGCCCTTTTCCCAACCTTCAGTTCCCGTTTCCTATTCTACCATCTTTTGTTCAATTTCCAACCACCCTCAACTAATTTACATAAGAAAAGAAAGCAAGGCCTCTGAGCTACATTAATAGTATACTAATTTCTATCCATTGCTCCACCATCCATCTTAAATTTAAATTATTTAATGATTGTAGTTTTAGACAGAATTTTAGACAGAATTCAAATACATTGAAGCTATAAACCTAAACATTTCAGGACAGAATCAAATCAACAACAGGGAATAGCAGAAACAGTATGGAGATCTTAACCATATTAAGTCAATAATAAGTGCACTGAAGATAATTTGCATTTACTCCCTAATAAGTATGTGTAGAATTGCAGATAAAAACCTTTGCCTCCCAATGTTTCTTCAGTAAACTATATTAGTATTTTAGGATTTTTAGCTATGGGCAAAAGTGCAGAATGTTCTTATAATTGGGCTGAGACCTGAATTATCTAGTGAGTTAGGAAATAGTCTTAACAGGCAGCAATAATCTTATTCAGACTCAGGCAATAGCTGTTGAATCCTGACTAATATCTGTTGGTAAAAACAAACCCCGAAGTTTCACTTCCACAGCCACAGTATTATATCTGCATTAATATTAAAGAAGGAAAAACTAACACATAACAAGTACATTAATAATTGCTGTATTGATCACTACCCACAGGGATGAATTGGGATGTTGTTTCCCCTGGATTCCTTTCTCCAGAAAAAAAAGCTGAATTTTATGTAAAATATAATCTCAGTCTCAGCATGGAACAGTAAGATGTGAATTAAAAGCATTTGCATCCCACTGTGTTTCTCAGTGGTCACAAACTATGAAATTCTTAGTGCCTTGAACATTCAATTTAAAATACAAGAAAGGTCATGTTTCGCTGCAGAAAATGATTGCTGACTGCCCATTTAACTACAATGTATTATTGGATAAGATTTCTCATCCAGCAACAAAAGACTCTTAAGAGATGCTAGGTAAAATCCAGAATTAGTTGATTTAATGCATTAGTCATAAATTTACAATTTACAATCCCATTGACTTTGAAGAAAAGCTATTTGTCATCTCAACTGGGATCCAATCTACACTTGATCTGTTAGCAAACCCAGGCATATCCACAAAAGATATTTCTGATATTGGTGATCACAAGTTATTTATTATTTCAAGGATAGTATTAATAGCTAAACTACTTTTTCTATGAAACTTTAGATGTTTTTATGAAAAAAAGAAAATGTCTATTCAAACACGTGTACCAAATTTAATTTTGGTTGAGTTAAAAATCTATAGGAAACTATTTCGCAAATCCAAAAACTTTGAATTTTCAAATGAAGAAAAATATGCATGTCCTAGGATAATGTTGCAGGATCAATCTTGATAAGTCATTGGGACCAGAATTTTAGTCTTCCAAGTTTTTCAACTTGTTCTGGAGCCCATCCTCAGGGAACTTCTTTCTTACTACATTGTATCATCACATTCTGGTGAGAGAGAAATTCCCTAAGGATGGGATCCAGCATGAGTCTGAAAAGTTGGAAGACTAAACCTCTAGTCCTGCTGAATCACTCAGATTGGATCCTGCAACTTTGAACTTTGCTTCTAAAATGAATCACAGACAAAGCTTTAACTGGACTTTTATCTATTACAATTTTCAGATTTTACTGCTCTTTTTGTAGATCTGAATGTATGTATGTATGTATGTATGTATGTATGTATGTATGTACCATGTTTCCCCGAAAATAAGACACTGTCTTATATTTTTTTTGGCTCCCAAAAACACACTAGGTCTTATTTTTGGGGTAGGTCTTATATATTTATGGTGCCAAATAGTGGGTGTGAGTGTGTAGGGGGGTGTTTCGCGGGTGCACGGTTGCTCCCTGAAAAGTCTTCCTGGAACTGGAGATTTGCACTAGGTCTTATTTTTGGGGTAGGTCTTATATTAGGGCAGGTTTAGAAAATAGTGCTAGGTCTTACTTTTGGGGTAGGTCTTATTTTCGGGGAAACACAGTATGTATGTATTTATGTTTCCTTTCAATTCAATAATATACATATACTCTACTGGACTAAACATTAGAGAAAATAAACCTCAATTAGTCCCTCCAATAAGTAACTCCTATAAATCTCATCCACTTCTGTGACAAAGCTGTAATATTATTGTCCTCATTGTATATTACAGAATGAAGGAATGTGGAAGATATTTGGAAGATTGTTATGATATTTGATTTAATGTATTTATTAATGGATAAACATTAAAGATGCATATGTTCTATGCACTTTTAGATGTTTTACTAATTTAATTTTTTTAATGTTTCAAAATATTCATCCAGGTCAGATCTACCAGATTTATGGATTTTTATTTTATGTGGAATTCAATAGAAAATGTAATGAAAATAACCAAAACATCATATTTGAGAAATTAGAAATCTGTATGTGAGAGAAGAGTCTATTCTAATTAGGAAACTGTTAGATTAACTGTTAGTACTACTGAGCAGATTGTCTGTAAGAGTAATGAAATATAACTATTTATATACTGGCAAGTATTCAGAAAACAAACCCTCTATCTGTAGGTGTAACATAAAATGTTAATGTAAATATAGAACCTGCAGAGTAATTATATTTGGAAATGACAATACTATTTTGATATCTTTCAAATTTCAACAAAGCTCGGAATTTTCAGAAGGTTACTCTTGAAAATATCTGCATCATTTTTTGTTGTTTCTTTGCTTTTTTAAAAAACTCCTGGTGATAGTATGGGCAAGTTCTTGCAGTCAAAAGTTTGTTTATGTATACCCAAGTCAGTGGACTCCAAGAGAGCAAACACAACCACACAGGTCCCCAGGGAACACATACACACACATACACACATACTCAAAAGCTAGTACTCACTGCCCTCTTTCCCCCCTCTTTCCCACTTCTACTACATCTACTCCTACTGTTCCTCAAATATTAATTCTTATGAGTCCCACAGCTGGAGAACGGTATTGTTCTATTTGCTTTATGCTGCTTTGTGAACACACACTGACACCACTGCACCCAGCTGCTTCTCTGCCTATCTTTATAGTCAACAGTTGCTGTACTAGCTAGGGAGAGGACTTAAAGGGACAAGTTAGCAACAGCTCAGGTCTGGCCATTTCGTTGACAGCCTGACTTCTTATTATAAAGTCTAGTCCTGGTCTAGACAAAAAAACAGCTGGATGAAGATGACTTTATCCAGCTGGTTTTTGTCTAAAGCAGGACTAATCTCTTGGTTTCTAGCTGGATGCCTTAACCCCAGCACCAAACTGACTACATGATCTTGGTAATAAGACATATTGAAAGCAAATCATATATTGCTTTGTGATCCAGTCACAAAGGACTAAGGAAGATAATAGAGGAGAAAGTGAAAGGTGTTTTATATATCAAAGGACATAATACTATTCAAAAAGCCTGTATTCCAAAACTGAATTAAAATGCTTAGAATATTGGTTGAATAGTACTTGTGGGATTTAGTACGTAATGACCAATTGCAGGAATCACTCTATGGCAATGCTTCTTTTTCCTATAGAACAGACTTTTCTTACCAAGAGTATATTGAGTATAAGAGTATTCAACATATATTGAAGCACTGCTTCTGGAATGCCTGGTGACTTTCTGCTAATGAAAAGGATGAAAAGCTGTGATTTAATGCACCTAGACTAGATATAAAGTTACAGTACAAGATAAGAAGTTTCACTATAAATCCCTGGTTGTCAATGTTAGGAAATGCACTTCCTTTTTTCTTAATTATTAAGAAATAAATGGGCCAATAGCTTTAAGCATGATACCAGCTTGATAATGGGCAAATGGAAGCTAAGCATTCAGGACTGTCTTAACTGAAATCCAGAAAGCGTTTGTGCTCTATAATCTACAGAGCTGAAAGAGCTAATTACTTTTTGTCTTTTTAAAAATTTTCTTTAAGCTCTGCATGGTGCTAACAGGCAGACATGAAAGATGAGAGCAAATTCCTTGCTGTGCTTAATTTTGTATCATATAGCTGGTTCCATTGATCTTATGATCAAAGATAACTGAATCTTGAATTTACAAAGATCTCATGATGTAAGCAAAATAAAAATCTACAAATTACAAATTAAAGAATAAAATCATATTTATACAATTTCAATTACAGGTGGAGATCAGCAAACTTTCAAGTAATCTCATAGCTAATATGTGGTACTACAATTAGGCACTAGATTTCTCATCACAGAACATATAGTTCTATGCTGATCTTCTTGCCTTCACACAAGATCAATTAGTGATTTCATTTGCTCACTTTACAATTTAGTATAGTATCTATGAGAGCTTTGTTTTCTCATAAACAGCAAATGCTCAGAGAAAATCAGATTGTCTGTCCATATGATTTTTCTTGGCTATTGTTTTCTTTTATATAAACACATTGTTTGAATTTATTTTATAATTGATTTTATTTTAAAAATTTGAATGTATCATTTTAACTACAAAAATGTCTAGAATCACATACTACGGATGTGGGAAGTGAGGCGGGATATAAATCTAATAAATAAATAAATCTAATATATAGATTTAAATATAAATCTATATAAATCTAATAAATAAATAAATAAAAGAAGTGTGAGAAATTTGAGGTATGAAAATTGATTTTAGACTGGGTCTTGAATTAGCTCGCTAAGGTATAGATCATGTTATCTACTTCCTGCTTCCTAAACAAGAAGTAGTAGTAGAAGAACAATAATGGACCCACTAAGAGCAGAAATTCTTAACTTAACATCTAATCCAGTACTTGTAAGTTCTGAAAACTGTAAGTGACTCACAGCTATCATTTCCCACTTCTAATGTAGTATGAGAAACACTCTCACCTTATCTGACACCCATGAGTTCCAAATGCATCCAGAACTAACAGACGCTATTGTAGATATGATGTAAAAGTTCCATTATTGCAAGGCTACATTTTGTTTAAAAAGCCATGGAACCTTTTGGTCGTATTTTCTGTTCTAATATTCAACTAGCTACGGCAATGCAGTAGAAGAACGGCCTTCTATTTCACTGCCATGCTCCATTATCAAATCCAATTTTTTCTTAGGCTAAACCTAAGAGAACAGGTAGATAAATCTTGGGTTGGTAGATAATTGTGATAATATATAAATAAGATTTTAAGGCAGTGCCTAGAAGAGGCATGATTCAAATTGATCAGAGCAGACCCGAAAGAATTGGAAATAATTCTTGAATTAAAATATTTCCTCTTCCTACAAAACAGAAAAGAAAATAATTTGTAGATAGTTTGTTCAGATATACAGAGGTTTAATACATTTACAACATAATCTAAATCAGGTGTTTCTATTTTTTTGTATTTTGGTTTTTTGCAATTCTAGTGGCACTCGATGAAATTAACATCCATTTTGGTAGTTGTCAATGACAATCCAAAATAGAAAATAACCTTTTCTGGTTTTTTTATCAGGTATTTTTCTGCTTTTCTACAGTTTTCACTTGTAATCATAAGTTAATGGCTACTTCTGAAAAGAAAAAGAAAAATGAAATTATATAATTTTTTGTTCTGAATGAATGACTTTATACATAGTCCTTGCATTGTGAGACCAAGTGCTATTTCATTTTTCTAATGAGAAAAATTATTTCAGCAAAGACATATTTTAACTTGACTAGAACAACACTTCATTCATGTATTAGTTACCTCTTGCTTGAACTACTGCAATGTGCTTCACAGATAGGTCTTTGAGGTGTCTTTGAGGAACATTCAGAAGCTATAAATGGTCTAGAATGCAGTGGATCAAGTAGGCATAGGCACATTACTACTATTGAAAAGCTGCACTGATTGTCAACTGCCTCACTTGCAATTCAAGGTACTGGTTGTCAATTTTAAAAAATTATGTGGCTCAGGACCCAGATATCTATGAAACTACATATTCCCAATTGTATCTGCCAATCCAATTGATACCTGGTACCACAGGTTCATTTATATTCCTTCTCGGAGAAACCTCACTAAAGCCTTCTCAATTGCTGCCCCTTCTGTGGAAAAACATTATCCAGCATCCTGATTTCTATGATTATTCAAACAGAACTGGGAGGTGGTCACATTATTTCCTCTGGATTGAATTTTCATGTTTCCGATGGTCATATATGTACATTATTACTGTAACTATGTTTCTATTTCAATCTAATTTACAGGTGTCTGGTATGTATTTAATTCACAGTCACCAGCAACAAATTGGAATAGCATGTAAATTAATAAATAAATAATAAATAGGAATAGTCATTATTATATTCACCTCATCGATTTTCACTTTTTCAGTATCTTAATAATTTCAGACAGATAACTTCCTTTTTACTGCAGTTACACACAGAATTATTCTCTGTGCTTCTGATTAGTCATTGCCTGCTTAGATTCTTGTTAATATATTTGAGAAGTTTGGGTACTTTGTGCCATTATGCAACCATGTTTTGTTTAAATGCTGATCTTATTGAAGTATTTTAAACTTTTCTAATGTGAACATCAAATGCTTTCCTATTCTGTAATTCATTTTCTTACATATTCGTAAGCACCAATCAAGACGGCTGCAAAAATATCAAAGAAGAGGGGAAAAGTGGTAGCAGAATGATAGATAAACCTAAAAGCAAGCAAAGGATTATTGATTACTTTCAAACTCTCTGCTTACAAAGCTCTCTTCAGGAACCCTGCAAATGAAATTTCTTATCAGTTTACTATGCAGGCTCCAAAAAGACTGCAATGAAAGTCTCATTACAGAGGGTGAACAGTTCAAATTCCCCATCCACTCTCCTGAATAAACCTGACTATCCATCAAGAAGAAAACTGAGGATCTCTGCAAGCCCATATTGAATACCTAGCATTAAACCATTGGAGTCCACACATAATGATGGCTCATTTCACAGAAATGAAAACTGATAATAGTGTTCTCTCTGTTTATTGCCCTTTGCTATGATTTTTATAGGTAAAGTATACACTTAGAGCTGAGTGGATTACTGAGTAGTGCTTTAGGAAAATATGCAATTAAGATAACCCTTCAAGCTAAAACCAATTCATTTTTATCAAACTTTGTACTACCCCCCCCTCCCGTGGGCAGGCTACAGTAGTTACAGCTAGATAGCCTGATAGATAAATGTTATATCTTTAGAGTCACTTTGCTATTTGAATAGAGTTCCTTTACACTGAATTTGAAATGGCAAAATGAAAGCTCACGAACTTGGAATCTTTCCAGTACTGGACTCAGAGAATTTTAAAAGTGAATAACTAAAACAAACTAGCTGTACAATATAGTGAAGAGAGAAAAATTCACATCCAGTATTTTACTCTTTAAATCCTGGCATTTGATTATAGGGTCTTTCTTCATTTTCAGTAGAGCAGCAGTCAAAGTATAAATAATGAAGGACACGATCAAAACCAAACCAAATCAGAGTATCTAGTTTCAACACAAATCAGTGCTTGAAGTGTGTTGCTTGCATACTAATACTATAGAACAAATGACTTTAAAAACCAGGAAGAATATATATATATATATATATATATATATATATATATATATATATATATATAGAGAGGTATGTAGGTCTCTTGTGTAAGATTGAGAATACCTTGGCAAGCTGACGAAATCTCATCCGTCATCTTCAGGCATCAACTCCACAAACCAATCAAGAAGTAACAACACAGCCAACTCTAGAGTTTCAGCCACGATCACACACTTCTCCCAGAAGAACGAAGCTGAAGACACCAGCCTGAAGATGACGGATGAGATTGTCAAAACGCTGCCAAGGTATTCTCAATCTTACACGGACAAGACCAATACACCAAGACCTACATACCTTTACCCGTGAAAATCTAATATATATATATATATATATATATATATATATATATATATATTCATATTTATATGCTGCCCTTCTCCAGAGACTCAGGGTGGCTTACAATTTTTGGAGCGCAACCCAATGCGCTCAGCAATAGCCTTCATTCCATTGTATGTGCCTGCTTATTACTAAGTGGCATTTTTACAAAGTCAGCTTATTGCCCCCAACAATCTTGGGTCCTCAATTTACCTACCCCGAGAGGATGAAAGGCTGAGTCAACCTTGAGCCTGGTGGGATTCGAGCCTGCACTAATGGCAGGCAGCTGGAACTTAAGTGCTAGGCATTTAACAGCCTGCACCACCAAGGCTCTTAAAACATTAAAAAATTAAAACATTAGGCAATCCAGTATCTAAGTACTAGCAATATCTCTATCATTCTATAGCCAGCTATGATGATTGGAACAAGCTCTCGGAGGCCCTTTAACTGTCTATTGAATCTCACTGAATATAAGTATCTTTATTCATTCTGACAATGGATTGTACAGATGAATTATTAACTGAAGAAATCAGTTCTAAGAAAGAAGTAATCATTCAATTCAAGTTATCATTATTTCATATCCATGGAAAAAATGACTTTTAGAATTCTATCAAGGATGCATGAATCTGAAAACGCTTTTCTAGAATGAGTTGTCAGTGAAATTTGTGCAGAGATCTTTGGATGGACTGAATCTGTCTTGATTTAATTCTTACATTTATTGCTACTACATTTGCTGTCACACACAGATGAAATATTTTTCAGATGCCCAGATTTACTTGAGTATAAAATGTTAATATCATATCTGACTTTATACATTTAATTTGAAATATTTTGCTTCCTTGTATTATTCATGCTTTTACTCTATTGACTTTCTCTCTCATCACACTACTCTCTTTTCTGCAGTGTGGCTTGCAATCCTTTCTACATATTTATCAAAACAATCTATTTTACCAGGATCAGATGAAAAAAATATATGTTTTGAAAAATGTTTTATCAATTAATTGTTTCTTTGGGTATGTACTTCATGTGGCAAGAGATGGATTCATGCAATTAGTTTTTGTAATGGAATTAAAGCATAAACTTTCATAATTTTGCATTATTTTTGTTTTTATTATGATTTTCATGCTGCTTTGAATCAAGAAAAGCACATTTTAATAATAAAAACAAGTAATGATTAATAGCATTTGCAACAAAATGTTGAAGCCTGTACCCATGATTCCAACCACCCATGAGTTTCTTTTATGCTGGACTCCAAAATCTGCTTTCTGCCTCTTCTGCCAAAGTTTTATACTTGTTTTGTACATCTCTGTGTGTTACCCTGAAACTGCAATTTGAAGTAGCTATTCATTTGCATGTGGTTGAATAAAATCAGAACTTGTAAATTAGTACAGCTCAATGTAGGAAACTTCATTGCAAACCAAATTTCAGACTTCCATTTAGTATAACTCTTTGAATGGTCAACTGATGTCTGAAGTATTACAAGCAATCTTATAGAATTCAATTTAATTAATCTAAGACTTACCAACGTCCTTATTGTTATAACAAGATAATGTATGTTTGTGCATGCTGTATATTTATGAAACAAAGCAACTAGAATAATATTATTAAAATCATTCTTCATTCCTAGGTATTCTTATTTCTTCAGTATTATGATCCTAAAATTGAGCATTATTGTTTCAATCACAATTAATATTTTCAGAAGCATTTGGAATTTGGAATATCCGATCAATATAATGATGAATTGTTGTTTTGAAATCTCAAAAGTCTTACTAAATTAATCTTATACCAATCTATTATGCCATGCTTTTGACTCTGCATAAAGAGTACTCCAAATGGCAACAGTTATAAGTGATAAACTGTAGACACTTTTCCAAAAACAATTTAATTGCATTCATCAGCTCATCTGAATAAGCACATCTGCAGTGATCATTATGCCATTAGTTATGTTAGGAGGCTTGTTGTAATGTTCCTCACTAATCTCTAAATGGAGCTAGCATTTCAGTATAGGTAGAGTATCAAGTTTAAATGGGATCTGTGTCATCTGACAACAAGCAATCTAACTACAGGAGTTGGCAGGGTCCTTTAGCTGATAGTAATTAGCTGATTTGATGTCATTGAACAGAGGTGCCTAGTCTCTTACTCTAAACACTATAGCCATTTTGCTCTCAAAAGCCTGCTGCAGCTTTCAGAGAACAATGCTTAAAAGTTATGCAACTTTTAATGTGACATAGAATTTCTCAACCTCAATCAACTTTAAAGTATGGACTTCAACTCCCAGAACTCTTCAGCCAGCATTGGGAGTTGAGGTCCACAGATATTAAAATTCTGATGTTGAGAAACAGTGATATAACAGAAAAGACAATATTAAATATGCTACTGAAGGGTAGCAGTATTTACATTTTAACTAATATGCATTAAATGTAAAGATTACCTCAATCTATCGCTAGCCAGCAGTCAATGTATAACCACCATTCATGTTTCCTGGGTGTATGTCCAAAATAGTGTTTTCCACCTTGTGCAAGTTCAAATTGTGCTGTCTGTTCACATCTTGAGTTTCAAATTTCTTATAAGAAAATCCCTCAACTCTAAATGGCTACAACAGTGACAAATGTCCCCATCCCCTGGGCCATGGACATAACTCTCCACTGCTGTTTGTATTTTATTTTTACAAGTTTGACAGGAGCATAGTGGCTCAAGTGATTGAACACTGGGCAGGAAGTTAGCAAGTCTGAGTTCAAGTCCCAAGAGCCTCTGTGAGGCAGGGTTGAGCTCTCCTTCACTCCAGCTCCCTCGAGAGACTCCAGCTCCTGCCAGGGCATCCCAAGAGCAACAGTGATGTCATCAGCTAATCCTTTCAATCTGGAAGCACCTCCATATTTCTGACTTGCGTACAAGTTTGCCATTAGAATAGTGAAAATCTGCTTAAAAATAAACTGGTTAATTATGTGCATCTCATTTTTTGTACTACTCTTCATTAGGTGACATTGACAAGAATTCTGCATTTTTCTCTTCAGAAAAGCCAAAATTACAAATAATGGTAAAACTGTGACATTCTTTTTTTTAAAATTTGTGTTTGTTGGAGTGGGGGAAATAAAGAATCAGGGGAATTCTTCTATGAAGGATAGAGGTAAACATGATATAGAGGAAAACTCTCACTCTGAAGCAAAGGAAATTTGGAAAGTGATTTCTTCACCTGTGATTTCAGTGGGTTTACAATGGTTTCAGGTTGTAGTATAGAAAAGCTATTATTCTTTTTTTGAATAGGCCAGTAATTCAAATTAATTATATATACCCTGTTTTGTGGAAACTCAGAATACATAATCATGAACTCAACATACATAATCTTTCATTTTCCATTATTCTTCCACAATAGATAGATTTGGTTTGGGCTGGATCAATAGAGTAGATGCAACAAGGCAGAGGTGGTATTTAGCAAGTTCTGAAAAGTTTTGGAAAACCAGTAGCGGAAATTTTGAGTAGTTCAGAGAACCAGCAAATACCACCTCTGACTGGAGATTTTACAGTAGCCTTTCCCTGCCATACCCACCAAGCCATGCCCACAGAACTGGTAGTAAAAAAAATTTGAATCCCACCACTGGAACAAGGGAGTTTTTGCATACAAAGCCACAGATTGGATTGTGGTCTTTCTGGGAACAAATCACTTGGGAAACTCCTTAAGGCCTTTTGGGTTCCAGATAGAAGAGATAGCAACAGATATTATATAAGAGGCATTCAAGAGGCATCCCATATTAAGAAAAAAATTATATGTTTGTATGAACTATATTATTACAAAGTGAATAACACAAATACAATATTTTGCTCTTATTATTGCCATTATTACTGTTATTGTTGTTGTTAATATAAAGTTGAGTACTGTAAATTTTCTGGCCTAAGAAACTGCAATACTTGACAAAAAAAGAAAGGTATAAACTCATCCAAGGTATAATATCTTACAGCTAACATTTACAGTTGTGTTATTGTGTTGATGATCCAAAATGTTATAGCATTAATTCAAACTGCTGCATAAGATAGTTAATGACAAAGTTTTGCCTCTTTGACAGAAAGGAATACATATGCTCATCTATAAAGCACAGCTTTCTAAACGATCCTTGAAGGATAGGCTTCAGCAACAACTGTCAAGATATTAGCTTATTCAAATATCAAAGAATGATTTAGTATTCACAATGTTTGGGAAAAGACCATGCCTAAACTATGCTAGAAGAAAGTCCATTCAAAAGTCCTTTAAGCCAGACTTTCTCAACTTGACATCTTTTATTGTGCTGATTGCAACTCTGCATATTGTAATCTGAAATCTGGGAGTTGTATTCTCAAAACACTTTGTGTGCACTAATAACTTTCTTCTTCTGAATGTTATACTGAAAAGTACAATTCAACACCCCTGCAATTTGGAGGCGCTCAAGTTTCACTGGCTCTGGGTATCACCTAAGCCAGAAAGATGTAGGTTGGGCATCTTTCATATAGATACTTTTTCAACAGCCATTTGGATTTTATCCAGTCCTAAACAAAAGGACGAGTTGCTATTTTTTACAGTCTTACTAACATAATTGCATGCCAATTTCTGGGCAAAAATAGATTTGAAATACCTTATGAATAAAATAATTTCTAATGTGAAACAAAACACATTTAATTTTGGCAACATTTCTTTTTCAAGGAGGGTATTTTGCAGTACTGATCTAATGTGCTTACCCTCCACCTTGTCCCCATCTGCCAACTTTAATAGAACACATTCATTCAGTCTGTGGGGACAAACTTGAATCAAAGCATTGATCTTAATTAGATGGATGAGAGCAGATGCAATGAAACCATTTGTTTCATATGTTTAAAAATTTCAGAAGGAATAAAGAGTTAAGGTCATCATTAATGGCCTAGAAACAAATCTTTTTCAGATATTTTCAAATGAATATCTATAAGATACGATGCAATGAAATAACATTTCAGAATTACAGAAATCGATCAGAAGATGCAAATTATGTATTTTATGAAGAGGAAAAAGTAGTCTGTTTTCATTAGCAATCAACTTACTAGGTTATCAAGGAGCAAACGTTGAATTGCTTTTTATAATATAATTTGCCTAGCAATGTGAGACATTAGGAATACTTTTACAATGTATAAAAATATTTGATTTTCTACTGTATTGTATTTAGTTATGTTATTGGTAAAATGATAGTAACAAAGGTCAGTAGAGACAAGCCCCTTTGCATAAATTACCTATTAATAAATAAAAAGCTAATTGTTTGGTGTCAAAACTTAATTTTAGTTTTCACTTAAATTTTAGCATGATTCATATGAACATTCTGCTTTTTATTTCCTTTCTGGTACATTAGAGAACACCAAAAGTCTGAAGGTGGAATTTATAGTAGCTGTAGTAACATTTAAATCTTCAGGACTTTGAAACAGGAAGGCACTAGTTTAAGGCAATAGATGAACTGTGCATATCTAGATTAAATATATTCCTCTAATTGCAACAAAATGTTAGAACAATTTAACCATTTAACTATTATATCAGCATATGTGATGATATCTATATCAGTGCATGTCTTTGTAGGTGTGCATAAATACCCTTGAACTTTTGTAATGGCAAGAGGCCAGATCCATCACCTGTCAGATTTTTCGTTCTCTAGCTTCAACAGTTTTCCAACAGAGTTGAAAATGAAAAACTATGTCTCTATTCTGTCTATTTACTTTGTTTTTAAAGGGTTCACTTTAAACCTCACAGTATGGGAACATTACCTTCACTTTTAATTGTTGCCAATAAAATAAATTCACAATACCTTACAAAAACTCAATAACTTTACTTATATGATAGAGACTTGAGGTGGATCACACACTAGAGAAAAATTCCAAAGTTAAATAAAATTAAAGACTTATTTACATAAGAAAACATGCTTTACAACATATAAGGATGAGATTTGCTAAAATTTAAGTAATTCTTAGGTTTAATACATTCTTCCTGAATAGTCCCCAATTCTGGTTACTGAAATAAGAAACATCATAGATTCCATAAAGCCAGGTGAGACCCTTGGTGGCCATTCTATCCTGCCAGAGTTGCTAAAGAATTATGCCAGTTGGTGGTGCCTGTTTTGGCATCTCTTTTTTTATATATATGTCACATAGGTCACATTCCCCAGGATTGGGTCACTGCCATTAACATGCCCATATTCAAAAGGAGAATGGGGTGATCCAGCTAAATATTGTCTAGTAAGTTTGCTGAGAATTATTACCAAACATTCTGCCTGCCACATTAACTACTGTAAAGGATTATATAGAGCCAGAATCAGTTTTGGGCAATAAGCAGGCTAGTTTTCATTACAGTTGTTCCAGCATGGAACACGTTTTGGTCCTATGATACCTTATTTTAAAAAAATTAGCTGAAAGAGTAGGTCTGGCTCTATAGATCTCTTTTCATAGATCTCTTTGATTCAATAATTAGAGCAATCCTTTGGGAGAAGTAAAGTAATATAACTATGGACAATTGTGCTTGTATCTATCTACAATTTAAAGTTAATTGTTAATTTCTATGACTATTTCACCCCCAAAAAAGACAAAACAAAAATCCGAGCAGTTGTAGTGAAGAAGTTCTACAAAACCTGCAGTGCATGTTCCTTCAGCTATATTTAAAATACCTCTGACTAAACCTCTAATGGGGAATGACTATCTCAATCTTGGAATCAGCCAAATGATTGTTTCTATCCATAAAAATAAGCTATCCTTCAGCTCTAAAAAGTTCTATAATTTTAGCAGGACTTTGCTTTCAGTGCAATTCAAAATGTACTATAGGTGAGCCAGACATGTATTAGTTCAGCTGCTGAACATAGATAATGGTATGAGACCACAGATGCAGAGCTGGATTTTGAACACTACAAAGACCACCTACTAAGATGTCCTCGGTCTTCTCTTTCCATTGATGGTATCTATGATGATTGAGATATTTTAGGTAAAAGTTTAAAGTAAAACTGCATACATTATAATACCCAGCAGCCACAGCCAGAATTGACAGTGTTGGTAGATGGAACATGAAATTCAGCAAACATCAGGAAGATCACAACTTACCCCTGCTTAAGATCATCTTGCAAAAGTTCTTTCCAGTTATAAATTTGTTTCTACTTTGGTTCCTGCTTGAACAGTATTCTTCAGACCTTAGCAACAATCAATCCATCAAGCCCTCAATCACCTTGACCACTTTTTTAAAAACAAATTATTTTAACTGCCAGTTAGAAAGTACCTGTTATTTAGGCAGCCAACTCAGGTAACCTAATTAAGGAGTTAGTTATAACTTTAAAAAAATATAAACAAAAACATTAAAACTTGAATGCTTATTCATAGAAAAGAAAAGGGACAACATTTGTAAAATGAAATGCAGATTCTAAACAGAAATCTGAACATAATTTCAGCCTGTATTGTTGAAGACAAGTTTTTTATTTGCCCTGATGCATTGGAGAAGTCAAATCATACTTATGAATAATTTATAAAATCTCTCAAAAGATCAGTATATTTCAGATTTAAAAGCTGGCTATCACAATTCAGAGATAGTTTTAATACTTTGTGCTGGCTTTTGTGTTTTGGAAGTATTTATTTTATTATTAGACTAAATCTCTGTAACTACATAAATCCATACTCCTATAAAAACATTATCGAATCATCTCATGCATTCCCAAAATACACTACCAGCTGACATATACTTCTGATCATAATGGGATATATATTGAAAATATGAAACCTCCAATCCAGACTGTCTGTACATTTTCTTTTTCCTTTGACAAATCAGCACAGGAAAAGAATAAAATAATTTGAAAAAAATGAATTAAGAATTGCAACATATAGAAATCATCAGAATTATTTTTAGATTTCATTTATACATTACAACTATTCCAGAGGCCAGCTCACTTTGTATAGAATTTTTTTCCTAAACTCAAGCTAATATCTGTAATAATCTTTAGTACCTTTGTAGATACAACCTTCCCATCAATGTAGTTTCCTCCAAGGAATAGGTCCTTAGTTAGCATGGTCTGCGCAATATTTAGGATTACAGGTATTCTGCACTTACTAACTGCAATTGAAACCTGCAACTCTGTTGCTAAGCAACATGGTTTTAAAGTGAAAATCACATGACTGCACTGATTTATGATGGCAGTTATAGGTACAGTAAATCACATAGTTATAAAGTGCAGTGACACATGAATATGACTTATGATCTCCAGCTAGCTTCTTCATTGACTTTGCTTGCCAGAAGGGGCAGGGAGCATCTCAAATGATGATCATGTGACTGTGGGATGTAAAACACTTTGGTATTCCACAATTATAGTGATTACAATGACCATAATGAGTAGTCCTTGAAGAAGAATGAACACAAACTTGCAAGTTAATTGTTCCAGATTTGGTTCAAATACTACTCTCAGAGCATCTGCTAGAGATTAAACATCTTTTCCATCCTCCATAATAGAATAGAATTGTGTGAAAACTGTTGATAATAAATAGAGTAGGAAGGCAACTGAAGGAATTCCAGTTTTTTGGGGCACTGGAAATGATAGTTTTGAATCTTTTGAGGTCTGTGTTCTTAGAGCCGTAAAATTTCATGTAGTATCAATACTGAAAAGCCATGTTAGAGTTCTGGTTATAAAACAAGTTCCTTTTAAAAATATCTTCTGAGCAAGTGCTGATACAATACAGGATCCTCCATGTAGGCATGTCAAAATCATCAAGGCGGTGGCTAGAACATTGCAATGCAAACTCCACCCCATTCAAATGAATATATGAAACATCAAAGCATGCACAGCAGAGGTGGAGCTTGCACCGCGAAATTCTGTCTGTTGTCCTTCAAACTGGACACCTAGCTTGCAGGTTTCACTGGTACAATACATTTCTCAGAACTAATTTTAAAATAGCCTGTTCCATATTATAAGCAGTGAAAGTATAAAGATTGAAAACTGTATTATGTACCTGTTCCTATAGCAGAAGTATTTTGCCTTATACTCATGCTGATGAAACATGTTATCCATACTGATGAAGCGTAAATAGAGCTATGTTGTGACAATGTGCAATGATAATGCATTCCAATATAGCTACTTAAATAAGGTTATTTTATATAATCTTGAATATATTGTAGCAATGCAATTTTATCGCACAATGGTTCATAAAACTTTAGGGGAAATTGTGTAGCAGAGAAACTGATTAAACATTACCAGAAATGAATATATTTGTATTCTTTTTCCAAGATCAATGCATGAATGATACTCAGGAGAGTTAATATAAATTTGACATCAAAACAATGATATTATTCCAAAATTGTAGAATGGGTAAGATTATCATAAAGTGATGGAAAGTGATAGAGTGCAGCATTCTGAGTCTTTTGTAAAGAATTGTGAAAGGATTCCTGCCATACCATTGCCTTAATTAAGCCACTATTTTCTCTGTTAAATGGTGTCCTAATCTAATTGTGAAAAATAATTTGGGGGCACATAAAAGAAACACTTAAAAAAACATGTCTCTTGTGTGTCTAGATTTTATTTAATTCCAATACTTCAAATGAGGATAAAATATGTAAATTAGATAGATAGATAGATAGATAGATAGATAGATAGATAGAGATAGATAGATAGATAGATAGATAGATAGATAGATAGATAGAGCCAGTTTCCTATAAGGAAAATTATTTCTGTTCTGAAAAATATACATCAGAAAGTCTTGCTATGTCTAAATAGTGTGTCATTCTAAAGAGAGAAAATTCATTAGTTCAGAACCAAATAATTTCATCTACGATAGTATGGAGAAAATCAAGACAATATTATTTGTAAGTTTTCTGAAACCATGTCGTTGTTTGGCTTAGCTTCTCTTTGGCATATTTAGCCAGCTATTCAAGAATAGATTAGAAATGATAATTACCATACATGTTCATTCTTGCTGCTTCAGACCTTCAAGTCTTTCCTATGTAAAAAGAGTAAAGCTAACCCTTGCAATAACTACTCAGTCTTAAACTTTTGCTAGAACATGAAAAAATAAGCAGAACTATAAATTTCACCAAATTACTCTTTCATTGCATTCATGTATAAACTCATAGGATAGAAAGTTTCATTGCCCAGCCTGCTGGCATCATTTTGAGCTTTAGATGTGCTGTGCTGTACTGTGATCAATAATTTATTTTGCTGTTTAGAAAAGATGAACTAATGTAAAATTACACCATCAAAAGCATACCAAAGGGAGAAATAGTTGCAGCTGGCTATTTGGCAGGCAAAAGGCAAATTTTATACCACAGTGATAATAGTTTTCACATTAACATATCCAATAACTAGCCATGTATGGCAGATGAGTGTAATATATCTGAAACTTCTTCATAAAAACAGAACTGAAAGATGGAAGGCAATATTGCAGTAAGTCTGGCTTCATGTGAGTAATCAGAGACATGTAAGGAGTAGCAAGGGGACAAGAAACAAGGCATCTGTATTCCAGAATGACGTGTTTTAACAAGTCTCTTATACAAGGAAAAATGTCTCTGTGGATGGACTCATCCTATTTAGCTTATATAACTGAAGTTAGTTTATCATTTTAAGGGCACTGAGCTACTCCAGGTATGGCCATTGGAGTTGTTTGTGACTGGATTTTTAATTTTGTTTTCCAGCCTAGCTATGCAGCTGCAGGGACCAGTCAAGTTCTGCTGCTCTTGGCTTGGATTGGAGGAGATGAAGTAACTTAGCTGAATGTGTAGCTGAGGCCTTTCCTTTTTTGCTGTGGAGAAAGGAGCAAGATTCTTGCGCCCTGTCAACCAACTGTGAATGAAAGAAGAAACAAAGACATTTCTATTTTGTGGACACCTCTATAAAGTACAACAACTTCAGAAAGGAAAACAATTGTGGTCCATTAATAAAATTCCTATATGGAAATGTACACACTTAAGTCTTGGCAGCAGTCAAGAAAGATAAAGAACAAACTCATTAGCTTGATTCTTATTGACTCTGCTACCAACAGCTGGCAAATAAAAAAGCAGAACAAATGTAGGGAAATGAAAATATTGCTACAGTATCTGTGCAAAGGCTCTGTGGTCTCATTAAAGCCAGGTAGAGTTCAGCTGATGCCTGTTCTGAAGGGTTTTTTTTCTTCAAGCATGGTATCAGCTTTCACATTCTTCTCTTTCACCTGCCCATTTGGAGTACAGGATCCATGTACTTTAATCATTTTGGTAGCAATACAGTATTGGTTCATTCTTTTCTTCTTCCAACATGAAGTTGTTGTTGATGATAATGATGATTTTACATGAGTTTATTTCTTTAGAAATATTTAGTTTTTTGTTTATTTACTTATAAAACCATCCATCTCTCCGAAGAAACTCAGGGCAGTGAATACATGCAAGAAATAAGGAAGCCTCATTCCACATAGCTCCAAAACCAGGAAATCTGTCAAGGATAGGAATCAAACTCAACTTGGGAACCATAATTTTTGGGGAACATTTTTTCAATTGTTTTTTTTAGTGATTCAATTTTTTACAAATGGAAATTTTTCCTGATGTGATTTTTTCAGAACATCAGCTTTAGGGGGGAAAAAAACCTGTTCGCTCTAAAATAAATTGAAACCTCAGCTTTAGAATTCTTTACTTGTTGCATGGTTTTATAATCATTTTAATCACATACAATTACAATAGAGCCAGTTTGGTTTAGTAGTTAAGGCACCAGGCTATAAACCAGGACACTGTGAGTTCAAGTCCAGTCTTAGCAATAAAAGCCTACTATCTTTGTCTGGGCCTGACTAACTCTGTCAGCCCATCTCACCTCATAGGATTGCTGTTGTGAGGAAAATAGGAGGAAGGAGATATATTGGATATGAGTTATTTGTAAAACTAAAAAAAGGTGGTAGAAATAAATAAATAAATCACATCATGAACCAGTTCAGAGATGTATTCCTCTTGGTTTCATTATAACAGACAAATAAACACACAATAATCTTCAATTGTAATGCTAGAATATATCCGTATGCCGTCAGCTACTAAAATAGGTTATGCATTGTAACTTATAGTTTATACATACCTTGCCAAATTTTTAAAAAGGCAATTTGTTCTCCCACTTATAAGTAGTTAACTCAAAAACAGATTAATTTTGTTGATAGTATGTAGATTTTGAAATTTGATGTGCTTAGTAGTGAAAAAGACAAAAAATTAATTCGTTGTTCAAATTAATTTTGTTTCTAATTAATATTTAAATATTATTACATGACAACTTTCTAAAAAGAAGTCTGCCCTCAGGCAATAGAAAGTGTTTTCATGTAAGGGAGGCTGTACAACTTAATTTGAATAGAAGAGTTACTTGTGTACACTTGTTTTACAATAGCTAATTATGTTTCAATGCCAACTTTACAGAGCTGTTATTTGGCTCCTGTTGCTTGTCACATTAACCAGAAATCTGCCCTTTATTCATTATGCAAGTGATGTTAAATGAATTCTCTGGAGTTAGTAATAATTTATGGGTTATTTTGTTTCTATGATGATTGAAAAATATATAAACCAATTAAAACAAGGTGATAAGAACTTTGTCTGAAATGTTTTAGAATATATTCTTATATTATTTGCATAATAACTACTTACATGAGTAGGTATTATGTTATCAATTATTAATGTAATGAAATAAACCATGGAATTGGATACAAGATACAGTAATTTGGACACTCTGGATTTATAAAGGATATTTTGATTAATGGGGATTGGAATACCATGTTTTAATTAGCTTAAACTCAGTGAAGTTAAAAGATAAAGATAATAGTGATAGATATATGTCTCATAGTGTTAAACATTTCACAGAACTTCAAAATGCCAAACATATTATCAGTTTCAATATAGACAGTAATGATGTACAGTATATAAATAGCAGATTGATAAAAATAAGATAAGAGACAAATGCAAAGAATTTTGAAAGAGGTAATTTTGCAGGTGGAAAAAATAATATAAACACAAGTAACAAGAAAATATGCACTTATTTTCTGTATAAATATGGACAATAGCAGGTATTCTGATGATGATTTTGAAATTTAGGTCTTCCAACCATAGATAAGAAGAACATCAGAGTACAACAATTACATGAGCTGAATTGAATGAGTTTGATTACCATCCATGAATTGGGCAATTAGTTCAGCCGTGCAAAATGAAGCAAATTACATATAATTTTAAGAACAATGCCACTTCACCCATAATTAGTATGAACAGTGACAACATGTTCAGTTCTATATTGAATGGCAAAGCAAGCTTGTTAAACCAAACCAGTGGTCAAAACTATGTATTTAATTAAACAATCCCCATATAATTCAAAGAGTGATGTCAAAAGTAAACTAAAAGAAAAGTGTCAAGATACTGTAACCTCAAAATACATTGCAAGAAAGAAGTTGAGTGTAACGAATAGATCCACAACATTTACAGATCTTTTCCAGAAAGCCAAAAAGCAATGTCAGGTGAATTTCTGGCCTGTAAAGACAAACCTGTATGGCTTTATTAAAAAAATAATCAAACAAACCTTCAAACCTATTGTTCCTCTTTTCTTCCTATTACCATAGCAAATAGTTGGTGCAAAATGCAGCACCCAGCATGGTTTTGTGCAGACCCTGGTGTGCACATATTTCACCTCTCCTGCAGGAGCTGCATTGGTTGCTGATTTGCTTCCGTGTGCAATTCAAGATGCTGGTTGTCACCTTTGAAGCCCTTCATGGCTTGGGACCAGGTTATCTGAGGGAACATCTCCTGCCGGTCACATCTATCGGACCCATTAGAGTGGGGAGGCAGGGAATGCTGCAGGTCCCATCCCTGTGGGAAATACACCTGGTGGGACCCAGAAGAAGAGATCCATGGTGGCTCCCTTTCTCTGGAACATCATTCCCCCAGAGATTAGAATGGCCCTCTCTCTAATACTCTTCTGGAAGGCACTGAAGATCTGGTTCTGCCAGCGGGCCTGGGGAACCCAGAGCGGGATGGAGCCCATCAAATGGCTCATGTGATCTGCTGTCATCAGGGTGGGGAGTGGAAGTTGGGGGGTGATTTATTTATTTATTTATTTTCCAGATTTTATTCTATTGTGCTTTATTAATTTATTTGATTCTTTTTGTTAGTTTTATTGGTTTTTTGTTTAATTTTAAATATGGTTTACACTCTGTAAGCCACCTCAAGTTGCCATGAGCGAATAGGCAGCAATATAAATTAATTAAATAAATAAATAAATAAATAAATAAATAGGAATGCTTGGAGTGAAAACCAGTCACTGGGGTGAGCAAGACCCAAGATCATGGTTCCTAGCGACATGTTAGGAAACAGACTGGTTTTTAGTATAAAATGTAATGCTAGTCTACAGACTACAAATGCATACATCCTTAATGAAGGATGCAACATGTGTAAGACTTTTATTCATTTTAGCAAAATTATATCTCCAGGTTTTCTAAAAATATTTGCCAAGGGATTAAACTAACAATGAGAAGAAATACAAAGAAGTGAGAGGGGAGATTTTCCACAAATGTATTTAAATGAATTTTAATTATTTTATTTCATTACTTCCAATTGTTCATAAAGGTTTTCATATCCTCACTTAGATCTACTTTTGACCTCCATAAAATGATCCCATTCTGCTTACTGCTTAGCATGAAAGATGAGATATCAAAACTTGTTCTTAATAATCTTTGATCATGTCGAGTGTGAGGAAATGGACAGAGTTCTAGTAGTTGTTAGTTTTGCTACCTCTGTATTAGATCCATGCCTCTCCTGAATAAAATGAAAAATAAAGTGACTGGTATAATGTGTATTTGGTGTAAAGTTGATGTAAAGCTATATTTCCTTTCTTTTTTTAATTATCCTACATTTATGCTTTTTACTATCTATGTCTTTGCCCTTTCTATTCTTTGCAGAACAATTGTATAACAGTCAAAGAGAATAGCATGATTGATATGTACTGTAGGCATGTGTTTATATTTTCAATCACCTCTTGTAACTAATTTATGGTCTGAACAAAAATCAATTTTTTTCAGTCTTTAACTAGACTCTTACAATTATTATTAGCTTTCATTTCAATGTTAACTTCAAGGCATCTTTATATCTGGCCTCTGTTCAAGGAATTTGTAATGATATCATTAAACTGGATAATCTTATTCAAGATTCTATCCCTGTACCTTTTAATTGATTTGTAATCTGGCTCTTGTTGGTTCTGCTTGTTTTTTTTTAATATACTAAAATAAACAGTTTCTGAAATCAAATTTTAAGAGCTATAGGGCTGGCTTTTTTTCTTTTATGGTATTTTTAATGTATAGGCTTTATGTTTTCATATGTTTGATTTTAGTGGTACCTGCTTTGAGTCTTGGTAGACAAATAAACTAGCAATCAATTAGTTCACTAATAATATAGTATGGTAATCATACCTATGGACTTGGTAGTAGCCAGAGCCAGCTTTTTCCAGAAAATGGTGCATCATGGAAAACTAATACTAAGATTATTTAATCAACCATGTAATATTATAGAAACTTCCAAGAATTGGACTTGACTGAATGGATAACATCATCATTATCAGTAAATATGTTTATCTTTATATAACATATGAATTGGAAACCACTATTAAAATACTCTCTAGTGTATCTTTGGTATTTCTATAAAATAGGATAAATATTGCTTGTCTTTAGTAATAGTTCATGGCTGTACAATTAGATAAAGGCACACATAACTGGGTTTTCTAAGACAAGCAATCTTTATTATTTTATTGCTTTTTGAAAATAATGACAAAAGTGGGTAAAAAAGCAAAACACAAAAAATACTTCGTCATATATCATTTAGCAAAAATTATTTACAATTGAATAGATAGTTATCTAATGCAATTATTATTCATTCACACACACACACATACATACTTTGTATGGACAATTTTAATAAAATATGGGATTCATTTATATAAAATACAGTAGTTACAAGACATGCTTTCTGGGTTAGGATAATATTTCATATATCTGATAAATACATGTTCAAAGAAATTTAATAGTTTCCTACTTTTCCAGTGGATGTGGTGATGTTTATTATCATAGATCAATTACAACAATCTTAGGTTGAATGTCTATGGAGATTCTCAGGTAATGGCTGTCCGAATCCCTGCAAGGAATATAAATGCTTCCATTCCCCAGCCTCTGTGGCACAGTGATTAGAGTGCAGTACTGCAAGCTACTTCTGCAGCCAGCTGCCTACAATTTGGCAGTTCAAATCCCACCAGGCTCAAGGTTGACTCAGCCTTCCCTCCTTCTGAGGTGGGTAAAATGAGGACCCAGATTGTTGGGGGCAATATGTTAACTCTGTAAACCACTTAGAGAGGGCTATAAAGCAATATAAAGCGGTATATAAGTCTAAGTGCTATTGCTATTCATGGGCATTAGAACTGAGGAGGCTTCTTGGATGAGACAAGTGAAACATCTTCAAGAAAAAACAAAGAAAGTCCAGTTGCTTTTTGAAAAAGCAGCTTTGGGACAATCCTAGGTCAACATTCATATTTTTAAAATGTTTAAAGTTTTGGTAGATTGAACATTCTCACTCTATTTTATTCTGCTTGCAGGAAAATTCATGAGATTCCCATAAGCCTATAAGATAAGAAAGCGAGAAGGGGAGAGAGAGAGGAAAAGAGAGGGACAGGGAGAGAGAGAGAGAGAGGGAGACAGACAGAAAGAGACAGAAAGAGACACAGAGAGAGATGGGGGGCATTCTGAAGTGACACCTATTTCATTAGATTTTAATTTTTTAATGACATTTTGGGTAATTTTTTATTGGAAGTATGTAATTTGTGAAATGGTATTTTAAAACATATCCCTATTTTAACTATATTTAGAGTTCACAACACAACCAGGAAATTATTAAAACCTCACAATCTGTCCTCAAAACTTTTCAACCTGAACAACTGAAGAAATACATTAAAATTTCAGTATACCATTCTCCTCCTACCCTAATATTCAGTTTTTCTGTTTGTTTGGCCCTTTCATCTGTTCTCAAGGGACGTTTCTCTTGAATTTCCTTCTTGAAAATAACGCACATATTTTAAAAATGTACTGTACAATTATTTATAGAGCTAATGAAATTATTGTAATGACCCTAGAGAAAAATTGAATTATTCATCATGCAAAAGCTTATAATGCATTTTCAGATAAAGCCAAATTTAAGAATCACAGCCAGAGGCTGAATGTGCAAAGATATCACAAAATTGCCTGTTGAGAGAGATTATGCATAGTTTGAATTGTGTGACATTTGAACATGTTCTTGGAGAAATTCATGTACCCAAGAGTGCATAAACATTGTGCAGTGTGAGGCTGTTCTGTGAAAAAATGATTGAAAGAAAAACTAGTTTTCAGCAAATAGTCAGCTTTCCATGGACAAGCTTTAGAGTTATTCACATTAAACAATACTAACATTAAATAGATGGCATGCACAATAAAGGATCTTTTTATACATTGCCTTTTAAGTTGTGATGCATGTAGCCTTTAGCTATTGAATAGTACTTGCCTGAATGTACAGTGATAATGTTCTCAATATCATTAAGTATTATTAATACATTTTGGAGGGAAGTCATTGGTTTAGGAGCTAAACCAGATTTTTGTTAGATGTAAGTAATCACAGGGAGTAGGTGTTGCTCGTACTCTGTAACAAAAGATTGAACTAAACAGAGTGTTTGTGGCTGATACTTTGAAGCATGTCCCTATGTCTGTCGCAACTGCACATTTCAGAAAAGCAAGATTGGACCCATGAGTTATTGTTGTTTGAAACAAAGAAGATAAAATTGCATGGTTTCTCACATTCCATCTCTAGAAGTTGATCAGCCTGGCAGCTGGAACTTTCTCTAACGAAGTCCAGAGAACAGCATCTTCCTCACTTCTATGAAAAACACCAGGGATATCTGCAGAGGTAGACTGAGGGGGGAAAGCCAGCATAGTAGTCATATTCATACAACTGAAGCTCTGCCCTTTTTGCACATACATCGGGAGGGGGTTGTGGGGGGCCTCTTTTCCCTGCCCATGAAAATGAAAGTTTTTCTGAATATGTTTTGTCATTAAAACAAGCCTTCACCTTAGTGCAACATATGCCAACTGTCTCCAACTTGGTGCTTTCAGACATGCTGGGGATTTCAGTGCCCAGAATTTCCAGGAATGATAACAGATGTAATTCCAGTAATGTGGAAGAAGAACTTTAAGGAAAACTGATGAATACTTATCTGCCAGAAAAGTTAGGAACAAATCTAGATAATAGGGTAGTTTTGATTAGGAGTGCAACATAAACTTCTTTACCCTATCCACAGTCTGTTCTCATCACAGTATTATCAAAACTAGAGTAATCAGAATTGTATCCATGATGGTTAGCTTTTCTGCTAACAGATTTATGGAAATTCTCTTGCACTATTAAGTTTATTGATACAAAAAAATTGGGCTACCCTCAGAATCCTGAATCTCAGCAAAGCATGTTCACTATTTTGTTATTTACCTGCAAATATTTTTAGTTGAAGTCAAAGGAGTCATCAAACTATATGTACCAATAACAACTCCCAAAACCAGAAAAAACAGATTACCCATAACAATAAGAAACCTTCAATCCAAAAAGAGATCACTTTGGCAGAAAAACAAATCTGGTCACGTTGCCAACTTCAAAAGCCGATACAAAAATTTATGCCACCAGATAAAGACTGAATGCACCAATATCACATTAAACAAGAGGAAAACCTTCTACGCACCAATTCCACCCGTGCTTTGTACAGTTTTGTAAACAAAAAACTAAAAGACTCAAGGTCCATCCCACACCTGAAAGGACCTAATGGTAAAGACTGCAATGATGACACCATTAAAGCCAACCTCTTTAACACATTCTTTGGCTCAGTATTTGTAAACAGCAATGGATCATGCCCAGTATTTCCTAGTCGAACCACAGACAACTACAATGATCTAATACATATTGATTTTACAGAAGACAATGTTGAAAAAGCACTATGCAATCTAAAACCATCTCTATCTATTGGACCAGACGGAATATGTGCCTACTTCTTAAAAAAGCTATCCACTGCCATAGCCGAATCTCTAAGCATAATCTTTGAAAAATCTTTCAGGACCAGCTCCTTGCCAAACCTATGGTCACAAGCCATGGTCATCCCCATCTTCAAAAAGGGAGGCCCCAGCCTAGCTGAAAATTACAGACCACTCTCTTTATGCTGGGTCACCTGTAAAGTCATGGAATCATTATTAACCAATCCATTATCCTCCACTTAGAGACAAACAACCTACTCTCTAATAAATAATTTGGTTTCAGAAAAAAAAACTATCCTGTAATCTGCAACTCTTACACTGCAAAAACATATGGACTACACAACTCAATCAGGGCAAAGCAATAGATGCAATCTACATAGACTTCTGTAAAGCCTTTGATTCAGTGGTACACAACAAACTTCTACTAAAACTAAAATCTTATGGTATCTCTGGACACCTGCATAACTGGATAGAAGCATTCCTGTCAAACAGACAAAATGGTCAAAATTGGGAGCGTCCTATCAAATTCTGTACCTGTCAACCGTGGTGTCCCCCAAGGCAGTGTTGTAGGACCAACTCTCTTCATACTCTACATAAATGACCTCTGTGATCATATTAAGATCAACTGCATTCGCTGATGATATAAAGCTATTTAACACCACAGAAAATACTGCTACCCTTCAAAAAGACCTTGACTATGTATCAGAATGGTCAAACAAATGGCAACTTCAAATCTCAACAAATAAATGCTCTGTCTTACATATTGGCAAAAAAAAAATCAGAAAATAAAATTCAAGCTGAATAGTCAAGATCTTGTTGATGAACCAAACTCTGTCAAAGACCTTGGAGTACTCATCTCTAATGAACTAAGTGCTAGAGCTTTTGTTTTGATATTAAGATCTTGAAATTTCTTTTTCCTCGTAATCCTCTGTGTTAGTAAGTCTGTAAAGAGTTTAAACAAAAAAAAGGGGGGAGAGGGGAAGGAACAAACTCTGTCAAGGACCTTGGAATACTCATCTCTAATGATCTAAGTGCTAGAGCCCACTGTAAATACATAGCCAAAAAGGCATTAAGAGTTGTTAACCTAATCCTACATAGCTTTTTCTCTGGTAATATCACACTACTAACTAGGGCATACAAAACATTTGCTAGATCAATACTCGAATACAGCTCATCGGTCTGGAACCCACGTCATGTATCTTATATTAACACAGTTGAGAAAGTCCAGAAATATTTCACAAGAAGAGTTCTCCACTCCTCTACTCATTGCAGAATACCTTATGCCACCAAACTTGAAATTCTAGACCTAGACAACCTAGAACTATGCTGCCTTTGGTCCGATCTAAGTATAGTATATAAAATCATACATTGCAATGTCCTACCTGTCAATGAATACTTCAGCTTCAACCATAACAATACAAGAGCACACAATAGATACAAACTCAAGGTAAACTGCACCAAACTTGATTGCAGGAAATACGACTTCAGCAACAGAGTGGTCAATGTCTGGAATACTCCATCTGACTCTGTGGTTTCTTCTCCAAACCCCAAAAACTTTAACCTTAGACTGTCTATTTTTGACCTCACCCCTTTCTTAAGAGGTCTGTAGGGGGCGTGCATAAGCGCACCAATGTGCCTACCATCCCTATCCTATTATTTCCTTTTATTTTTCTTATATGTATCCATTTCATGTATTCATGACTATGTTTAGACTATTATCTTGTAAGAGATTGACAAATCAAATAAATAAATAAATAAATAAATAAATAAATAAATAAATAAATAAATGTCTCTGAATTCTACCTTGTAGATATGGCCCCTGAAACAATTTGTCACATGTAAGCAGTTTATTTTTCTACTTCAAGAGAAGTTCATATGTAAACATGGTTCTTTTTATAAAACGTTTACCTAAGAGATTTTTAGAAGACTTTTCTCATCAATTAAGAACTCCCTGAACTTTTTGAAGCATTCTTGGAATTTGAAAACAGTTTTGGAGAGAAAAAAAACCCAACTATTTTTGTGTAGTTGTAACTGCAATCAATGTTTAGTAACCAAACACACCTCTTATAATAAAACAATGGCTGTATGGTTTCATCTTAATAATTGAACACATTGTTTCACCAGTCTCCCAGAGGAACTTCTGAAAGAAGGTTTTGCTGCCTGTCCATAATTTGGAAGAATTATTGAAAAGTTTATGCATAGCTTTTAGATAAATATATTATGCTATAGCGAACCTAACACCCTGAACAGTTTTAATAATATAGACTAAACTATCTTAAAATATTTATTGGTTTCATAAATCCATTTAAACAAAGACAAATTGAGATGAATTTCAAAAGCTTATATCTATCTTACAAAATAACTATAAAATGTAACCTAGTTAGCAGATATATGATAATAATTTGCCTTCAGTGAACCTTAATAAGAGGTTCTAAAGAGTGCCAAAACTACTGGAAGCAAGATCATTTCTGTAACAAATTGTGTCTGTGTGCTTTCTCTGTGTTTTTCCAGTATTTTTCTACCCTAAAAAATAATATTCAGGGAAATCCAAATGGACAGCATGTTGCCTTTTCCTTTCCCTAATAACTATGCTAAATCAAATTGAGCATTACTGTGTCCCTTATCATTTGAGAGTGCTTAAAATTTCAATTTTAAAACTTGCTTCCAATGTTTTATATAGGGATGTTCATTTTGTGTGGTTAAAAAAAGTCAAGATGGAGACTATGATGACGGAATCAAAATTCTGCTTAATTTTATATGTATTATACACACAGTGTGCATAAAAAATGGGCAGAACTTCAATTGCACTGTTGAACTATCATTTGGAATTTCTGACTGCTCTCTGTTGATACCCTTTCTCTAATGTAATTGTTTTTTAAATGCTACAGTTCAAAGCAAACTAAAGCAATTTCTCTTTTTGAAATGTAATAATAGATTACTATACCAGTCAAAAAGAGTAGGGAAAATCAGGCAAAACTAAATGTAATGAAAGTGAAATGTAATTTAGTGTATATATGTACAGACAAAAACTTTAATTCTGGACTTTATTCAGTCTTGTTTAAAATGACAATTTAACTACAATTTTTAGAGAGATTCCAGAGATGCTACTAATGCTTTGTGGATATAAGGGGTTCTAGATCGTCAGACTCTCAATCCCTCTCTAGTTACACAAAATAGCAGCAGTTCCCTAATGCAGTGTTTGTCAACTTTTTTTTTTTTTTTTTTTAATTACATTTATATGCCGCCCTTCTCCGAAGACTCAGGGCGGCTTACAATTTCTGGGATACAACCCAGTGTGCTCAGCAATAGCCTTCATTCCATTGTATATGCCTGCTTATTACTAAGCGGCATTTTTACAAGGTCAGCTAATTGCCCCCAACAATCTTGGGTCCTCAATTTACCTACCCCGAGAGGATGGAAGGCTGAGTCAACCTTGAGCCTGGTGGGATTCGAGCCTACAGCAGTTGTAGGCAGCTGGATCTTAAGAGCAGGCATTTAACAGCCTGAGCTACCAAGGCTCTAACTTTGGCAATATTAAGATTCCTCAGACACATTCTGGCTAGGAATTCTGGGAATTGAAGGCCAGTTGTTGAAGTTGAGAAACAGTACTCTAGAATTAAATTTAGTTGAAGTTGAGAAAGTTGTTGAAGTTGAGAAATGCTGCTCTAGCATTTCAGAAAGGGCCAATCCAGTCTCCTTACCTGGTGACACTAAAAATTGTTCTAAAAATGTTATGATGAAAACTAAACTACCTTCTATTACAATAGAAATATTGCAGTAATTTTGAAATCCACCAGCTGAGAGAAAGTATACAAAGATTTTTCTTTTAAAAAGGGAATATTTTTTTTTCCACAAGGGAATAAGCAGACAAAGGAGGATAAGAAACAGCAACATCTGGGCTTGTACTGTTTAATTTGTTTTTTAATGTATTTATTGTTGTTGTTTTAGTTGTGAGCCGCCCCAAGTCCTCTCGGAGAGGGGGTGGCATACAAGTCCAATTATTAAATTAAATTAAAGAAAGTGTGAGAAATCAGAAAAATCACCAGAGATAAGGGTAAGAGCAACAAAGCTAAACAAACCATATTTCTGGCAGAATGGAAGCTGTAGCATCAGGTCATTCCAGATTAAAGCCCCAACAAAGCAGTCATGCAAAAATGACTCACTCCAAGAAAAGGAAAAGTATTCGGAAGGGCAGCTGAACAAAAATATACTCCTTCCTTGGTCTCTTTTATTCATCTGAGTGAGCTGTAATTTTGGACTGACAAAACCTGTATCTCTGCATGGGAGACTAATGGGAGACTAAGTGCTCATGTGTGAGAAACACTGTTTTAATTCAGGGATGCCTTGTCTTTTAACATAGAAGACAATTGATACAAGAAATAGTATTCCCTGCTTTGTATTTGCCTTAGTTTACTAGGATTCATACAATGAAGTCATAGGAAGCCATAAATAGATTGGAGAAAAAGGACAGAATTTAGCATTTTCAGAAAAGTAAGAGCAGTGAAAGATTATGAAAAGCATGCATAAGTTATATGAAATGAAATTAAGATTTTTCTTGGCTTATCCAATTTCCCAAAGATTCCCGTTGAGGGTAATTTGGATTCATATATTTCTTCCATTTATGAAAAACCCTGGTTCTATTAAAAAAGCCATGAAATCTTTTTTTAAAGTAGCAATGAAGTGGTTCTAGATTCCAGGAAAAATAAAAAGATATCCTGAGGGAAGGGAAAGAAATGTTTTCATGAAAGAGTATTTGCGAGAGTAAAATTGCTTGACTTTTTGATTATAATGTAGAACAATTATTTTTTGAATATTTGTCTCAAGTTTATTAAATGTGTGCGCGCGTGTGCGTGCGTGCATGCATACTACAACCAATATAAACAATGAATGGATAGATAGATAGATTCAGACCAGTATAGTTTTGACCATTAAAAACTATAGGTGATTGTAGCTATAACTATAAAACTATAGCAAAGGTGCTTAATACAATTCACAGATTACATTAAAATTCCATTCATTCAGCTATCCTTGGATGTTGTCAAGCATAAAATACAATGCAATGCAGGTTTCTTAGGCATTGTTTTCCAAAATTGAGTTTTGGGAATAGTTTTATTGCTAATGATTATATTCACTACCACAAACAGTAATCAGCATGCATGGAATGGCCACAGGGTATTTTCAAATAAATAGAAATATTATGTTTTTTATTTATGTTTTTTATTTATTTATTTATTTATTTGTCAAATGATTATAAGATAACAGGTATAAGTATAAACATAGTTATGAATACATGAAATGGATACATATAAGAAAAATAAAAAGAAACAATAGGACAGGGATGCTAGGCACGTTGGTGCGCTTATGCATGCCCCCTACAGACCTCTTAGGAAAGGGGTGAGGTCAATAGTAGACAGTCTAAGGTTAAGGTTTTTGGGGTTAGGGGAAGAAACCACAGAGTCAGGTAGAGTATTCCAGACATTGACCACTCTGTTGCTGAAGTCATATTTCCTGCAATTTACCTTGAGTAAATCCTGCAGTTTACCTTGAGTTTGTATCTATTATGTGCTCTTGTATTGTTATAGTTGAAGCTGAAGTATTCATTGACAGGTAGGACATTGCAATGTATGATTTTATATACTATACTTAGATCGGACTGAAGGCAGCATAGTTCTAGGTTGTCTAGGTCTAGAATTTCAAGTCTGGTGGCATAAGGTATTCTGCAATGAGTAGAGGAGTGGAGAACTCTTCTTGTGAAATATTTCTGGACTTTCTCAACTGTGTTATTATAAGATACGTAATGTGGGTTCCAGACTGATGAGCTGTGTTCAAGTATTGGTCTAGCAAATATTTTGTATGCTCTAGTTAGTAGTGTGATATTACCAGAGAAAAAGCTACGTAGGATTAGGTTAACAACTCTTAATGCCTTTTTGGCTATGTAGTTACAGTGGGCTCTAGCACTTAGATCATTAGAGATGAGTACTCCAAGGTCCTTGACAGAGTTTGTTCCTTCCCCCCTTCCCCCCTTTTTTGTTTAAACTCTTTACAGACACAGAGGATTACAAGGAAAAAGAAATTTCAAGATCTTAATATCAAAACAAAATAAAACTTAACAACGCCCTTGAGTGAAGCTTGATGCTTGGTGATTATATGAATATAAACATCCATTTTTTAAAAAATAGAAGTGATCTGTCATTGTCTTCTTCCAGGATAATTTTCAGCTTCCTGTCTAGCCTAGTCCTAGGAATCTTCCACCCAAATATTAACCAGGCCTGATGTGACTTAACTTCTAAGCCCAAAGAAAGTTGGGTGGGTGTTGTCATCATGCAAATCTGTTCAGATAACATGCTTATTTTTCTTCAAAACTCTAACTGAATGCTGCTGTGACATTCAGCAAGAACAAGAACCCACATGATAATATTTTTTTAAAAAAACTTTATAGTTTTAATTACATTACCGTGCTCTTTAACTTATATCAGCAAAGTAATTTCTATCAGATAACAAATGTAGAACATGGAATATATCAAATATTTTTGATAGAAATCTAAAATACGGTTGTTTAAAAAATTGTCTCACTCCCATAAGTTTCTAACAGTGTTTATATGTACTTCTAAAATATGCAAGGTATGTTTTGCTTTCTATAATTTTTTTGTTATTTTTTATTTTAAATGTCAGGACTTGATATAAAGTTTTAAAATTCCACATCTCTGTAATTATCCACATATTTCAGTGTTTATTGTCCACTTTTTTGGCTTACTTCAGTCTAAGCAGCACTGTCCAAAGAGGTTTTTTTAAAATGAAGAAAAACTGGAAGAGTTAATAAGGCAACAGACTGAGGGTGCTTTTTAACTGACACTTAATTCAGAAAATGAGAAATTCTGACCTCTGAAAAGAGACTGGTTCTTTTCACTTTGTCTAATCTCAGATCTTTGCTCAAGAGGATGTTCTCATTTGTTTTATCTCATTCCAGTTTTTCAAAGACAGTAAAACAATTTTCACATCAAAGGAATTTATATATCACTTTAGGCCCCACATTTTCTTCAACATACACCATTTTTTGAAGTATTGCCAATTTTCTGAGAAATTGTTACACATTATTCTCTCATTTAATATTGCATCTATTTGTTCTTTGCTTCAATAGTTCATTTAGCATATGAAATTTTCTGAAAGGTTTCCTTAGTAACCAGCAAAGCAATTACTCCCTCTACTAATAAGTAAATGAAGAACATGTTCTCAAGAAAAAAAAGGTTCATGCAGGATTATTTAAAATTCTCAATATTTTGTTGTTTCCGCAAAGAATGCTTATAAATGCTGGTTCTTCTAAAAGAATGAGAATGTATGACATATCTCCTTGCATTTATGGGTTTGGTGTTATAGCATCTACTTAGACTGTTGTCTTTATTCAGCACTCTAATATATCAGAAATGATCTGTGGTGATTACATAACTGTATCAGGTTGTAAATAAATTCATAAATGTTACTCTTGATTGGTATTGTACTACTCTACAGCTACTGATGTGGCATTTATGCATGTAGCTGGTATAGAAATAATCACCTCAAAATGATGTTTATTCATTAGAAGATTTGAATATTTTGATATAAAACAAGATAGCAAAACCAGTCAAATCAGATTCTATATAATACACACACACTCACAGACACACACAGAGAGTGCTGATATGTATGTATATGTATATATGAACATGTAGTTATGTATGTGTGTGTACATGTAGTTGTATACACACATATACACATATACATGCATGCCAACTGGTTTTGCAAACAGGAACTTGAATGGAATTTGAGGTGAATTTCCATTTGTATCAATAGTTTCATTGTGTATTTTTTTCCTTTTCTTCGGACTTATCCACATAAGGTAGACACCATTTCTTGAGGTTGATATTGGAAATGGAAGGCAATTGACAAATATTTCTTAGAGGTGAACAGTGGTGGGATTCAAAATATTTTACTACCAATTCTGTGGGCATGGCTTGGTGGGTGTGGCTTGGTGGGCATGGAGGGGAAGGATACTGCAAAGTTTCCATTTCCACCCCACTCCAGGGGGAAGGTTGCTGCAAAATCCCATTCCCTCCCCACCCCATTAACCTGCTTTCCAGCTCTGTTCTCCTGTGCAGGGCAACAAAAGAAGACCCAGCTGATCAACGGGACTCGGGAGTCAGAGAATAGATGGGGGCAGGGCCAGTCAGAGGTGACATTTGCCGGTTCTCCGAACTACTCAAAATTTCTGCTACCGGTTCTCCAGAAGTGGTCAGAACTTGCTGAATACCACCTCTGGAAGTGAAAGCTTACTTATAAGAGCCAGAAATCTGGAGTCAATACTTTACAAACTAATGCCAAAGTATCGTAGTCCAGACTGAGTGTGTTAGAATAAGATGACCTAACCATAGAATAGATTAGCTTAAATAGTAAGCACTCATGTGCCTATTTTAAAACAAGTTATATTCTGTGCTATATATCTAACTTCTAGCAATATACAGCAAAGTGTTATTTAAATATATAGTAATAAATAAATAAATATTTAGCTAGCACAATTTCTTTCTAACAGTTTGTGACATTCCAAGCTATTAGTACCTTTTGTTATAGCTTTATGCATACTTAGAACAAGTTGTTTTTGGCACACATTTCATTGTACTTGAAAGCCATAAGTTTCAACATATTCTCAGCTGGGAGGTCATTCTGACATATGGATAAAGCAGTCTTGTGTACTTGTGTGTGTATATTAGGAGAATTGAATATCTTGTCCAAATATAATACTTTACATATTCATAAGGAATGTAGATTAATTCTGATAGAAACACATTTAGGAAATACCATGGACCTTGAATAAGTTCAAATTTTTGAGGCAAATAAATGCATTCTAGTGCATTGTAAGGTATTGAAAACACATGTTGGTAATTTCTATTATTTGACTTTCAAAAATCCTGAAAACAAATAAGCATATCATAATTAGATCATAAAAGCAGGAAAGAAATTCCAGTACATTTTAGCCTTCTACGGCTCAACCAGATTTTTGCAACCTTGACATGATAATATTATGCCCCCCTCCTCCCCAAAAGAATATACTTGGTGAAAGAGAAAAAATGTTGTCTTAGTTTTCAAAAATAATGGAAAGAAGCATCCAAGAGAATAGAGTTTAGTCTGACGTCAGTACCTGGGAAGATTATAGGGAAGATTAAAATGTAATTAAGTACTCTAAAAATTATGCAACGATTACTTTTTCAACTTAATCCTTGCACAGTCAACCGCCCTTCAGGCTGAATTTGACATTTTTGTCCACCTATTGAGTCCTTCCCAAGGACTAAGGATAGGCAGATGTTGATGTTTAATAGTGTTAAAGGTTAACATTGCAGGATATAAGATGTTTCCAGTAAAGCTGCCTTTTTGCAGTTTACTGATGGGGATTTGGTCCATGCCGATAGGTGTGCAAGTGGTATTCCAGTTGTTTTGGGCTTGCACACAAGGAACTTATTACTAGTGATATTATCTTTGGTTTCTGCTGCCACAGTCATTCTATTTTTATTTGCAGATGTCTGTATTTTGTTATTTTGTCCAGTTCTTTCTCTTCTTTTCTACTATCTCCAGGTCCTGCCACGATCACTATTATTGTTATTAACTTTTTTTATAGAAATGCTGTTGATATATCTTGAGTTCAGTCCAGTTTTATTAAAATATCCTTGATTACTATACTAATTAGATTAGACTGAACAGCACAGCTATCAGGTGGACAAGCTTACAAATATTTCAGAAAGATTGCTTAGCGATGGGTCCTCATTAAACTGGAGTGGCACATGGTTTGGTTTGGCAGCACTGCATTTATTATGATTTAAATGAAGGGAATATTTACTGTAACAATATTCATTTGCAGACAAGACAAAGGTTGGAGAAGTAAGTTGAACATAACATAATGCAATTTAATACTAAGTATTGAAATTCATTAAAGTATTAATACATTCTTTAGGAAAAATAAATCACATGCACAGATAGAACACCAGATATAATTGATAGGATAATAGCGGGTGTGTCAGGGATGTTGGAACTGGAGTTGACTCTGCACTGAATATGAATCAGCAGTGAGACAAGGCTGCCAAAAAAGCAAATGGTACATTAGACTGCTTCCACAGAAGTATAAATTCCAAATAAAGGGAAGGAATCATTTCACTGCATTCTGTTTTATTCAGATCCCACCTCTAATGCTAAACTGTGAGTAGCACACTTTAAAAAAAACTATGAGTAGGTGTAAGGAAGGATAAAAACAATGAGAAGAAGGGACTGGGAACTAAGACTTACAGGTAAAAAAAAGAGAGTAAACTTAACATGTTTAATTTAGCGGAAAAACAGTTTGAAGGACATTTTCCTAAAGGGGCATCACAGAGAAAAGAGCCAAAACCTATTTCCTGCAAATCCAAAGTCCAGAGTAAAGAAGAATAGCACAGAAAGACAGACTCCAGTTTAATGTTTGGAAGGGGTAAGGGAGTAAAAGCAGATCAAAGAACGTACTATTGTGGCTCTATTTCCCTACAGATTCTAGACTGCCGTCTCTGGAGTTTTAATTTCGATTTCTGCACTGTGCTAGGATATGACTCAGTTGCCCCTTTCAAGTTTGTGAATCACTTAAAATCACTTGCTTAGTTATTCTTAGTATTGCAACTATTTTTACCTGAAAGCATGATTGTTGTTCCTTCTAGTTGTGCGCGTGTATATGTGTGTGTGTGTTTTACGGAGCCTTCTCATTTTCTGAAGAATTGATTGCTCTGAATGCTCTTTTTACTTCAACTGTAGATTCAAAAAAAATGAGTTCATTTAATTATCTGCCGTTTGTTATACATAAGAAGAAAGAATCCATGAGGCTCAAATGGATTATAATGAAGGAGCTGTAAAAAAAAGATTGAATCAATTTCCAGATATTTTAACATATGCCAGCCTTATGCTCTGATGGCTGTGAGTAAACCCCCTCCATGATTCTACTTTGATTGCTTAGTCAACGTGTGGTGGAGGAGCTTAAATTAAAGGTAGAACCCCTTCCTACCCCCATGAAGTTTGGGCAGGTCAATGGATCTTTACTAGGAGGGTCTCCAGCGCTGATGATGACTTTTCCAGTTTGGTTGGAGATTGGAACCCGTTGAGAACATCTAAGACTCATTGTAGTACCAGAGATGTGAGAAGCTGTGATCTTGGGTTTGGTATGGTTGGACCGGTGGAAATGCACCATTTGGTGGGAAGGGGGTTTCTGATGTTTGAGACTTCTTATAGGGCCTGAACCTCCACAGCAAGGCCCAGAACATCCAAAGCAGAAAACCAGAAATGGAACCAATCACTATGTTAACTGAGAATAGGGAGTTATCTTTTCCATCAGTTTTGCAGGACTTGGGGGAAGTTTTTAGTTAAAAGAAGTATGAGCTGTTACCCCCACATTGCCCAATTGACTGTGCCATTGAGTTGATACCAGGGGCAAAATTGCCAAAGCCGTGTATGTACACAATGACACCAAAAGAGATGACAGAAATGAGGAACTTTTTGGATAAAAACTTAGCACGTGGGTTCATCAAGGCCGGTCGGTCCCGAATAGCTGCTCCTGTACTGTTTCGTGAAAAAAAAGATGTAGGCTTGAGATTGTGTCTTGATTTCAGGGGGCTCAATGCGGTATGTGTTAATAATTTGTTTCCGTTACCATTAATTAACGAATTATTAGCTACCTTATCAAAAGGACGGTTCTTCACTAAATTAGATTTGTGAGAAGCATATTATCGTGTATGAGTATGACCAGAGAATGAGTGGAAAACCACATTCAATTGCCCCCTAGGTAGTTACCAATTCCGTGTAATGCCCTTTGGATTGCATGATGCTCCCGCGGTATTTATGCAGCTTATTAATGAAGTTCTGCATGAACATTTATATCATGGAGTGTTACTATATCTGGATGATATATTAATTTATACACAAACCATGGAAGAACACAAACAACTGGTACGGAGTGTACTCACTAAATTATTGAAGGCTGAATTATATGTAAAGTTGTCTAAACGTGAGTGCCATTGCACGAAGCTGGATTATTTGGAGTATCACATTTCCAACACAGGGCTAGAAATGGATCCAACTAAAGTAAAAGCTGTAATGGACTGGTAAGTCCCTACAACCAGAAAACAAATAGAATTTTCTAGGTTTTGTAAATTTCTACTGACAGTTCATACCTCATTTCGCCCACATCGCTTTACCGTTAATTGAACTGTTAAAAGCCAAGAAACAAACAGAAAAGCCAAAACCGCATCAACCAATTTAGTGGTCTGCACAATGTCAGCAGGCATTTGAGACATTAAAGTTGTTATTTTCCAATGAACCTGTGCTACGGCATCCGGACCCATATAAAAAATATATCATTCAAGCCGATGCCAGTGATGTAGGAGCTGTCCTGCTACAAGAAAATGAGGAAGGAAAGTTACAACCCTGCACATATACATCCTGTAAATTTATTAGTACAGAAAGGGGATGGGCGATATGGGAGAAGGAGGCATTTGCAGTCAAGTGGGCATTAAGCACGTGTAGACATTTTTAGAAGGGGCTACAGAAATGTTTGAGGTGTGGACTGATCATCGGAATTTAGAAGCTTTGCAGAAACCTAGAAGTTTATCCCCTAAACAAGTAAGATGGGCTATGTAATGGTTTAATTTTGTATTGAAATATGTACCAGGGGGACAGAACTTTATGGCAGATGCCTTATCCCAGTTGCCTCAATATAAGTCAACACACGAAATGATCATTCAGCCTTTAATGACTAGTGGAACACCCGAACCTATAGGCTGCATAACACAATTAAAAGAACTACCACAAGACGCCTTATGAAATGAAACAAACCAGGATGCTTGGCTTAAGAAAAATCCACTGTCGTGTCGAGACGGATTAGCCTGGAAAGGGGATAAGATATATGTGCCAGCTAAATGTAGGAATGAAATACTCACACATTGTCATGATGTAAAACAGGCTGGATATTTTGGTTTTTTAAAAACATTACTTCTAGTGAGACAGCAATTTTGGTGGCCCAAAATGAAGGCTGATGTTGAACAATATGTAAAAACATGTCATATTTGTGCAGTATCTAAACCTCAGGTAGGTAAACCAATGGGGTTATTGCAAACAGTGACGGAACCAGAAAGACCACGGCAGGATATAGCTATGGACTTGGGTGGTAAATTGTGGATTTGCCTACAATAATGCAACCCACAGTAGTACTGGACATATCCCTTTTTCATAGTATATGGATTCAAATTCAGGCCATTGCTGGACTTTACATGTAACACAGAAGACCCAATAAGTGTTAAAGACTGGTCAACCAGAGTACGGGATTGCTGGTGTGATGTTCGAGAGGCTTTAGAAAAAACTTCCATTGAGTATAAAACTCAAGCAAACAAAAAGAGATATAGTAACAAACCCTTCCAAATAGGAGAAAAAGTATATCTTTCTACTAAATACATCAAATTAAAACTGAACAGTTGGAAATTGGGACCCAAATACATGGGTCATTTTGAAATTACGAAAGTCATCAATCCAGTAACAGTTAGACTCAAATTACCGACATGGTTAGGATGGATTCATCCCATATTTCATATAAGTTTACTAAAGGCTAGCAACCTTTGTGACAAAGTAATATCCATAACACCTGTGTGTGATGAAACAGATCAAGTCGAAATAGACAAAATACTGGACTCCAGAAGACATAGACATACCATTCAATATCTTGTGCGATGGAAAGAATATCCGGTGTCGGAAGCCTCATGGGTTAATACCTCTGATATGTGTGCACATAGACTGATAAGAAAATTCCACAGTGTCTATCCTGATAAACCAGGTCCCATGGTGTAACTGTATATGCAAGTTGATATTCATTTACTAATTCTGTCTTATTTTGTAGGGAGGATCCTGGTAGAGGGGGCCGCATGTTACAACTCTGCAAAAGAACCATGTGGAGCCACGACAAACTGCGATCAAGTCTGGAGTGATCACATTCCCCGGTGATGCTGATACGAACCTGCTTGTTCTGGCTGTCACATGAAGCTCCTCACCCGACTGGTTTAGGACTGTAAACAGCTGAGATGATGGACCATTTACTAAGCTTCACAATTGGTGTTTGCAACCAGCTGGGATGACGTCGCCAAACTACGATGCGGCTATAGGGGATTAGTGCCCCCCCCCTCTGCAGCGGGGCGGAATAGCGAAAAGGCAAGGAGTGGGGCGGCACAAAACAGGTGAACTGGCATGAGCAAGAAACAGGCATGGGCACTTGGGTATAATGAGGTGGGAGGACTGGGGACAGATCCGGAGTTGGTGTTTGGAGTTTGTATTAAATGGATGTAGGGTAAGAACAGCAGATGGGGGATAATTAGCCGTATATGGTATAATGCCCAAATGTCAAAGATAAATACTGTGCTGGTGTACGTTGCAAGCTAGAGCTGACTTTAAACCATTTTGCTTGCTGTTATCCTTCGTTTGGCATAGAGAAAAATAAACCGTTTATTAACGCCGCTTTGGTGATTGATCTTTCTCTGGTCTGGACGTCGGAAGAATAACTGAGAATTGGTTTATTCCTTGACAATTAAGCCAATTATTTATACAAATGCTACTTTATTGTTAAAAAAAACCAATTGTACTTATGTATGTTGGCCTAAGAAAAAGGTCTAAATTTCATAGAAACTGAGTATCTTAATTTATATGACAACAAAGGAATGTTGAGGTTTTCTTAACCAGGCAATATATTACTTAAAACAAACAAATAAATGAAGTGGGGGAAGAAACTCCCAAAATTAGTCTAGACACAATGTCACAATGTAGTTCAAAATGGAGGCTGTTATGTCCCTACATTAGCTATTGGAAGGAACTATGCGTTTCATGTTATATCTAGCTTTCCATAACATACCATAGAAAATACTTTATTTTACATTTCATGATAGAATATATCTCTCTAAAAAAAAAAACCCAGGAAATTTTACAACATGTAGAGGGACTACATTCTGAGGAATTAGTTCTTTCCAATTATCAGGTTCCTGATTAGGATTTGGCAGGAAATTGGAAAATTCCCAACATTTCACAGCTTAGTTCATCTCCTCATCTAGACTTTGCAGGCCTAGACACAGACACAGAGGAAGATATAGGCATAGACATAAACCAGTTATAAAAAATGTTTATTGCAGACAAAAACAAAGCAATTATGTTGGTCCACTGAAAGTTAGATGCAAATGACTCTTACACCATATGGCTTCTTTTCCCCACCTTTCCCAGAAATTAATAAAATCTTAGCATGGTACGTATGTACATGTCAAGCCCGAAATTGACATATGTGTAGCCATTTTAGTTACGCTTAGTATATATTCTTTTTCTTACTTTCTCTTTGGCAGTCATGGGGTTTCAGGCTTGCCACATTCCTAAGAGGGGAGGAGTGGAGATAGGGAGAGTTGTTTAGGCTAGGTGATTCTTCTTCCCATGGGAAAATGAGCTGACCATGTTCAGGCCCCTTGAGGTGACATCAAGCAACGTTGAATTATTTCTATTGGAGAATGTGACTTTGGGAGGTTCTTTCTATCTTCTGATATTGAGGGGTAATTCTGGGTTGTGTCAGATATGGAATTAGCACGGACTTTGCCAATTTGATGCTTTCCTAAATAAAATATTGTTTTGGAAGATGGACTTTGCTCTTTTCTTTTTAAATGGATTTAATCACTTGGAAACCTGACAGACGTATGTATGTATGTACGTACATATGTATTTATGTAACTAGTAAACTAATAATTTTTACTTAATAGATTTAGGTGGCTCCCTATCTCATATATGTTACTCTGGGTAATAATTAAAATAATTAAAATAGCACTAAAACAGAATTTAGAAAACATCCCAAAATTATACACTTAAGTAACTTAAAAATAACAAATGACAATACTGTTTTTCTTCCTACACTATACGATATTCATGGCACTGATAGGATAGAAACTCGAGATGGATGGTCTTTGTCTTTTTAGAACTGAAAGGGGTGGGAAGATATAACCACAACTTGCTACCTTTTTAGTTTATAAAGGCTCATTAAGCCTTTAAACCATAAATGATATTTGCTAGTTTACTATATTTTCTCTAAGTCATAGATGGTGTTGGAAACATTTGGTTATTAGTTATAATAGAAATCAGAGTAATATCTGATATGTTTTATCAATAACAAAAGAATTGATTGGAAGTCAAGATATTGATTTGGTTTGCGCATGCCCGAAGATGGTGGTCCGGGAGTGAATAAGCTCTGGAGGAATGGGGGCTTTTTGTTGGCCTGCTGGGGAAGAGGGCTGGTGCAGTCTTCCTTCAACCCCTCAGGCTTGTTCCTTAGGAACTTGGCTGTCCGGGGGGTCGGAGACAGTCGCGTGCTGATCAGGGGTGTAGAGCTGCCGGGCTGTTATCCCGCCATCCGATCGGCTTGTTATCCATGGTGCAGTGTGGAAGATGGGGGTGGCGGCTGCCACGGCGGTCGGAGATAGCAGTGGAAGACAGCTTGGAGCAGCCAGTGGCAGTGGCTATAGCGATGGAGGTGAGAGCTTCGTCGCTGCCAGCTTTGTGAGGGTGAGAGACTCATGAAGAAGAATGGCTGTGGGGGCAGGGGCAAGGACAAGGTGGCTGAGAAGGCACGTAATGTCTTTGGAGACAGTACTGACAATGAAGAGAAGGAAGATCAGGGCGGCGGCTCTGGAAGACAGCGGTTTGGCCTGGCGACCGGCGATGACCAGGCAGGGGCTGAAGGAGTTTCTAGTCACTGGAGGAGGAGCCCCTGTGGAGGTCAGAGTCCTGGGCCTTAGGCCTTCATCTACTGCTGCCTGGGAGTCGCTGCCTGGACTGGCGGAGAGCTTTGGGGGGTGGATTTTGATCCTCCCTGGGAATCTCTTGGTCCCCTTCATTGGAGGTTGTGGGGGCAGCAGGACCCAATTTTAATATATTTTAACATCAGTAATCATCTGCGGCCGTTTTTATCTTCCCTATCCTCTGTGTTTTAATTCTTACCATGATACTGGCTTATTCACCTATGGAGTTGCGGGCCTACAGGACAGTTCCCTTGTCCCTAGTATGACCCATGGGGGTATCAAGAGCTTACCTTTATGACGATTGTTAGATATCGAGAGGTGGCACTGCGCGACCAAGGGGGGTAATTTTAAATTGGGTAAAGGGAAACTTTTAAATTTTTTGCTTCATTGTCTTAAAGGGTTAGGGAGGGGAGGGTTGTCTGTCTGGGCATGTAGTTGATCAATTTTCGCCCAGACAGGAAGGAACTCAGTTCAGCCCAACTGGGGATTGCGCTGTGGAGGGGGGGAAGGGGGCCCGTCGGACTCCAGAGGCTGAGGTGGGGATGCTGATCCCCAGGGCGATTGGACTTGGTGGGGGATGGAGAGGCAGGGAGTCATATCGCGTGAAGGGAGCGCGCCACCGCTGTTTAAGAGCTGTGGCGTGCTCCGACTCCCATGCCTCTGCCCACTCCCCCTGGGGTACAGGACTCGGAGGCCCTGGACTCAGGTTGGTGTATTTTAATGCCAGGTCCATGGTTAATAAGGCTCCCCTCCTTGGTGAATTAATCAGGCAGGAGGCCGCGAACCTGGCCTGCATCACTGAGACCTGGTTGGGGCCAGAGGGTGGAGTGCCTCTGGTTGATTTGTGCCCCCCAGGTTTTCAGATTTTGCACCAGCCACGAGCTCAGGGGAGGGGTGGGGGGGTCGCTGTTGTTATTCAGGAGACCTTGATTCCAAGGGAGGTCACTGTTCCGCAGATAAGTAGGTGTGAAGCTCTCTTCTTGAGGTTGGGGCCTGGTGGTTGGTTGGGCCTGTTGCTGATATACCTATCCCCCAACTATGTGGAAATGGCCCTGCCTGGGCTGCTCGATGCCCTCTCGGGAGTGGCAGTGGAGTTCCCAAGCCTTTTGGTTTTGGGTGACTTCAACCTGCCCTCCCTGGGGACGCCGGATTGGCCCAGGAGTTCATGGCTTCCATTGCAGCTATGGACCTGACCCAAATAATACAGGCCCCCACACATGAGGGGGGGGCAACACACTCGACCTTGTTTTTGTCTCGGAACGTTGGCGTAGTGATCTGGGGGTGGGCACCATGAATGTCCAACCCATAGCATGGTCAGATCACTATCTCCTGCGGCTGGTCTTCCAACAAGCAGCCCCACATCGTTGGGATGAGGAGCCACTGAGATGGTTCCGCCCCAGACGTCTGATGGACCCTGAAAGGTTCCAGACGGAACTGGGGTTTTTGCCCGCCTCCCTTATCCACAGCTCGGCTGAGGTACTGGCGACCACCTGGCAACAGGCTGCTACTGAGGCCCTCAACTGAGTTGTCCCCCTGCGTCCCCTCACTCGCCGCAGATCCCAGACAGCTCCTTGGTTCACGGAGGAGCTTAGGGAGATGAAGCGGCGTAAGAGGGGGTTAGAGAGCAGGTGGAGGTCGACCCACTCCGAATCCAACCGAGCCCAGCTAAGAGCCTATATTAGGACTTATCTGGTAGCTTTGGGGGTGGTGAACAGGTCATTCCTCTCTGCTCTCATAGTGTCTGCAGACGACCACCCAGCTGCCCTGTTTAGGGTCACCCGCCCTCTTACATTGGGGTATGGGGTTGGATCCTATGCAGGGTAGGGCTGAGGAATTTGGTCAGTATCTGCTGGATAAGATCACTCGGATTTGGGAGGGGCTGGACTCTAATTTGCAGTGGTCTGAGGAGGGACGGGCAAGAAGTCCAGCTGATATCATCTGGGCTGAGTTTGATCCTGTTTCCAAGGATGAAGTGGACAGGATTATGTGATGTTTGAGTTCCACCACATGTTTGTTGGACCTGTGCCCTTCCTGGATGGTGTATGCCGCCAGCGAGGTCACGTGCAGCTGGCTCTGGGCAGTAGTCAATGCTTCGTTAAGGGAGGGCTTTTTCCTCGCCACCTTGAAAGAGGTGGTGGTGAGACCCCTCCTGAAGAAGCCTGCCCTGGACCCTGCTGTATTGAACAACTTTCATCCAGTCTCCAACCTTTGTTTTTTAGCGAAGGTTGTTGAGAGTGTGGTGGCTCAACAGTTTCCGCTTCTCCTGGATGAAGCGGACTATCTAGATCCCTATCAATCGGGCTTCCGACCCGGGTTCAGTACAGAGACAGCATTGGTCGCACTGGTGGATGATCTCTGGAGGGCGCAGGACAGAGGTTTTTCCTTTGTCCTGGTCCTATTAGATCTCTCGGTGGCTTTCGATACCATCAACCATGGTATCTTATTGTGGCGCCTTGAGGGGTTGGGAGTGGGAGGCACTGTTCTGCAGTGGTTCTCCTCCTACCTCTCGAGGCATTTGCAATCGGTGTTGGCAGGGGGGCAGAGGTCGGCCCCAAGGGCTCTCATGTGTGGGGTCCCACAGGGTTGGTCCTCTTGCCCTCCTGTTCAACATCTATATGAAGCCGCCGAGATCATCCGGGTTTTGGGGTGAGGTCATCAGTATGCTGTGATGTTATACATCTCCCATTGTTTGTGATGTCCCATTGTACGGATCTGGATGGGCAGGAACAGACTACAGCTCAATCCGGCCAAGACTGAGTGGCTCTGCATACAGGCATCTCGCTCCAGTGAGTATATTCCACCTTTAGCCATAGGGGGAGAGGTGTTACCCCCTGTGGATAGGGCGCAGAACCTGGGGGTTCTCCTGGACTCACAGCTCAGTTTGGAGGAGCAGGTGGGAGCCGTGGCCAGGGAGGCCTTTGCCCAGGTTGGCTCGTTTGCCAGCTCCACCCTTATCTGGATCAAGATGCCCTTCGCACAGTCACTCACACACTTGTTACATCCCAACTCGACTACTGCAACGCTCTCTATGTAGGACTGCCCTTGCATACCATCCGGAGGCTCCAGCTGGTGCAGAATGCAGCCGCACGGGTTGTGATGGGAGTTTCCCGATACTCCCATGTTACACCCCTCCTGCATGAGCTGCATTGGTTGCCAGTTGCCCTCCAGGTGTGATTCAAGGTTTTGACATTAACATTCAAAGTCCTTCATGGCATGGGTCCAGGGTACTTGAGGGATCGTCTCCTGCTGATATCAAATACCGGTCGCCCTGTGCGAGCACACAGGTTGGGACTCCTTGGGTTGCCATCTGCACGACAATGTCGGCTGGTGGTGACCTGGGGAAGGGCCTATTCTGTATCGGCCCCTGCCTTATGGAATCGGCTACCCGCTGAGCTCCGGCTGGCTCCCGATCTCTCCTCTTTCCGCGATCTAAAACCTGGTTGTTTTTACAGGCTGGGCTGGACTGATCTCCTGGGGGAGAGGGTGGGTTTTAAATTTGATTTTAATTTGGTTTTTTAGTTGTATTTTGGCTTGTCTAGTTTAATTTCTTTTTAAATAATTTATTCTCTGTTTTTATCTGTGAGCCTGAGTCCTTTTTGGAGAGTGGTGGCATACAAGTCAAAATAAATAAATAAATAAATAATATAGGATGGAGTACAAGTCTGAATAGCAACAAGATGAGGGGAAGAGATAACTAAATAGTAATGGAAAGAATAACAGATAAGCCAATATTGACATACTGCAATATGCAAATTCATCAATAGCAAATTTTTTGGGGAAGGCTTGTCTTCAAAACATCTATATTTTCAAGCAATTGTAATCTATTCTGCATTTTTACACATTTTTTGTTTCTAATAGCATCTTCTGTTCCAATAAATGTACATTTACCCTTTTCCTACCTACTTCTTCCCACAATCTTTCAGATGATTATTTCAGGAGAAGAGACTCCACCAATGGAGTTACTGCAGATTAAAAAAGAAAGGATTCTTGCTCTACAACACTGAAACAACAGACTGACTGCGTTCTAGAAAAGGAAAAACATACTTCTAAAGCATTTTTAAAAAACTTCCTGAATAAATTTTGAATACAGATTTTCCAAGCCAGTGTTAATTACAATTAGCAACAAGAATGCATAAAACATGAGGGAGAAAAGAAATGTTAACTAAACTTGCTTCATCAGAGATGCAAGTCATAATTTACTTTGCAGAAATTCCAGAAGAACCTGGTCCCCTTGGAATATTGCCGACCTATGAAATCCCAAAACAGAAAACGGTTGTGAGCAGGCAGCAGCATATTAACAATGCAGTGTGATTCAGATTTCAACCAGTGCTTTTCCACAATTTTGAGACTCTAGAAACAGAATATGGTATTGCAATTAAATAAAACTTGTGATTTGAAGAGAGGAAAGGACTATGAAAGATGTCATATGACACCTGCAGAGAATCTAGTTAGAGCAGAGGTTCTGATAGCTGTTTTCTATAATGGAATGTTATGATCACATAAACCTGACATCATAACAGATGGTGATGATACTAAAACCAGAATAGTGTTATTCTATGGATTGAAACACGAGAGGCAATAACTGAGGAACAAAACAGTGTTAGTGTAGTGGAAACAAAATGTAACATTAAAGCCTGATAGAAAAACAAGTGACAAACTGAGATATGAAACAAGGAGGAGGTAATTATACTTTAATTTTGTCTACATTTGAAGCTGCATTATTTTTCTTTTGGTGTCATTAATACTACCTACAATATAGAATCATGGGCTACCTAAAATGATAGATTGAATTATAAATAACCTTTGGATACTTTTTCCTTGGCAATGATAGGTGTTGTGTCTTGAATTGCAGAAATTAAGGAGGAATTTATCGATCTTACAATATGCAGACAAATTGTGTATTAGATAGAGATATGAATAACTTTAGCCTTCTTTATTACTATTAAACATTGTTTCTGAGTGCTTCAATCAAAGCCAAGGAAAAGTAAATGAGAAGGTGCTGAACCCTTTCATTGCTATGTTTAAAAAAATCACTCTTAAAATACTTAAGGGAAAATATTTTTTCCTGCAGAATCACAAAGTTGGAAAATAGTTACAGATGCCTTGTATGAACCACCCAAGAGGCTGATGTGACACACAACACCATAATAGTAGTCTACACATCTAGGTTACAGTAAGGTAAGTAAGTCCAAATGCTTTTCAGGAAGGAAATCCAAAACTAGAACATAACCACAAAATGATTGTCCAGATTTGGGCTGAAGATTTCCTTTTGGATTTAAAAAAAACTGTTTGAAAAAGACAATGACATCCATATCAAATTGAGATGATGCAAAATAATGATAGATGGTGAATGATGTAATTATACACATTGCAATTACATATTTATGTCAGAATATGATTGCAACTTTAGTGTGGTATCGATAAAAATGCATACATGGTTGCATTTGTATGAATATAATATCATGAATGGTTCTTATCATGATATAATAATATCATATAATATCATGAATAAAATATCATGAATGGTTAACCTTCCTCCCAAACCCCAATATAACCATAGAAAGGTATGAATTTTTAGTGCGAAAATAGCTAGCATAGGAAGATGCAAGACATTTATTTTGTATACATAGCTATCTTTGGCTGTTGCTTTTTACTACAAAAATGGGGGGGACAAATATAAGGATTTCACATAGTATGTTAAGACACAGAAAGATGAACAAGCCTTGCAGAAGGGAAATCAGCATGGATTCCCAAGGATAAATTCTGCTCATCAACCTTTGGGAAGTTTAGAATTTCAGCAAGCACATGGGTGGAGATCACCGCACTCAATTAGATTTTCAAAGAGGTTTTAATAAAGATTTTCACATAAGGTTCTAATATATACACTAGTATATATTACAATACAGATACAGAACTGGGGAACCCTGGCTTAATAACAGTAACTTTGAGAGGACTCTTAGAGTCTTAGTGGACAATCAATTCAATATGAGCCAGTTGTATGTGGCAGCAATAAAAAAAGCCAATGCAATCCTAAATTGCATTAACAGTGGGATTCAATCAAGATCACTCTATAAAGCCTTTGTAAGACCACACCTAGAATACTGCATCCAGTTTTGGTCACCACACTATAAAAAAGATGTTGAGACCAGTGGTGGGATTCAATTTTTTTTACCAGTTCTGTGGGCATGGCTTGGTGGGCATGGCAGGGGAAGGATACTGTAAAATCTCCAGTCAGAGGTGTATTTGCCGGTCCTCTGAACTACTCAAAATTTCCAATACTGGTTCTCCAGAACTGGTCAGAACCTGTGAATACCACCTGGTTGAGACCCTAGATACAGTGCAGAGAAGAGAAACAAATATAATTAGGGGACTGGAGGCTAAAACATATGAAGAACAGTTGCAGGAAAAGGATATGGCTAATCTAGTGAAAAGAAGGACTAGGAGTGACATGAAAGCAGTGTTCCAATATTTGAGGGGCTGTCACAGAGAGGAGTGGCTCAACCTATTTTCCAAAGCACCTGAGGCCAGACGAGGAATAATGGATGGAAACTGAACAAGGAGAAATTCAACCTAGAAATAAGAAGAAATTTTCTGGCAGTGAGAACAATCAGCCAATGGAACAGCTTGCCTTCAGAAGTTGTGGGTGCCTAATCACTGGAAGCTTTCAAGAAGAGACTGGACAGCCATCTGTCAGAAATGGTATAGGGTCTCCTGTTTGAGCAGGGGATTGGACTAGATGGCCTACAAGGTGTTAAGTATTACCTAATACCGGCATAGGAGACTCATTGGCCCAGCCACTGGTGGGAGAAATAAAGTCCCATCAGTGGCTGAACATTGGACAATGCCAGCTATATAAGCCAGCGCCAGCCACGGCTAAGCAGCTTGTGTTTAAATGGAACCTAATAAAGAAGTTACCTGTGAGAATCAAGTCCTGCCTCTTCACTCTGCGCGCCCACTTAACACTGGCGATGAAGGTGGGATCCTGAGGAGAGAACAAAGGACAACCTTGTGGGACTCTGCAGCCATTTTGACCAACCACCACAACGATCGCGACCCCACTGAATAATATGGCCCATCGCCCGATGTTTTTTTTAAAGTTTTTTTATTTTAAGACAAACATACAAACAAGACATACAAAACATAAAAACCATCTTCCATGTATACAAACAGTGTGTCAGTTGGTTACAAATCCTTTGTGTTATCCTTTCATAGTCATCACTCACAATTTATCAAAGAAAAAAAATTCTCATGTTATCAATCAGACATCCTTATATATTTATCAATTATTACTTATATACAACTAAACTATTTATTTCATCATGTATACAATATATATTTTTAATCTAGAATTTATGTTATATTTTTATCCAATGGTTATATATGTCTACTTCACATTTTTTATCAATCTATTAAATTTCTATTACAAAATTATATAATCTATTACATTACCAAGTTTTTTTACCCAGCCATTGATAAAACAAATCCCATATCTTGTAAAATTGTTTATCTTCTTGTTCTCTAATTTCAAATGTCAATTTACTCATTTCAGCACAGTCCATAATTTTCTTAATCACTTCCTCCTGCATAGGTATTTTATCATTCTTCCAGTTTTTAGCAAATACAATTCTAGCTGCTGTTAAAACATTTACAATCAAATATTTCAACTCTTTATTGTAGATATCTGGTATAATTCCCAATAAAAATATCTCTGGTTTCAAGTCTATATGTTGTTGTATCATTTTTTCCAATATCTTTTTGCATCCGAACATGTCCATATGGTAATATGATCCAAGTATCTGATGACATTTCCAACATTTATCCGATTTATTTTTGAACATTCTTGCAATTCTCATCGGGGGTAAGTGCCACCTGTAAAACATCTTATACAAATTTTCTTTATAAGCAATTGACATTGTCATTTTATAATTCTGAGACCATAATTTTTCCCATTTCTCTAAATCAATCCCATATCCAAAATTTCCCCCCATGCAATCATTGTTTCTTTAACTTGTTCCTCTTCCATTTTGAACTCTAAAAGATATCCATAAAGTTTTTTAATCACCTTTTCATCAGTACCCATCAATATTTTATCTAACCCAGTCAACTTATTATAAATACCTTCTATTTTAATGTCTTTATCAAATCTAGATTGTACTTGCAAATATGAAAACCAATTCATTTTTATACCTTGTTCTTCCAGCGCTTGCATAGATTTAAGTTCACCCTCTTCATTCAGTATCTCACCATATCTAACTGTTTGTTCCTTTTTGTATATTACTGGATGTGAGAAAAAGCTTCAATAGTAGATATCCATGATGGTATTTTCAAGTAATGTTGTTTTTTGGTCTTCTCCCAGTTTAAAAACAAAGCTTCTCGGATATAATGTCTTCTAAAATACCCTTGTGTTTTAGTTCCCTTATACCAAAGGAATACATGCCACCCCAATAGAAAATCATGTCCTTCTAGAGTCAATAATCTAGTGTTCCTCAGTGTTATCCAGTCTTTTACCCACATCAAATTTGCCGCCTGGTAGTATAGTTCCCAATTGGGCAATGTAAACCCTCCTCTTATTCTTGCATCCTGCAACAACTTAAGTTTTATTCTTGCCTTTTTTTACCTTGCCATATATATTTCAGCATCATTTTATTTAAGTCTTCAAAAAAAAAACTCTTTCCCTAGTCTAATTGGGATTGTCTAGAATAAATATAAGATTTTGGGCAATACATTCATCTTAATTGTTGATATTCTCCCAATCAATGATAGTTGTAAATTTTTCCATTTTTCCAAGTCTGCTGCTATCTTCTGTTTAAGTTTAATGTAATTATCCTCCTTCAGTGTACTACATCTTGCTGTAATATATATCCCTAGCAGGTTTGAAAATTAATAAATATAAAACAAAGATATTAACAAAGAATATGCTAGTGAGATGGAAGAAAGAGTTGGAGGAAGCTTTAGAAATACAGGTCACGCCATCACCTGATGTTGATCCCCTATGATCCATCCAAGGAGATATGGTCATCCTACATGGGCCAATTCAAATTACACCTGGAAGTCAATGGATTCCAGGCAGCCCCAAATGCAAAAAAGAGGTTTCTATTCCTAACCTATTGCAACTTGGAGCTCTATGAACTGGCTGAAGCCCTTGTGGCCAATGAGCTGGATAATGTGTCCTGGGATGAGCTTCAGTGAGCCTTGAAGGAGCATTTCAACCTGACTTCTTTCTACAAGGCTAATTGCCATGAATTCTACATGAGGAGCCAGAGAGAGGGAGAGATGATAAACACATTTGTGGCCATACTTCGGAAGCTATCGAAGAACTGCAAGTTCCACGATGCCAGGACATGATCCGGGATTGGCTCATCCTCAGAATGAGGGACCTAACCCTCCAGAAGTACCTGCTGGCCGGAGAGGATGTCCCTTTCAAGGAAGCCATCAATGAGGCCTGAGCCACAGAAACCTCAGACAGTTCCGCCATGTGAATCAAAGGGACCAGGAAGGTGCACATCAGCCAGGTTGGTCGCCACGGGCCCAAGACACCTCCAATTCAGAAGCCAGTGACAAAGATGAGAAGGACATCCACAGAGTGAGGTCCAGTAAGCCAGTCAGGAAGCAAGGGACCAAGTCTTGTGGGAGTTGTGGAGGCAATCACCACCACTCTGCATGCCACTTTAAAGACACTATCTGCTGGCATTGTGACTGAAGGGGACACATCGCATAGGCATGCCAAGCCAGCCAACCAGCCAACAGACAGTCCAGGAGAATGTCCTCCCCTGGTAGACAATATGGCCACCAAGGGGGAGGCCGAAAGAACCCTGTCGGGAAATTCAAAAGGAGAGAAGACACCAGAGAGGAAGAAGCACACTACACCTTTGTAGGTTACACTCAGACCCAGGTGAGGTGAACTGATGCATATGAAGCCAACAAGATCATGACCACCATAATCACTGAAGGCAGCCCATGACGGAAGTGGACTCGGGGAAACATCTCCAAGATCTCATGGGTCACCCTCAAAAAACTACAACCCCACATACAGTGCGACCAGCTGGAGCCGCAAAAGATCATACTGAAAGACTACCAGGGCTACCGCATTCCCATCCTGGGCCAAAAGCCAGTCCAGATAGAATACTGCAACTTTCAAGGGACTCTACCTCTCATCATAGTAGACCGGGACCTGCTGAACCTGCTGGGATGAGAGTGGTTCAAACCGCTCCACATTCACATCACTGGCATCCACGCTACTAGAATGTGACTTCAGTGATGTATTCAACGACGAACTGGGCAAGAACACAGGAACCCCAATCTCTTTTAATCTAGACCCCAATATAGCCCCTGTCCAACTAAAGCTGTGGAGAGTCCCGTTTGCTCTCCGGTCCAAGGTAGAGAAGCAACTAGATAAGTTATTTGCCCAGGAAGTCCTTGAGCTGGCTGACCATGCCAAGTGGGAGACCCAAATAGTCAGCCCAGTTAAGCAAGACGGATCAGTGAGAATCTGTGCTGACTATAAAACCACCCTGAACTGGACCCTGCAGCAAAGTGCATGCCTGGTGCCAGTTGTGCAGCACCTCCTACAGTCCCTGGAGTGGGGAAACATCTTTGCCAACCTAGATCTGGCCCAAGCCTATCAGCAACTGCCAGTCGACGAGGCAACTGCTGAAGCGCAGACAATCATGACTCACCGGGGTGCCTTTAAGTGCAACCGGCTGCAGTTTGGAGTAAGCGTAGCCCACGGCCTTTTCCAAGGTATCATGGAGAGATTGTTACATAACATTCCAGGGGTAATACCATACTTCGATGATGTCATCATCTCAGCCAACAACTGAGAGCAATTAATAGAGAGGCTGAGAGCAGTGCTGGGGAGATTCCAGGAAGCAGGACTTAAACTAAAAAGGGATAAATGCCACCTAGCCATCCCCCAAGTGGAGTTCCTGGGCTTCCTCATTGATGGGTCAGGCATATGACCCACAAATGGCAAGATAAAGGCAATAAGGGAAGCCCCCACCCCACAAAGCAAAACGGAGCTGCAAGCATTCTTAGGGTTGCTCAATTTTTACAATATCTTCCTACTGCAGAAAGCAACCATCGCAGAACCACTCCATAGGCTGCTAGACAAGATGACTGACTGGACCTGGAGGTAACGCGAAGCCGCCGCTTTTAACAAAATAAAAAGCATTCTAATGTCCAGCAGTGTCCTCATTCAATATAGTGAAACACTACCCTTAACCCTAATGTGCAATGCCTCCCCCTATGGAATCAGTGCTGTCCTCAGCCACAAGCTACCAAATGGGAGGGAAGCCCCCATTGCATATTTTCAAAAACTCTGTCCAAACCACAATGGAACTACAGTCAAATCGATAAGGAGGCCCTTGCTGCTGTAGCAGGTGTCAAACGCTTTCATGAATACCTCTACGGCAGGCAGTTTGACTTAGTAATGGACCACAAGCCCTTGCTGGGCATTCTCGCTGGGGACAAACCCACACTGAACATCCTTTCACCCAGGATGTTATGATGGACTGTATTCCTGGCTGCCTACAGTTACAGTTTAATCCACAGACCAGGAAAGGATATCCCCAATGCAGATGCCCTCAGCCACTGCCCCCTCCCTGATATTGTTGAAGACCCAGCACCATCCACCTCCATGCTCTTAGTAGAAAGCTTCCAGCCTGACCTGATGACATCAATGGAGATCATGGGACTTACAGCTAAGTACAGAACCATGGTGTGGATTTCAAATTGGGTGTGGAGGGAATGGCCGGAAACCATAGACGGGGAAGAATTTAAAGCATTTAAAAACCAACAAACTGAACTATCAGCGATTAAGGGTTGCCTGTCATGGGGAGAGAGGGTGGTAGTTCTCCCAACATTAAGAAAAAGGGTGCTGACATTGCTACATGAGGGCCACCTGGGGATTGTCTGGATGAAAGCTCTTGCCAGAAGCTATGTGTGGTTGCTGGGGATAGACAAGGAAGTTGAGGCCTGGGTCGCCGCCTGCCCCCCATGCCAAGAATCTTGGCTGGTGCCACTATCAGCAACTCCCTTGAAGTGGGAAACACCTACATCTCCATGGGCCGGAGTACATGTTGACTTCGCTGGGTCCTGCCAAGGATATTATGAAGTCAACAACCACCGAGGCCATCATAAGGGTGTTGCAGAAGCTGTTTGCCACCCACAGACTGCTGGACATGCTGGTGTCTGACAATGAGCTGAAGTTCACAGCATAGCCTTTTGAGGGGTTCCTAGTGGGATTGGGGACCTGACACATACTCTCCATACCAGCACACCCGGCCACCAACAGGCAAGCAGACAGAATGGTCAGATCTACAAAGGAGATGCTCAAGAGGATGGGCCCAGGGGACTGGCAGGAAAGGGTTGACAGGATGTTATTAGTGCAATACATCACACCAAATGCAACAATACACCACAGCCCAGCTGAATTACTAATGGGCCAAAGGCTTAGGTCAACCCTAGACTGAATACATCCCAACTACAACAATGAGGCCCCCAGGAAAATTTATTTATTTATTTATTTATTTATTTATTTATTTATTTATTTATTTATTTATTCGACTTGTATGCTGCCCCCTCTCCGAAAGGACTTGGGGCGGCTCACAGATAAAAACAATACAATAAGTTAAATTAGCTAAAATAGAATTAAATTACTGCAAGCCGAATTAAACTAAAAATCCCATAATGAATAAGAAACCCTTCCCCCAAGGAGTCAGCCCAGCCCAGCCTGTTCAAACAGCCAGGTTTTTAGGTCATGACGGAAGATGCGGAGATCAGGGGCCAGGCAGAGCCCCAGAGGTAGTTGGTTCCAGAGAGCAGGAGCCACTACAGAGTAGGCCCTTCCCCGGGATACCACCAACTGACACTGGGTCACAGACAGCACCCCGAGAAGTCCCTGCCTGTGCGTTCGTACAGGGGGGTTGGTATTTGATGCCGCAGTAGGCGCTCCGTAAGTAACCTGGACCCATGCCTCAGGGACTTTGAATGTTAATACTAGGACCTTGAATCTCATCCGGAGGGCAACCGGTAGCCAATGCAGCTCACACAGGAGGGGTGTAACATGGGAGTACCGGGAAGCTCCCATCACAACCCGCGCAGCTGCATTCTGCACCAGCTGAAGCCTCCGGATGGTATGCAAGGGCAGTCCTAAATAAATGTAGTGCCTAAAATGTAGGCACTTCACAATAGGCGACTCCATCTATGCTCACAATTACACAGGGGGCCTGACCTGGGTCCCAGCCAGGGTACTGGGAGTCACCAGCCCCAGGTCATACAGGGTAGAGACCGAAGAGGGAAAATTGTGGAGCAGGCACATTGACCAGATCAGAGGCTGGGTCACCATCTGAGACAACCAGCCAGAGGCCTGACATTCACACTCAGAGCCAGCCCCAGCAAACACCTTAGCCACAGAACAGCCAGAAGTAGGTGAGCGCCTAGTCTCAAAACTGGAAAGAGCATCGGAACACTCATCTTTAGGAGAGATGCTCCCATGGTGTATTTCTGAGGACTCAAGCACGACGGGCCCTTCCATGTCCCCAGATGGCTTTGACACTGTTCCACAGGCAGGGACCGGAGCTACGGCGGACCTGTCTGAACAGGCCGCTATCCTAAGAATGAGTAAGGTGTGCAGGTCCAGTTGCACCCAGCAAAGCCCAGCCTAGCTATGTGATTGCATATGGTATACGAACACGGATTGGTGGAACCCTGACTAGGAGGAGAGGGGTGTTAAGTATTACCTAATATGGGCATAGGAATGGAGTCTGATGTCAGACTGGCCACTGAGAAAGTCCTGTCAGTGGCTGAAACCGCTTAGTAATAAGCAGGCATATACAATGGAATGAAGGCTATTGCTGAGCACATTGGGTTGTATCCCAAAAACTGTAAGCTGCCCTGAGTCTTTGGAGAAGGGCGGCATATAAACGTAATTAAAAAAAAAACATTGGACAGCACCAGCTGTATAAGCCGGCGCCAGCCACGGCTAAGCAGCTTGTGTTTAAACAGAACCTAATAAAGAAGTTACCTGTGAGAATTGAGTCCTGCCTCTTCACTCTGCGCACCCACTTAACACAAGGTCCCTTCCAACTCTGTTATTCAATTCTATTCTATTCTGTTCTGTCTGTCCTGTCCTGTCCTGTCCTGTTCTGTTCTATTCTAGTAAGCTGTCTGTAACTAATTATGAAAAAGATCTTGGAATCACAGTGAAAATGTCAACTCATGTGTAGCAGCTGTAAAAAAAAGTCATTCATGCTAAGGATCATTTAGAAAGGGCATGGAAGTACCAAACTAGCAACACTAAAAGGTTCCCATTCAAATTGTTGACATGTCCATATTTGGAATACTATGTACAGTCCTGATCATGTTTTTAAAGGGATATATTAGAACTGGGAAAAGGGCAAAAGAAAGCAAATAAAAGGATCAGGGACTTGAACACCCTTATTGCACTAAAAGGCTAGAACATGAGGGTCTTTTTACTGGCACAACTTTACAAATCAGAATATATGTGCAGAGAGAAATAAACAATATTTGAACTATTATCATAAAGATTTCTTGAAAATGGGCTATATCTATTTAAAAATGAAAAAAAGATCAAAATCTTTAATAGGATGACCTTTAGATAGGAAGCCTAAATACTTTAAATAGCTATATTATAAATAAAAAAATATGAAAGAGCTTATTGTCTGCATGGAAAGCAAGAGAAAGAGAGAAAAAGAAGTGGGGATAAACTGCAGGAATTGGAAATGTTAACATCCCTGAGAATATTATCCAATGCATGAGAGGTGAGTGAGGTGATATCAGACAGAATATAAAAGATTGTGGGGAGATGGGGGTGGGAAGGGAGAATGAACAGTTAAGTAATAGAAGTAATTTACCTCATAAATGACAGTTTAGCTCCAAATGGACAATAAGTTGAGAAAATGCAATAAGGCCAGTGCATACAGAAATAGATCATCAGTGCTCTTTAAAATATGACAAGTGGGACATGACTGATATGCATATAATCATGTGTCTCATGAAGAAAATGGATATAGATAAGTTTTTTTAAATACTAGGATCAGGTATCATCTAATGTAAGGGTGGGACCTCGAAAGAGATTTAAAACAGAAAAAGAAAGCAGTTCTTCATCCAGCACATAATCAGTAGACTAAATTACAATCAAATGTGGAAATTGCTATTTATAGGACTTTAAAAACAATGGATCTTTATAGCATAATAGAAAGGTTGAGTCATTTTACCATGATATGACAGGATCCCATGCCAAGTGGGAGAGTGCATCAGTATTATTGCTTGGCTGTCTGACTTTTTCCTCCTCAGTTCAGCAGTGTTCATGCTTATTAGACACCTTCTTATATTTCAGAGCTATAGAAAGAATCAAAGGGGAATAAATTGGGTGCTTATGTTTACGTGTGTGTTTGGATCTAGGTAGATAGTTCAAATGGCTCTGCTAATGGACAAAAATATGGTGCAGCTGGGGGAGAGGGGGAAGAAAATAATCATTTCCATAGCATGATTATGACAATGGCATACAAACCTGGACCAAGCTTGACTTGCCAAGGTCATTGCAGTAGGGGGTGTTCTAGGTGCTTTTTTTTAGTACTAAAAAAGGACTGTATTCTCAATTCTTCCTTAATGCAGAAAAATAAAAAGTAAATAACAAGTAGTGAAGTGGGCTTCAACTGCCTCCTCCTCGTTACTTTATGTACCATCAGAAAATGTTATTGAAAAAGCTAAGGGGTGGAAGTACATTTTTAAAGAGTACATTGTTGAAGGCTAAGTCTCCCCACCACCAAATACTTCAATGTGAAAAAGAAATGCTTTTGTCTACTAAAAATATCCAGCTCTGCTGAAAGTGTGTTTATGATTTTGTGCTTTGGGGCATTTCTACTTGTATATTCCCCCTGCTCTTGGGCTAGGCATATAATCATTTAACATTTACGGCTGATGTGTAGCAATATCATTCTGGACATAGAAGAATATAAATATAGGATTATTCTTTTAGAATTTTCGTCTGCTGTCTTTGATTCATCTGAGGGAGAGAAGGAAATAGATTTAAAGGATTTTTACATGCTGAGTCCCCATTGGAGGCATTTCAGGATTTTGTAAACACTCAACATAAAACTATGAGTCATAACATTTCATTTCATACAAGGGAAAATGTCTGGGGTAACAGAATTAAAGTTAATTTGAGGACAACATATAGAAAAAAGTTTAAGTAATTCCTACATTTAAAAAGAAAAAGCAGAAATGAAAATGGGAAAAGAAAGAGAACTTTAAATATTCAATGGTATGATTAACTACATATAAAACATTCATATAAAATATATTTATTTATATCCATACAGTACATAAATATATTTCTATGCAGTAAAATAAATTTCACAGACTGCACGAGTTTATGTGGTAAACTGGCTTGAAAATGGGCTCTAAATTTCTAATAAAGGAAAACATTCTAGAATATACAGTGAAAAGAACCAGCTGTGTTTTTTGCCATTTTGTACATAACTTGTGTATGTGTCATCATTCCAAGTAATGAACTCAGGGAAGTCAGGACTCTGACACTTTGCTTGGGTTCAAGAGATCTTTTACATCATATCAGCATTTAGAAAGGCGAAGCTAGCTCTAAATTATTCCTGCGCTTAGGAATGGTTAAAAGAATGAGATCTTCCCACCCCTCTTTGTCTCTCAGGTCATATGGGCCAATCACTCCGGGTGTAGGTTCCCATTCAACTTCGACAAGTATCTGTTGAAATGACCTTGGTTCACATGCTGGCTGGTGGATGTTATGGCTAGCCAGCTATGGCACCACATTCCTGAATCCCGTTCCCCCATGCTTTTCCCCCTCCCCTTGAATGGCAACCAAGAAATGAAGCAGAAGAATGACTTCAGCTGAAGTCATTTTGCAGGTTGACAGTATGTTTGTTAACGAGCATGACTCCAGCTTTGAATTGTGTGCATGTATAGAAGGGATGATGGAGGTATCAAAACAAGTACTGAAAGCTTCTTTTTGTTCCCCCCTTCTTATCTCAAGAGTGAAGTCTGTTATTGAAAATAGAATAAAATTCTTTATTGGCCAAGTGTGGTTGGACACACAAGGAATTCATCTTGGTGCAAATACTCTCAGTATACATAAAAGAAAAGATACATTCATCAAGAATCATAAGGTACAATACTTAGTGACAGTCATAGGGTACAATAAGCAATCAAATCATACTAGGAAACAGTCAATATAAATCGTAAGGAAACAAGCGACAAAGTTACAGTTATACAGTCACAATTGGGAGGGGATGGGTGATAAGGAGTGATGAGAAGATTAGCACTAATAGTAGTGCAGACTTTGTAATAGTTGAACAGTGTTGAGGGAATTATTTGTTTAGCAGAGTTATGGCATTCAGGGAAAAACTGTTCTTGTGTCTTGTTGTTCTGGTATGCAGTGATCTATAGCATCGTTTTGAGGGTAGGAGTTGAAACAGTTTATGTCCGGGATGTGAGGGGTCTGTAAATATTTTCACAGCCCTCTTTTTGATTCGTGCAGTATATAGGTCCTTGATTGAAGGCAGGTTGGTAGTAATTGTTTTTTCTGTTGGGTTACAGAACCAAACCAGACAGTTATCGAGGTGCAGATGATAGACTCAATAATTCCTCTGTAGAACTGTATCAATATAAAACATATATACAATATAAATCTACTACAAAAGATTAAACCAAGGCTATTTTTTAAACTTCAGGTGATTATCTGCAAAATTCTGACTGCAAAGTCTTTTTTTTCCTTCTTAAGTGATTAAAAGTACCAGCAGTTATTTGGAAAATAAATGTTTGGTTTCAGGAATCTAGCTTCTTTGGAAAACAGAAATATTGCATTTTGTTTCTCTTCATTTCTCCTCATAATAAAGTTCATACATTTTTCATGAGAACTGAACATAAACGTTTGCCCTCATCTATGCACAAATGGGATATAAGAATGTGTTTCAAATCTGGAGTTCTTTGACTCTGTAACAGCATTGCAATATATCAGAAGCAAATTATACAAGTTTCTTGGCTCAAAATACACTCTTCCTATTCTCATAATGAAAACAACATTTAAAAATATGAAATGTAAATGAAATTGTGGAATTGCTATGCTATTGCATAGCATTTTTTTTCTTGAAATGTACATTTCCATAGTGCAGAAAAAGGTATTACTATACTAAAATCTGCAATGGATCTTCAAGTTTTAATTATTAAAAATATTTAACAATGATATTGAATCACTTTAGAAACAAATGATTTATGTTTTTATAATCCCATAATAAAAGGGGACATATATCAGTTACTCGAGACAAAAGAAAGATTTTTGACAAAAAAAACCTATACAATTTCTCTCTAGCTCTATGATAGTGGGAAAGAAAATGATCCTTAGAACATAGAATAACAGAGTTGGAAAGAACCTTGGAACCTTCTAGACCAACCACCTACTTGAGCAGGAGATCCTATACTACTTTGAAACAAATAGCTACCCAGTCTCTTCTTGAAAGCTTCCAGTGATGAGACACCAACAACTTCTGGAGGGAAGTCGTTACACAGATTAAATGTTCTCACTGTCAGGAATTTCTCCTTAGTTCTAGGTTGGGTCTCTTTTAATAATCTTCCACCTGTTACTTCTTGTCCTGCCCTTAAGTGCTTTGGAGAATAGGTTGTCTTCTCTGTGACAGCCTCTCAAATACTGAGAGGCCTCTATCATATCACCTAGTCCTTCTGTTTGTTAGACTAGTTTTAGTCAATTGTTCATCATATGGTTTAGCCCCCGGACCCCTTATCATCTTTGTTGCTCTTTTCTGCACTCTTTCTCAACATCTTTGTATCATGGTGCCCAGAATTGGATGAGGTATTCCAAAATGGTTTCATTAGTGCACTATAATGTGTACTATTACATCATGTGATTTTTCAAACTATCCCTCTGTTGATGCAGCCTAGAACTGCATTAGCTTTTTTGGCACCTGCAGCACACTGCTGACTCATACTTAAATTGTGGTCTACTAAGATACCTAGATCCCTCTCATGAAGATCTTAAGTACAGAGTGAATTGGCAATGTATAGAAGGAACAAAAGGTAACCTGAAACTTTTCTGTAGTTGAACATCTTTATTTTCAGGCTGCATTCACCTGGAACATCTTTTTTTTAACCAGTCTTTTGTTTTATGGCCTCATTAAGTCAGCTACTTTTGGTCAAACACATATTTCATGTACTTGGAGTTCATTTATTTCTTCCGATCAGTTAACATACATTCCTGATATTACATGTGGGCTAAAAAATCTAAAGGGACAAGATAGGTAGTATTTTCAGTTTTTCAACATATCATTTATTAGAGAGCAGATCTCTGATGGAGCATTTTTGGTTCTGCAACTTACAAACGTAATCTATGAAACTACCCTTCATGTCACTGATTTATTAGCACCAAGTTTTTTCAATCTTTTATCAATGCTGCTGCAAATATTTCCTATATGAACTGAGCCTACAGAATGTTTGATAAATCTAAAATATCCTTGAGGCACAATAAAAAAGCCAACTCCTAGATAACACTGAGATCAATTTCAGTTTGTGTTGAATTCTGTACTCCCTTATGCTCAAGATAGAAACTTGAAACAAAATATTTTTGAGAAGGAATAGTTTAGTTGTAGACAAAAAGAGTCTGCATTCAGAAGATGACAAAATCAGTGTCTAGCATATCCACAGATATATGTAGTTATTAATAGCACTTATAACCCATCTTTTCTACAGTATATAAAGATTCCCAAGTCGCATTCAGAAATTGGTTAGATTACTAACCAACTAATCTCTCTCTATATAACAACAATCCAAATATTTCTTATAATCAAGACTCAAAGACTACATTAATAATATGCAGTGTTGAGGATTTATTGATAGCAGTGGCTTGATGGTATATTGGAAAAATCTATAGGAATTCTGGACTCATAGATTGTACATTTTAGTTGATAAGGGAAAGAAAGAGAATAGTACATAATGTTGGTATTCTTTGTCATTTTGAAGATTGATTTAAGTGCATGTATGTGTTGCACAATAATTCTCATACTCTGCTATTCAAGTAAGTCTTTGTTATACGTAACTTAGTTTCATTAGTGCTGCCCAACTTTTCATTTTTCTTTTGATATTCTGTGGCTGATTCTCAAATTTGTGTAGAAAAAAATGTTGTGTGTTTAGTTTACTCCTGCACAATATAACAGGAAAGAACAATAAGGTATGGATTAAATATATGAAGTAAAAATGGTTCTGAAACTAAAGAGGGTGATGAAAATTATATATCTTTCTCCTCTCTATTTCCCCTCAAAACAGAAATTTCTCTGTCTCTAGTTAGGTGTACTTTATCTACATGTATCTGGAGCCAAACACCTGAAAATGAATTTATTTTAACAACTTGGTCAGAATTATGTATTGGGTAAGGATTATCCAGTATGCACTATACCTGTTGGGAATTTCATATGAAATCCCCAACAGGTAAAATTATAATGAGGTGCAGATAGCACTCTGAATTACCTTTGTATTGGAATGCTGGAGAAAATTGTTGTGAATAGCTTGCATCATACGAAGAACAAATCATTCAATACTAAATGAAAGAAACCCAGACACCTCACTATAAGCACTAATAGTCAAGCTAAAGCTTAAATATTTTGCACATCTAATGAGTAGACAAGTCATAGTAAAAGAACATTGAAGGCTATTGGAAAGATGACTAGCAGAAGACAATGCAGCAAAACTAGTGATGACACAAACATTTCTTACAAGTGTTTAATGAAGGAGTTACTGAAAAACAATCCTGGTGAAATGAAATTTATTTGGTTGAAAAGTGTCAGAACCAACTGAACAACAAGAAAACAACAAACAAAAAATCACATCACTCAGCCTGCTATGACACAGCCAGCACAAGCTATGAAAAGGATAACATTACCATATATCAAAAACTTCTTAGAAACAACCAACAGGCTACTACAACTATATAGCATAACTGTAGCACATAAACCAATTAAAGCCATCCAAATCATCTGAAGCAAACAAAAACATCCAATAGCCCAAGAAGAAAAAAATAGGAGTCATCTACACCATACAGGGTAAACATAGTAACAGTCACTATGTAGGAAAGACAAACAGAAGACTAGCAGAATCCATCCATGAGCACCAGCTAGCAGTCAGAAGACACAAGTGAAACTGCTTCATCTCACAACAGTGCAAAGTGGTATTCAGCAGGTTCTGACCAGTTCTGGAGAACTGGTAGCGGAAATTTTGAGTAGTTCAGAGAACCGGCAAATACCACCTCTGACTGGTCCCGCCCCCATATTTTCTCTGCCTCCTGAGTCCCAGCTGATCAGCTGGGTCTTCTTTTGTTGGCCTGCAAAGAAGAACGGAGCTGGAAAGCAGGTTAGTGGGGTGGGATGGGGAAGGAATGGAGATTTTACAGTATCCTTCCTCTGCCATGCTCACCAAGTCACGCCATGCCCACCAAGCCATGCCCACAGAACCAGTGGTAATTTTTTTTGAATCCCACCACTGCAACAGTGGACAGATCAATTATAGATTCGGCTGACAAACTGGAATCATTCCAGACCAAGCCAAATCCAAAAATTATAGGAACTTCCTGAAAGCTTGACATTCAGACAAATCAACTATAAATAGAGACATAGAGATGAACTGTATTTACAAACCATTCAAAAATATAAAATTAAAAAGAACCTAAGAAGGAAACAAAAAATCCAGAACATGTCCTCTCCCACCAACACCCAGGTAAGCAAGAATTAACACCAGATAAACAATCAGGCTGAAAATAATACTCTAATCAAGGAACTACCAAGAACAAAATTACACCCTCCACCAAACTAGCAGGGCAAGCTATTGTATAGAGCAGAGGTTCCCAAACTTGGCAACTTTAAGACTTGTGGACTTCAACTTCCAGAATTCTCTATGCTGGCAGGAGAATTCTGGGAGTTGAAATCCACAAGTCTTAAAGTTGCCAAGTTTGGGGACCCCTGGTATAGAGACAGGGAGCAAACCTCACACTTACACTGATGATTTTATTTATTAGGGTAGTGAAATATCTGAAAACAAATAATACAATTCAACCCTGAGCTGCATATATTCTCTTCTGTTGGAAATCAAAACCAATACTTCTATGAAAAAGATACAAGGGAAAAGCAATTAACCTTCAAATACCAAGGAAAAGTAAATAAATGCCATGCAAACTTATACAAGAATACTGCCATTTAGTCATGTTAACATTAGTTTGAAAGTGATTGTTTCTGTAAGTAATCAACAGCAACAATTACTAATTATTTGTGGAGTACCAATATTGGCAGGTATATTGCAGGATCCTTGGTGTCTTCTGAGCTTGCTTGTTTTCCTGCAGACATTTAATTAGCAGCCTAGGTAATGAAACATTTGCAGGAAAACAACCAAGCACAGAGGACTCCAGAGAACCCAATATTCCCAAGATACATACATACTCTATTTTTAGATATATTGTTGCATAATCCTACATAAACTAGGGTCCACAGCTTTTATGTACAACGTGTTATACATCTGTGTAATTGTGACTTAAAAAAATCATGTGTTAGTTTCTAAGCCTTAGGTAATTACTGAATAATAACTACTATATGGCAAACCATCATCTGCATGGCACATTTGTGATGGTAAAATTTCCCATATCTCTGCTTTTGCATTTCTAACTATATACCATAGAAATAACTATATACCATAGAAATAAAATGGGTAATTTGCTACAAGGTGATTAATTATGTTGTATTTTCATTACATTCCTATTTTGGTACAACACTAATATTATTATAGATTTCGTTTTTTAATTTGTTGTAATTTTTAGAACTCCTATGTGCCTCTTTGTACTGGAACTAAAAGGGTTAAAAGAATGGCAGAAGCGAACAAACTGTTCCCATGGCAACTTTATTTTGGCACTGAAGCTTCCAAGCAAATGACAATCCTAGTGGATGTTTATAGAGCAAGATCTCATATGTCTGTCTGAGATGCTTTCCAATTTCTCAATACTGTCTGGAGAAGACTTCATTTTAGAATGATGTAGCCTGTTCAGTTCATTTTCATGACTGGAAAAAATGCTGTTGTCTATTCAATACAGATTATTCTATAGAGTTGACTTTTAAAAAGCCTTGTTATATATGTATTGGCTGAAGAAAACAAACAATAATGTGGTTTTAACTTTATGCAAAACCTAGAATTATATGAATTAGAAAATCTTTTCAAAATTTCAAATGAATGTAATATGACCAGAATATAATCTAGTCTTGTGAGTTTCTTGTGAAGCTGTAATTTTACATAGGTGCTGGCTAATAATATGAAAATAAATCAGGAAAAAATAGATACATTCTAAAGTTTCAGCTTCATTCTTCCTACTAAAATTTAGTAAATGTACTAAAATTTATAGCTTTAACAAGGCACAGCTTTTGAAAAGTGAGGCAACAGTTCCCCTTTGTGGCAGAGCTGGAAAAATCCAATCGCATAGTGCAACATAGGAATACATCATAGATTCTGTTTGCTAACAGTAGCACCTTCTATTTGAAGCCAACTAAAGCAACTAAAAGAATCAAGACTAATCTAATAAATTCTCTAATTTCCCACTGCCTGGGTCCAAGTAATTATGTTCTTTTTAGTTTGCAATGATAATAGAACTACAGTAGTAGCATGGTTAAAATGTTCAATCAAGAACTCAAGAACAAATCCATTTTTAGCCATAGAAACTCTTTACATGTCTTTAGACAAGTCACTAGTTCTCATCCCAATCTCCCTGTTTGGACTGTTGTTATATGGATAAAATGAAAAGATACCCATATACAAGTTTCTCCAAGCATCTATAGAAAAGGTGGATATAATCTAACATGTAAATAAACTGAATGCTACCTTTATAACTTGATGGTATAGAAAGCGCCAAACATTTTTGATTAGAAGAGATTTCCAAGTCAGTCTGAATAACAAAGGTATCTGTTAAGTTTGCATGAAGAGTCAGACGCAAAGAGCTTCAGTGAAGAGTTTATTCAGTGACTACAGCTCGAATGGACCCGACTTGGCTGGGCTATGGCTGCTTCTTATAGCCAGCAGCCGTAGTTGCCAGCCAATCAGAGTGCAGGGTTTTCCCGCAGTTTTTAAACCAATCTTATTTGACATTTTACAAGAACAATTCAAACTTAACCAATGACATTCAAACCTACATACATAACAGTATCAACTTCTGTTAAAGCCATTAACAGACCTTGTGTTAAGCAGGGATTGTGATCAATTTGGTATTTATTAAAAGCTGTCCCTATCCTTGAGAACTTTGTTATGTTTCTTATAACATGTTAAGTTCCTTTTGATTCCAGATCAGAGTTGAGTCCAAACTGATCTTAATGAACTCTCTTGTGTTATGTCTTGTGTTCACCTCATGTCATTGCTTGAACATCAAAAGAAAAAAAACATTAGTGCTATAATAAAATTCAACAGACAACAATCCATATGAACCATTTGCACTCACTCACTGTAGACATAAGTTTTCTTGTCAAAGTCTGGGCTTTGAAATTCTGGTTTTCCTTTTTTTAAGGTGAAGCTTTATGATGATATTTCATGGACTAATTGTTTCTGGATCACAGATATGAGTCCATATTTTATTGGCTGTCACAATACTGTCAGTACTTTCCTCAATCTCATAACATGCCTATTTCAACTCTTAAAACTTTAATCTCTGCCTTAGCATGTGAGGTTGCCCATCTTGGGCAAACTTTTCAATACCAAAGAACATTTATAATGTGACCCACAGCTTCCTATGAAGTGTCAAGCTAGACAACAGTTTCCTTTGTGTTATCCACTGATTGTCTTTAATTAATTCATCAACCTTTTTCTCAACTGAAACTCATTGGTTGCTGCCCAGGTATTCCATTTTATGTTTGTTCACACAAATGATTTCTTCCCACCTTAACATTTTTTGGCTCAGTAACACACAGAACTCACACCAACACAGTTATCACTATAAACAATCTGAATTTGTTGGTAATTCTTAACTGGAGACTCCTTTAGCAGTCAAAAATACAATTACACTATGTTGCTTAAAATATGCCAATGAGTACTTATTGCACTTTTCTATCTCATGAGCAAGAGAATCGTAACTTTTTCTAACAGTTACTTCCTGCTGTGAACTGAAAGAACAGATGCTAAAGAATGCATCACAGATTCTAGTGCATCATCTGTTGTCAATTTATAACACTGAAGACATTGCCTTTCATTCAACCATAACTGTTAGTGCTATGCACTACTTACCCAGCAATTTCTTAAATATTTGTTTCCTCTGTGACAAAAGTGTACATATTCTCACAGTCTTCTCTCATTCCTTCTGAATTTTTCTTCCCTGTGTTTTAATGCTGATCACTAGCAGTGATGGAGGGTGCTACAGGTGGAGTGACAATTCTGAGGTCTCTTTGGCTATTCACACTTTTCTATCTAAGAAACGTGAGTGGAAGGAATTCCTGCATGATTTTTTCTCTTGCAATTTAATGTTGGAAAGGCAGGGAAATTGCAGAGTGATGGAGAAGAGATGGAGAAATTATTGCATTTACAAAAAGGCATCAACATTGGTCACCTCATTATTAAATGAGGGAAAGAATACTGCACATTATAAATTGAATTTTGAGAGCAACTTTAATCTAAAAACATAAATGGGAATAGTAGGGAAAAATGGAGACTTTTAAATGCACAGCACAAATATTTATTTCCAAATCAGCACCCTATTTATAGACTGATGGAAGAAGATTAGTCTACACTTGCTTAATTTCTGCAAATACTTTATCATATAATTTCTTTTAAGTTTTTTTTCCAAGACAAACTTAACTTTTGTATTTTATGCAGATATAGATCTACGAGGGTACTTTTCAAATACTGGGACAGACAAGCAGTTTCACAGTACAAGTCTTTATTCCTTTATACTATCTTTTACAGTAAGGAATATTGACATACGGTTAGCTGTTCCTTTTTGTCTAAGAGCAATTGTCCGCAGATTAATGTTTACATTTTTAATTGTTAAAGAATTGTCAAGGTAGAGTGGAAAATAAAGAAGAAAATGAAAAAGCAACAGCTTGACATGAGAACATTTCTTTAAATCTCTATGGAGTAAGAATGCAACCATCTGAGGAAAATAATACATCCAACAGCTGCTGTAGAAATACGGATGTTCCATGTTTAAACATTTGTTATAACAATGTTCTATTTGAAAAATCAAGCATTGGTCTCTGCCAGCTGCTGAAGTACTCAATGTTATCATGAATCTTCAGGGACAAAACACATTTCAATCACCTGGCTGTACAAATCTTACTGCGCAAGGCTATCATTAAATTACATTGTAGTTAATTACATTGTCATTATTTCAGTGTTACAACAACATTATGAAGTTATAACAAGTCAATTAAACTGCTATACCAGTACAAATATGATGGCAAAAGACAGCTTTGGAAATAGCCCGTAGTGTTCCCTTCAGCCGCATTGTTAAATTTCAGTAGACCAAATCAGTAATAACAGTTTCCTATCATTCTGAGGTCCCAAGCCAAACAGAAAAATACTCCCTGATGCCCCAAACCTAAAAGGAAAATTCATCATTACATTAATTTATAACTTTTGTGCTATTGTTCTGTCTACTGCAGCCCTACCCATCTCTAAAAATGTTATATGTGGTTCCTGGTGACTAAAAATTAACAGTAAAATGGAGGCCTGGATGAATTCCTTTAGATTTTCCTCTTAGATATATGCCTCATTATTATTACTTGTAAGGCCCAGCAAAGACTCCAAGGTAGTTGATTCCAAAATAGTAAACAAATTAAACAGAGCATTACAATAGGTGGCAGTGAAAAAAATTGGCTTCAAAGCAAAGCAAAACTACAGAGAGATATACTGTAATGTTTAGCCTATTCCAAAGTTACCGAGGATTGGCCTAGTCTGTTAAAAAGAAATCCATAACAATGCTGACACAAAAAAAGACCCTTATTATGTTAGCAAAGAAGTGTTCTGCTTAGACATCTCATTGATCTGAAACACATTTCTCTAAAAACCAAACGTTACATATAACATGTAACATGTAAAAGGAAATATGCACAACATACTCAACAGAAAGCCCTAGATTCTACTTTCTATTTAACACAAATCCATTGTATGAACTATGTAATTTGGACTGCTCTCTGGCCTGGAGACCACAGCTGAAACTCATTCTAGATATTGTATGTGTGTTTGTAGGGTTCATGTTGGAATTAAGGTCCATGAAGCTGCAAATAGAGAAGCAACTGGACTATTAGTCAACAACATACACTATGTACCATATAATATCCTCTTCCTTGCTGCTTTTGTAAATTTTACAAATATGTGCCATATTGCAGTAGGACTGGGTTTTTCTTCCAATAATGATCTGTTCTGAAAATGAAATTTCATTTGCATTAACATTGAGAGAAAAAGGAGGAGGTCTTAAGCGAAAACTAAATCCAACACTAGAAGTAGAAATCAGTTCTTCCTAGCCATGGCAGATGTTTGGTGGGTGAAGGCCTCTGAGGAATTTCAGAAAAAAGAGTTTCTGTGATTTCTTACACTAGGGCTGTCAAACTTCCAGCCCATCGGCCAGATGTGTCATGTGCTGGCCATGCCCACATCCAGTTTAGCAAAGGGGAAAAAAGTCCAGATACAAAATGTGACACCGCTGTGACAACTTGAGTTTGACACCCAGGGCTTACACATCTATCACCATCGGGTGGGCTTCAAAAATTTTACCAATGAGTTGCTGGATGGGCATGGCCATGATGGTGTGGCCTAGTCAGCCTCTTGCACTATGACAGGGGTGCATTTTGCCCTTACCAGAAGCTTTCCTCAAGACTTTGGGAGGGCAAAAATGGCCTCTTCGGGCTCCGGAGGCTCTCTGGAAGTCAGAAACGGTCCCATTTCCAGCCTTCCCAAAGGAAGGCTGTTTTACAGGAAGTGTGTTTTTCACCACCACCCCCAAGCCTCCATGCACTCCCTACACTTACCTGCATCCAAAATGGGCTGCGTGGGGACTCCTGGGAGGAGGGAGGCAGAGCAAGCCAGGAATGGGATTTGGGAGTTCTCTGAACTGCACAGAATCTTAGCTAGGGGCTCTCCTGAACCTCTGCAAACCCCCAGCAGCCCAACCCTGATCACCATACATAACCATTCAGTCTTGAAAACCTTTTCATGTACTGTACATGCTGGTGCTACTTTTGGTAAATTGGACAAAATTCTATACAATATACTGATTATTTAGCACTTGATTCCCTGCTAAAATCTGAAATTGTGCTGCTCAAAAACAGTGTAATAAACTGGCATAAGGCTATGTGGAAAATTTGTCTATGATGTTGCAGTTATGATTACTTATTCACATATTCAGATCAGCACAAGTGGCTATGATATAGGATGCTAATTTGTAAGGTCCACAAAGGCTGGCCTGTCATTTAAGAAGCTATAGTAAATGTAACAGGTATTACACATTATATTGGGTGTATGAGCTGAGATAGGAAAGTCTAGCAATCTTCCTGAAATCTTAAATTCCAGCAATAAGTTCTCTAATGAAGGAAAGAACCTTTGGGGACTATAAAGCCCATGCCAAAAGAGGGAGCAATAGCTAACCAATCTTTATTTCACAAAGGTAAGCATGTGGTTTAATACTTAGATGGGGACTAATGGAAAATCCCAGGTCTTTAAGGCACAAATTGAAATTGAGCAAATAAAAAACAACATACAGACTGGAAGAAAGCAAAGACAAATTCTTCTCTAATGTTGCCAAGAAAATAACATGATGCCATATAATCACTAGGACTCATGCTTGACTCAAAAGGGACTATTTAAAAAGAAAATATATATCATACAATTTAGATAGTACAGTACATCCATGAACACTTTGGTTCAGTCTTTAAGGATAATAGTATTGAACAGATATGTTCTTGAAGAACATGTATACCAAAGAAAACTGAAGAAGGAATAAATGATTAAGAACAAAGTAATATTTATTAAGCCTAGCAAAACCAAATATCCTGTTTAATGCTGAGTTGAATGAGCTGAATAACCCTATTTCTTATTGTAAAAGGGAGAAATTATGTGGGATAAGCAAATTGGTAAGTTAGAAAAAAACCAGGATGGAGCCAAGAGTGCTAATAGTGAAATCACAGTGACAAATCTAGAGATAATATTTGCTAAGAAAAGGCAGCATATAAAGTCAATCAATCAATGGTTGTGTGTTTTTGTGTCCTCAAATCAGTTTGAATGTCTGGGCCATTTTAATTTGGTTATAGTGTTAAATACTGTCCCGTGTTTCATGTGAAATCTTATACTAATCCATGTATGCAACAATGGCCTTTCCTCATTCTGATACATGAAAAAAAATAAAATGTACTAGTCAAGAAAACACAAAACTATTCTTGTCTATAGAGATTCTAAATCCTTCAAGTCATGGTTGTCCCAAAGGTGCTTTTTTTCAAAAGGCAACTGGACTTTGCTTTTCCTTAAAGATATTTTGTTCCCCATCCAAGAAGCTTCTTCAGTTCATCTTTAAGGGGAAAAAAGTCCAGTTGCCTTTTGAAAAAGCACCTTTGAGACAAAGTTATTTGATGAAAAAAGAAGAAAGCTCTTGCATTGACTTTAGTATGATCAACTGAGCCTCAGAACTACAAGAGGACTGTATGAAAGCAACACAATCTATTGTGCACAATGATAACTGCTTAGTGAACTAAGAAAACCCCACTTTATGTCTTAAAATTCTTCATTGATTCTTTTTCAGAGATTCAGATGTCAAGAAACAATGAAATTATATATAAGCATGGTACATATTCAACCATTTCATCAACCAGTCTAGTTAGGTATCTACAATTTCACGAGCATTAATGAAACCTAATAAGTACAGATAAGTAATAGGTATCTAGAAACCCAATGAGACAATTTTCTTTGATGAGTGTAATCAACATTTATTATATGCATAACAAGCCATCCTTTCATCTTGACAAGCATAATAAATGCTTATGTAAAAGCAGCCTGAGGCTAAAATGAACTAATCAGGGTTCAGAAAACTGTTGATGTTAGTAGATCAAAGCAGCCTCTTTTATAGGTTTTTCCCCCAGTAACCTTCTAAATAGAACTCCTTAAAAGCAAATCTAAGCTTTAATAATGTGCTGTGATTTTTCACTTGCGCTTTGTTACAGAATTCCTAATTAAAGATATATTAGCTTTCCAACAAGTTTGGATGAACAAAATTGATTAAGCATCCTGCACTAAAGTATTCTTTCTGTCTTATTTTCATAGAAATAGAGCAATGGCTTTTGAAAGTATTAGCATCATGATCATCATCTTCATCAATGTCATCATCATCATTATCATATAGCATTGTTACATTAATAGGAGACTACAATGCTTATGCAGAGTAGTAGTTTGGCTGCCAATTTACTAGTTCTGTTGTGATACACACTCACATGCTTCCCAAGGTGTGCCACAGGAGTTAAGCTAGCATTGAACCAGAAAGATAAGTGGTTTTTTTTTCCTGCAGTGTGATCCAAGGACTCCCTCCCTTCACCAGAGTGACCTCACAAACAGGTGTCACAACTGGGAAGGTTCAGAGCTTCAGGAATCTGATCACCTGCATGAAGCACTAACTTGTCTCTCTACCAAAGTGGTACTATTTATCTACTCACAACTGCTAAGTGGGCAGAAGCTGAGGCAAATGATGGGAGCTCACCCCGCCACACAATACTAAGGCTTGAATTGCTGGAGCAAAGACGTTATTAAGCCACTGAGCTACTGCACTTCTTTTTTGAGAGTCCTCAACATTGACAAGCAAATAAAATATATTAAAGGATTGTCACATATATTGCATCTTTTAAAGGCAGTGGAAACTGTTTTATAGAGCCATAGATTAGGGGCTAAAATAAAGGCACTTCTCAAAGGACATTTCAATACTTTAAAGCAAAATACTTTAAACAAAGGGTACCATTCAGATATAATATTTGCTGTTGGCAAAACAAAAATCTGTAGTTATAATTGCAGACAACATAAAGAAAAAAAGATTATGAGAAGGGAATATACAGAATATGTTCATTTTGTAATGCAAATAGTTAAAAATAGGATAAGGCACTTTCTATAGCTTACAAAGAACATTTATAAAGTATTTTATTAAGACAAAATATAAGATGGTTAAAGTCCTGTGTAATTTGTGCTAGTTCCTCATATTCACTCTCATGGTCACTCTGATATATAGTGCATGTAAATATGATGGTGAGGAGACTAATTGAGTCCACAGGAAATGACTGTTTAATCAGCCTACAGTAACTAGTTTTGGATAAGTATATTTGTAGTGGGAACCAAATAATTATAGTGTAGGCATTGCACTATGCATAATTACTGTGTACTGGCTAAGAGAGTAATTTAAGAAGTTCTTGGTCTGCAAATCACTTTTGTGCCTTCACATGAGTTTACTAGGAAGAGACAGACAATGTGATCTTAAGTGATTTTGTAACACAATATGCTTGAGCTGTAAAGCAGCTTCAGGTTCAGATGCCCAGGGAAAGTCAATAGACTGCCAATTCATACTGTCTGGGAGAAGAAATATTTGCAGTGGTGCCCATTACTCTCTCTTTCTTCAAATAATGCATTCCAATGGGGAGAACTTGAATTCTTCAAAATACAAACATTATTCTGCTTTAACCAAATTTTCTTCTACTTTTCCCCCCTTTTTCCTGATGTCAGAATGTTTCCACTGGGTTTTCTCATAAATTTGTATATTGCATATAATGTGCTATGATAATGTGGAACTCTTTAGAAATATTAATTAATATTTAATTAATAAAACTGGGGAAATTCAAATAATCTAATACTGCAAAGAGATGGTAACATACTCCCTATACAAAACCTGGACATTTAAAATTAAAATTAGTAATACTTGTAATGTTTCTTGTTACTAATTTTAACCCAAAAATTCTGCCTCAAAATTTGTTTCAAATTATTCCATGTCTAATTGACAAGAGTTTAAAATCATGTCTGAATTATTACCAATTTTTAGATGTCAAGCATATATATATCCCTTTGCTTAATCCCAAAAGTGAAAAGTGAAAATTATTTTGTGGGATTTGTCATTTGTTATTTAACTCCCCTTCCCTTGTACCCAAACTGCCAAAAAAGAGAGCTTCAGCCTAAAATAATGGAAATCTAATTATTCTGTTAGAGAACATATCAATTTGTATAGTAAGGACCATTCAGCTGTGATAACAACCAGCATTTAACTATTTTCAATTAAACAGCACACAGCCAGATTAGTTTCTAACATCAGATGTAACTCCCAGACCATCTGTTCTCAAATTCAAGCATATACATGGAAGATAAACACATAAGTAAACTATTGCCTTCTGCTCATTGTACAAACAGGGGGTGGAAAGTTTTAGTTCACATAACATGTTAGACTTGGCTCAGATAAATGGAGTTGGATAATTTATCATTCAGCGAGCTAGTAAAAGCCAGCCTTTGCCTTAGTATATTATGTGAACTAGGATGTTTTATATTTATTTCTACTTTGTTATCCTGGTTTAGGTTTTAAGAAGTTGTGTGAATTTGAATATAAGGCCTATATTTTATCCAAACAATCTACACAGGTTTGCTTTGAAGTGGGGCTTACATTCAAGAGTAAGATAACTTTTAGTTTAGACAGGTGACATATTTGCCACTGTGTAATTCAGTCTACTTGTGCAATTACTTCACTGCATTTAGGAAATATAATAAACACAGGGAGACTGAAACATTACTATTGTTAACCAGCATTAATTCCCACTTGTGGGAATTAAGGTAAAAACTAGAGTTTCTCAGGACAGAAATATTGGTTATTCTAATAATCATTCAGCTTCAAAGCTAAATAAACACAAAGCAAAAAAAATCTTAAACAATGTAAAAGCCAAGAAAAAGAAAAATCAGAATTATACTCTGGGGGATATAGGAAAGGATTCATGGTGACAGAAGGTAATCAACTGTTTCAAGCAACTGTACAGATTCTTATCTAACTCTGCCCTGTCTTGTGCCTGAATACTTCAGCTAAATTAATGCTGAAAGCCTAGTCAAGTCAATCTGAATAGAATGTCTGAGAGCTACTGCCTCAATTTTTGTCAATAAGCTTGCCAATATTGGCACAAGTGGAAACCATCAACCTATCACTTCTTTCCATGTGATCTTCCTGGAAGCTGTGAAATACAGCCATGTGTCATGACACTCTCATAACAATTAAGAACTGATTCAAGAATGTTTACGATTGGGAATTTAATTACAGAAAACACTGCCTTTTTGCTAAACTAAGAATTCTGATGTAATGTAACATAGACTACGGTCTATGTACAAACTGCTTTACTGTAATGATATTTCTTATTTCAATGGATTTGTTGCACTTCCATATGCAAATTCATGGCCAATCTAAACAATTTCCCCCTAATGTATATCTCTTTTTTATGTCAGACATTTTTTAAAAAAAATATTTCTAGAACTCAACACTTATTGTTAGGTATACTAGGACATAGAACATAGAATCAAAGGATTGGTTGTCCAATCTTTTCTTGAAAATTTCCAGAAATGGAGCTCCCACAATTCTGGGAGGCAGATGAGTGTTCCACTGACTAATTGTTCTCTCGCTGTCAGGAAGTCTCTCCTTAGTTTCAGATTGGATCTCTCTCTCTAACTAGCTTCCACCCATTGTTTCCTGCTCAGCTCAGCTCACAGGTACCTTGGATTATAAATCACCCCTTTCCTTTGTGACAGCCCTTCAAGTATTTGAAGGTGGCTGTCATGTCACCCTCAAGCCTTCTCCCCATTTGCCTAAACATATCCTTAATTGTTCACCATACAGCTTAGTTTATCTGTCATACAGACCCCTTATCATATTTGTTGCTCTTTTGTCCACTCCTTCTAGGAACTATGCATTCTTTTTGTATCATGGTGACCAGAACTGGAAACAGATATTGTTGGGAATACTTTTTATACTCTTTGTACTCTTAGATTTGTTGTTATGAATGCAAATATATTTGCTGGGACTCAGAAAATAAGCATTAAGAATATTCCAGGAAAGATTCCTTGGGAAAAGCCAGACTTCTTTTGCAAAGAAAATATATATTCTTCATTTAGAAATTTTCTCTACTTGCATCTAATCATGGAAAAACATGCCTTGGCAATATCTTTCTTTCTGCTCTACTGTATGATTCTCATCTCATCTCCTCACTTCATTCCATCCCACCTCACTTCATCTTATCTTGTTTTTTCAATTTTTGTCAATGTAGCTGAATACAATTACAGGTTATTGCTATGTTTAGTAAGTTTGCCATTGTGTTCCAGTACTAAAATATGATAAGGTTTATGCTTTTTTTCTTTGCTGTACTCTTGTGAAAATATAGGTTTAGTATTCTTTTCACACTTGCAATTCAGCAGACTTCCACAGCTAGCATATATTGAAAGGCTGCTAAACCTGCATAAAAAAACAGGAGAATGTGAGTCTATCAATCTATTCAAGAGGAAATCTATTCCTGTTGGGGATTACATGCTTATGTGATTCAGATCAGTTATTCATGGGTTTCCAATAAATGATCTTTGTCATCCTTCTAATGTACTTCTCTTTATAATTCTGATTAATTTTCATTTACAACAGGAAATGAAATTAAAAATGCTGGGTTACGATGTTCAACTTAGCATCTAAATTCATTTGGTAAAAGTCAAGATGACACTACATGTGTCATGAAGTTATTGTGCAAATGATGACATTTATGTAATTTGCATTAGTCACAATCATAATGTAATAACATTAATTACACATGGTAACTCTTTAAAATCATTTGGAAGACAAATATATAAACTCATTCCATCCCTACTTCTGTGCATATCTCCAAAGTCATCTGCCATACCTACTACAATGAAATGATTGATGGAAGGGTGAATGGTTGTAGTCCAAATAGGATAAGGCAGCAAAAATGGTGGGTGTAACCACTTTCTATCCTTAAAATGAACTGCATACACAAAATCAGAACTTCATTATTCAACAGCAAGCCAAAAATAGAAACAATAGAGGAAAGATGAGAATAGTAATGGGAGCAGCCAATTATAGGTTTCTATAGGTTTCTGCAGACTCAAGGATTGGTGAGCAGCCTTTTAACATAGCAATTGGGAAAGACCCTAAATTACAAATTGATTTATTAACATGATTTGTTAAATCAGAAGTTAAGGTAAGCCTATAAATTATCATTTTTCTTCATTTGCCTTTTAAATTTTTATTTATTTATTTGTGAAACTTTTCCAACATTCTTTAAAAATTCATTATAAAAATTCAGGAAATTCTATAAATTTCAGACCTTATGTTTTAGGTTACCTTTAGGTTTTAGGTCTCTCAAGAGTACAATGTCTTTGAGACTTTCTAAAAAAATTGAGATACTTTACTAGCCTGGGCATGCTGTCAGAATACCACAAAATGTTGGAATGCTACCACTTTTATCATTTGATAATATTTTGGTTGCTACAGAGAAGTCTAGACATTCTTCTGACAATGTTTGTAAATACTAACACCAAGTGTGGAGTTCTGATCAGGGCCAAAGGATGCTGTCCCTTCACCTGTATTTTCTAACCAATAATTACCTTTATACAAACATTATCAGAGACACAAAATAAGAACAATTTGTTTTCACTCAATTTAACTTTTCAGTCTGTCTCAGACGTTTTTACCTCCAGAGACTTATCACAACACTCATGTGTGGTGCCAGCTGGAAAACATTGTCCTGAATCATTTAATGAAAGAGATGCTACTAAATTAGCAAGGGAATATGGTTTCACATCTGTTTTGATAGAACTAGAATATCAAACAGTTTTTAACAACTTTCAAATTCTAATGGGTTGAATCCAAAGATTTTTTTTACCAACAAAAGAGGAAAATCTTGGAGTCCCATACATGGAAATACAACTAAGTACACACACACATACACATATAATTTTCATAGTTAAAGAACCATAGTTCAATGATAAGGACTTTTTAAATAAAAATATGTGTAATATTTGAGATACAATCTCTCACCTTTAGCTAAAGCAGTAAGTATATTATGAGCATATATTGTCAACATATAAATAAGTCTGGAACAAAATTTTAAAATAAGATAATAACAGCTATTGTCTTGGTTTAGAATCTGGCAATTTCAGAAACCATGTTGTGTCAATCAGCTGGAGGAGGTAGCTTGGGATTCTCTTGCCTTGCCTCACTTTTATGTTACAAGAGTACAGAAAGAACAAGCTTTCTATAAAACTGGCAATAATACATTATACCATGTTTCTGTTTCATATGCCTCGGACCATCATACATGTGCAGAATGGAAACATTAAATATTTTCCCTCTGATAGCTCTAGCATTGAAGCATGCTAGAGTTACAGTTGTTCTATGATTTGAATAACATTAAGCCAACATCAGGGTAAAGGAAAATCACTCATTTAGTTCATGCTTTCTGTTTGAATGTGGAGCTTACACACAGAAGAATGGATTTTCTTTATTAATTTTCAAACCTGCTACTTTTCCATACTCTTCTATTCTTTCTATTAATTTAAATGCTGATTACAGTGGATCCTCTAGTATAAATAGCAGGTCGTCTGCAAAAGAGCTTTGGTGGCTCAGGCTGTTAAATGCCTGCTCTTAAGATCCAGCTGTCTACAATTACTGTAGGCTCGAATCCCACCAGGCTCAAGGTTGACTCAGCCTTCCATCCTCTCGGGGTAGGTAAATTGAGGACCCAAGATTGTTGGGGGCAATTAGCTGACCTTGTAAAAATGCCGCTTAGTAATAAGCAGGCATATACAATGGAATGAAGGCTATTGCTGAGCGCATTGGGTTGTGCTCCAAAAATTGTAAGCTGCCCTGAGTCTTCGGAGAAGGGCGGCATATAAATGTAATTAAAAAAAAAAGCTTGTAATTTATACTCTTCTTTTTTAATTTTCATTCCTTTTATTTGTTTATCTTCTCTAATACACCTATTTAACACTTCTAGTGTTAACACAAACAGCAGAGGTGACAGTGGGCAGCCTTGCCTAGTCCCTTTTCTTATATCTATACGTTCTTTCAATTCTCCATTTATCAAAACCCTTGCAGTTCGTTCACAATATATAGTCTCAATGGCATGTATAAAATTTTTACCGAAGCCCATTTGTGCCAATTGTAGTAACATAAAATGCCAACTCACATTATGAAAGGCTTTTTGAGCATCCAAAACCATCAAAGACATTTGCTTTTCAGGATGTGCCTCATAGTACTCCAAACTGTCCAGAATTATTCTCATATTATGTTTAATTTGTCTTTTTGGCAGAAATCCATTTTGATCAACGTGCATAAAGTTATTTAAATATCTTTTAAATCTTTCTGCCAAAATTGAAGCAAAAATTTTATAGTCTGAGCTTAATAGGGAAATAGGTCTATAATTTTTAACTTGCTGTAAGTCTGTATCTTCCTTCGGTATAAGTGTAATATAAGCTTCTGACCCAGTCTTGGGTATTCTCTTCTCTTGCATGACTTCATTCATAACTTCTAATAGTTGGAGTTTCAACACCTCCTGAAAAGTCTTATAAAATTCCACTGGCAGACCATCCAGGCCTGGTGCTTTCCCTGTATTTTGTTTCTTTAAGGCTTCTGTTAACTCCATCATTGTTATATTCTCTTCTAACATTATTTCAATATCTTTAGGTATCTGTGGTAGCTTTGCCTTTTGTAAATATTGTTTAATTTTTTCTTCTTGAATATTTTCTTGGTAATACAATTTTCCATAGTAGTCTTGTATGATTCTTTTCTTTTCTTCACTTCCATAGCAAAAATGTCCTTCTTCATCTATTAAATGGCTAATTCTCCTTGATTTCCTTTCTAAGTTTATAGGCTAACCATTTTCCTGGTTTATTTGCATCTTCAAAATAATTCTGTTTAGCGTTTTTAATCTTTTGGGCTAACTCTTCTTTTTCCATTAATCCCATTTTATGTTTAGTTATATCCATTTTAATTTTAATGTCTTTTTTTGTGGAATTTTCTGTAATTCTTTTTCTAACTTTTTATAATCATCTTCTAATATTTTAAAAGTCTTTTTTTGTTTAATATTTCTTTTCCTTGTATAGTCAATTATCAAGCCTTTTGTGTAGGCCTTCATCGTGTTGCAGAGATTTTGTAACGATGTGTCCTCTTTTTTATTTTCTTTAAAAAAGAATACCAATTCTCTTTCCATTTTCTGTTTAAAATCTTCTTCCTTTAATATCATGTTGTTTAAAGTCCATCTGGATCTCATCTTTTGTCCTTTCCAAATAACAGTCATTGGATTATGATCCGCCCAAGTACTTGCTTCTATTTCAATTCTTTGTATATTAGAAAATAAAACAGCTGATGTCCATATCATATCTATTCTTGACGATGATTCATGTCTGTTTGAATAAAATGTATATTGCTTATTTCCTGTATTTCTCTTTCTCCATGCATCTTTTAAATTTATTTCTTCTATCATTTGAAAGAAAGATTTTGGTAGTTTCTTTCTAGCTTTCTTTGTGGCTTTTTGTGTTTTATAATCCAGCTGTTCATTAATTATTCCATTAAAATCTCCCATCATACATATTAACATAGTCCAATTCAATTATTTTCTTATAAAGTTTGTTATAAAATTCCTCTTGATTATCATTTGGAGCATATATTGCTATTAAAAGTGTTTTGATATTATTGTCCATTATTTCCACCATTAAAATTCTTCCATCATCATCTGTATAAATTAATTCAGCCACAATTGTTTCTCTAATATATAGAGCTTCACCTCTTTTTTTACATTGTGCCAATGAAGTAAACAATTTTCCTAACTTTTTTTGTTTCAATATATATTCATATTGTTTTTTAATATGTACTTCTTGCAAACTAATTATATCAAATTTTAGCTTCTCTAATTTATGAAAAACTTTCCTTCTTTTGATAATTGAATTAAGTCCATTTATGTTCATCGTAATCAATTTTCTCTCCTCCATTTTAGACTTTATAAGAGGGGTTTATTGCTCTGGTAGACCTTACTTCTCTTTGTTCTCTGGGCACCCTGCCTACTGCGCCTTCTTCCTCTTGTTTCTCAATTGCTGCAATACACTCCTTTTGAAATTCAGTCAGATTCTTTTTTTCTTGTATCTTCCTCCTTTCCTTTGATGTATTCATAGTAAAATAATTCTGCCTTTTCAACTGTGTCAATTCTGTGTCTTTGTTCCAGCCAGGTAAACAGGAGACCTTCTGGTATCAGCCATCTATAGTTTACTCCTCTTTTAAGCAATTCTTTAGTTAGAAAAAGATATTCTCTTCTCATCTCTCTTACTCTTCTTGGTACCTGTTTCAACACTACAATCTGATCGGTTTAAACTCTGAAGCTCTGTGTTGACTTTCAGCTCCATTTGGCTTTGTACAGCTAATTGACAATTTAGTCATTGGCAGCATTTCAAGGGAGATAAAGGTGGATGCTTATCAGCCTTATCCTGAAAGACTGTGGCAGACTTCTGTTGGACTATTCATAAACTGTTTGGGACTCATTACAGGCTGTGAATGCATATAATTCACAGCCATTGAAATAAAAACAAAGGTTTTTGGAACAGGGTATGATTGTTACTGTCTCAGGAAGCCTTGGTCAGAATAGGCATCAGGTTGCTGTTGGTTAATATGAGATCTATTTATTTATTTATTTATTAAATTTATCTGCCTATTTCTCTCTGGAACTACTCTAGGCAGCATTCAACAATAAAAAAGAAGAAATAAAAAGAAGAGTAAGCAAAATAGAAATAAAACAATAGAACAATAAAATAAATGAAAAAGAAAACAATGAGAAGACATCAATATGATAACAAAAGATGGACAGGTGGAGACGAAGGAGATGTGAAGTCTGCCATCAATCCGGCAGCTACTTCTGGTGTGAAAGTCTTCCATTGGGTTCCAGAACTATCCAGAATTCACCATATAATATGGAAAATCAAGAGGATAATCTGGTATGTATTACTGAAACCTGGGTTTTTTTTAGTAATGAGGATGTAGCATTATCAGACATTTATTGTCCTGGGTAGAAGCCATGGTTATGATTAGAGAGGGTGAGGATTGGAAATGATTGGTGTAGAGGTCAACTGAGCTGCTCCATCAGCTTTGATTGACACACTAACTGCAATCCATTTCTGAAGAAAATAACTTTTGAGCTATGATTTAAGCCTTGTAATTTTCAGAGTTGATGATGTTAATGTTTTTACGTCCAGCACTTTTTGTGTTTACTTTGGAAACTTAAGTGATACAAATTGGTCTTGGGGAAAAAATGTTGGTTTAAATACAGGTGTAATATAGTCTTCACCATATAATATGGCGAGTTTTCAGGTACCATGTAGAGCAGTGTTCCTCAGCATTGGGAAATGCAACTCCAGTCTTGAATGGTTCAAGTCCCAGAATTCCCCAAACAGCATATAGAGTGCTGGTTTTAATCTTTAAAGTCCTACATAGCTTAAGTCTATATGATTATTCATATTTACTGAGATCATCCAATGAATTTCACCTACAGTGCTGCAGGCTTGTATAATTATGACTCAGGGTTAAGCCATATCTGTTGCTAACATGGTTCAGGGGACTAACACTTAAAAAAACAATTATAATTTCTGTTCACTTGTTTAATCTGTGCTATTGGTTTATCTCCTGTTTTAATGATATTCATTTTAAATCTGTGTTTGCTATAATTTCCCAAGAGATTCTAGGAATTGTGGTAGAACAAATTAAGTAAAATTTAATTTAACTACTCATATTTTGTTTGCTTAGAAATCAAGTTTTATATGATTCATTAATGACTATTATTTATTCAGTTATTTCATTATTATATTTCTAGCTTTTTAGAGTTAAAAGTTCAGTTCTCCCTGCTTACTACAATATTGGAAAGATGAAGCCCTCTAGTGGTTAAAAAAAAGGCTTATAAAGAATCATTTATTTCTATCATCTGGATTTTCTCTCCCATTTCCATGAATTTTATGGTGCATAATATGCTGGCTGAACATGCTTCTACTTGAAAAATGTAACCTCTTATTTATCCATCTATCTTCTGTATCTCTCTGTATCATTCCTCATACAGGTCAACCTAGTCCTCCATTATCAAGAATTATTCTTTTGTGGACACGGAGGACAGGGGGAAATCTTGGAAAACTGGATGTCCTGTCTTCTCAAACAGAAATGTTTCCCATATGTGTACAATCACTCCTGGATACTAGCTATGATTCTACCTTTGTTGGTTTTACGACTGTTCATTTCAATGCCCTAGCAGTCCACATTTGTTAGCTAAACAGTAATCCCTTTGACTATTAAAATAGAGAGAAAATTATGGAACATTTGTTCCCATGTTCATGTATATAGTAGAATATTCTAGTATTTCTGCAATGGTAGATTTGATAAATTTTGTTCAGTAGGTAGTGCTGTCAGATTTAATTGGCTCCACTTAAATATTCCAAATATAGTGGAAAGCATGTGTGAGGGGGCGTGTGTGAGGGGGGGGACACAATGTAATCCTGATCACATGTTGACTTATACCTTCCTTAAAAATAAAAAAGAGAGAACTAGTGAAAATAGCTTTATTTTAACATTTAGGAAAAAATAATGTAAAGAACAAAACTGAACAAGAAAGTGAGTCTATACTCACCTGCCAGGCTCACATTGGCAAGATTTGGTTAGTTCAAAGGAGGAGCTATGTGAGGTTTCAGTGTTGAGATTTGCTGAGAAACCCTGCTTAAACAAGGCCTCTTACTTTAAAGTAATGACTTGCAGCAAATCAATTTGGATCTGCTATCTTGGTTTGATGTTGGGACTTTGAGGTTGAATGTTAGCTATTCCCATCATCTTGGTATCATTGTAAAATTGATGAGTTCCCCTTCTGTCACCTTGTCTTCTCCTTACTCTGAGGAAGGAATAGGACCAAACAAAAGAGGAGAGGAGAGGAGAGGAGAGGAGAGGAGAGGAGAGGAGAGGAGAGGAGAGGAGAGAAGGAGAAAGAGAAGAAGGGAAAAATAAATCCCACTTGAAATTTTCATGTGGTTCCCAGTGAAAGTCAACTTTATCCCAGTTTAGATAAGCAGATCCACATATTGTTGTAGCAGGTCCTGCACAAATAATCACACACTGCTGGCTGAAGAATTGATTTATTATATATGCCTTCAGTGGGATTCTTATTTAAGTGCATCCCAATTGGTACAGATAGATAAGACTGCTTGCATATACTGCTAATGAACTCAAGCTAGGCTCTTTACAGCAGTTTTTAGACTTGTTTAATTTATACATCTCCACTACTAGATATATCCAACTTGATATTTTGTGCTACATTTATCTTCCATTCCTAAAGGCTTTCGTGAAAATTTAAATGCTCAAAATTTACTTCCATATGTAAGCTACTTTACCATATCTTTTACCATATCTTTTACCATATCTTTTTTTATCTTTTGTGGACACTGTATTATTTCCATGAAAAAAGTGCTTTATGAACATCAAAACAACTCTTAAGAACTAACCTTATCATGTTTGAATTTTTTGAACTAGTCACAAAAATTATTTGTTTTTGTTTTGGCTGTTGACGCCTTTAAACCTGGTTGCTAATTCCCTATTTGTTCATTATTTTTTATGTTTATAAATTCTCATTACAATATTGTAAATGTCTACTAAATATCAGAATTTAAGTGTTTACCCATTTACTTTCTGGGAGTCATCATGATTAAAATGGGTAATGTTTCCCAAGTTTCCCTCCAACTACTCTGCAATGATTAGAAAATTAAATGGAGATTTAAAAGCAAGCTAGTTACAGCACTGAAGGAAAACAATTGAATTTATCACTTTTCACCCATAAGAACAGATGCATCAAAGGGATAATTAAAAAAAACATATTGGAAACCAAGTTATAAATTTAATGAAGGTGTTAAGGCATTATTTCCAAGTTTTAAGAAGTTAAAATAGCTTCCTCAAGAAAGTGCCACCTCAGCATTTACAGAAAGAGTTTGGTTATTTTAGCAAGACATGCTTATTGATGGTCATGAAATCATAGTTTATTCAATTAGCCCACTTTTCTAGGGTCAATACACTGATCCATAAACTAACTTTACAAATTGGATATGTCAACATGCAATTGGTTAATTTGCACTGTGGAATTCAGTCTCTGTTTTACCAGATTTAGTCACAGAACCAAGGCTGGGCCAGGCATAGCCTTGTAATTTATTTTATAAACTGACTAGACCGCACATAATTTTACTTTCAATTCTTCTCCCCTTCTGTGAAACAGATGGGAACAAAACAGATGGTATCTGGTACTGCTGTGGCAACTGCTATGTTAATTGCTCAACAAAGACCAGAGAGTTATGCTCATTGCATTGTTTCCAAGATGAACAAGTGGAATCAACCCATGAAAAACCAGGTGGTTGGGAGAGCTTCTGTGGCTATCTGCATCCTGAGAAATTGAGAGAGTTGGGACACATAAGATGCTGCTTTTATTATCAGCCTCCTTATTGTAGAAAGTTTTCCCCTCCAACCTTTTTGTCATTTACAGAGGCAGGAAAAACAATTTTGTTTTGTAGAGCCTTTGAGTGCGTGGTCCTTAAAATTGGATTATAGTGGAGGAGCCTATGGTTCTATGCTTTGAATCTATCAAGCAGGCAGCATAAATTTATTATAATAAATAAGCAAACACACATGGGTCATGTCAGGCTCTTGTTGTCTGGATGCTCCTAAAATACTTTAGAGAGCAAAAAAGAAGCAGTAGTTTAGCAGTTAGGTGCAGAGAGAAATTTCTCTTATCCCCCAAATGTAAGAGTGCCAGTAAACAGATATCATGAGGATGGCAATGATTTAGCAGATTGGATTTTTTCTGTTTTGGTAATTGCCTATCTCATGGTAAAAGGAAAACAAAACAAAAAATGCTGACCTGCCAAAGTGCTTGGAGCAGAAGTGAATGTTTCTATATTTGAAATGCAGAATATGCTATAATTATTATTTATTGCACTTATATTTTTTTTACAAGTCCAAAAGCGTTATTATTTCCTGTCCAAGTCCCACACCTTAGTTTCCATAACATACTGGTATACTTTTATTAGTTTTATTAGTTTTACTATAACATATATTTTCATTGTCTTAGAACATTTTCTTAGAACACTGATACCTACCATTCTGCACCAGTTATGAAGACGACAGTATACAACACTAAGAGAAAAGCTTAAGCCCAATATTTTGTTTTAGTATTGAGTTTACAATCTTTTCTAATGAAATCCACCCCTGCAACAACCTCATTTTGAAAAGTAGGAACAGGAGAAAACTGCTAAATGGGTCAGGATTAGATTGCATGGATTTACATGAGAACTGTTCTAATAAATCTAGATTTACTTTTTGTCCTCTCTTAGAGTCTCTACTGGCTTCATCACAATCTTGAATGACCTCAGTATGGAGGAAAACATGAGCACTATATGGAATATATATTTAATATGGTTTTTACGTTACTTTAGTTTTTGATTGGGAGCTTTCCAGAGTTTGTTATATGATGGACAGCTCTATAAATGTAATAAGTAAATAATTAAAAACTGAATGAACTGAAAGAACACCAGCGGAATGTGTTTACATTTCATAGAATTACACAGTCCATGAATCACATCTGAATTAATTTGAATAATTAAGAAAATTTATGAAGTTTAGGAAGACTGAAGTGAACCTGAAGGGTAAGAAAAAATTGAAGAGAAATAGATATAGTGAGATTCATTTGGCCTCTAATTATACTTGATGTTGTTAATGTGTGACATGTACTATAAATTTCAATTCTTTAAACATACTTGGTCATCCTATTTTAAAATTACACGAAAAAGAAAGAAACATGTTTTTTTGACTGAACCGAAAGTTTACATATTTTTATTTTATCAATTTATAACCCATATCAATTTCCATATATGTGCATATATGATACCATAGTTGATTAGTTAATAGGCCAACAGTAACAGAACTCTTTCATTCCATCAGTGACATAGTTCTGATTTATAGTGCAGTAGTGCAGGACATGCCTCATTTGATTTACTGCTCATTTCAAGGCTGCAGGAATTTCAACTAAAAGACATTGGATGGTACTAAATGACTTCCATGAAATGTATTCAAACCTTGATTTTCCATTCAGTATGTTAGTACATTTGTGGAAAAGAGGACATTTATTTCTGCACTAGCCAAGGGTGCACTCTTTTATATTATGGAAGTGTAATTACTGTGTGTTACTTTATGCTTAACAAACATACAAAGACTGAACTAGTTAGAAGGAAAGAATCCTGCATGAAATACCCAGTTGATTACCAGATTTCTTGATTACCAGATTTGAACTGTATCAAACAGCTAATAAATAGGTTTCTTGAGTTTCTGAACAAAATAGATGAGACAAAAAGCAAACAAATGAAATGTTTATATGCCACCTTTTTTTGTTCAGGAACTCCAGGAACTTACTGATTAGCAATTACAGTAACAGAAATTTTATAAAATTTTGGTATGGTTCCAATTTGGTATCAAGGATCTCCTTCATGTTTTGACAAAAACATGTCAAAAATTAATTTAATCCACATGAAATAAGTGCAATAACTTGATTATATTTAAATTAAAATCCATCTCACTCAGTATGATAAACAGCAATCCTTTTACACTTATGTAGAAATAAATAATAATGATCATAGAGAAAAAATATGCATATATCTACTAATAACCAGTGTGTTGTGACCAGTTAATATCAAAGAGCAGACAAAGAAAGAATCATATGCTTAGTTGAATTGAGACAATTAGTCCAGAACTGACAATTATTTTTATTTCACATGAGTAAACTAGCATTTCAATTTAGCTAATCTTTTGTGAGACCATACAAGAGTTCTAATTTATTTACATTTAATAATGTGCTTTGCTATTTTTTTAAAGATGATTTGTCTCATCTTAATGGAAATTATGAAATAAATGAATATGGTATCTGCTGTAAAAAGAGGAAGTCTGTCTTTGTAATAAAGAATGGTAATGACATTAATTAAAAATAACTGTAAGTAGCTGGATGTAACTGCATTGTTTAGTAAATACTTCCACCTGGAACCTGCAGATACTGAAAGTCTATTATGCAGAATTAATTTGAAGAGCTAACAAACATAAAGTATTTGACCAATATGGCTGCAACGCATGACTTGTCATTTGTATGCTGGATGAACATATAGCCAAGCAGCAAGTTTCTGAGGAATTCTTTACTGGAAGACACTTGCATAGAGGGCAGAACAAATATTACAAAGACACACTAATGGTCTCACTGAAGTTGTCTGCTGACACCAACCCAGTCTACATGGCATGGCCTCACTCATAATGGCTGTCAAACTTACAAAGCAAGGTGTACTGCTGGAGCACAACATAAAGGGGAGCTGTGTAAGACTAGATCCACTAGCGCAATGACTGTAGTACCCACTTATGTCTGCCCAACATGTGCAAAAACATTCTATGCTTGAATTGGCCTGGTGAATGAAAACCATGATGGCTTTTATTGATATGAAAAGAAAGATATTTGAAAGTAAATAGGAGTAAAATCGGTGAAGCCATTTCTGAATAAACATGTGAGTAAGCAGCCTACAACACAATCCTTTACTTACTCAGTCTTATGCAAACATTTATCTGGAACTCATAGTTTCTGCCTATTGCTCTAACCCCCCTCTCTCCCCCACCTCCTTCCAAGAATTTGCCAGCCCACCTTGCTTTGTATAATCTACAAATGTAATAAACATTCTCAGAATTCTGTCATCCATATTGTTTATAAAAACATTGAACAGCACCAGGCTCAGGCAGAACCCTATGACATCCCCCTCAAGATGGCTATTCAGGTAGACACTGTAGACCATTTACTGTTGTGGCCCCGCCTCGTGAGCCTGTGCTGACGGAGGAAGAGGACCTGGATGATGATGAAGAAGAAGAGGAGGAACGGGCAATGCCTTCCTCACCAGGGCCTTCCTCCCCAGGATCTTCCTCCCTGGCAAGGACCTTCCCCTGGCAAGGCCCCCCTCCCCAGGAACTTCCTCCCTGGCAATGCCTCAGGTTTCCTCGGAAAGTCAAGAGGAACTGCCTGAGAGACGTGTATCAGTAAGGCCACGGCAAGAGAGGGAGGAGGAGGGTTCCTGGCTTGATCCCAGGCAATGTCGGAGGGAGAAACGTCAGCAGCAATGTAGGGGGCATGGGAGGGCCAGAGATTGAGCTGGACCACACCCCACCAGGTATAAAAGTGGGTGTGCCTACGTTGCAGACTCTGTATGTGACAAAGTGTAATATGAATCCGAGAATTCCATCTGTGTGCTTGATTTAGTTTTTGGACTCTGAAAATAAATCAGCCTTCTGTGAGTATTACATTCCTTGTTGGCTTTGAATTTGGCAGTGAGAGCCTGGGTGACTGCCAACACTCTTGTCGGGAGAGATAACTGGGATTTTGGAGACAGGCCAGCATGACTCTTCTGTGTTAACGTTCCTTAACTTCTGGGGAAGTGAAGGTGAGACAGAACAATTTACACTGTAGACCATTTACATCCTTTGAATAGAATTATTGAGCCAACTGTGGGGTTGTGTTGTCAAACCCATATTGAACCATTTTGTTAATAAGGATGGCTGAAACCAACTTATGCTATATCGAAGACATTTCTCCAATCAACCTGGATAATAACTCCATCATAAAAGAAAATCTGGTTACTCTGGCATGACTTGTTTGGCATAAATCCATGTTGGCTCCTGTTTGATAATCTGTCCAAGAACTTTGCCCAATGTTAATCTTAAAGGCATATTTTCTTTTTTGAAAATAGGAACACTAGCCCTTTTCCACTCTTCCAGTACTCTTTCAGGACTTCTCAAAGTTCTCACATATGTGGAGTTATAATGTTAAAAATACTGATGTCTTTAATTTGATACTTATTGCAAATATACTGGGAACAGTTGACTCTGTCTGACCTGCCTTCTGTCCTCAGCTCCTGACCTGGACGACCTGACAGGTTTGTACTGTATGTTTTTATTGTTGTGAGCCCTGAGTCCGGCATAGAAATCCCAATATAAATAAATAAATAAATAAATAAATAAATAAATAAATAAATAAATAAATTGTTGCAACTGAGTCCCTCATACTTGATGCTCATCCTCTTTCCTTTCCTTTCACTTTTCCCAGCCTTATAGTCTTCCCAAAATAGCTAAAAATTCACATAATTTGTCCAAAATGTGATAATTTGGATCTGATCATTTGTGTCTTGAGTCAGAACTCAGAAATATTTCTTCTCTGAACTGTTTGTTTTATTGGGTAACCATGTTATTCTCCAAACCTCTCCCTCACTAAAATACAAGAGTATCACTACATTTTTTATCCTGCTTCTTCAAAGTCCAACTTTCAGTTCCATGAAGTGTCATGAGGAAAATATTAGTCTAGATCATCTTCATATTTATAGCTGTAATATATCTTCATATTTATAGTTGTAAAACGTCTGAATATATTTTCCAAGGCCTTCATTACTACCTAGCAAGTGTTAGTGCATGGTGTATCTCTCAACTACTGCTTCCTTTATGGTTAATAGTCAATTCTGAAATGATAAAAAACTATGTAACACTTCATTGTTGCCCTTATCAATTCTAAGGCTCTACTTTTTGTAATTAGTTTGGCCTTCTTTATATTTACTGTAGTTTTAATCTATTGTTTTTATGGTGCTTCATGGCTATCAGAGGTTCTGCCTTATTTACATTTTCAGCTATCAGAGTATTGTCTCATTGTCATAGCACAGTTATCATCAAGTTTTAAATCCAGTATCATCTTCCACTCTAGTTCATACACATAAACACACATACATATATCATTGATGACACATAGTTAGATAAATTCCATTTATTTGCAATTGCTACATGTTTCTAATGGATGAAAAATAATATAAACTTCAGGTCAAATAATACCTTTTGCATCTATTTTTCACTTTTATTTATATGTGTAAAGTTTGTGAGGAAATATTAAATGTTTTGAGATAGTACAGTATTCTTTGATAACCAGCAGAGGTCCTGCTCTACCTTTTATAAAACGTGAATGCTCTTAAAATTCAACCATTCCGTCAAAAATGTTATTTGGTTTAATTATCAGATCACATAGACTTTAGATTAGTTTATTTTTCTGTCTCTTAGATAAGTTAAAATCCCAAGATTTTAAACTAAAATCTTAAAAGGTTATTCAGCTGAGCATATTGAAACAATCAAATTGTTCTTTTTTTGTTTCTTTGTTTCTATGGGCTCTAATTGAAGATAAATATTATATCTGAAAGTAGCCTCTGATTGACTATCTGTCCAACCTAATGATCTAATATGAGAAAGCAAGGGCTATCAGATTGCCCATTAGTAATCAGACATGTCACATACATATTCATTTCTCTACTATGGTAAAGTACCATGAAATCATCTGCAACTTGAGCCTTTATTACTTTTGGGACTGTCTTCTAGACCCTAAATAATCTCAATAGATTATATAATGATTTGTGGAAATGACAGGAAGAAGATTCACAGGTTAGGCAATGATCAGATAAATGGCAGCTGAACCTCTAGGAATGAGGGCATGACAACTTTCAGTAGAGACTCTCCCTAGTTTCTTGGACTGTAAAGATGATGGGGCATAAATGTACTTTCAGATTTTCAAGATTCTGTTAATGTAGCCTTATAAGGAAGGTAGAAATATTTATTTATTTGTTCAATTTCTATAACTATTCAATCAATGACTCTGGGAAATTACAAAAGTATAAAAACAATTGAAACAATAAAAAGCATTTTAAAACAAAATACAAACAATAAAAACAATACAATCTGTTATGTATGTAGGTTTGAATGTTATTGGTTTATCTGAACTGTTCTTGTAAAATTTTAAATGGTATTGGTTTAAATAGTGTGGGAAGAAACCCTGCACTCCCATTGGCTGGCAACTACGGCTGCAGGCTATAAGAGGCAGCCGTAGCCCAGCCAAGTCGGGTCCATTCGAGCTGTAGTCACTGAATAAACTCTTCACTGAAGCTCTTCGCGTCTGACTCTTCATGCAAACTTAACACTGACGACGAAGGTGGGATTCCCCTGAAGAGAAGATGATGCGGAAGACAAGCAGAAGAGCAAGATGGCTGCGCTGAACACCCCCCCAGCCCGTTCGATCCAGCGGCGGAAGACTGGGAGTCGTATGCGGATCGCTTCCAGATGTACCTGGAAGGAAACGACCTCGCCGACATTCCCGAGAGACGGAAGAGGGCGGTATTTCTCATGCACTGCGGTCCGGCAGTCTTCAAGATGGCGAAGGCATTGGCGGGAGCTGCAGAACTGAAGGTAATGGAATGGCCTGATTTGGAGAAGCTTTTAAGAGCCCATTACGCCCCACAAGTATCGTGCCTCATTAAGAGACACGAATTTTACTGTCGGGATCAAGGGGAAAGCGAGAATGTTAATGATTTCATGGCAAGTTTAAGGGACATTGGGGGTGCTTGTGACTTTACCAACTTAGAAGAGGCCATGCATGATCGGTTTGTTTTAGGCCTCAAAGATAAGGTCTTACAAAGCAAACTGTTAATGAAACCTAAGATCATGTTTAAAGAGGCCATTGAAGAAGCTGTTTCAGTGGAAGCCACCAAGTCCTCAGCGGCCATGAAAAGATTAACAAGGCCTCAAGCCAGGCCTCAAGCCATTCTGATGTGGAAAAATCCACAACAGCCCATTACGAGCAAATAGACTCTGATTCAGATTCTACGCTGTGAGAAAAGGGGTCACCTAGCCAGAGTCTGCAAATCATCCAGAACTCCACCTAGTAGGAAGAAATTTCCTGAAAAGGATTTTAAGCCCAAAAACTTCTTTGAAAAGATGGGGCGCAATTCAGAAGCAAATGGGAAGAATGAAACTCACCAAACAATCACCATTGGTCATTCTTCACCCTTGAGAAGCAGAAAAGTACATGTGAAGGTGTTCATTGAAGGAAGGCCTTGCCAAATGGAAGTGGACTCAGGCTTTTACTTATCTATGGTGTCATGGGACACTATTCACAGGCTACTTCCCAACATTCAGAAGAAACATTTCCAGAAGCAAGCACTGACTCTTAAAGACTACCAAGGGAACAAGATTCCAGTAGTTGGAGCAAGAGATTTCAACGTGCAGTTTAAAGGCCACACCAAACGTTTGCCTCTGACCATCGTGGACAAGGATCGCCCAAGCTTGCTGGGACTTGAGTGGTTCAGCCACTAGGCATCGAGGTGACTGGCATCAATCACATGAGCAACTCTGAATGGGAGGAGCCTTGAAGTCTGAGTTTCCAGAGGTCTTCAGCGAAGGACTGGGCAAGTATGGGGACCCCTATCACTTTCAACCTAGATCCCAAGGTGCCCCAATTCGTTTAAAGCCCAGGAGGGTTCCATTTGCTTTAAAGGAAAAATTGATGCACAATTAGACAAATTAATTGCTCAAGGGTTTTAGAGCCCACTGATCACTCCAGATGGGAAACACCCATAGTCACACCAGGCTGATGGGTCAGTAAGAATTTGTGGAGACTATAAGGGGACACTGAACCATGCTGCAGCAGAGCGCATATCCAGTGCCAGTTGTGCATCATCTGCTACATTCACTTGGCAGGGGTACAGTCTTTGCCAAATTGGACTTGGCCCAGGCATATCAACAATTAACAGTTGATGATGCCACTGCAGAGGCCCAAACCATTGTGACTCACAGAGGTGCCTTCAAATGTAAAAGGTTACAATTTGGAGTAAGCGTGGCACCAGGCATTTTTCAAAGTCTTATGGAAAGAATGCTTCAAGGACTGCCAGGGGTAGTGCCTTACTTTGATGATGTGTTAATCTCTGCTGAAAATGACACTCAGCTTCAAGAAAGACTCAGAGAAGTCCTTACCAGATTCAGAAAAGCGGGGTTAAAAGTCAAGGAAGACAAATGCACACTTAAGAAAGACAGGTTGAGTTCCTGGGCTACATGATTGACAAGCATGGCATCCACCCTACTGATGCCAAGGTTAAAGCAATCAAAGAAGCCCCTAAACCTAAATGCAAAACAGATTTGCAAGCCTTCCTTGGACTCATTAACTTTTATCACATGTTTCTACCTCAAAAGGCATCCATTGCTGAACCTTTGCACAGATTGCTTGATAAAAAAGCTGTTTGGATCTGGGGGAGGAAGGAACAATCAGCATTTAACAGTATTAAGAGACTAATCACATCTGATGCTGTATTGATACAATTCTCTGAGAATTTGCCTGTTGTACTGACTTGTGATGCATCCCCCTTTGGAGTGGGGGGGTGGTTTGAGCCACAGGCTTCCCAGTGGAAGGAAGCCCCATTGCATTTTACTCTCGCACTTTGACCAAAGCAGAGAGGAATTATAGCCAACTGGACAAAGAGGCATTGGCAGTTGTTGCAGCTGTCAAGAAATTTCATGAATATCTGTATGGCATGACATTTACCATTATTACAGATCACAAGCCTTTATTAGGCATTGTGGCAGGAGACAAACCTACACCTACTATCCTGTCACCAAGAATGCTGAGGTGGACTGAATTTCTTGCAGCTTATTCATACAAACTGATTCACAGGCCTGGCAAGGACATGCTGATGCACTGAGTCATTGCCCACTGCCTTGCCACAAGGAGGACTTTGAACCTGAAACACACACCTTTTTCCTAGAAACTGTTGCTAAGCTTCCAGTTCATGCTGCTGAAATTGCCAGAGAGACTGCCAAAGACACTGTGTTGGCTCCTGTTATAGGCTGGATTAAGAAAGGTTGGCCTCTTCAAGATCTACCTCACCTTGCCAACCTTTTAAGTCCAGGCAAACTGAATTATCTGTATTAACAGGATGTATTTTGTGGGGTAACAGGGTGGTTATTCCTGCAAAACTGCAAAGAGAGGTTTTGGAAATGTTACATGAGGGCCATCCTGGGATTGTAAGGATGAAGGGATTGGCCAGGAGTTATGTATGGTGGCCAGGTATTGACAAAATGGTTGAAAACTGGGTTGCATCTTGTCCCAATTGCCAGGTAGTCAGGCCTGCCCCACCTCACGCCCCCACACAGGAATGGGAATGTCCTAGGGCCCGTGGTCTAGGATCCACATTGATTTTGCAGGTCCTACTAGAGGGCACACTTTTCTTATTATAGTAGATGCATATTCCAAATGGCTCGAGGTATTTCCCATGACATCCACCACAACTGATGCTGTCATCAAGCAGCTCAGAAAACTGTTTGTAACCTATGGGTTACCAGATGTTCTTGTCTCTGACAATGGCCCTCAATTTACATCTAACATTTTTGAATCCTTTCTAGCACAACAGGGTATCAGACATGCCCTTACTGCCCCTGGGCACCCTTCGCTAATGGCGGGCTGAACGCATGGTACGCTTTACCAAAGAGAAGCTTCAGCAGCTGGGTCCTGGGGACATCACTGAGAAGCTTGAAAAACTTCTTAGTGTTCAGCACATCACTCCTAGCCCATCAAATAACTTATCCCCAGCAGAGTTGTTGATGGGTAGGAAACTTAGGTCTTCCCTTGACCGCCTTCATCCCACTTACACACACAATGCACCACTGGATTCCACTTCCAAAGTTCGTACTTTCAGTGTGGGGGATTCTGTGTATGCTAAGAACCTTATAGGTGAGCCTTTGTGGATTCCTGCTGAAATAACTCAAATCACTGGCCCTCGTTCTTACAGGGTACAAACAGAGGATGGACTCCTCTGGAGCAGGCACATTGATCAACTTAGATCCAGGTTCCCTCAGGAACATCGCCCCTGTCTCTCTGGTTCCCTCACCTGATGTCACTTCTAGGGGAAGGGGAGGAACAGGAGGAAAATCAGCAAGCAAGAATCAACCCCATGTGTAACGAGCCATTACGACAGGAACCATCCCGAACCCTGTCACAATGCCAAGATCCATCCTTAGAAGTGGAAGATTGCACATCACTACCTGACTTGGGTGCTGACATTGGAATGGAGATGGGTTGGGAGGAGAGACCAGATTCTAACAGTCTAACAGGGTCTCCTTTCACAGGAAGTCCCAGCAGGGAAATCAGCAGACACATTTCCTCTCTCACTGGGTGAGAACGTTAAAACTTCTGAACCATGAAGGTCTCAACGTACACGTAAGAGCCCCACCTATTTAAAAGAATACATTAGATAGGTTGGGGTTTGGTATGGACTGAACCTAGTGGGGAGGGGTGTTATGTATGTAGGTTTGAATGTTATTGGTTTATTTGAACTGTTCTTGTAAAATGTTAAATGGTATTGGTTTAAATAGTGCAGGAAGAAACCCTGCACTCCCATTGGCTGGCAACTACGGCTGCAGGCTATAAGAGGCAGCCGTAGCCCAGCCAAGTCGGGTCCATTCGAGCTGTAGTCACTGAATAAACTCTTCACTGAAGCTCTTCGCGTCTGACTCTTCATGCAAACTTAACACAATCTATTACTTTTGGGTGTGATTCTTATCTGGATAACCTCCAAGGGCTGACAATAGGACAGAATGATACAGGTAGCCACACCTCTTGAGATGGAAGGTTTCCTAGAACAGCTGCTTCCCCTTAGAATAGCTTGCCTGATGGAGTCAGGCTCATCATACCTTGCCATTCTTTAGGTAACAAATGAATACCATCAGGGCATTTCACAGGGGAGAGAGAATATTAAAGCAAAGCAAAGCAATAGCAACATCAGAAATTTTAAGATGTTAATATTTACTCATATTTTCAACATAATTGTCGTAAGCCAGCTGGAATAAAATGAACAGATCACATACAAATAATTTCAAATAAATAAACGTATAAATAAAATAGGAAATAACTATTATGTTGAACAATTATTAAATATAGCAGTTGTCCAAGCTGCCTGGTGCATATATGTTTATATGATCTATAAGCAGTTCACTTTCAGGTCCCTTGGAAAGGACATATAGTTCAACAATGGAGCACATACAGTACATGTGTAATGTGAAGTTCATTACTGAACTAAATCACTTTCTCAGGTTCAATTCCCAGCATTTTCAAGTAATGATAGAAAAACTGCCTTGAACTTTGGAAAGTTACATTGGTGTAGTGTTGACATTAGTGGCCTAAGTGTCGATAATCTGATATGACAGCTTTTTCTAGTGTCCACTTAATCCTTGAAATCAATAGGATACCAATGAACTCCAAATTTTAAAACTGCCAATAATAAATCATGTTTTATTAAATGCAAGGTTGAATCTATTAAATGCATTTATAATCAAGGACGAAACAGGTCAAAAGCTTATCATCATGAAGTATAGTATAATATATTACAGTGCCAACAGATTAGATTTTTCAGTAGTTCACAAATGAAGACTATCACTTCCTAAATTAGTTTTGTAATGTTATAAGTTAAGCATAATAGTTTGAACCTGTTTATAATTTAAGCAGTGTAGAACTGGAATGAAGATTTGACTTATCACATCTGAATAGTTTTTAAAAATTCTTTGTACCGCAAGTCTGGTAATCCCAAAACGATAAATGTTGATTTAAAAAAAAGATGAATCAATCAGAAGCAGCCAGAAGCTTTGGACCAGAGTATTAAACTTGTATGACTACTGTATCAATTTCCTACATGTGTGGGTTAATGACTGCAATAAAGTTAAGTAAGTAAGCAATTTCCTACCACTGCATTTATGTTGTCAGTCATTGATTGTCCCAAATTACCACCTCCCTTCCATAAAATTAACTGATGTAGAGAATCTTTTTTATGGAGCCATAGTTGATAGTGTGTGTTGAATAGGCACAAATCAGAGAGGGCAAGTTCTTTGTATGTACTCCTTTCTACAAAGTTACATAATGTCCCTATATTATGTTTTAGTGTTATATGCAAATGCAACTACAATAATTACTCTTTGGTAAAAGGAGATAGCTGTGTCTTAAACTACACTCCGTTTATCTTAATGATCTTAAAGCATTTTATAAATCCCAGTAAAGGGCTAAATAAAATGATGGTTAGGACAAAATGATGTCCTATGTTTGTTAATATCATGATGTATGTCCCACTTTTACATACTTGCATCAGACCTGAGACCCAACTAATTAAGTCACATTTTTGTATTTTGAGATATGGACAGCACTTATTCTCCTGAGGTCCCAGAAAGATTTGATTTTAGTCCCAGGTCTGGATTACTGTGTTTGTGGGACTCCTGTTGTAATTTCATTTTACTATTATGGCTATTTTAATCCAGCTATCTGTATTGTTTTATGTTTTTACTATTTTTGGATTTTGTAAGCTATCCAGAGTCTGTTGGAGCTGGCAATCATAACAAACTTAAATCAATAATGCTAAATAGTACTGTAATGATGTATATTTTATCACTTGTCACCCACGCCTGTTGCCTTGCCTGCAGATACCCATACTTGCAATGTATTTGGCTCTATTTTTCAATAATGTTTAATTTAATTACAGATGATAATCTTTTTGGCTTTACTTTTGATCTGACATATAAGAAAAGACATAAAAACAGGCCCAAAATTAGCACAGAAACGATGAATGCCTTTTGACACTGTTCAAATATTTTCATTAATATGTGAACATATTATAGTAAGTAAAAATAAATGTTGTCTTAAGATAAACAGGCGGATACTTTTTTCTCTAGTAAATTGAAGCTCATTCATCCAGGTAGGAGTCTTCACTAATCATATTAACGTAGTACAATCATATTAACGTAGTACAATGGCACACACGGAATAGGAATGTATGAAGCATATGAAAAGATACAATTAGATTTCAACAAAGCAGCGTGTATTACATTTTCAGCAGAATGGCCAGTAAAAATGTTAATGTATTGGTACAACCAGCATGATCTTCTATATACTTCATAAGCAATTAATCTGCAATTGCAATTCTTTCTTGTTTCACTCAGTTTTTTCAAACCTGTGATTCTACTTGCTAATGAATGCCACAAAAATGGACTATTTTTTAAAATTTATGTTTCAATTTTAATTATGAAAATACAACACAATACATCCAACTTAACTTTGTTATACATATATACATTTTACTTCGTCATTTGTAATCTCCTTATTTCATATATTAATTATTAATTAATCTAATCATAACTACTAATATTTTTACCATGTCTTCTGCTATATAACCACAGATAAAATTTATTCCATGTTTTATAATATTTAGACTCTCCTTTGTCTTTTATTTCTAAAGTTAAACTACCTGATTCTGCATATGCCATAATTTTTCTTATTATTTCTGTTTCTGGAGGTATGATTCCATTTTTCCAGTATTGTGCATATATTATTCCAGCCACCGTCAATACATTAGATATATTATTTCCTTCTTAAATTTTTCTGATATTATACCTAGGAGAAAAAATTCTGCTTTAAATGGAATAGATTCTCCCACCATTTGTTCTATCCATGTTTGAATCAGTCTCCAATATTTTTTTGCAGCATTGCAAGTCCACCACATGTGAAAAAATGTGCCTGATACATCTTTACACTTCCAACAATTTGTAGATATATTTTTAAACATTTTAGAAAGCCTTGCTGGAAGAAGATGCCACCTATAAAACATCTTATAAAGATTTTCTTTATAAGCCATAGCCAATGTTATTTTCTTATTTGTGGTTCAGAGTTTTTGCCATCTAGCCAATTCAATATTATAACCAAATTTTTTTGCCCATGCCACCATTATTTCTTTAATATGTTCTTCCTCAAGTTTGTATTCTAATAAATGGACTATTTTTTGATGGCACTACTAGTGCTGGCTTCCCACTGGACATCTCAAAGCCTTGCCCTCCTTCAAGGGCCTTGGTGGTGCAGGCTGTTAAATGCCTAGCACTTAATTCCAGCTGCCTGCAATTACTGCAAGCTCGAATCCCACCAGGCTCAAGGTTGACTCAGCCTTCCATCCTCTCGGGGTAGGTAAAGTGAGGACCCAAGATTGTTGGGGGCAATAAGCTGACTTTGTAAAAATGCCGCTTAGTAATAAGCAGGCATATACAATGGAATGAAGGCTATTGCTGAGCGCATTGGGTTGCGCTCCAAAAATTGTAAGCCTCCCTGAGTTTCCGGAGAAGGGTGGCATATAAATATTAATATTATTATTATTATTAATAATAATAATAATAATAATAATAGAAGAATCATTAGCAGCTTCTCCGCACTGCATCGATCAGTTTGTTCTTGTGATTATAATGTATTGATAAATTAAAATTTTATTTTCTGTCTTGACGTTATCTTACTTATAGGGAGAAAAAGAAATGTGATAATCCATCACTAGGTTCCTGGATGGGTGAGTTTCCATTTTTAAAGTTTTTTTTTAAAAATAATACTGTCTGGTATACTTCATTGTACTTTCATACAGCAACCGCTTTCCTATAGCAACGTCTTCTTAGGCCCAGTGGAATTTTAAAATTGCCAGCAATCAGTTTTATCTATATTTTGTCTAGTTCATTTATTTTGAACAGCCAACACAGGTCTTTTGTTTTTGTGTATTTAACCTTTGCTTTGCTGATACTACTATTAATGTAATGTTGTTCCCTGTGTGTCATATGTTTTCTTCTGTCTTCAGAAACCACATATCATTGATTTTTACTAACATTTTAAGCACAAAGCATCTTAACAATACACCTTAATCAACTATTTTATAAAAATATATGATGAATTGCCAGTAAAATATTTTCTAACGTAACAAGTGATATGTGTGTTTGTAGGCAAGGGAAAATTACAAAGTAAAAAAAAAATAGAATTTCAAAAACTGCCAAGAACTTTACACATTTTAAGCTAGGTTGAAAACTAAAAAGAGAAAGAGAATATAATAAATCATTTTTAAAATACAGGATGAGAAGAGAAACCCAAAATATTGTTTAATTTCTGTATCCCATACATGAGTTACTTTGTTTACATATAATATTACTCTGAAAGCCAAAGGAAAAAAACAATAAAATCATCCAAGCTTTGGTCAGGCAAGTTACCAGTAAGAAACTTAGAACTAGTGCTATAATCTAACATTCCTATGGAGATCTTTAACATTTAAACTGAGATAATTCAAGAGAATTCTAATGTGCATCTTTGTGTAACTATTACATATTCAGCAATTCTATCCATTTTTTCTGTTCACTTAATTCCAACTCAGTTGTGGAGCCAAATTATACATACATACATACATACATACATACATACATACATACATACATAATACTACTACATTAAAGTCAGATATATGTGAGAATTTTCTTCAAGGAAATGTGTGAGATCACAGTTTAATTAAGCCATGTTTGCTAAGCATACAACCTTTTCTGAATCTATGTGGCCATCTATTAGATAGATCAATTTTATTTTATGCTCATGCAATCACATGATTTCAAGTATAGTTGTTTTCATTACTTAATATCATTGTTGCAATATTAAGCCATTGTTTGGGGCTCCTAATCTGTTAATAATGTAATATTATGGGTTTTTTGTTTTTGCAGGCTGCATTATATCTTTAAATTTCTATTCTAAATGACATGGTTTCTGTGATATGGTTCATTTTTACTTTGACATGCTATTCCTTTGTATCAGATTTGTCCTGATACAAATCTGATACAAAGGAATATTATCTGGTAAGACAGAATTCCATTATATCCAGCGGTGTTGGCACATAAAATAAAAATGCTAAAATTTCATTAGCCATGTATATATCAACTTTTTATTTACATTACTTATGAAGAGGCAGATTTTTGTAACATTTTAGAAGGGTCTTACAGCTTCATCCCTAACTTTCAGAGCTTCACAGTTGAGCAACTTTTATTGTTGGACATCAAGAAAAATAACATTTAGTCAGCGTCTTCTTCTCTAGACTGCTTTCCTGTCTCTCTGACTTTTTAAGGTCTACTGTAGCAAGCTATATCAAATATCTAAATAGCTACAAGTTTCCCAGGGGAAAGGAAGAAGAAATCAGAGATTTTTTTTATTAAGTACAGAGAATCCATTGGTGAAAACAATATTATAGATGAAAGGATGGGAAGAGACACACAGAAACTCAAATCAATGAAGTATTTCATATTGATTGTATTACCTTAGTACATGGTGTTAATGCATCAGCATTTGAGGGAAAAAAAGTAAAATAAAAATAAAAGAACTTTGCAAATGAACTCGTAGGTGTACTGTCAACATCATCTTTTATGTTAAATGTTATGTTCTAATATTAAAAGCGGTGCCTTAAGTAAGGAAATAATATGTTATTTAAAGATCTTCCACTTCAGAAAATCAAAAAGTGGGAAAATAACATTTTCCTTTATGAGGAAGAAATTTCATTTACAAACTGAGGCAAGTAAATGACAATTTATTAATCTCTCTTTTCTCAATAGAATTTGTTCTACAACTGTATTATACCAATTCACAAAATTTCTATTAAACACAGAGGCATTGTTTTCAAACATTTGGAGAATGTTTTTGACTGTTCTTGTTCTTGTAGATGAACTAACCATGGTTATTGGTTGACCATAAATACATAAATAAAGACAAGTGATCCTAATCATGTATTTCAAATCAAAGTTTTCAGTGTACACAAAACAGCACCATGGCATTCACACAATTGTGTTAACACTTAGCAAGTAAGCTATGGTATGTTTAATAATAGAATAGAAGAAGAAGTTAGAATTGGTGGATTGGTGAATTGGTGGACACAATATACAATCCAATATTAAACAAAAACTATGGCCAGTGTAAAACATGGTTACTGTAAAATAAAATTTATTTACATTTAATGTAATTTAATATAAAATTCCATTGCATAGATGATTTGTTCAGGACAGGAATGAACTACTGGAACATCCACAGGAGGAATATTTCTGCTGTTTGATGGATAAGTCCCTTGGATTGTCTCAAAGTTGGCTTTCAACTGGGTAGAAACAATTGAGGTGTCTGAGGCTTAGTTTTGGGGCTTGTTAATTGATTATCTAGTATCTTTTGTGCAAAGATATGAGATCCAGAAAAAGGAGAGCAAATTTTGGCTTTCTAACAGTTTTAATTTTTAGTTCATTCAAACACTGTCAATTTCTTTTCATTTCTTCTTTATCCATCACACAGAATTCTTCAAGGCTTTAATCCAGTGAAACACGGGTATCAAACTCAAACATGTCACGGGGGCAGATTGACTGATGGCAGATTCTTCCTGTGTTTTCAAATTTGTCATTACAAAGGTCTCCAATAATTTCAACTTAGTTGATGAGCAATTTACAAAAGGGATTAGAAAGTGAAGTTTGCAAATTTAGTATCCTTTAAAAATCTCCACAGGACATAATGCCTTCCCATACACATTCACAGAAGCCAAAATCTGTGTGTAACCATTCAAATTCTAACTGCAGAAATGTGCTCTTTAAGGGAACATTGCAAAGTCAGCAAGACAAATGTATGCATGCTGGGGAGGAGAAATATTTTGGTGGCCTGAAAGTACATACCACATGTCTGGTGAAAATGCCAGCAAACACCATTGTTTTCACAACTATTCTTTCCAGTGGAGCGTGGAGATGACCCAGGTCTCTAAAGTCTTGTGGGAAGTCTGGGCTCTTCCCTGCCTGACTTTGCTTTGGGGAGCTCCGTTCCCAGCACTCCACTTAATGACCTGCATGGTGAGTCAATTACTGCAACTGGGAGAGCCAGGATTGTGGTTGTTCAGCAAAGTGGTCACATGGCGCATGTCACTTCACTCAACAACTGAGATTCTGGGCCCAATTGTGGTTGTAAGTGGAGAACTATTTTATACACAACTATATGAACGCGTGTTAACTTTTGAGCTGTACCGTAGCTTCCCTACCCTTTTCCTGGGCTACTTGGAAATCAGTGCCAGAGGCAGAATATTTATTTTATTTATTTATGCAGGTAACTTGCTAAGTATTAATTTATAATTTTTATTGGTGATTCCACTATGTTCTACTTTTGGTCTGACCCACTTCTTATATGCAGTTTCCAGAATTACTGAATAACCCCAGTTGGTCCTCAAAAAAATATTTGCAAATTACCAATAAAATACGCATGGTGGTGGGTCTGCAGAACAGCCATTGTTACTAGTATAATATAGAAGATGGTATGCTATGCTTATGTGAGTAATAACTGAATGGCTGCTTTTGTGTGGAAAGATTGATTCAGGGTGGCCCTGGCAATCAGCATAACCATTACAAAACAAGCATGGTATAGTGATTAAGTTGTTGGCCCTGGTTCAAGTCTATCCTGAACTATAAAAGTTCACTGAGTAACTTGGGTTAGTCACTCTGGCTTAGCTATGCCAACCAGTGGTGGGATTCAATTTTTTTTTACTAATAATTTTATAAAAATTATAAAATTATTTTTTTTACTCAAAAGCAGAAATGTTGAGTAGTTTGAGAATTGGCAAATGCCATCTCTGACTGGTGCTTTTACAGTATCCTTCCTCTGCCACACCCACCAAGCCACCCCCACAGAACCGGTAGTTTAAAAAAGGTGAATGCCACCACTGCTATTGCCTGTTTGTGGCTATTGCACTGCTTTATAGACCATGCCCTGACCACCAAAAGCTTGTAATGCTCCGTTGCCTGTTCCAGACAGACAATCTCACCTGGTTTCAGGGGTGTAAAAGTGTTGGGACAATAGAATTTCACTTTTAAGTACATCATTCTTTTTATTGTTGGAGCAAAAAAAAAATCTTGATTTTGAATGTAGAAGCAGGCAAATTATTTTGTTTCCCTTTTAGGAGTTCTTGCATTTGTAATATTACCAGAAGAATTAGTCTCCTGAGAAACAATTCCATGCAATCTCCCCTATAATTATATAGCCATTGTTAACAATAAATGGAGATAATAACACTGCTAATCAAGGAAGCATTACATTAATGGTGTGACATTTAATTCCTTTCGCTGTTTAGTTTTCCACCATCCGCAAGTTCATGGCTTCTGAACTTGTAATACTCTATAAGTACTTCACATCATCCTGAAACTTTAAAAAATCTGCTTTGCTACAAAGTCTGCCAGATTTCAAATTGTTTATGATGTGCAATTTAAATGTTTAATAAAAGCAAATAGCAAGGCCTTGGATTACAAACACATATCAGTACCACATTGATTTTTATTGTACATCTTGACAAAATTAATTCTATTTTAATTAGCACCAGCTTTAGACTTCATGTTTCATTATTGCTCTTCTAAAGTCTGTTTTTAAAGCCACACAAAGAGAGAAATTTGGCAGTATAGGCCCTCATTTCAATACACAATTATCTTTTCCCTCACTCATCTTTTTCTCAGTTTTCTCTGAATGAATGAGGTTGTATAACAAGTCCTGCAAATCCAAAAACAATTTTCTTAACTTTTAATTTTCTCACTCCTGCTGACTTCATACATAACATTAAATTTTACTTGCATGGAATGATGGATGTCCCTAAGAACTCATGATTGATATGAATGTTATTTATGATATTTTTCTGTTATCTTAACATTCATGCAACTAGATATTAACCAACTTTTAAAAAAGAATAATGCTAGATTTTAGGACATAATATAATTTATGCTCTTACATTAAAAATCAGTTTGCTATAGAACTCAGATATAAATTTAAGATGTAAAGAAATCAGACCAGCTCAGTGAGTATTTGACCTACATATGTTTGTGTTTAGAAATTCTCAGCATGGGCTGGTAACAAAACGGACCTGTGGTTTAAATTTTCATCTTTGGGATTTGTGCCATTTCTGAGGTTTCAGATTGGCTTCCAACTTTTGAAAAATACTTTCCTTATTAAAATACATAACATAAGTCACAATGTAAACTTCGTGTGGATTCTAGAAGATTCCTCAAGAATCCTTGGCAAATTGCATCAATCCAATGATAGATAATAAAAGTTCCTCAACAAATACCAATGTCGAAAGTTAAAAAAAGACCTTAATGTTCCATTGCCTAACAGCCATCAATACCTTCAAGCACATATCTCACTGCATGATAAGTGTAAAATATTGCCAAATATCAATGGCATGAAACTGTAAAATAAAAATATAGACTAGTATCATAGCTTATCAAATGGAGAAATATTTAAGCAGTAAAAATGTTGTGTGATAGGTTAACATATTATTTTTGTCATTAGCAGCCAAAATCTATAAGATATATTCCAGCATGTTCAGGGAGCAAAATCTTTGTTGTCCAGCAAAGAGGAAGCCTAGCGTGCAGAAGGAATGGGGGCGTGATAAACAACTCATAAAGCACTTTCTCCAGTTTTTTGGATAGCAAAGGTGATGCAGGAGAAATGTATTTCAGACTGGTAAAATTCTTTAATGTGACCTTACAATAAATACACAGATACTTCATCTAGCTTATTAGATAGGACTACCTTGCAAGGCTGACTTTCACTAGACATGAAATCCAGCTAAATGACTGTCCCAGCCACCAGTCACACCCTCTTATTTATGAGAGAGTGGGTTATTTAACAAGCTGGATGGGGTCAGGACCCACTGCAGGTGGTATCTTCTGTAGGGGGTAAAACAGATGTGTTAAATCTCTGCAATGCTTAGAATACCCAGTTTGTTATTCAATTCTTCTTCCTATATTCAAAAAATGCAAAACAAGGGCCAAATATTTTGGACATGCCTACTCTGATTCTGAAGGCTTTCAAATGTTGCTAGCAGTCATACTTTTTACATCCTAATGTAGGAAATAATACAATTGTTATGGTTAGGTCTTGTTAAGTAGCTCTGTTCTGCTCTGAAGCATTGACTTGTCTGGGCTGTTGAAATTATCTCATTTGAGTTGGCATCTCAAATTTAGAAATGAAATTGCTTCATGTTGATGGATTTAGATCTATATTTTCTTTTTGAAACCATAATTTTATATAAAGTATTTTAGATAGAATCCATTTGCTTTTAGACTGAAGTGAGAAAATATCTTTAGTTTAGTCTACTCCTCCATTGCAATGATTCACTCATTGCTCAAAATTATAAAGTGTCTTTTTATATACCACCTTCTTTCCACTTATAGCCCTGAATAATCCATCCCCCTATTTGGAAACTGAGAACATAATGCATAACTGCAAGGTATGCTTATGAGATGGATACAGACCACAATGGCATGATCTTTCAATTAGCCCCACTTGGTTATCCCAGCAAAACGACACAAAAAGAAACATGGTGACAAATGTAAATTGCTATTTCTTGCACGCTTTTGGTATCACCTCAAAACACAGAATTGGATTACAATGTTTTTCATTTATTGCAGATTCATTTGATAGATTCTTCTTTTCTTTAGACAATCGTGTTTATAAGAACGCAAATATTTATTGAAAGGCTGTTAGAGAATATCCATTCCAACTGAATATTTAAGATATTGAAAGAATCCATTACTCTGGCACCCCTCATATATGGCCATATAGCTTCTGTCTAAACTTTCTGTGATAAAAGAAGGCCCATCCTTTAATAACACACTGTTGAAAAGCTTTTAATGTTAGGATTGTTTTTCTTGTTCTTTATTACACTAGCAATATAATATTACTGTGAAACTTAAGGCTATAACAAGATCTGTTTTCCCACTCAAATTTCAGTCTGTCTAGGTTTTCCTTGACAGGAATTGTTTTTTTTAAAAAGCCCTGTCATGTATACTTTGTCAGATAAAACATAAAAACAACAATTCCTAAACTCTTCTATCCTTAGGAAGTACACATTTTTCTGAAATACTCCTCCATTTCACTGGCAGTGACCTAGTTCATTTCATAGCATAATCAAGGATTGCAGTATCTGATTGTGGGATTTGGTATTGAAGTGTCCTTGTACATGTGGCTGCACAGAGAACATGTAAATATAGTTTGTAAAAGTAAGCTCAATACAATTTACAGAAAGAAAATTAATCTCTACTCTTCGAGTTTCAAGGCTGCTTGAACAATAGCAATCCATTGACAAAATGGACAAAACATCAGTCAGCTACCAAACATATAGCAGCAGAATCTAACCTCCAACTAGAGAGGCCTTAGAAACAGAATGCTGCTGCAAGTATAACCCATAAATGCACACAGATCTCTGAAATTCCTTTAGTATATTCTTTCTGCATCCTTCCTGAAGGTAGTGTGATTTGACACCCTGAGTAGACTCATTCATGATCAGAAACTGCATGTCAATCAGCAATCTGTACTGACTCTTTTTAATTTCCTTTTTTAGAGAACTTGTGGGATATTTAAAATTAGCTTTAAACATTTAAAACAAAAAAGGCCATCATCTGAAGCTTTTGAATTAATATGATTTGCACTGAATATTTTTGGATCTGAGCCACCTTAGATCTGGAAGCAATCTGAGAGCTATTATATCATACAAAAGATATTGCCACACATTTTATATCTCTCTTTCCAACATTATGAACTACCACATAAAATTCACATATTCCTTTTGCATTTGCTTATTTAAAAATAAACATATGCCTTAAATCCCTCATTTTAGTTGTAATAATTCCAGAGACAGATTCTGGCTAAACCATTAATTTTAGTAATTTATGAGCATGTCTCATTTGCAAAATTATCTGGGAGGATGCTTAACATTTCACTATGCTGTAGAGCAGGGGTGTCAAACTCGTGGCTCGTGGGCCAGATGCATTATGTGCTGGTCCCACCCCCACCTGGGAAATGGAAAAAAAGTCCCAATACATCAGTTGATGCTGCTGTGACAACACAAGTTTGACATCCCTACTGCAGAGTGTTTTGGAAATCCCATGCCTCCTTTTGTTTCATTATTTAAATTGTCCATAGTTGGATTCCTTTCTGATGGCAGACTTCCAACAAATTGGTTTAATATTTGCTTGCATGTGATGATTCAAAACTGTAGAATATGTCTATTGGATCAGGCAGACATTATACTTCTAAGTCTTCTGTTCCTGTTTTCTGATATAATATCTAAATTGTTATAGGAATACCTGCACAAAGAACATGAATGCATCAGTTCTTTTTGGAGCCGACTTTCCACTTAACCATTACATTTAATAATTTTTAATAAAAAGAGATACTCATGCTTTATCTTAGATTGTTTTAATGAATTTATTTTACAATATGCAGTCTAAACCAGTTGAGGAAGGAAATGTGCTGTTTCTAGTTTATATAATATCATATAAAAGCATGTCATGATATTGTCTTGTTGGCTGAGGAAGATCCACGTGACAGGTTAGACACAAAATTGGTGCAGAATTGTTTGAAGGACAGATTTGAAGAATCTACACATCAACCACAAAAATTAACAAAGCAAAGTTGCTCCTTAAAAGTCAATCAGGAATGCTAGCAACTTCAGAGAAATATTCCAATTGAATTGTTAATTCCAAAGATTTATAAAAGTGTTCAGGCTTACTATATGTATTTCAGTTGAGTCATTGAATCATAAGTTTAAATTATTACCCAATAAAGTGCAGTCAGAGCATCTGTTCCCAGAACAATGCTGTTTCTCTTCTGCTTCTTCACCATTCAAAAGAAAGTACCTCTCAAAAGGACCTTTATGGTCTCGAAGGGACTTTCTAAAAAGGTAACTGAGAGAAAACTGACAATCATTGAAAAAAAAAAGAGTCTATATGGTTTGGCAGAAAATGTCTGGAAATTGAAAAATGTGAGTAAGGACGTAAAAGAATGAGAAGCAATGCCAAGGCTGTACTTAGATGCTTAGTTTAACTTTGAGTTATTCTAGTTTTGTTCCAGATAAAAATGACTTGTGGGAGAAATGGCTCTAAATAAGCTTGCACTTTTTTGGTCAATTTCCTTTTCTGTGACTCAGTAACCATACTGACTTGTTAAGTTATCCACATTGTTAAAATATACAATTTGACAATATAATTTACTTTTTAAAGAATTTTAAAGAGCTACATTCTGAATCTCAAAGTTATTGAAGATCTCCACAAAAACAACTGAAATTAAAATATTTATAAGTATCTAAAACTGTCATGGATATCTTTGGCCTGAAAAAAAAACCCATGGGATACTTTGGGTACCTTATTATTACTGTGAAGCATGCAGGAAATATACGTTCTAATTAAACACAGAATCAAAGCAGAAGCTGAAAAGCTGAAAGGATACTATTTATTTCCATAATTCAGTCTTACAGTTTAAAACAGAACAGTAGTGTATACAGAGAGGCTGCTGGTCCCTGGCAGAAAAAATATTTTGAATAAGAAAAGTCCTGCTGGATAAGACCCAGGGATTGGGTTTCACATTTGCAGAAACGTAAGTTTTGAAATAGTTGCCAAACTGAAGCAACTGTTAGGAAGCCAAAGGGTGGAAAGTTTTGTTGTACTCAGCTCTTTCAACATTCTAAAAATATATTTTAATATTGTTTCTTTACTGTTTTACTACCACAAGTTGTAAGACAGCAGCTAAGTAAGATGGTTAAAATATTAAAAACAAAACAAAGCCATTTGGATATATTGTACAAATCTACAAGAAAATGGATAATTTCTATAACTAGCCTTATCCTCATTTAAACCACTACAGAAATTTTCATTTAACAGGAATATGTTTGTGTAAAGTTGGAAAGAGAATATCTGTCTCTGTCCCTCTGTCTCAAACACACATTTATTTATCCCATAGAGTAATGTACAAATATCAAAATCAAGTGGTAAATCATTCAGCTATTATATACAAATGACATTTATTTAACTTATGTCATGCTTATAGAATGTGGTCATGCAGCAACTGCCACCTAAAACGTTAGCAGAGTGCAAAATCACCTAGAAAACATGGCATCACAATCAGTTCAACAGTATCATAAACTATGATTAATATCAGAAGGGTCAAATTGAAGATTAAGGTTTATGCTTTACTTTTGATATTTCATATTGATGTTGTTTTTTCCTTTCAAGCTTAATTAGTTGTTCAAAAAAATAAAGGGGGTGACTGCAGCTTTTAACCCTACCCCACAATAATATTCTTGTATTTGAGGATTGTTGGCAGGATGATTTGCGAGAGCTGGCATCAATGGTTACCTTCTGCTCCAGCAGATAGCTAACTGCCAAGCTACAAGGCTCTGCTTTTCTCTTGTCCTGCTTATCAGTACTGCCAGTTCACTTGTCCTCCAAACATGATAATAACAGCAAACACAATGGTTTCTGATCATCTTGCCGTCTCCTCGGGGGTAATATAGATAAAATCCAGAGGGGTAAACTAATCAGTGGGCTATGATGGTGATAGAAGGGAGGGAAAACTATTCAAAATGAGACATCAAATTTACATTAAGTTGAAAGTCCTGCTGGCTTTTGTAAATGGGGCATCTGAGGAATGACATAATTGTTTCAGTGTAGTAGCCCTCTTATCCCTCCACATATACTGGTACCGACAATAGCTTTCTTCCCCTCTGCTTTTCCTACCTTTATATGGAGAAACTGAAGGAATCTGTGACTGTCATACTTCCCATCATTCAAGAGACAGAAAATAGGAATGTTATAAAGAGCAATTTGGCTTGTCAAACCTGAGACACTAATAAGAGCAATTCCAGTCCTTCAAAGAAGATCAGATCATGGGTTCAAGACTTGTCTGTAACTTGAAGATTATCTTTGACTCACAGCTCCTGCTCAAAAAGCAAGTGGAAGCAGGGACCAAGAGAATTTGATACAGGTACATCTAATGGGCCAATTTTATCTTTTCCTGGACCGAAAAGCTGTTCAGAAACTTGTTCATGCCTTGGTCATGAATAAATTACTATAGCACGTTCTTCTAAAGCTTCTAAGTGGTCTTTTGGGACACTTAATGTTCTACATGGTATTGTCCTAAGAGACTACTTGGAAGCATCAGCTGATACAGAGATGCAAACCAAGAAGGTAATGCCTTGTTATACCTAGAAGACTTCACTGCTCTGCAAGCTGTGCTGATTATCAGTTGGCTTTAAGGCATATTTCAAGGTGCTGGTTATTCCCTAAAATGCCCTTCACATCACAGGCCCTGATTATTTGAGAAACCACTAATCCCTAGCTTTTTCTATCTACCCCAGGGACATTGGGCAGAGTGGACATGCTTTGGGTTCCATTGAGCAAGTAGTGCCATTTTGCAGGATTCAGACAGCATTTCTTCTATATAGCAATATCTGTCCTTTGGAATATTTCCTCATAGGTCACCTTGATGATATTCAGGAAGCCATTATTGTGTAAATCAGTGTTTCTCAATCTTGCAAGTTTAAGATTCAACTCCCAGAATTCCCCAGAAAAAACAGGAAAATTTATATCATAAATAAAACTACTTCATAAAATTTGAGCAGACTGATCAAAAATTATCTTCCTTGACACTTAGTGAGGACAAAAAAAGACTAGTTTATCCAGCTATTTTCAGTTTACAATTGTTTCTGCCTTATTTAAATGACAAAGGAGAAAAATGTGAAGTAACCTTTCTGAGGAGACTTTAAGCTGATGGAAAACAGCAGTAGTAGCACTTTCTACCTCCTCCAACAATAAAAAAAACCCCAAGCAGATAATCAAAATAGACACTTTGAGAATAAATTATCAAGGCTGTGTAGCATTTTGGATTTCATCCAAAAATATGCTTCTAGTTGTAAATATAGTATCTTCTGGGCTAGTTTAAAGCAGTTGCATCTTTTCATAGGACTAACTCTTTAAAGACTTGCATACAGGACCCATTACATAATCCAAAGCACCTTTCTGAAGAAAGTCCAAAATTGCACCATTGTAGAAGATAGGGGAATGGTTATTCTTTCTTGTCTTTGTCTTGCCTGAAGAGAAAGAAAGTATATCAAAATTGTAAGGCAGATTTTAGCACCAATAAGGAAAATGTGATCTTTAGAAGCTCTGCTAATAGAGAATTAGAGACCCAGAAGTGTATTTTCCTATAATCAGTTTTTCATCAATTGGCTAGTAAAGCTACTGTCATCAGGCAATGCCTTTTTCAGTTCTGGAATGCATGCTTAGGACATCATATACCGTGTTTCCCCGAAAATAAGACACTGTCTTATATTTTTGGCTCCCAAAACACATAGGTCTTATTTTCGGGGTAGGTCTTATATATTTATGTGTGCCAAAATGGGTGCGTGGTAGGTAGGGGGTGTTTGGCGGGTGACGGTGCTCCCAAAGTCTTCCTGGAACTGGAGATTTACACTAGGGTCTTATTTTCGGGGTAGGTCTTATATTAGGGCAGTTTTAGAAAATAAGCGCTTAGGGCTTACTTTCGGGGTAGGTCTTATTTTCGGGGAAACACGGTATAAAATCTACAGAAAGATGCACAATTGGGCAAATCTTTTTTCAACAAATCCTCAGATTTATTTTTTTTTTTAATTACATTTATATGCAGCCTTCTCCGAAGATCAGGGCGGCCTTACAATTTTGGGATACAACCCAGTGTGCTCAGCAATAGCCTTCATTCCATTGTATGTGCCTGCTTATTACTAAGCGGCATTTTTACAAAGTCAGCTTATTGCCCCCAACAATCTTGGGTCCTCAATTTACCTACCCCAAGAGGATGGAAGGCTGAGTCAACCTTGAGCCTGGTGGGATTCGAGCCTGCAGTAATTGCAGGCAGCTGGAACTTAAGTGCTAGGCATTTAATAGCCTGCACCACCAAGGCTCTTGGTGATTTTAAGATTTTAAGATTTGCATGTCTTTCTCTCAATTAAGGTTTAAACAAAATGCACCATGTTTTGCCTCAAAGAAATGTGACTGCCTCCCTTTGAATATCCCACCTTTCCCCCTTTACCTGCTCCCTTTGGCTCCTCCTGCAGCCAGAAGAGATCTTATGCCAATGCAGCTCACTTTGACAAGGCAGATGATGTCAGTCCTTTGCTCTGACAAAGCACACTGCATTGTCTTTGCTGCAGAACAACATACCTTGCTGTGGTGAACCAAAACTTCCTCATCCAGGCCTTCTCTCTCTCTCTCTCTCCCTCTGCAAAATAAGCATCCTAATTAGTACTTGGTAGTGGACAAAGACCTTTAGGAAGCTCTTGAATCAATATTAACACTGCAATTTTACCATAATTTTTGTTGTTGGCGATAGATAGATTATATATTCAATTTGGGGAAGTGCTCGAATTGATATTTAAATATATTTTGAGAAATCTTGTTGAAACAGAAGCTGAATCAATTATGCACAATACAGAATCTCTATTAGCAGATTTCTCCCTTATTTTTTATCTTATAATTATTAGCAAACTCTAAATCTTTGAAACGTTATACTGAAATGTTCCTCCCCTAACCAGTTCAAATATAGGCTTTCTCCATTTTGTCTTTATGTTTGGTAGTTCTATATACTACATAGAAATTGTTTTGAATGCCATTTCTCTAACATTTAACGTCAGCAAGCACAGATTCCCTTTCCAGATATCTCTATTATTCTATTAATTTGGATTTACACAATCCATCATTTATCATTTCCAATTACATTTAAGACTTCTGCAATTGAAGAAATCCTTTCATTTTTCAGAAATATTTTAATATCTTTTTTTCAACTGGGACTGCTCCCATATAGTTTCATGATGGCTTCCATGAAAAATAGCAATAAGTTTGTTTTTGGTTGCCTACAAATTTTTCTGAAAGAGGCCACAGTAGCAAATTAGTGCATAAATAATTTAGCATTGTCAAAGCTGAAAATACATCTAAGAAGAATATGGGTAAAGACAAATTCATATATGCATTGTAAATATTCTCCCTGCATTATGCTGGCACTCATCAGCTATGACTTGATTATAAAAAAATATGCAAAAATAAACACAAAAGTATAAATGAAAAGGCCATATTTTTATGCCTTCCAGATATTTTAGAGTCCATTTCCTAACATTCCTGAGCTTATTGGAGAAGATAGGAATCAATATTCTAAATCTCTGTGGCACATCACACTAAATATAATCTGATCTATAACAACATATATATATTAAATTGTTAAAGTTAAATTGATCCCAAGGAATTATATTGAGTCTAAAACAGATTCACTCAGACATATTCAGTCAGTTTGTTGGTTGTTTGATTGATTAATTGATTGATTGATTACAATAGATGGCATCAAGTTAGTGTTGGTTCTTAGTACATAGCTAATTTTTTTTTCTAGGACAATCTGGTCCTTCTTGTCTTACAATAGTGCACCCATCAACACTGTTACTGAATCTATGTTCAGATATAAGGTTATGTCCTTTGGAAGAAGAATGTTTTCATTTTTTCGTATCAGAAGTAACCCAACTGAAAATGTGAGAAGAGAATGGAGTAAGTTATAACTGCTAAACAAATACTTATTAAGTATGAGCTTTTTCTCACTAGCAGTTCTTAGTATAATGCAGTCCTGTGGCAATATAAAGAATTGCTGGCAAATAATATATTCTCCTGAGTCTTCCCATTTTCTCATGCAGGCTCTACTGCAAGCTGGTGTGTGGTATTACAGAAATGAGCATAACAAGAGGTTTTAAATCAAACCTGGATTGCAATAAACATAGCTAGTACTGTGAATAGAGAGGGAAAAGCTGGACTTGCTAGGCCATCACACTGTAAATAATCAGTGGTTTGTTTATTTAGTTATATTCAACCAATCTTTATAGTTTTTTTGTTCCACTTTTGCTTTGATTGGTATTCTTGTTTAATAATACAAGTTGATAAATATACTTGATCTATCCTGGATTCTAGACCCATATACTATAAGTATATACTGTATTTATATCTATAATCTCAATGAGCTCAATGAGGTTTACACCAGTTAGCATATATAAAATGCATGTTTAGTCATATATGAACTTGAAAGCAAGCCTCATTAACCATAAAAGTAGTTTTAAGTAAATAGACAAAAGATTGGGTTTGACCTCCAGGGGAAGTATGGCAAACTCAAGATTGCTCTGCAAAAGAAGATCCAATGATAGTTGCAGATCAAGGAACAAGTCAGTAGTCTTTGGAACTTTTCCAGATAAGTTTGTTTGCTTGTTTATTACACTTATATAGCTGCCCAACTTATGGACCATAAGTATGGGAGGCTTAGAAAAGGCAATTGATTGAAGATGTACTATTATTTATTATTTATTTAAATGTATTATACCTGCCCACTTTCATAGACTGTCATACTATCAAATCATTGTGAACTTTTAACAACATTTTAAATAGATTTTCTTTATTTTACAAATAGCAATAAACCCAGCAAAAAGATACAATTAAGTATTAGATTCATTATCAAAAATGGAGTTAGGCTGTTGGTTCAAGACTTTAAAAAAGAAGAGCAAGAAAGAAGGAAAGAAAAATATGATTACTCCTACTCCTCATCTATTCTCTTCAAGATCATTGTTCCATACTCCTATAGTCTCGCTGCATGAATAAGAATTAAAACAATTAAAGTATTATGCAATTACAAGAAAAGGTTGGGCTAAGGTGGAATGTTCTCCTCTGTTTGGAAGAAGATTCTCACAGGAGAGAGCCTATCTAAATGGGATGGAATTCACTTAGTACAGGTTCCATTTATATGGACTCTTCGGAAAGTAAAAAGCAATTTATTTGCTGCCACTGAAAAGCTCAAGGAAATGAAATGTGTAGTGTGTGATGAAATCAGCACAATTTACGGTCTTAGTGAACTGCTCGGGAAAAACAAGAGAATTCTATTACTGCAGACTTTTATGTTGTCGAGCTTGGAAATTTAGCACCTCACTGAAGTTTTCAATTCTGTTGATATTCTTGTCTAGTAAATCTAGGTTAAAGGTAGTTCAAGGCTATATTTCACATTGGATATAATTTCACCCAGATAAGGCAGAGCCACAATCCCAATTTGAATCGTTAGATGCCTGATCCTGATCCTGGTTTGCATCCTATAGTTTACATTGAATATTAGATGCCTTTGTTCAAAGATATCAGATAATGATACCATTGTATTTGTGGTCATTTTGCTACCTCTCTTTTGATAGCGCAGACTTGTAGTAGACAATATTCAGTATTAAGCTCTTAAGATCAGAGCATGTAATACCGATAGCTTCCCTCTGACATAAATAATATGCTTACTAAGAAAATATGGTATCTTATGTTTTAACACCAAAATTGTCTTGGATTCAAGAAATTATCTCAAGCAATAACCATTCCTGCTCCTTAAATTTTATTTATGCAAGCCTATTGCTAAATTTACACATGTACAAACACATACACATCTTCAACAAATTGAACAGTTTTCTTAAATGTGGCAGTACATTTCAAAACATAATACTTATTTAAGTAAACCAGTGTTCCCTCTCCTTGAAAAATTCCAACAGTAACATTTGCAAAAATCTCATGTACTATGTTGCACTGTGTGTTAGGATGTCCCCAGATTAAGCAAAACATAGCACACAATGATGTTCTTATGAACCAATTGATTTCCCCCCTTTTATTCATAACATTTCAAGATAGAAAAGCTTTGCTTTGTATAAGAATTCTTTCCGCTGGATAGATCTGCAAGTGGCATTCAAATAAACATGTCCTCCCTCTTTTTACTTCTACTTTAGATAAGAATGGTACACAACAAATTTATGGCCTAGATTGACATACCAGACCAAGATTAATTAACTCCCTGCCTGCAAAAACAATAGTTCTGTTACTCTAGCAGTGTGTACTTATCACTATTAACTTTCAACTATATTCCCCATAGAGTTAATCAAAGGCTTTAATTAAAATGTAGCAACAGTCTCCCATACTAGCAGAACTTTGATCTTTGGATCCTCTCTCTCTGAAATGTGTATGCCTTTCTCCTTGTATAGCAATAACTTTGCAAACTTCTTTCTTGTGAACTTCCATTGCCCAGGTGCTTGATATCCTCAGACTCTACTGAACTTTAGTTTAATCTTCTCTTGATGCCTGATTATTTATGTTTATCTCTTTTACATTTCTGTACAATAAAGAAGGGAGATTATTTTTTTACATCTAACTGAGATATAAATCAGCATGACAGACAGTATAGATCTATAGTATATTCAACATTTAGTGCAGTTGAGTTAACAACAACCCGTGTGTTCTGATGATGATGATGATGATGATGATGATGATGATGATGATGATGTTATCCATTCAGTCATGTCCGATTCTTGGTGATTCTATGGGCCAGGTCTGTCCACATTTTCCAGACTGAACATATAATGCTGGTCAATGCAGCTTTACAGTAGAGTTTCTTTCATCTTGGATCTTAAGATGTAAAATGATCCTTTTTGGAATATAAATGGGGATTTAGTGATAGGTTTCTGGAGGATAGAGAATTAGGATAACCAATGGGTGGTTATGTGCATTAAGGTCAAGTCAGATTCACTTTGACAGCTCTGTTGAAGGGTGGGAATGGATTGGAATGAAGTCAGACATGCACGTGGCACTAACAAGTGCATACAGTGCTATTTACAGCTATATGAAGTTAGTACAAGGTGTATTTACAAGAATTTCAGTCAATACAAAATTGTATGTACTTTAGATTTAGTCAATACACAATCTATATTTTAGTGCCCAAGTATAACTATGTACAATTATAAAGTCTAACTATACAATACAAATAACTTTTCCTTTTAGCATACACCTGCCTATTACAACATCTGAACTACTGCTTGGCCACTGTCTACAGTGGAAGGTTGCATTTGCCTCTTTGCTGGCTCTTTGCAGATTTCTCTTCTGGCTTCAGTTGCCTCAGATTCCTTCCTGATTCTTCTCTCAGGATCATCTGGCTCCCAGTCACTGCTTCCTCAGTTCACATCTCACCCAATTGTCCCAAATCTGCTTTTTCCAAAAGGCAACTGGACTTTCTTTTTCTTTTTTTCTTTTAAAAATCTTTTGCTTCTCATCCAAGAAGTTTCTTGAGTTCTTGTGCAGTGTAAACAGCATTGTCTTCTCATGGTGCCTCTGTTTCATCATAGGTAAGTTGTTTCTCTCTACCATAGTTAACAATTACTGAACTAGGGAGAGACTGATATTTCCTGAGTAACATCATCAATGTCTGACTGATTTAAAAAACTGTCATTTTAAAGGGTGCTATTTTCTTAAGCCACACAGTTGTTGAAAGTATTATTTGGTTTTTGGAAAGATAGATTGATACTTTTCATTTAAAGCAACAAAATGGAATTTCCCAAGTTGTTTTTCAGTATTTTGAGTTTCTACCCAGAATAAATGTACAAGGCTGTTGACTTCAATGAACAAAAATCAGGAGAGAGAAAACTCAGAGGGATACTGAAAGCAATGAGAAGAAAGGGAATATGGTCTTAAATAAAATTCTGACCATGGGTCTATTTTAAATGTACACATGAGTGTCAGGTATATTGGGAAAAATGTTTTGGATCATAGCAACAAAAGCAAGAAAGCTAGTGGGCAACCTAGACATCATGATGCCTCCACATTCAGTATATCCTTAAGCCTCTCAAGATCATGCCACCAAAAATTGGCATTAGAGTAATTTTACTCATGAAACTTATAGTGAAGCAACAAAGATGTAACCATAGTGAAATCCCAGGTCCCCACTCAAATGCCCCCAAAAATTAGAACATACCCTCTCTTGTCAACTTATTGTATCACTATCATCGTGATGACCCAGGGTGGGATACAAAACAAACACAGTCACAGAAAACAGGTGAAGCCCCTTTTATTCCTTCAGTTTGCTTCCAAGCTCCAAATATCTTTGATGAAGACAAAAAAACTCCCACATAGTTACACGAAAAAGTAAAAAACAACACAAACCAGGCAAAATAAGGGCTGGAGGATGTCCACAGATAACACACATTGGGAAGGATGCCAAACTCAGAGAGGAACTATAAACTAGAGATATTTACATGATTTGTTTCCAGTGTTTGCCAGTACGCAAGTCCAAACTCTTATTCAGTTGTCACACCTGCAGTCCATGAAGAGGATCAATGCCTTCTCCTTCTGAGGAGACCACAACTCTCCCTTATCCTCTCCTCCCTGCCTGCCCTAGGATGGATAGGGGATGGGCCTATGCTCAGCCAGCCTCTGCCCTTCCCCAGCCTTCTCCACAACCTCCAGAGCCACACTTCCACTCCCTGTCAGATGTTCCTCCTCTTTCTCAGAGTCAGTCAGTCTCCACAGGGGCATGACAATCATGCTCTCTAGGCCCTTGGAGTACAAAAATTGGGGAGGTAATTAAGTCTGGCCCTTTGACTGCCTCTGCAAGAAATACAATAGTTATAAAATTCCTTTATTTCATGCTGAGATGCATGCCGCCTTTGCAATATTAGCTAATGAAGATGTAGACCGCCTACTGTAAACTCCATCAGAATGTGAGCAAGTTTCATTTTGATGGCTTTGCTGATTATTACTACATAGTGGCTTGGGGAATTTGCTAATAAATTGCTACCCTTGTTATTACTTCTCATTACAATAGATATTATCAGCCCACAACACTATTCCCTAGATTTTTCAAATTCATAGCATTACATCGTAGAGTATCAAGGGCACGGCAATGTGTTATGCTCCTGTCTGTCTCTGAAGGGATTACTCATTCATTTTTAATTGCTACAGAACAATGCTTAAATACAAATGCATGATGTCTAAAATGATTTTCCTGGTTGCTATGTTCTTTAAAGGAAGATTATTTAATTTTCTTTCTCCATAGAGTTAATTGAAAAAGTCAGACTGCCATTATTCTCAGAGCTTCTGTTTTAGATATTGCTTGTGCTAAGCCATTAATAGGCAGTATGGGGGCTTGGGAGAGGATGGAATTATTTTCTTGATGAATTCCTATATACATGCATGGTGGCTTCTGTGTAAGTAGGAATTCTGTTTTATATTATGTCAATTTTTAAAAAAATGAAAAATAATGCATTAGTACCATTGGATAGGAGGGCAAATTCTGGATCAATAAATAAGCAGATAAATAGAAATATATTATTTTAGAATGAAATAAATATATAAATTACAGATTTATCATTCCTAGTGATTGATTTCTGGATAGCACTAGGGTTCATTCTTATTTAATATTTTTATTTAAATTATATTTAGAGTCATCCATCCAAAGACTAACATGATCATAACAGTATAAAATATGATGCCCAGTTAACATAACTTCCAACACAAAAAAGCAATGTGATTAGCAGAACTCATTCAACTGACTAGGACAAATGTCTTGATATCCAGTCAGGTTTTCAGAACTTTACAAAAGGTGAACAGGTTGGGATATCTGGGGAGGGGGGCATTCTAGGTTTATATTTTTTTATAAAAAGAAAATCATATAGTCAGTATTATATTCAACACTGGGATGAGCTAATACCACATTAAGTGTTAGCTTTGGTGGCTCAGGCTGTTAAATGCCTGCTCTTAAGATCCAGCTGTCTACAATTACTGTAGGCTCGAATCCCACCAGGCTCAAGGTTGACTCAGCCTTCCATCCTCTCGGGGTAGGTAAATTGAGGACCCAAGATTGTTGGGGGCAATTAGCTGACCTTGTAAAAATGCCGCTTAGTAATAAGCAGGCATATACAATGGAATGAAGGCTGAGCATTGGGTTGTGCTCAAAATTGTAAGCCTGAGTCTTAGGCGGCATATAAATGTAATTAAAAAAAAAACTTTTGACTGAATTGTTTTAAAATTGTATTCAATCTGTTCTCTAGGTTGAACAACGTATTTGTATATTAGTTGTCATCACAAATTAACTGAAGACTTTCATTTTGCTAAAGCTTTTTGCTAAGGGAATGTGGAATTACATGACAATAAACTGGGAAAAGCTGAATCAACATCAGTGTGATTTATTTGTAAAATTGATTGGATACAGAGCTAAAAAAAATCAGATCATCTTACATCTTTCTTATGATCGCAATGTTTGTGACAGTGAAAAATAATCAAATGCTGTGTTGGAATTACCTTTCCACTCCAATAGATAGCATTTAGAGAAGTCTTCGAAGTACAAAAAGCAACAGCCTTTTGTGTAAAGCCTTGTCTGTAATCTTAGGTTCTTAGCACTTATCTACATGGTATCTGCAGGAAGGAAGCAAAGATGTCAGGTGATAAACATGGAAATTCAATACAGCCCTTCTGCCAGTCAGGAAACTCCAGAGAGGTGACAGCAGGAGGACCACTTCACAGCCAGTGATGGTCCAGCACCTTCTCATTTTTGCAGTAAAGTTCCATTCCATGGAGGATTTTTAATAGTTTATATTGGCTCTGGACTTTAAACACCTGTCAGAAAGTAGAACTTTCTGGAGTTACTATGCAGTTTACAAATTAGTAGAGTTTGATGGGGTGATCAAACCTACCAATGACAGGGTGTCATTGACCACCTCACTGTGATACTGTAGGACACGCCCCTAAGTATAAAAGGGCTGTCAACTGTCATTTTCAATGAGAGAAAAGAGAGAGAAAGAAAATGAGGAGATTCTAAGGAGATTCTGTGGAGACTCATTTTGTCTGAGGGAGATTGGAGATACTGAGAAGATCCAAGACTCTGAGGAGATTTTAGGATCTGACAGACTGAGGTCTGTGTATGAGAAGATATAGCAAAGAGATCTGAGAGAAGATCTATAACCTAAAGAGAAAGGGACTTTCTAAAGAGGTTAGCTATATCTAAGAAGAGGTTATGAGAGGAAGAACTGTGAATCTCTCATAGTAACTTCTAGTTCCTTGAAGGACTGTTTAAGAGGAACGAAAGAAAAAAAGACTCTGTATATATTTAAGAATAATATATTTATTGATTATTCTGTTATAAATAAATCTGTTTTGATCTGACACAACTTGGCATTGCAATTTATTGAATGACTCTGTGAAATAGATATAGGTTTAAAGATCCAGGCCAAACTAAATTAATATTATTTAACAACACCCCTACTTTTCAATAGCCTCATCTCACTGCATTAACCAAGGATAAGGAGTATAACCCTGTTGTCAGCTGTGACTCCATTCAAAATCTTGGAGGCTGACACCTGTCTTATCTTGGAATGCTTGCCCTTCTGCCAAGGAGACAGTGAAATTATCTCAACATTAAGCACTATCTATGCCTCAAGGTTATTTGGACTGAAGATATGAAAGATCACCAAGAACAAGACAGAACAAAGTATAACCCAAGGGTGACCCTTTTGTGAATAAAATAACTGCTTCCTTGTTTAAGGTAAAGACTTTCCGGTCAAGTCATGTCTGACTCTAGGGGGCAGTGCTCATTTCCTTTCTTGGCTGGGGGAGTCAGTGTTGACTGAAGACAATTTCTGTGGTCATGTGATCAGCATGGCTATATGCCAAAGATGCATGGAAAATGGTTATCTTTCCACCTATTTATTTACTTTCATTTGCATGTTTTTTAACTGCCAGGTGGGAAGGAGCTGGGGCAGGAATGGACATACCTCACTGTGCAGTGCTCAGGTCTCAAACCAGATCTCAAACAAGGCTGTCAGCTTTTCAGGCTCAGGATTTTTAATCATTGAGCCATTGTGCCCCCCATTGCTTACTTATTTAGCACTATAATATTTAATCATTACAAAAAATATAAAAATCATATAGAGTTTGGTATAGCATTCTCCTAAAGGAAAGAGACATATACCACTATTCAATTCCCCAATCTTCTAGTAAAGCTATCAAATCAACAGTCTCTCTCTCTCTCTCTCTCTCTCTCTCTCTCTCTCTCTCTCTCTCTATATATATATATATATATATATATATATATATATTATAGTTGAGATGATGAATCTGGTTTCAGTCTGTCCAGGAGAACCAAGCTGAAGACACCAGCCTGAAGATGACGGATGAGATTTCTTCAAACGCTGCCAAGGTATTCTCAACCTACATGGACAAGACCCTATACACCTCTACATATATATATATATATATATATATATATATATATATATAATCATCTCTCTTTGTTGTCATTGTTCAAAATGTTTACATTTGTGATTTCAATATCTGGGCTAGTCACACTTTCTCAGTCCAACTCGCCTCACATGGTTGTTGTGGGGAAAATAGGAGAAGGAAGGTGTATTGGATATGTTATCCGGCCTGATTTATTTGTAGAAATAATAAAGGCAGGATATAACTAAATAACTAAATAATTTGAAATATCTTCAAAATTTCTCATCCTTTCCCACTAGTTCCTCTTTTCCCATTGGTTTCTTTCTTGTTCTATCCAGTCTTTTTTTTGCTTTCCTCTTAATTAAAGTCCAACTCCACCCCATTTCTGATCATCTTATATTTTCTTCAAGCATCCTTTCAAGCTCACATTTGATATAGTCCAAGTGAAACTGATTAACAATATACAGTAGCTGTAAAATTTGCACTTCAGATATTAAGATGTGTGCCAAGGGATTGTGGGCCCTAACTTCACAAAATTAAAAATGTTTCTTCTAAAGTACAAAAGGAGAGAACTACTGTACTGGATATTTTAAAGCATCAACTTTGTTTCAGGCTCACATGGAAGCCTAACTCATTAGAAAATAGCATTTCCACTGAAATTAGGATGACACTGGCTTTAGAGAATGAGACAAGCAGTAATTGTCCTCCAAATGTAAACTTTTTTCTCCTTGCTGTTGAAATTTGTAAATGTTATTAAAAACAGGCTGGCACTTTTAGATACAGTTTTCAGTTCCTATCAAGAAACTCATCTTGACTTTACATTTGAAGGAATATATTATGAAATATTCCTTTTTTAATAGAGGGGCAAACATAATAAAGAGCCTTAGTGAGTAAAAATGATTGTGTTTTAATTTTCTAATGTAAGCTGCCTGGGATTCTAGTTGCCAGGCAGGAAAGCAAAACTTCTATAAAACATCAAAAGACCAAGAGAAGAATTAGGAATCTTTAATTAAGCTATTTTATACCTGATATGGAACAATGAATAAACAATATCTGACTGTGAATTGATTTGCAACAACACAGTCCCTGTGTTTTTAGTGAATTAGGGGAAATGAATTAAAATTAATCTAATGAATTCAGTTTAGCATATCCAATCGTTAAAAAAACTAGAACAGAAATTAGTATCTATAGAATTTCATGCTGAAATAAAATGCTTGAAATTCTGCATTGTATAAAATATGGAAGTTTAAATCATTCAAAGAGTGGTATATATGTTCTAATATGCAATAACTGAACAATTGACAGTTTTAGAAGAGATATTTTACTCTATAGACAATTTATAAATGACAATTCATCAGTAGAATGATATTATATATTCAAGGAGACATGGAAAGGATTACGGTAATTCAGAATATACTTGCAAGATAAAAAGGGAATATGAGAGGAAAGTCACTACTAAAAATCTGGTGGGCAGATTTAAAAAAAAAAAAAGTCCAGAGGGCAAGTGCTATCTGACTTCATTGATCTGATTCTAAACTAAGGTGAGAGGTACTATTTTATTCATTCATTCATTCAATTTATATATTGCACTTATCACCTGGAGGCAACTCTGGGCAGCTAATATATACACAAACCTGAAATCTTTCTGCCTGTCAGAAGCTTTCAGGATATATCTAAGTTCCAAATGGAAGAATTTTATCGCAGGATCAGGAAAAAAAGAGGTTTGAGGAAATTTACACATTTCAATGGTGTACCAAAATCTTCCTTATGGAGAGACAGGGTAATTATTTTGATGATGGTGAGTAGCATAGAGTTCTTCCATATGCAAGGAAAACAATAGTGGTGCTACTTGTGAAAGACTATTTGGCCCCACAAACCCTTAGAAGAAAATTCAGTCATGGAAAAGAAATGCAGAATAACTGGATAAAATCCGTGCTGTTTAAATCTTTCTTCAGACCAACCTACATTATCATCTGTATTTGCTTTGCTTTGCTGCTTCACAGGTTACACAAATCATTGACAAGACACTAAGAGTGGGTGGCATGACAGTAGCAGGCTTTTACAAGAATTTCATATCTTATATTTACCATTTTTGAAAGATTGTTCTGTTTATTTCCCAACAGAAATGTGTTTTTTTTCAATAGAGGGAATAAAAAAACTCAGTATACTGTGGGTTTTATTTTATAGATGTCCAGCTCATGGACATCTCCTATGAATTTCTTACAACTATTATGTATCTGTACAATGCAAAGTCTACCTACATTATAATGGAGAAGTGTGCGTCACTATTGTGAGTAAGCAATAATTCTTGCCTTTACAGATTTAAACACGTATATTCCTAAAACCTGATGTTTCTCTGTATACTCAGTACATAGTGTTATGTAGGCAGAGTTTAAAATGATTGGTTGTTGTTGTAAAGTGTTTGAAATCATTGGTTGTAAAAGTGCAGGAAAACCCTGCACTTTGATTGGCTGGCAGCCGCGGCAGCCAGCTATATAAATAGCTGCCGCGGCTGAGCCATTCGGATGCGTTCTGAGCTGAAAGTCACAATAAAAAAAGAGCTGAAGCATTCCGCATCTTGTCTCTCCAAGCAAACTTAACACTGGTGACGAAGGTGGGATTTTCCCAAGGAGAAGGCAATGCAGAACGCAGAAGAGCGAGATGGCTGCGCTGAACACCCCCCCAGCCCCGTTCGATCCAAAGAATGAAGACTGGGAGTCATATGCAGATCAGTTTCAGATGTATTAAGAAGGAAATGATCTGGCCTCCATTTCTGAGCAATGGAAGAGAGCGGTTTTCCTTACTTATTGCTGTCCTGCAGTCTTCAAGAGGGTGAAGGCATTGGCTGCCCCAGCAAACGTGAAGGGAATGGCATGGTCTGATCTGGAAAGACTTTTAAAGGCACACTACATGCCCCAAGTATCGTGCCTCATTAGGATACACGAGTTTTATCGCCACATCAGGAGAAGACGAAAGCATCAGTGACTTCGTGGCAAGTTTAAGGAACATTGGGGTGTGGTTCAGCGCTTTAGAGGAGGCCATGCACGATCGTTTTGTATTGGGCCTTAAAGACAAGGTCTTGCAGAGCAAATTACTTATGAAACCAAAATTAGCTGAAAGAAGCCATAGATGAAGCAACCTCAGCAGAAGCCACCAAACCTCAGCAGCAGCCATGAGAAAGATGAACAAGACTACGGGCCATTCTGATGGTGAAAAGACCACCACAGCTCATTTTGATGAACTTAAATCTGAGTCAGAATACAGTGGAGAAGAAGAAGGAATTAACAGACTCAGAATGGAGGAAACGCAACGACCTGGGAAGAAAGAGGTGAGATTTCCGTTGCATAGGTGTGGGGAAACCACCCCACTGAATGCAAATTCCTGGATGCCATTTGCCTGCTAGAAAAAAGAGGGCACATTGCAAGAGTCTGCAAATCATCCAGAACTCCATCAAACAGAAGGAAGTTTGTTGCAAACAACAAAGACAGAGAAGTCAAACCAAACAACACCAGCGAAAATGGGGCAGCACAGAAGCAAATGGAAAAATGAAACTCATCAAACAGTAACTATTGGTCATTCCTCTTCATTAAATAATAGGAAAGTGCATGTCAAGGTACTTATTGAGGGAAGATCTTGCCAAATGGAAGTGGACTCAGGTTCATACTATCCATGGTGTCATGGGACACTATTCAAAGACTAATACCAGACATTCAAAAGTCTCATTTCAAAACAAGCACTAACTCTTAAAGACTACCAAGGGAACAAGATTCCAGTAGTTGGAACAAGAGAATTCAACATGAAATTCAAAGGCCACATCAAACGCCTACCACTGACCATCGTGAGATAAAGATCACCCAAGTTTGCTGGGACTGGAGTGGTTCAACCCGCTGGGCATCGAAGTAACTGGCATCAATCACGCAACACTGATTGGGAAGAATCATTGAAGTCTGAGTTTCCAGAGGTCTTCAGCGACGGATTAGGCAAGTACTTAGGGACCCCATCACTTTTAACCTAGATCCCAAGGTACAACCAATCCATTTAAAACCCAGGAGGGTACCATTTGCTTTGAAGGAAAAAATCGATGAACAATTAGATAAACTAATAGCCCAAGGGTACTAGAGCCACAGACCACTCCAGGTGGGAGACACCCATAGTCACGCCAGTCAAGGCTGACGGTTCTGAGAATCTGCAGGGATTACAAGGGACATTGAACCAGGTGCTACAACAGAGAAGCATATCCGGTTCCAGTGGTTCATCATTTATTACATTCTCTTGGCGGGGCACAGTCTTCGCCAAACTGGACCTGGCCCAAGCATACCAGCAGTTAACAGTAGATGATTTAACTGCAGAAGCTCAAACCATTGTAACCCATTGGGGTGCATTCAAATGCAAGAGGTTACAATTCGGAGTGTGGCGCAGGCATATTTCAAAGCCTTATGGAGAGGATGCTACAAGGGTTACCTGGGGTGGTGCCTTATTTTGATGACGTTTAATCTCTGCTGAGAATGACACCTCAATTACATGAGAAACTCAGAGAAGTCCTGACCAGGTTCAAAAAAGCAGGGTTAAAAGTAAAAAGAAAAGTGTACACAAAGAACTGACAAAGTAGAATTCTTGGGATATATGATTGATAAACAGGGCACCCCACAGAAGCCAAGGTCCAGGCAATCAAAGAAGCCCCAGATGCAAAACTGACTTGCAAGCATTCCTGGGACTTGTTAATTTCTACCATATGTTTCTACCTCAGAAAGCAACCATTGCAGAACCCTTACATAGATTACTGGATAAAAATCTGCATGGGTTTGGGGCAGAAGAGTCTGCATTTATCAATATCAAAAGACTAATAACTTCTGATTGTGTCCTGATACGGTTTTCTGAGAATTTACCTGTAGTATTGACTTGTGATGCATCCCCTTTTGGAGTGGGGGTGTTGAGCCACATGCTTCCCAGTGGAAGGAAGCTCCCATTGCTTTTACTGCACTTTGACTAAAGCAGAGAGGAACTACATCAACTGGACAAAGAAGCTTTGGCACACTCGTAGCAGCAGTCAAGAAGTTCCACAATACATCTATGGGAGAAGATTCACCATTGTCACAGATCACAAACCACTGTTGGGCATTGTGGCAGGAGACAGACGCCAACCATCCTGTCACCAAGAATGCTGAGATGGACTGAATTTCTTGCTGCTTATTCATATAAACTCATCCGTGAGAAAAAGACATTGGGCATGCAGATGCTTTGAGTCTGCACTTCCTTTGCACACTGAGGACCCTGCTCCTGCAACTTACATTTTTTCTAGAGACTGTTGCCAAGCTCCCAGTCCATGCTGCTACAATTGCTAGAGAAACTGCCAAGGACACTGTATTGGCTCCTGTTGTAGGTTGGGTTAAAAAAGGTTGGCCACTACAAGATCTACCTCAGGGTTCCCAACCTTTCAAATCTAGGCAAACTGAAGTATCTGCCTTAAGGGGATGTATTCTGTGGGGTAACAGAGTGGTTATTCCTGCAAAACTTCAAAAAGAGGTCTTGGAAATGTTACATGAGGGTCACCCGGGTATTGTCAGAATGAAGGGATTGGCCAGGAGTAGTGGTGGCCAGGTATAGACAAAATGGTTGAAAACTGGGTTGCATCCTGTCCAAATTGCCAGGAAACAAGGCCTGTCCCACCTATCACCACCATACAGGAATGGGAATGTCCTAGGGGCCCCTCCAGGATTCATATTGATTTTGCTGGCCCTACCAGAGGCCACACCTTTCTCATTGTGGTAGATGCATACTCCAGATGGTTAGAGGTTATTCCCATGTCATCCACCACAGCTGAGGCTGTTATCAGACAGCTTAAGAAACTTTTTGTAATGCACGGCCTACCTGATGTGCTTGTTTCTGACAATGGTCCTCAATTTACTGCTAACCTTTTTGAATCTTATTTAGCACAGCAGGGTATCAGACACGACCTTACAGCCTGGGCATCCTTCACTAACACGGGCTGAACACATAATGCTTTACTAAAGAGAAACTCCAACAATTGGGTCCAGGGGACATCACTGAGAAAGTTGAAAAACTACTCAGTATCAACACATCACCTAACCCATCCACTAATTTAACTCCAGCCAAGCTTTTGATGGGTAGAAAACTCAGGTCTACCCTGGACCGCCTTCACCCCACTTACGCACCCAACGATTCCATTAGATTCCACTAGCAAATTCTCCTGGTTATTTTGTTTGTTTATGCTAAAACCTTGTAGGTGAACCTGTGGATTCCTGAGATAACCCAGGTTACAGGCCCCAGGTCTTACAGGGTTCAAATCGAGGATGGTGCCTTGTAGAGTAGGCATATAGACCAGTTACGGTCCAGACTGCCTCTGGAGCACGCCCTACTCTCTCTGGACATCCCCACAGCCTTTTCTAGGGGAAGGGGGAAATAATGAATGGGCAAGTAAGAATCAACCCCATGTGTAACGAGCTAACACGACAGGAACCATCCCAAACCCTGTCACAGTCCCAACAACCATTTTACAAATGGAGGATTGCACATCATTACCAGACTTAGAGGATAACACTGGGTTGGAAATAGATTGGGAGGAGACCAGGTTGTAGTAACCAAACAGGTTCTACCAGTACAAGAAATCCTAATAAGGAAATGTTGGCAGATACATTTCCTCACAAGGTGAGATTCCCAAAACACCTGAACCACGTAGGTCTCAACGTACCATAAGAGCCCCACCTATTTACAAGAGTATATTAGATAGATGGGGTTTGAGTATGGACCAAACCTAGTGGGGAGGTGTGTTATGTGCAGAGTTTGAAATGATTGGTTGTTGTTGTAAAGTGTTTGAAATCATTGGTTGTAAAAGTGCGGGAAAACCCTGCACTCTGATTGGTTGGCCGCAGCCGGTAAATAGCTGCCACGGCTGAGCCATTCGGGTCCGTTCTGAGCTGAAAGTCACAATAAAAAAAGAGCTGAAGCACTCCACGTCTTGTTTCTCCATGCAAACTTAACACATAGAGTTCTCCCACACCAATCCTTCCCAAAGTTCTTCCTTGGGGGTATTAGATTTCTCTCTGTTGGTGACTTCTGGATTCCACATTCACCCTTGGTCTTGACCACCAGCCCTGTCTGGCTTGCTAACAATGCCATCATATCTCTGAGCTGGTTCTGGATTTCTAAAGCCAGACTGAACAATTGACATTTTCTTCCATAAAATATTCTAACCTAAGCTGATGATCCTGAATGCTATTTTGCTAGCATGTGAAATTAGGAATATTACATTATAATTTGCACACTCCTTTCTTATGTATTAGTATTCATACTGTTTAAGATTATCATACAGGGAATTTATATTACAAACATTTCTAACTTTTTCTTCTAGTACTTTACTATTTCTATTTTTTTAATGTGTTTCATTCATAAATCTCTAAGATTTTCTTTGTTTTCTATCTCTATTAATAAACTGTTTATGGTTATTGCCTCCTGCTTTCTATAGGAAAGTTCTCTTAATTTTCAAAGCTCGGCAGGCTTGGGGGTATTTGCTCCCTATGCCAAGTATACCATCCCTGTCAGTTCTTCAGTTTAACTAACTTGACCAATACTTTCCAGATGTTTTTTTTCTTCTGTTACCTTTGATCCTGTTCTTCTCTTTGGGATCTTTAGCCACTGATCGCTGAACAGCTGTAGCCTCTTTCTGGAAGCCTTTGAATCTTCCTTTTGGGATCATCCTAACCATCCTGCCGTCTATCGCACAAGCATACTGTATTGAAGTTCCTTATCTGAATAACAACAGTTCCACGATCTCCCATGAAGCTCGACTTCCACTTATCCCTAAATAACAGTGAAAAACTTCCTAATGGCAGCTTGTCTCCTTTTCCAGTTCCTTCTCTCAAATTCTAGAAAGTTAAAGAAGAATTCTATGGGTTCAAATAATTCAGGTTCTATATGAGCAGGATGGGTTTCCTGTGATTGGTAAGCCATCCTGTCATAATCTACTAGCATGTGTTGGGCTAGAGATTATTTGGGATAAGTGCTGCCCATACCTGAGTAAATTCTAGGAGACTGAGTTTTATATCACTAGTAGAAGAATGCAAGTGGACTCTACCACAAGCTTGGAAAAACATCTAACTAATTTACAGGTACTGATATTATCTCTGCAGCCAAACAACATGCAGACATTACACCTGCAGCATAAGAGACAAGGTTTCTAACCACAAGTAAGTAGTCCCATAAGATCACAAAAAGTAGTGGCTTGAAAAATTGGTTCACAGACAATTTACATTAGCAATTGACCTCTTTAAGAGAAACCATGGTACCAAAGCACTGTCTATTAAAGAAAATGCAAACACACTATATGGAATTTTCTTTTAAAAACCCATTAAAATCCCAAACAATCTGGCATAATATCCACATATCTGTTAACAAGACATTGCTTATTCACCTAAGGAGGAAATTTTTTTCTGTAGGATTTATAATATTGTCTTATGCTGCCCTATCTTTAAGATACAACTACCAGTGAAAATGTGGGCTCCATTATAGAATGAATAATTAGATGAGTAGATCACATTCTAAATACACTGCAAAATTTCAGCATAAATGCATGTAGTTTGCCCTTACTACCCATAATTTTGGAATCATGATTTTTTGAAAGTTAACAATGTCAAGCCTCAGACATACGATATTAAGTTTTTTTCACAGTGGATACATTTATTTGGCTGAATATTTGTTTTCTCTTGGTTTTGTTTACTGGATTGTTGATTAACTGTGACATGAAATATTCAAGTCAGCAGACACAATAATGGTAAATAAAATTTGTGAGTTGGGTGGCCATAGAATAATTCACATAAATAAATAAACAAAAAATAATAATCAGTCATTTTAACAGTTATTTAAAGCTACGTTCAGTAGGCTTTGTGTTGTCCTCTCCAGATATTGCCATATAGATAAATAAGTTAGTATTGCTTCAAAATGGAATCTTCCCAAGCAAGTGAGAATCATTCTTTTATACTCAACTGTAGGAATAAATAAAGATGTCATGTCATATTTTCCTCATTAATAATTTTTGTTAGCAAAGTTAATTAGAAAATGAGCATGTCAACATCCATCTATCAAAGATAATTTGAATATATTTACATGGGAATGTATCCTGCTAAAGTAAATTTACCTAGATTATTGTAATACATGATATATCAGACTGCCTTTAAAGTGTTTTGAAAACCACAGTTTTCAACAGCAAGACTACTAAGTAGGAGTAAATGATCTAACCAGTACTAACCAGTACTTTGTTATATATGTATTGCTGATAAGTTCTGGACCTGTTTCAAGAATAGCTATTAATTTTTAATATCTAAATGATTAGGAACCAGGTGATTTGAAAGATCTGTTTGTTTACATTGTTATTGTTGTTTGTTGCACAGTCAACTAGATGTTTAGACTAGATTTGGCATTTTTATCCACTCATCAAGACCTTCTCAAAGACTGGGATAGGCAGATGTGGATGTTTGATGGTGTCACAGGATGTAAGCTGTTCCAAGTAAAGCTGCCTTTTGCAATTGATTGAAGCCTGTTCAGTATCTTTCATTTTTAGCCAATACTTCATGCTGAGAATTGCATCTCTGTATCTCAACACTCTACTATTATAATTAATCCAATGATGCTAAGTTATGGAAACCTAAACAAGATGCCTGCCACTTCCCGTCGTAATAGTCACAAGCATTCTGAAGAATCAAAATGCTGGGTGTATGCCCCATTCTTCTACAAAGAAAGGTGATGCATCTTATTGATAAATTGATTTGATAGCATGCCAACTCTGATGCTGAAGAAATCTGAGCCTTTACCAACTATCTAATGATGTTGTGGTTTTTAAGCAGAGCAAAGCAAAGTTGGCTTCTGCTGCCTGTCTTGTGATGCAGGAAATAAATGATATCTTAAAAGAACATCGATTAGAAAAATGACTTTGTGCCCTTGAGTTATAGCCAGATCCTGAGTCTCTCTGTATAATTGCTGATGGATAACAACTGATGCAAAAGGAATGAATAAGCTCCTGGAATAATGTTGCACAGCATTTAAGTATGCTCCAGGGATATCATTCTGTCTAGAATTGCCCAGCAAATGATTTGTAAAATAAGAGTGTTTACAGGTATCCTTTACATTACTGTACAATTTAAGAACATGATCCTTTTCCTGACATTTAAAAAATAACAGTGAATCTTAAGGAAATGATAAAGTGATATGATCAGCCGCCAGAATTTTGGGTCAGATAGAATATCATGGACAATCAAGAAAACGAGCCAACAGATCATCACACAAATCACCCCACAGTAATCACTTGAGGCACGAATGATCAGGCTCCAATTATTTTACTTTGGACATATTATGCAAATATACAGCTCTATGGAAAAGGTTCTAATGCAGTGAAGGTAAAAAGAAAGAGAAGAAAAGGATAACAAGCTGCAAAGCAAATGGACTCTGTTTCAGTGGTGATGAGTGCACCATTGGCGGATATGATTAGGGATAGATTAGGATGGAGAAATTGTGACATGGTGATAACTCAATACTTTGTCTTACTTACCATGACCCTTAATTAGTGCACCTCACTGCTTTTTTATTTCTCCTGAGCTAAGAAAGTAAATAGCTTTCCTTTCTATGATTAGGCCATTGAAGACATGTTTTCATTCACCCCTCCCCTTCTATAAACTCCTCCTAGGACACCTTTCTACCTCACGGGTATCAAAGTTACTGTGACACATTGCCATCACCTGACATATCATGATGTTTTTTTCCCTTCATGGAGCTGGGGTGAGCATGGCCTCCACGTGATGCATCCGACCCACAGGTCACCAGTTTGACACACCTATTGTGGAAGAAGGAAGGAAGTAACTGAAGTACTACCATTATTGGCCTAGAAGAGGGCAGAACCCCCATGAATTTCAACTGGGAAAAGAAAAATAAAGTAATTGTTCAAAGTTTCACAGCTTTACACTATTCCACTAGTTAAAGTTTGGGGGGGGGAAGCCCAGCACTCACTGATTCATCAAGGAAATCAAGAAAAAAGGAATATGTTCACAGGTTGTGGTCCTTTCAACCTATTAACTAAGAAAAAATGGTCTGTGGATGCAGTCAATAGTGAATGGAAAGGACCAACTGTATTTGCCACAGAGCACAATTGCAGAGTGGAATGGAAGTATTTGCCTGAATGCAATGAATATCAAGTGAGCTAGATAGTATCATCTATTCTAACACAACAACAATAAAAAAGTACTTTTGACAAATAGCAGAAAAATATGAGTCATGGATTGGGCATGAGTAGAGGCTGATATCATTAATTCTCAAGAAACAATTAATGGTTTATACTTGTACTGAGACAACTTGTTTGAGTATAAGCCAATCAAACTAATATTGGGAACCCCTCAAAAATGTATTTTAATGCATTCAGAAAGTAGAATGGAAGTATCTTAAAATGTATCAAAAATCAGAATAAATATAAATGTATTCTGTTTTTCATATAGTACCTGTAAAATGTAGAATTGCATCATTCCTCTTTTTCCCACATTGCGCTTCCTAGAGGAAGTAGGGAAATTCTACATAAACAATACATCACTTCTACCCCAAAATGTAAATATAGCAGTGATATAACTGTTAAATGGAAGAACATCTGATGTCTGCAGTGATCTTCATATTGCAGAAATTACCTAAACATCTTTTGTCTAAGACAGTGTTGGACTTCAGAGTTTGGTAACCAGGGATTAGAGAACAGATTTCCAGACATTTTGCTGGCAACTGTAGTTTGGTATTTTCAGAAGCAAAGTGCTAAGTAACTAAGCAGGGACTGACGGGATACCTGTCTTTGTAGCTAAGTATTATCCTGATTATAAAGAGGAGCTTAGTCAGTTGTCTGTTATCTGCTTTGCCTGTGAAGATGGCAGATAAAATCACAGGTGAAACATCAGGAAATCTGTTCTTTAGCCCATGATCATTAAATCCCCAAGCCTAACACTGCCCAACAGATATGTGTTACAAAATCCCACACCAGTACCGTGTTTCCCCGAAAATAAGACCTACCCCGAAAGTAAGACCTAGCACTATTTTCTAAACCTGCCCTAATATAAGACGTACCCCGAAAATAAGACCTAGTGTAAATCTCCAGTTCCAGGAAGACTTTTCAGGGAGCAACCGTGCACCTGCGAAACACCCCCCCTACACACTCACACCCACTATTTGGCACCATAAATATATAAGACCTACCCCGAAAATAAGACCTAGTGTGTTTTTGGGAGCCAAAAAAAATATAAGACAGTGTCTTATTTTCGGGGAAACACGGTATATATTTTGGGTACTTTTCACATTTAGGGCCATACTCAAAAGATTTTTTTTTAAGTGTATGTCCACCTAAATACAAAGAGCACTGATTTATAAGACTGTAAGTTTAAAAACATCTGTATCATGTAGGAAACATGCATTTCATTCTACCAGATATCAGGATCATTTATATTTTCTGTCATGTATACATTTAGATACCAAACTGGATGTGCTGCCATATGCTGTACAGAGTGGACTCATACAAGGGAAGCAGAGTTGCAGATGGACAAAAGTTGGAATGAATTGTGGCAATAGACACAAACTGCCAAACACACTTTCTTCAATACGTTTGACATCATCACCAATTTTAGCTTAGGGTAGAACAACTCACACAAAGCCCAGAGCACTTTACAATTTGGCTCTGTGAAAGCTTTTTGCAACAAGATATTCTGGCAAAGGACCTTGACCCAAAATTAGATGTTGCAACACTAAGTGCTTGTCAATGTTTAATTTCCTGTGGGAACTGCAGCAAAAGTCTAAATAATTAGCATTATGATCTGACCATTTGAATCATTATACTGTGGCATATGTTATTACTAGCACACCTACGGAGCATTTGCCTTATAGCTTCATTTTTCTAAAAGTAGAAACTGCTATTTTGCCACTGAAGAACTTTTATTTTTTGAGCCAATGCACAGAAATTTATACATCCTTCTGCATTATGTTGATGTCCTTCAAATTGTCAAGTACGTAATCAAGCCCACAGTCACATTAAAGGTGCAATTTCAAGGGAGAAAGAGAAAATATTAAAACTTCATTTTGAATATACCAATATTACAGTTCTTAATCCCATGCTAGTGCTCTTTGATCTATGGCAATTGAATAATTTATCACATATTGTATCTTGTATGGCCGTGTCCTTTTGCTGTGATGTTGCTGAGTTTCACAGCTAGGGAAATGACTGTGGCAACAAGGAATGCTATGGCAACAGCATTCCTTGTCTTCCTAGTAGCTGCTGTGTGTTTTCTCTCACAAGACAAGAGTTGGATTTAGAAGTAGCAAACCAGATTTCATACACATTTGGGATCAAGGCACTGCTGACTATTCAGTGCTAATTAAGCTACTTAGCAGTGATTTGAATGTTGCTGATGGAATGTCTATCCTGCTGCGAGCCCTGACCTATTTGGCACTTGATATCTAAACAACTCCACGCTTCTTTATCTTCAACCTATTTTTCTGGCCTTACTGCTTACATGAGAATCAGACTTAATAAAGAATTGGATTATGAGAATGGAAAAGCTAGAATATTTCATGCATTCATTCACAAGGAATACTCAGCACTTATGTAAAAAAAAGTCTTCAAGATTTAATTCATTTAGTTAACTTTGTGAGCCAGAATGGGACAACTCGCCATGGGTAACTCGCTGTGGTACAACTCACCATCGAGCAATTCAACAAATACAAAAGTTAAATGAATTTCGACAGAACTGTGGTCAATAGTAATAAAATAAAGTCAACCCAGAAATACAGGAGTTTCAATCATTTCAATGAAAACGTGGTCACCAATAATAAAAGTGCTTGAATGAAACAATTAATACAGCATTGAATTTTCCCATGGTAAGCTGTCCAGTGACAAGATGGCTGCAGTGAATTGACTGTGGTGATTTGGCCATGAGAGCCAATTTGGTATAATGGTTAAGGCACCAAACTAGAAAACCAATGAGCTTGTGTTCTAATCCTGCCTAACTGAGGTGCCTGGGAATTTTAAATTGAACTATAGTATTCTGAACCTGTCATAACAGCCAAACAAAACAGTTTATCTTAATAATCTTCTAAAGGTAGTTTACTTCTAATTTTTAGCCCCTCTACTTTACCTAGAAAATCCATACAGAGGGCCATAATAATCTACATTCTGAGGATAAATGTGATTCTGATTCTTATATTATAGACTTAGTATAGCTACCGTGTTTCCCCGAAAATAAGACACTGTCTTATATTTTTTTTGGCTCCCAAAAACACACTAGGTCTTATTTTCGGGGTAGGTCTTATATATTTATGGTGCCAAATAGTGGGTGTGAGTGTGTAGGGGGGGTGTTTCGCAGGTGCACGGTTGCTCCCTGAAAAGTCTTCCTGGAACTGGAGATTTACACTAGGTCTTATTTTCGGGGTAGGTCTTATATTAGGGCAGGTTTAGAAAATAGTGCTAGGTCTTACTTTCGGGGTAGGTCTTATTTTCGGGGAAACACGGTAGTTGTTGGAAGTGCAGTTTATGAACACTGATTTCATAGTTTATGAACACTGGTTTTCATAAATGAAAGCTACTTCTACTATCCCTCCTGGTTAGATAGCAATATTCCCACAAAGCTAGGACAATTGACATTTATATATAATCCCTATTTTCATTTGTTCAACTCTTTTAATACTCTTCTATATCTATACCTTTCTATGTTCCATTATTTATAGTAACTTCTTTGCTTTCTTCTTATTGTCATACTCCATTATCTCATTCAGGATACTATAATGAAAATTTTGCATGTATTGCATATGAATTCATTGTGGTTATTTCCAGTTTCTATTGCCTTCATGCCCCCCTGATCCTTTTCTTGGCCAATATTATAAAGTGATTGCTTGGGCTCATATTCATATAGTTTAGTAAGTCAGCCTTTTCCAATTAGAACTCTTTTCAAATACATGTAGATTAGTTTCTAGAATTTTCAATGATTACTATGCTAGCTGAAAATTTCTGAGATGTTGATTCTATACCTCTGAAGTGCAGATCAGGTAGGATAGGCTACATTAAACCAATATTTATTTAATAATTGTTTACTTGATGCACCACACTGTAAGCCACAGAAAACTACACTGTGGCTGTAGAGCAATGCTGAACCATACAATTTGTTCCTGCCACTACTTACTAGTAAACTGTAAATCTGTTGGGCAGCCTTCTCAAAATGGGGCATCTCCAGATATATATAACCTATTTAAGGTTACCTAGAATTTTCATAATTTAAGACTACAAATCCAGGATGGAAACATTCAGATGACTGGTTGGTAGCAATTAATCCATCAAATATATGTAAACTTTATCACAGCTAAAAATCTTAATTTGACCATTTCAACATTCAACATGAAAAGGTTTTTAGTGTTTTCTAAGAAAGATATGCAGACACACTGCAAATGGAAAATACACAATCTAACCCAGGAGTATCAAACTCAATTTCATTGAGGGCTACATCAGGGTTGTGTTTGACCTTGAGGAGCTGGGGTGGGAGTGGCCAGCATGACATTATGTGTTGGGGATGCCTGTGCATCCATTATCATAATGGAGCCTGAGCTCCATTATCAGCTGCAACAGCCTCCTGAATCCTCTGTCAGTGAAAACAGCACTTGGGAGACCACACACAGCCCTCATGAGCTACATTTTTGCTGGCAGAGGCACTGTGGGCTGGTCCTTTGCTATTTCCAGGGCAGCCACATAGGCCACATCTAAGCACCCTGCTGGCCAGATCCAGCCCATGGGCCTTCAGTTTGACACCACTGATCTAACCAATCCAATTATGGATTGATAGTTCTACAAGTATACATGCTGTATTATAATCAGGAACTTTTTATAATGATAATTATTATTGATTAAATATAAAAAATGATTTTTTCAAGATATATCCATATCTTATTTTTCAAGATAAGTCCATATCAAAACATAGACAGACAGATAGACAGACCCATTTCTCTAATAATTTGGAAGTTTAAACATATGGTTTAAAATATGCTACATTGATAGTGAAGTCAATGGAGATAGATCTCTATAATTCAGACAATAAGGAAACAAATTTACATTTGTGAAAAAAAATCTACACACAAAATAGTCTGCAATGTTTATTGCCACTGTAGAATTTGGTAAACATCTACAACCTCCGACCGTATTGTGGTATAGCCTGCAAATCCACTAAAACAGGAGGGTCAAACTGGTGGCCCATGGACCGAATGCATCATGTGCAGGCCATGCCCACCACAGCTCCGTGAAGGGAAAAAACACTGTGAAAAGTCATGTGATGACAATGTGATGCAGCGACTTTGACACCCATGCACTAAATAATCAGCAAAATTCTGAGGTTTTGTCATTATTATTGCTTTAGGGAATGCAAACTGTGAATTAATGTTTGGTTAGCAAAAAAAAGACATGAAAATATGTACTGTTTCTACACTGCAAAATTGTTGTCTTCTTCTCAATTGGGAATTTTTGAAAAAGCTAATTCATAAGTAGTTTGTTCATTTAACATATTTTTATCCAACTTGTCCATCAACAGCTAACAACTGCATTGTAATTCTGACAATGAAGTTATATGCCATTAGACAAAGAATAAGTTCCATACTTGCATTTTAGATCAGTTCATAAGCAATGATGCACCTGAACACACATATATTTAGTTTTGCACTAGGAATTGTGGGAAAAGTGTAGAAAAGCCAAGAAACATAGTTCATTGGGCAAAAAACAAAATAGGAGTCAAGAGGATAAATAAAGAGGCTAATTGTTCTTTCAGATGAAGGTCTCCAGGTCAAGCTTTTTTTTCTAGTCTGATGCATATTAAAATTATTAGAAGAGATGGCTACAGAAGTGCCAAAAATCAGGATAATGCCCACAGGTTGCTTTGCAAGTTTACTAGGTCACAGAGACTTTCTAGGATTGCAACTGAGAGTATAGCAGTGGGAGAAGAAAGGATATGTGATGGTAGTGGATAGTACTCTTATATTTGTAGAACAAAAGCACTAATACTAAGTATTCAGATTTCTATTTTTTAGTTTTATTTATTTTTTTGTCAATTTGTATTTTCTACTTAAAAGCCAGCAAGATCGTAAGACGGTATAAGAAGCATTAAATATATTTCTACTAGGAGAAGAGTTTTCGGTTTTGGTCAGTCCAGATGAAATTTTACAGAATGAGTGGTTTGGCAGAGAAGAAGGTAAAACACAACTTAACTTCACAATCACCTACTGTACTTGGATGGATAATAACAGTTTTGGTGTGCTTGCATTACATATGAACTATTTCATCAAACAGTGTTTGTTGAAATTTCTTCCCGCACTTTTAAGAGAGAATAGTGTATGATAATATAGCATTTTAGGGTGCATAGTCCATTCCTATGTAGAGATGCTGCTTTGCAAATATTTTCCCAGGTTCTTTCATCTTTTATGATGTTACTTCACCACCATTATTAGAATGTGCTTTATCTATAAGCAGAATCTCAGTGATGTCATATCATTGAGATTGTGAACAAGATTGTTCATTTGCATACTTTCATATGAGAAGCTGAGTAAATCAAATATGTACAGGAAAACAGATAGGCTTCTACTGCAATAGCTTCTTATAGCAGTAAAATATACACTGCCTTACATATTTATTTTTCATATTTATTTATTATATTTTTATCAGTAACTACAGTATATCCATATACTGTACATATAGACCATTAGGATAAGTATGTAATCTGAATACATAGTAATTTTTATATTGGATGAACATACAAATTAAAATTAAAATATTGGAAAATTAATTTTTATATATATTTTAAGAACTTGAAAAGGACCATGGGATTCAAGAAAATTAATAAAACAATGCTACTACAATAGAAAGATCCTTGGAATAACTTACTATCTTGTGTGCTGAACCATACAATAATCACTATGACTTGTAAAGTTTATTTTATGATTCAGCATGTTTATTTATTTTTTATTTATTTGATTTGTCAATCACTTATAAAATAGTAAGTATAAGTATAAACATGAGTAAGAATACAGAAAATAGGTATGATTAAATGGGGACAATAGGACAGGGACAGGAGGCACGATGGTGCACTTATGCACACCCCTATGAACCTGGCTAATAGGTTTATATTAAGATAATAAAACAGGCTTGATCTTTTCTGAAAGATCTGTGTCTTTGAATTAGGCAAGTGTACTAATTTATTTAGCTTATTTCCACTTATTTCACTGTTTGGAATATTCCTTTCATACCAAATGATGCAATAAGTAGGAATTGTTTAAGGAAAGAACAAGAACAAACGAATAGACAACAAACCTAATATAATTAGAATATTTAATTGATTACTTCTTCCAGAATGCTTTTTGGCTAGTATGTATTCCAATGTATTCCAATGCTATCTAGCAATCAATACCTAGAAGATTGTTCAACGGATTTTCCTCTTCACAAAATAGATGTTTGGTATATTACTTTTACTGCCTGTTGTTTTACTGGACACTTTTAATAATTGCAAAATAGTAGTGTTGATGCCTGCAGTCAATAAGTTAGCATTGTATTAACCCATTGTTGAAATTTACAGAATTTTTCAAGATAATCTATTTTCTAGACTACTCAAAACTAAAAAAATCTATAGCATGAATAATATTAGTAAATGTCTTCTGAATTAATACTTACTCAAAAACTGCTGTTCTGCATGATTAATTCCTGTTACACATTTAAATTGGCATCCACTTGGGATAGTTGTATAATAACTTAAATGAGAAAACTTTGCACAGTATAATAATCATAATGTTTCAGTATGGTTATAATTGACATACATTTTACATACATTAGAATGATGTTTACCTGAAAAAGACAAATCAAGAAAACCGGCTGCCATCTGAAATTCAAATCTTTATTGAACTTCTTCCAAAGAACTTTCACTCCTCACTTTACAAGCCGTGTTTCTGCTTCCTCTTCCTTTTTCCTGACACTGATAGCTTTATTGATTGTACAACACAAGAATTTTACCAGCTGGTTATTTGGCTGTGACTACATGTGCACAATTTTAAACTATGAAATATTTTTCAAATCTGGAAAGCAACTGATTAGGATGCTGTCTTGAGGTTCCTCATCAATTAGATAATTTATATGGTAAGTGAACCACTCTTACAGTTCCAACAGCCTCATTTCCATGGATTTAAGGATATACAGGACATCTTTAGGCAGCATGATCTAAAACAGTTGAAGTATGGGTGCAGTCTTAACTGGCTGGTCAGTATAATACTTTTGCATGACTTTTTCTGGAGAAGATTTGATCTGGATGTTTCCTTCCCACCCCCAAATCATGGAATCCTCAACTAATATCTTTTGTTCTAGCTTGTCATGCACTCAAGCCATGACCCCATCATTGTGTGATGAGAGTGAACAGAATTTCTATATTGTTAGTCTAGGTCCAGTGTTGATAGAGAGAATTCAGCTCTAGCTTCATAGGTTATATACTCTGATGTTATATACTCGATACAAGCTTCCTAATGCTTTTTAGAATGACAGAAAGTAGAGCACAGTGCTTTTGGTCAGGGAATGGTTTATAGAATAAATAGTGCTGTTCGTAATTAGCATGAGATTGTCAAGCCCTGTAAGTAGAACTGATAGACACCGGCTGTGTTCTGGTAGAAACTTATGTATTTAAGACTTTATCCAAATTCCATGAAGTGTTGAAACAATTTCCCATTGTAACCATTTTCATGTGCCTCATTCTTCATGCTATGGTTGGCTCCTGGAATTATTCAATTGTTCTTGTCTATCTTGGCTATCAAGCCCTAATTACCATCTTATCCTGTATTTGTCTTCTAGAATTCTGGAATTCTTGATCTTTTGCTTTGCCTTAACTATGTGTTTACTTAGCCCCTTGAATCTAATTATCCTGTGTGAACTCTTTTTTTATTAGATTAATGGCATTACTTTGTGATTTAAATTTACTATGTTGAGAGTTCGTTTTCATAACTTACAACTTTACAACTTAAGTCTTTTGTCCAGCACATTGATAATGCCTTCATCTCATTATCAGTCTATACCTAAAACTAAAAATATTGTTTTCCAGCTTCTCCTGATGTAGTTTTACTGGAATACAATCTAGCACATTTCACTAATCATTTGGATACTGACACTATTAGAAGTTGGGACGTACCAAGCTCCTACTGGCTACCTGAGGTTGCACATGCCTGCTACTTCCCTTCAATCATTTTCACATTGCCCTTTTGGCTCCTTTTGGCTTCAACTGCATGAAAAATTATCTGACCACTGCAGAGTGATCTGTCCATGGAATACTTATTATTTTCTACAATGCTTATCCATCCATATGAGGCCCCTTACAACCATAAGTTTAGTGCTGTTTGGAGATACTGATATTCCTATACTGCACAGGATTTAAACCAGGACAGAGAGTCAATTTTTGCCCAGTGTGTGCTGCTAATTCAGTTGCATTTTATTATTCCTGAGAACATATGCCTGAGACTACAACTATTAACCTGATCATTTAATACTTCCCACCAGAGGTGGTATTCAGCAGGTTCTGACCAGTTCGGGAGAACTGGTAGCAGAAATTTTGAGTAGTTCAGAGAACCGGTGGTAACCTTCCCCCAGGAGTGGGGTGGGAATGGAAATTTTACAGTATCCTTCCCCTGCCACGCCCACTAAGCTATACCATGTCCACCAAGCCACTTCCACAGAACCAGTAGTAAAAAAATTTGAATCCCACCACTGCTTCAATTTTTGAATTGAAAATTTTTTGAATCCCATCACTGGGATTCAACCAGTGTTACTACCGGTTCGGTGACTATGTTTTTCTGCGCGCGCATGTAAAAAAACTTTAAGCTGTGCCGCCCGAACAGCTGAAAAGCGCTGCATGCGCAGTGTTTGAAAAGCCTCTTTTTTCCTGCTTTTTCAACCTCAGTTGTGCCACGCAAAGCAGCTGAGGTTGAAAAAGCAGGCAATAAAGGACAGGTAAGAGCCCGGGCAGGCGGGTGGACCAAACAGCAGCAGACACAGAACCAGTTCGGTGTCTGCTGCTCTTCAGAGCTACCAGTTCTTTAGAAGTGGGCAGAACCAGTAGCATCCCACCCCTGTTCCCACACCAATTCTCACAACTATACCATAGATATCTATGTTGGCCTTAGTGAGGTAGAGTCCATTGTGACTATCACAATTTTAAGCTTCTAGAAGTTTGTTCTCCATGGCCATTTATTGCCTGCTTTCAGTGCTGCTGGCCATGAGTCCAAAACTTGACTGTTTGGACACTTTCTTCCAGCATTGTCATTCCTTTGAAACACTATTCATGAATGGACTTGATTGTTTCCTCCTACCATTCCCTTTCATGACCTTTACCCATCAATCAGCTATTTTTGAAGACAAGGTTAGCACTTTTTCAGAAGACCACTACATCCATGTTTAGAAATTACATTCATAAATAAAGACACAGAGGAAGAGTTCCTAGGAACACGAGAAGCACTTCCTCCAGCTTCCCTTGGTATTGTTTCCTATTAGTAACTTCAGGAGTAGTTAAACCTGCTCTTCTAAATATCCATTGAAATTCATTCATCCTGCCACATCCCATTAGGAAGAATGATTCAAAGTTGTTTTTCCACTGGCAGATGGCACTAACAGGAGGAGAAATGAAGCCAGGAAAATTGACCAATCCTTCTCCTTTACCTGGCAATTCCATTGGGAAGAAACTTCACATGAAGTTTTACACATGAAGCATTTAATAACAAATCAGTTCAGAATGTCTAGTGCTTTTTCTCTTTTAATTAACAGTCATGCTTTTAAACAACATTCTACTATATAGGTTAAAAGCAATTATATCTGTAATCATAGGTATTATTATTTGAACACTAACTGATCATTGTCCTGAACTGTTCTGGTCAGCTTGTCTTTGTTTCATGTTATACGATTTTCAAAAAACCTATTTTGCTAAGTTTAATCATTTTTCCATTGGGAATAACTTGGAACTGACAGCATGCTAACATTTCCCACAGCAATCCAGAGACTATAACTTCAGTATTCAGTGCCAAGGACATTGTGCTGTTCTAAGCAAAATCAAGAACATGATGCTCTTATAATTCACATGGAAGACCTACCATTTTTCCCTTCCAAAGTTGCGTTTTTGAAGAAATATGGCTGCCTGCCCATGCTTTTAAAAGTTATATATAATTTTTTTACAAGATAAAATAGTTCTATTGCAAGATACTAGAAAATTATATAAAATCAAGAAGTCTGAATAACCTTTCAGATTGCTTTGATTGGACAATATATATATATATATATATATATATATATATCTGAACAGCTTTATGAGACTCTATAGCCTAATCAAGGAAAAGATTTCACATATTTCCCACAAAATATATAAAGTCGTGCATTTAAAAAAATGTAATTAATTAGTAAAGTACTTCTATTCATTCCTTTGGATTTTAGAATGTGTTAATGGAAATATAAGTGAACCAGCATTATATCAATATGGAAAAAATCTAACTGATGATACACTGCAATTTTACATTACACTGATAGGTTGCAATCGTTGTTCATTGATAAGCAATGTTGTGCGTCACTAGCAGCTAGTAAGAATATGATTAAGAAAGCCTATTTAAAAGTGCATTGGTCAGCAAATTACAACAAGGCAAGTATGTTACAGTGGTGATGAAAATTTCACCCAGACATTAATTTCAAAAGAATATGAAATTTTTATTTATCCTTAACCATTGATGTAGGTAGCACAACATATAATTATTTCTCCATATAATAGTCATGTTTTATAAGAAATATATAGTATGCCACAGTGCTGAATGATGTGGGCTTCATTCAAATTTCCAGATTTACCTCAAACCCCTTAGCAGTTCTAGTGGGTCTAGAAAAAGAGAAAAACAATTTTCAATCTATGTCTTTGTTGCCCAAAGCTAGGTCTGTCCTATTTGTTATCTTATAATAATTGATGCCACTACTGGAGTTAAAGAACCATGAATAAAAAATCATTCTTTTGTAAACACAACATCTGTATGATTTGTAATCACCCCAAATGACTTCAAGGCAAAGATCAAAGACATTTGTTTGGAAAACTTCCAAGGATCACTGGCCAGTTTTCTGATCCTTTCCTATAATGGAGGCACATAAAAATAAGTAGTAAATAAACTAACACAGTTTATATTAATTTCACACATACACAAACATTTATAATTGTTTCTTAGGGGTTCTTGCAATACTTAGTTACCTTTTTTGTTACTCATATCTTATTTTCCATCCAAAGCAGTTTACCTGGGACTTCCCTTGATTTTATTTTCACAACAGCAACCAGGTAAAGTAGTAGACTTGAAATTGAGTGATTGGTCTAAAATCATCCACTTATCTTTCTATCCAAGAGTTAAGGTTTGGGTTGAACCTCAATCTTCTCTGTCCTAGTTCAATTCTGTAACCATTGCACCACACTGGCTCACAGAACCTTTGATTAGAGCAAAAATATTCAATTACCACTTGTGGTATTCTACTAAAATGACTAAGGAAAGATTCTTTTAAAAGAAAACAAAAGCTTATGTAGAGAAAATATCCCTTTCAATTTTCTGCAGTTTAAATAATATTCATAGTCTTTCTATTCCATCATTAGAAGTAGAACAATGAAATGTTGTGACAATTATATTTCTTAAATGGTAAATTTTTCAATGCTATTTTTAGCTTGAATGTACTTCACTTTTTAATGGATTACATAACTCTTTTAATTCACAGCATTGTGTGTTGGTGTGCTTATGGGTGGAGTTTTGTTTTGTTTCTGCTCCTTGCCTCCAAGTGCAGAAGCAAGAAATGACTTCTTAGAAGTGGAAGATTGGGAAAAAGTGGGTAAAGATTTAATAAGATTATTTTATTATCTTGCTTTTCTTAAGATGCTTGAAATCCTGTTGTGCATCTTCTAAAGGTAGACTTCATGCTTCTATGAGATGCTATATACACCATCCAGTGGTGTTGACTATTAGGAACCAAATATATAGAGTTTTCCATGATGATCGGATTCTAACAAAGTATTTCAGATCTTCCAATGGTGTACCCATTGCCACTATAACTGAGACCATCCACCTATTTGTGTCACTAGCAACACTTACTGTTGCTCATCCTCTTCCTTTCCTTACATCTTTTCCAATACTAAAGCTTTCTTCAGAGAGCTAGGTCTTTGTATAATGTGTCCTAAGAAGAATTGGAGCCTGGTAATATCAGTCTCAAATTAGAACTCTTGATAAATTTGGTTTATGATTCATTGGTTTGTTTTCTTGGCTTCCTTTGTGTTCTCAGAGGTCTTCTCCTACTTCTCTAAAGTTCAAAAGTTTTCTCCAACTTCAACAATTTGCACTGGGGGTTAAGAGGGCACTAATTTATCCATGCAGTTCCATTTGAATTAAAGGAGGATTTATTTTCTGAAAGTAGTGAAATTGTAAAAGTATTGGGGCCTAAATCATACCAGGTCATTCAGCATTGATAACTGTATCAGCAGTGCTAGAGAGTTAATCAGCAATGCTAGCTAGAGTAAAATGTTCAGGAGAAATAATCTTCATAATGAGAATAATAATAAAGATAATAAATCACTTTGACCTACTGATAAAATGGCACCAATATAATCCTAATGAATATTCACATTTTTAAAAGATTTTTATCTTCGATCCAAGTTTTGCTTTGTTGCTTTTTGGGTATTCATAACTCATAGCCAAATGAAGTTTCATATTTATCTGCAGCACTATTTACACTACTTTCTGTCCTACTATAAACAAAGGAAGAATAAACACCATCACATTGTTCAGCATAGCCTGATGTTATAAGATATGCTTACAAGGTTATCATAGCAATCAATAGAACACAGCCTTCAGACTTAATTCTAGAAAGAATAACACATAATTTCCTGTGTCTTGATCAAAGTACTTGCTTATGAGGATCCATAGCAAATACTTTATGCATGTTTCTGAAATGACAAGGTATGTCAGAAGCAACAGAATTAATTTGCTAAGATAAAGAATCCAAAGGAAAGACAGCACAATTAGGTAACTTAGGAGAAAAACAATGTGGTTTGGCATGGAAAGCCTTCTTAGTCTGTGTAGTCTATATGAGAGGAGAGGGAAAATAAAAGGATGGGACAATGTTGTATATATCTTGGAAAATATTACATTTAGTTCCTGAAAGCAGATTCTATGTCTAGTGATTAGATCTGAAACTATAACCTAAGTGGAAATTGAAGTATAAGTTTTGTATGTTTGATTATATTCAAATCTCTCTTCTCAATGACTGAATTCATCCATATGACTAAGCTGTTAACCCTAATAATGTGGATAAACTATGGTAATTTGGATTAACCTAACATGCTAATCAAAAAGCAAGTAAATTACAATTTAACAACATGGTATTGAACTCAAGCCTTGATACAAATCAAATAATTACCTCATTATATGCTCATAAATATAATCCAAGGAAAATGTACAATATTAAGCAACATTACAGTACAGTATTAAGCAACATTAACATTAATGCCAATTATGCTTCCTTAACTTTTTTTTTATTTTACTTTTCTCTCCTTATCAGGGATTAATTCAATAAATGACTGTAAAATATTGCCTCCAACATTTCTAAAACAAACATAGGTCATTATTAGCATTCCCCTTTAGCAGGTTTCTACTCCACAAGTCTTCTGATATGATGTGGGTTTTTATTAGCTTACACCGTTCCATTTTCAAATGTCTTCCATTAATCTTCAAGCTCTTTCTGAACATTTGGATATAAATCATCTTCTGTTCATATCACCTTTTAATATTCTTGAGCATTTAATTTTTTGTGGTGTTACTGCAAATACTTTTTTAACATTGCATGCGCTACTCTAGGGAACACTAGATTCCTAGAGCAGTGCATGAAATGTTTTAAAAAGTATTTGCTTTTTATGCTTTATTTAATACAATCTTCACCTTGACAGTCACAAAGAAAATAAATCATAGTATTGGTTGATCTGAATATTTTGCTTGACATGTGAAGCTGCCTAAACCACAGTGACTAAGTGTGTATGAATCACCCTTTTCCCCAGAAATCATATTGTTCATATTTTCTTGGTATCTTTATAATATTTATATTTAATTTATATATTAAGATAAAAAAGGAATCACCTTGCTTTTTGTCCAAAACATTGAAAAACAGCAATGAACAGGATTAGTACTCATGTTAAATCCTGCTTTCGCTGTCTTTTCAGCAACTTCTTGAAAACCACAGAAAGGGCACCGCAGACACGTATCAGTCAGGAATTTCAGCTGGTGTGATCTAGGAGGCTTTTTCTGCCACAGCCCCTACCCTTTGGAACAACTTCCCCACGACTTCCCCATCCTTCAGGAAGGGCTTTAAAATCTGGCTCTGCCAATTGGTATGGGGCCCTGATGGTGAAGGTGTAAGCTGTAGATGGTTGGTGTATTTAATTCACAAGGCATCACCCCTGTTCTGCACTGAACCTGGGGTTTTATAGTTTGTATTTTACCCTTTGCAATTTTAATTGTTTTTATACTTCTATTTTTACTACTTGGTAAACTGCTGAGAGGCACTTTGGGAGCCATGGTGGCTCAGTGGTTAAAATACAGTATTGCAGGCTAATTCCAGCAGTTTTTTTTTAAATTACATTTATATGTAATTTATAAGTTTGATCTTTACCCACTCACGTTTTATTCAGACTTCCATCCTTCTGTAAAACGAAGATCCAGATTGTTGGGGGAAATATGCTGACTCTGTAAAAGGCTTATAGAGGGCTGTAAAGCACTATGAAGCAATATGTAAGTCTAAATGCTATTACTATTGCTTTGGACAGAGAGATGGCTGACATAAATTTAATAAATAAATAAGCATGGACTGCAGTTGCTTGCTTGTTTGTCTATGCTAAACACTTTTGGACTGCAGATATGACGGAATCTCCAGTTAGAGAGATGGTGAAGTAAAGAGCTTACAATTCCTCCCTGAAGACATTATCTCCCTGTTCCCCAAAAATTGCAGTCAGTATGGTGAAATTTGTGTAACTTGAGCTAAGTAGCAACTCTGATCAGCTCATGGTGTCAGTCTAGTTCCTTGCACCTGACAGCAGTTCTTCATTTGTTCTTAGATTCATTTTTCCTTTGTGCCAAATATCTGCATTATTAATGCTGACAAAAGATAAAATGAATTTGTCTAGTATAGTTGAACAACCAAAGTCTCATCAGCATGATTTTTTTTGCAAGTTTCATAGCTATATAGAGGTTTGATCTTGGACTTTGTACCGCTAGCTTGATCATCCCCCCACCTCCCATTTTAGAAATGTGGTGATATTTGTGAAAAACATATCAGGAGGTTGCTTTTTTAAAATGAGTTTTTTAAAACAAAAACAAAAACTGGACAGCCAGTTTGATCTAGTAGTTTAGGAACAAAATTAGAAACCAGGAACTGTGAGTTCTAGTCTCTCCTTAGACATAGGCACAAAAGCTACCTAAATGAATCTGGGCTAATCAATCTGTCTCAGCCCAATCCACTTCATAGGGTTGTTGTTATGGAGAAAATAGTAGGAGGAAGGAGAACTAGATATGTTTATTGCCTTGAATTAAAAAAGCAATTTACATTTATTTGTTAGACATAGTCATTTAAAAATATTTTGTTATGGTTAAGACTCTCAAAAATTAGAGAAGCATGCTGATAAGACTAAGTAGTTTTGGCTTTATTTGGTCTATGAAAGTGTGTGAAAACATTTTAAAATTATTTGTTCAAAAATCTTGCTGATTTTTGTATTTGCTAATTGTTAAGTTTGCATGAAGAGACAGACGCAGAGTGCTTCAAGCTCTTTGTTTATTAGTGACTACAGCTCAGAATGAACCCACTTTGGCTGGGCTACGGCTGCTACTTATAGCCAGCAGCCGCAGTTGCCAGCCAATCAGAGTGCAGGGTTTTCCCGCACTTTTTAAACCAATCATTTCTTACATTTTACAAGAACAGTTCAAACTAAACAATGACTTTAAACCTGCATACATAACACCCCTCCCCACTAGGTTCAGTCCATACTCAAACCCCAGCCTATCTAATGTATTCTTTTAAATAGGTGGGGCTCTTACATGTACGTTGAGACCTACATGGTTCAGATGTTTTAAGGTTCTCACCTTGTGAGGGAGGAAATGTGTCTGCTGACATTTCCTTACTAGGACTTGTAGTAATGGTAGAACCTGTTTGGTTACTACAACCTGGTCTCTCCTCCCAATCCATCTCCAACCCAATGTCAGCACCTAAATCAGGTAATGATGTGCAATCTTCCATTTGTGAAAATGGTTGTTGGCATTGTGACAGGTTTGGGATGGTTCCTGTCGTGTTTATTACACATGGGGTTGATTCTTGCTTGTTCATTACACTCATGATCCTCCCCTTCCCCTAGAAGAGGTATTAGGTATGGGAACTAGAGAGGAACAATTGTGATGTTCCTGAGGTAATCTGGATCTAAGCTGATCAATGTGCCTGCTCCAGAGGACACCATCCTCTGTTTGTACCCTGTAAGATCGAGGGCCTGTGATTTGGGTTATCTCAGCAGGAATCCAAAGGTTCACCCATAAGGTTCTTAGCATAAACAGAATCACCCACAGTGAACGTGTGAACTTTGCTAGTGGAATCTAGTGGTGCATTGGGTGCGTAAGTGGGATGAAGGCGGTCAAGGGGAGACCTGAGTTTCCTACCCATCAACAACTCTGCTGGTGATAAGTTAGTTGATGGGTTAGGAGTGATATGCTGGACACTGAGAAGTTTTTCAACTCTCTCAGTGATATCCCTGGACCCAATTGCTGAAGTTTTTCCTTGGTAAATCGTACCATACGTTCAGCCCGGCCGTTAGCCGAAGGATGCCCAGGGGCTGTCAGGGCATGTCTGATACCCTGTTGTGCTAGATATGATTCAAAAGGTTGGATGTAAATTGAGGGCCATTGTCAGAAACAAGCACATCAGGTAACCTGTGAGTTACAAAAGCTTTTAAGCTGTTTGATGACAGCTTCAGTTGTGGTGGATGCCATAGGGATAACCTCTAGCCATTTGGAATATGCATCAACTATAATAAGGAAAGTGTGCCTCTGGTAGGGCCAGCAAAATCAATGTGAATCCTGGACCATGGGCCCCTAGGACATTCCCATTCCCGTGTGGGGGGAGAGGTGGGGCAGGCCTGACTACCTGACAGTTGGGACAAGATGCAACCCAGTTTTCAACCATTTTGTCAATACCTGGCCACCATACATAATTCCTGGCCAATCCCTTCATTCTGACAATACCTGGATGACCCTCATGTAACATTTCCAAAACCTCTCTTTGCAGTTTTGCAGGAATAACCACCCTGTTACCCCACAAAATACATCCTCTTAATACAGATAATTCAGTTTGCCTGGATTTAAAAGGTTGGGCAAGTTGAGGTAGATCTTGAAGAGGCCAACCTTTCTTAATCCAGCCTATAACAGGAGCCAATAAAGTGTCTTTGGCAGTCTCTCTGGCAATTTCAGCAGCGTGTACTGGAAGCTTGGCAACAGTTTCTAGGAAAAAGGTGTAAGTCTCAGGAGCAAAGTCCTGAGAAGGAAGTGGGCAGCGACTCAAAGCATCTGCATGCCCAATGTCTTTGCCAGGCCTGTGGATGAGTTTGTATGAATAAGCAGCAAGAAATTCAGTCCACCTCAGCATTCTTGGTGACAGGATAGTGGGAAGTAGGTTTGTCTCCTGCCACAATGCCTAACAGAGGTTTGTGATCTGTGACAATGGTAAATGTTCTCCCATATAAATACTCATGGAATTTCTTGACAGCTGCAACAATTGCCAAGGCTTCCTTGTGTAGTTGGCTGTAGTTCCTCTCTGCTTTGGTCAAGGTGCGAGAGTAAAATGCAATAGGAGCTTCCCTCCCACTGGGAAGCCTGTGGCTCAATACCCCCCCACACTCTAAAAGGGGATGCATCACAAGTCAGTACAACAGGCAAATTCTCAGAGAACTGTATCAGTACAGCATCAGACGTGATTAGTCTTTTAATATTGTTAAATGCAGATTGTTCTTTTCTGCCCCAGACCCAAACAGACTTTTTGTCTAATAATCTGTGCAGTGGTTCTGCAATGGTTGCCTTCTGAGGTAGGAACATGTGATAAAAGTTAATGAGTCCAAGGAAGGCTTGCAAATCTGTTTTACATTTTGGTCTAGGGGCTTCTTTCATTGCCTGAACCTTGGCATCTGTGGGTGGATACCATGCTTGTCAATCATATAGCCCAAGAACTCAACCTTGTCAGTTCTAAGAGTGCATTTTTCTTCCTTGACTTTTAACCCGCTTTTTGAATCTGGTAAGGACTTCTCTGAGTCTCTCTTGTAACTGAGTGTCATTTTCAGCAGAGATTAACACATCATCAAAGTAAGGTACTACCCTGGCAGTCCTTTGGAGCATCCTTTCCATAAGGCTTTGGAAGATGCCTGGTGCCACGCTTACTCCAAACTGTAACCTTTTACATTTGAAAGCACCTCTATGAGTCACAATGGTTTGGGCCTCTGCAGTGGCATCATCAACTGTTAATTGTTGATATGCCTGGGCCAGATCCAATTTGGCAAAGACTGTACCCCTGCCAAGTGAATGTAGTAAATGATGCACCACTGGAACTGGATATGCGCTCTGTTGAAGGCATGGTTCAATGTCCCCTTATAGTCTCCACAGATTCTCACTGACCCATCAGTCTTGACTGGTGTGACTATGGGTGTCTCCCACCTGGAGTGGTCAGTGGGCTCTAAAACTCCTATTAGTTTATCTAATTGTGCATCAATTTTTCCTTTAAGGCAAATGGGACCCTTCTGGGCTTTAAGCGAATTGGTGGCACCTTGGGATCTAGATTGAAAGTGATAGGGGTCCCCATATACTTGCCCAATCCGTCGCTGAAGACCTCTGGAAACTCAGACTTCAAGGCCTCTTCCCATTCAGTGTTGCTCACGTGATTAATGCCAGTCTCGATGCCTAGTGGATGAACCACTCAAGTCCCAGCAAGCTTGGGCCAATCCTTGTCCACGATGGTCAGGGCAAGCGTTTGGTGTGGTCTTTGAACTTCACATTGAATTCTCTTGTTCCAACTACTGGAATCTTGGTAGTCTTTAAGAGTCAGTGCTTGCTTCTTGAAATGCTTCTGAATGTTTGGGAGTAGTCTGTGAATAGTGTCCCATGACACCATAGATAAATATGAGCCTGAGTCCACTTCCATTTGGCAAGGCCTTCCTTCAATTAGTACCTTGACATGCACTTTTGTGTTATTGATAGAAGAAGAATGACCAATAGTTACTGTCTGATGAGTTTCATTCTTCCCCTTGCTTCTGTGCTCGCCCCATTTTCTCACTGAGGTTGTTGGGCTTGAATTCTTTGTCAGGAAACTTCCTTCTGTTGGGTGGAGCTCTGGATGATTTGCAGACTCTTGCTAGGTGTCCTCTTTTTTCACAATGGAGATGGTATCTAGGAACTTGCATTCAGTGCAGGGGTGGCTTCCCCCACAACCTCTGCAGTAGAAATCTTGCCTCTTTCTTCCCAGGTCTTTCTTTTTTCCGCTCCATTCTGAGTCTATAAATTCCTTCCTCCACCTCACTACAGTCTGACTCAGAATCTATTTGCTCACAATGAGTTGTTGTGGACTTTTCCACATCAGGATGGCTTGTGGTCTTGTTAATTTTCTTCATGGCTGCTGCTGAGGACTTGGTAGCTTCTGCTGAAGAGGCCTCTTCTATTGCTTCCTTCAGCGTGATCTTAGGTCTTAGTAATAACTTGCTCTGAAGCACCTTGTCTTTAAGGCCCAGAACAAATCGATCCGCATGATGGCCTCTTCTAAATTGTTAAATTCACATGCACCCCAATGTCTCTTAAACTTGCCATGAAGTCGTTTACGTTTTAGCTTTCCCCTTGATCCGATGGTAAAACTTCGTGTCTCTTAATGAGCGCGATACTTGTAGTGTAATGGGCTCTTAACAACCTTCTTCTAATGTCAAGGCCCATTATCTGGGTGCCTTCAGCAAGCCATCTCTCTCTTCTTCTGTTCCAGCGTTGCCTTCTTCTTCAGGGAGATCCCACCTTCGTCACCAGTGTTAAGTTTTCATGAAGAGACAGACGTGGAGTGTTTCAAGCTCTTTGTTTATTAGTGATTACAGCTCAGAATGAACCCACTTTGGCTGGGCTGCGGCTGCTACTTATAGCCAGCAGCCGCAGTTGCTGCCAATCAGAGTGCAGGGTTTTCCCGCACTTTTTAAACCAATCATTTCTTACATTTTACAAGAACAGTTCAAACTAAACCAATGACTTTAAACCTGCATACATAACACTAATATTTTTGGAAATTAGGAAAATGATACCAGATCATTTAGCCAATAGATAGTTTTGAAATGTTTGAATGGTAAAGCTTTTTTGAATGTCTACAGGTGTCTTATTACTGTTAATAACAGAGGAAGATGAGAGTTAATTTGGTCATTAGCTTTACTGTAAAGGATAAACACAGCAGGGAATTTGTTTTCAGTTTAATATATTCTATGATGGGCATCATGCTTAGGCCATAGTATAGTTTGTTTGGTTTGAGCTACATGTGTTGTATTACTCCAGTTGCTGTGGTTTACAAGCCATGAATTATGGTTTAACCTATTGTGTGACTCAGCCAACTGTGGTGTATTAACAAGTCATTAATAAACTATAGTTAAAATAATATGTGAATCCATTCATTACCATCCTGGGGCACATATGTAGATTTGAATTAAGAGATTATATAAAAAGGGAGCTACTTATTTGAATGTTTTCCTCTTAAAATCAACACACATCTTCAATCTACTTTCCAGTGCATCAAACTCAATATCGTTTTCCTTAAAGTATTCATTGCCTTAGAACCTAAATTCTCTCTGTATGCCAAGTTGAGCTCCCGATTTCTCAGTTACAGTGATTGGAAAAAGCAATACTTATTCAAACATATATTCTAAATTTTGCACATGATCTCTTCCAAAACTCAATCTTTTATAAATGATATGTACAGAATAATTTAACCAAAGAATATTTTACTACATGTATCTTTACATATTCCATTATTATTATTCATCTGTGATATCTATACAAGCAGAATAGAATAGAATAGAAGAGAAGAGAAGAGAAGAGAAGAGAAGAGGAAATGAACTTGGCCATTGAGATCCTGAGGTTAGAATTTTACATGATAAACTGGATTTTACAAGATAAACTGAAAACATGGAATTTATCCATCAGTGTTCGTGAAATGACGTACTCATTTAATATCTAGTTGGGAGGAAATATCCAAGAATAACCTCAGAACTATGTGTTAGAATTAAATTAATAACTTACTTAGCTTGCAACAAAAAAACCCTGCTTTTCTTCACAGAATTCATTTATATTCAAAGAAACATAATGCTAGCTGCTTAGTGTATGATTATTTCTAAGGCATTCAATATGTTCAATTACTGAAATAAAACAGGATTTATAAAGGAATATGATAATAATAAATATTTCAAAAGTAAGGTACCAACTCCTGCTATTATAACTCTGGAAGATTGGAATGTGCACATTGATGGCAAGTAAGAGATACACATTAGCTTAGAGGTTAAATTTCTAATCTACTGATTTAAAATAAACTTACAACCAAATGTAGAAAGGGCCAGGGTTAACCTTGTTATTTCACAGAATGAAGCCTCAGTCTCATCTGGTAACAAACACTGGTGGAAATGGAAAAGGACGAGAAAGTATGGCTGTGCGCAGCCAGGAGAGCTTGTGAACCTCAAAGTGAGGAGAAATACTGGGTTGTGAGTAGCCCTGTCAATTATTATCTCACAGTCAGTTTTGTATGGGTAATGGAAAAAGACATGATTTTTATTCTTTGCCTTAAATAGCACAGCGCTGTGAATGGGGCTAAACTCTTAAATCCTACTGAATTATCAAGTGAAGTTAGCACTTTTGTTTCTGTTGCTGGAAGGAAATTGTATTCAAGTTTTCTCTGAGGAATGAACTTTGAAACAGGATCAATTTCCAGATATATCAGCTGAGCCGATATATATGGTACTTCTCAAATAGGAATGTGTTTCAAACGAAGAGTTCATTCACTTTTTATACACTTCTACATAAACAAGTGCACTACTACCCTTTTTACAACTCATTGGGACAGTTCTTTGGAATATTGAATGTGTCGTGGAGCAGTGGCTAGAACACAGTATTGCAGGCTAACTCACTGGTCATTGCCAGCTATTCGATCCTGACAGACTCAAGGTTGACTTTACCTTCCAACCTTTCAAGATCAGAACCCAGATTGTTGGGAACAATATGCTGATTCTGTAAACCACTTAGAGAAGGTTATAAGGCAATATGAAGCAGTATGTAAGTCTTCGTGCTAGTGCTCTTTCTTATCGACTTGTTATCATATATAATCACCTCCTCTTTTTAATCCATGCTGGGTAGCTGTCTCTCTGTCTCTCATATTTAAGGGACTCCAAGATCTATCTATCTATCTATCTATCTATCTATCTATCTATCTATCTCTCTCTCTCTCTCTCTCTCTCTCTCTCTCTCTCCCTCACTCCCACCCTCTCTCTGTGGTACATTTATGATCCACCTTGTTAACATCATGGAACACCAAATGTATTTAAATACAAATAAAATGCTATAGAGTACAGCAGACAAGATTTAGTGCTGTTCAAAAAACATTCATTCTGTTGTTCTATTACTAGTGACAAGAAAAAGAAAAGTAAAGCAAATGGGCATGACTGGGAGGTTCTAAAATCACAGTGTAGGGATGCAAGAGAAGTTATCTGTTCTTATCATATATGGGTGGTGACTAATATGGCAGAGACTATTTCTTATGTTACTTCTTTGTACATTATTCTGTGTGTAAATGCACTATAAGCATACATTCACAGCTTTTCCTCTTAGTGCTGCTCTCACTGGAATGTAGGAATAGTAACTTAGCTTTGAACTGAACCTAGGTCTTTACATGTCTACATAGATTTTTGACAACATTGTTACATTTTTTACAACATTGTTACATTAGTTTGCCATTGCTTTCTTCAAATATTTTTTTAAAACCCTCTATCTATAGGTTATGTTGTACTTTTCTCTGGATCCTTCCCTGCTAATATTAACCGGTCGGTTGGGCCTGTTGTTGATGTACCTGTCCCCCAGCTGCGTTGCAATGGCCCTTCCCGAGCTGCTGGATGCCCTCTCGGGAGTGGTGGTGGAGTTCCCCAGACTTATTGTTCTGGGGGACTTCAACTTACCCTCCCTGGTGGTGGCGACTGGATTGGCTCGGGAGTTCTTGGCATCCATGACAGCCATGGACCTGACCCAGGTGATTCAGGGGCCCACCCATGGGGGGAAGCTCGACCTGGTTTTATCTCGGAGCAGTGGTGTAGTGATCTGGGGGTTGGATCTCCGGTTATTCTACCCCTATCATGGACAGATCATTATCTCCTGAGGCTGGGAAAAAATAAATAAAAAATAAAAAAGTAAAAAAGAAATCGCCGCCCTGAGTCCTTCGGGAGTAGGGTGGCATACAAGTCTAAATAAATAATAATAATAATAACCTAGCTAAACCCTACTCAGATATCCAAGCCCAGAGAAGTCAACCAAGTGCTACTACACCCAAGTTTTAAGCAGATTCATTCGCTGTAAAAGAAAAGGTCAGGCCTTCTTACATAGAGGTTAGGAGGCAGGAATATATATTACAGCAGTAATATAAATAATGCAAGAAAGATAAAATGTAGGTTTTATTTATCTTCTTTTCATTTCTTCCCCCACCAAAAAAAGCCACAGAAAGAAAACATTAAGAAAACTGCAACTAAAATGGAGGCAAAGGTAAGGTAAATAGGAGTGATTTGATAAACTTTGTAGCTTAGACCAGGCATCCCCAACCCTAGCCTGTGGACTGACCTGTCTGTGGCATGCTAGAAACTGGTCTGTGCAAACAAGTGAAGCCCCATCCATGGATGCAGGCAGAACACAAAACCATGCCCCCTCCGGTCCATGGAAAATCCTCTCTCAATGGAACTGGTCCCTGGTGCCCAAAAAATTGGGGACCTCTGGCTTAGACCCAATGTTGTTTTCAAACTTGACAATTTTAAGAGGTATGGACTTTTGATTTCAGAATTATCTAATCAACATGAAGAAATTCCCAGCCCATTGATGAGTTGAGCAATATTGGCTTTGTCTTTCATTATGGTAAATTTGTACACAAATTATTGATTATGAATTCTTTTATGGAGTGGTAAGGTAGACTGGGAAGAGACAAAAACTTCCCAGAATGGAAAGTCAATTAAGCAATTCTGTCAAAATAATTTGCATTAATTTGAATCTGTCTTCAATCAACCAATCACTCAAATATTGATTTTGATGTATGTAATCAGGAAAATTATATCCATTTCAATAACAACACTGAAACACTATCTTAAAAGAAATAAAGGGTCACTAAAAGCTAACTTGTTAAAAATACTATAATATTAGTATCATAACAAATGTTATTAAAACACTTAAGAACTATTAAGGCTAAAAATAAAAGAGTCCCAATAAGTTTACTCTTACCCAGTACCCTTAATTATTTACATTTACAAATTTTAATTGCTACCAAGCAAAATCTAGCCACTTTGAATGTAATAAATTGTTCCTTATCTGAAAAAAGAAATGACCAAAAATGGTGAAAATAGTGCTAGTAAAGGCAGAATACAATTTTTTTAAATTACATTTATATGCCGCCCTTCTCCGAAGACTCAGGGTGGCTTACAATTTTTGGGATACAACCCAGTGTGCTCAGCAATAGCCTTCATTCCATTGTATATGCCTGCTTATTACTAAGTGGCATTTTTACAAATTGCCCCCAACAATCTTGGGTCCTCAATTTACCTACCCCGAGAGGATGGAAGACTAAGTCAACCTTGAGCCTGGTGGGATCGAGCCTGCAGTAATTGCAGGCAGCTGGAACTTAAGTGCTAGGCATTTAGCAGCCTGCACCACCAAGGCCCTTCTTGCTCAATTATATTTATTTATTTTATTTATTATTTGATCTTATGTGCCGCCCTCTCTCCCAAAGGACTCAGGGGGGCTCACATAAAAAACAACCATACATATACAAAGTTAAAATAGAATTAAATCAAATTAATTAAATCATATTGGTTATGGGGCAATGTAAAAGGACAGTTATGATAGTCACAACAGCATTTGTGTTGTATGGAAAGGTTCTCATACACGTCATCTTTTAAAAAATCAGGGAAACCAGATAAGTAGGATTCTTGGACACTTTTATAAAGAGGAAAATAAATACTTGTGTGCCCTAAAAATTTACATCAATAGTAGTGCTGAACTGGTTCATAAATGTGATGGGATTAAGCATGAGAAGTGAGATAGCTACATCAGTGGATTATAGCAATTGTTTCAGAATAACAAAAAGTCAAGCAGAAAATTGCCAAAAGAATGAACCCAATGTTAAAATGTGTGCATTTCACAACTTTAATTAGGATTGACCAAGAATGATGAGCTAGGAAAGACACTCAAATACTGTATATTGTATAGGTCAATGAAAATATCAGAGATAGTAATAAAAAAGGCACACTTTTGTGCTCCTGGTTAAAAATAAATGTATTATGTAATGGCACTTTAAAATCATGTGTAGTAAAGATCACCCTATTTCAAAAATTATATTGCTGGAAAATATTCAGGAAGAGTAAAGAAATAATGGTAATCTTAGAATATGTTTGACCTAACAGAAAAACTAAGTTTCTTAGCACTATTTGCATACTATAAAGCACCTTGTTAAAGTAAATTAGTATAACAGAATAACAGAGTTAGAAGACACTTTGGAGGTCTTCTAATCCAAACCATATACCATTTCAGACAAATGGTTGTCCATTCTGTTCTTAAAAATCTCCAGTGTTGGAGCATCCACAGCTTCTGGAGGCAACTCACTCCAATTATTAATTGTTCTAACTGCCAGGAAATTTCTCCTTTGTTCTAGGTTGCTCCTTTCCTTGATTAGTTTCCATCCATTGTTTCCTGCCTTCAGTGGTTTGGAGAATAGATTGACCCCTTCTTTCATGTGGCAGCTTCTCAAATATTGGAACACTGCTATCATGTCACTTCTAGTCCTTTTTTCATTAAACTAGACATACCCAATTCCTGCAACTGTTCTTCATAAGTTTTAGCCTCCAGTCCCCTAATCATTTGTATTGCTCTTCTCTGCATTCCTTCTAGAGTCCCAACATCTTTTTTTATATTGTGGTAACCTAAACTGGATGCAATTTTCTAAGTGTGGGCTTACCAAGGCATTATAAAGCAGTACTAACTCTTCACATGATCTTGATTCTATTCATCTGTTAATGCAGCCTAGGAGTACATTGGGTTTTTGGCAGCTGCAACATACTGTTGGCTTTTATTTAAATGATTGTCCACTAGGACTCAAAAATCCCTCTCACAGTTACTATAATTGAGCCAGGTACCCATTATTCTATATCTATGTATTTGTTTTTTCTTACCTAAATGTAGAACCTTACTTTTCTCATCACTAAATTTCATTTTGTTAGCTAAGGCCCAGTGTTCAAGTTTGTCAAGAGCCTTCTGTATCTTGAGCTTATCTTCTGGAGTTTTGGCTATTCCTGCCAGCTTGGTATTGTTGCAAATTTGGTGAGTTCCCCTTTTATCCCCTCATCTAAATCATTGATGAAGATATTGAAGAGTACTGGGCCTAAAGAGGTACCTCACAGCACATTCCCCTGCATGCAAATACAGTTCATTAAGGACTACACATTGAGTGCAGTTGGTCAGCCAGTTACAAATCCACCCACATTTTTCTATCTTATTAATAGTAGGTTGTGACCTACTTTATCAAATGCCTTACTGAAGTCCAAGTAAATCATATGCACGGCATTCCTCTGACCCACTAATTTTGTGCAATGAGATTTGTCTGGCATGGTCTGTTTTTGAGAAACCCATGTTGGCTTTTGGTTATTTGTTTGCCTGTAAGTGTTCACAGAATCATTGCTTGATTAACTTTTCCAGAATCTTTCCAGGTACTGATAGTTCTATAGTTTCCTGGATCCATTTATTTTTATTTTATGAAGTTGGGAACTATAGTGGCCCTTTCCCAGTCATCTGGAAATGTTTGGCTCCCATTCCTATTACTGACTCCAGCATTTGCAGTAGTTAGAGAGTATCATTCAAGATTTAGAAGAGATGGACTTAATTACAAATCCAGATGAGAGGTTTTCCAAAGTGTATCTCTCAAAGTCACTTGTGGTTAAGTGAAGTATTAGAAGCTACTGTTTGGTTTCTAATATTCTGCCTTTCCTATTAACATGTGCCAGACCATAGGCTGGCTATGAAAAGGATAAAGTATTCCCTTTCAGATTTTTAGAGAATATCTACACTTACCGTTTAAACTGGCTTAACTCTAATTGTTCAGTTCCCCAGCTGTGGTGTCCACCAACCATTTGGTCTAGTAACTCAAAGGCCAATCATTTTCTTTCTGTGAACATGTCTTAATGGACATATATATGAATAAATTACAAAATACTGGAAATTCAAAGAAACAATGTATTTTTTTAAAAGAACTACTAAATTATTATAGGTAACTATTAAGTTTATAAGTTTCCTTTGTTATATCAAACTGATATTAAAATTAATTTTTATTTTCCATAAGATTTCTACTTTTCCCTTTACTTAAAGTAACTCCAGCAGTGCACTGTTTTAGCATTTTTTTCAGTCACTTAATGTAGGAGGACATCACTCTCATCATCCAAACACCATGCAGGAAATGATGAAATTATACTTTGCAAGTCTTACTTTTTAAAGAGCACAGATAAAAGCAACAAGAAAAATGGTAATTAGAAATAACTATTGTAGTCTTTGTATATTGCTTATAGCAGTGCCCCAACCCTTTGGGCACCAGGGACTAGTCCTGTGGAAAGGGTTTTTCCCACAGACCAGAGGCTCAGTGGTTTTGTATGCTGCCTGCATCCTGTGGATGGGGCTTTGTTTGTTGGCATGGGCCAATTTCTGGCATTCCATGGACTGGTGCTGGTCCACAAACTGGAGGTTGGGGACCCCTGACTTATAGTATTACTATATAAAAACAGTGGCAGAAAATATCAGAAACCATGGTAAAGATTGAGGGTATGTTCCTATCCCTATGAACTAGACATTGAATTGCAACTGTTAGGTTATAATGAAATAAAATGGACAGGTATGTTTGAGACAGCATAAAGAGGAAAATGAATTCTTTGAAACCATAACAGAAAAATGTAACAAGAACTACCAAATATTCCTCCTGTAACAGATTCAGCTTGGTGATGCACTATGTGAAAAACTCTTTTCAAAACATGTATAGAATGAAACAATTATCCTTTCTGTAAAAAAATAAAGTCAATATATCATTGCAGGCCAGTAAGGTTAGTGATGATAATCGATTGGAGAATGGAAGGATTAAATTGGTAAGAAATGGTGTTCCTTCCAAATGCTTAGGCCTAACTAATTATTTTTGACACCCTGGATAATAAAACCCACAGGCAGATCTTCTCTTCCAAAAGGAAAAATGCAACAGAAATAGCAACAATGCAATCACTGTAGAGCACTATGGACATAGAATAACAGTAATACAAAATACATGATTGCACTTTCATACCTCTGTTCATCATTTGTCCCAAGTAATAATGCTTATATAATGCATGTCCAAACAAACAGTTCAAAATTCTGCTAATGGAGCCTTGTTTTCCTCTCTATTCTAATTCTTATACCTTTAGAATCATTTATATCATTTATATTTATAATTCTTATGCTTTTAGAATCATTTTCAACAACAATAAAGCAGTGCTGGTTCAGAATCTTGTTTATATAATATTTGGCTATGTTTGGAACTAAAGGAAAGTGACATTTTAAGAAACTTGGCTCTACATAGCTCTAAAATAGAATATTTGGAATATCTGGCAAGGAAATGGAATGAACTTGAATACCATACATGTCCCTTTAAAATGTGGTAAGTGACAGAAAAACAAAAAGCAGCTGGATGACCTGACATTTATTGATACCTATGGCTATAAAAAATTTTTTTTTGCAATGTTGTTTACATTTTTGTTTACATATGGATGAGAAAGGTAAGCATTTTTGTGTCTGGGGCAGTTGTATAAGCAAAAACTATAGGATTTTTCCCTCTTAAATGGCAAATTTTTCAAAAGGAAAGCCTATAAAAAGAACCTCCTGGTCAGACTGTGGATTCTCACATTTCACTGAATCACAATATCATCTCTGACCTTGGTGCAATGTGTGTAACTACCCATAGTCACTTTAGATAGTGAAATGGATGGCATATGCATTTAATAAATAAATAAAATTTGAATCCAGACATTATAATGGCTTAGGTATAACATTATATTACTATGTAACTTTATATAACTATAACATTATAATGTGAGCCACACATATTATATGTGTGTGTGTGTGTGTGTGTGTGTGTGTGTGTGTATGTAAACAGTTAGGTAAAGGTAAATGTTATGTATGCAGGTTTAAAGTCATTGGTTTAGTTTGAACTGTTCTTGTAAAATGTAAGAAATGATTGGTTTAAAAAGCGGGAAAACCCTGCACTCTGATTGGCTGGCAACTGTGGCTGCTGGCTATAGTAGCAGCCGCAGCCCAGCCAAAGTAGGTTTGTTCTGAGCTGTAGTCACTAATAAACAAAGAGCTTGAAGCACTGTCTGTCTCTTCATGCAAACTTAACAGTAAGGTTCCCTCGCACATACGTGCTAGTCGTTTCTGGCTCTAGGAGGCAGTGCTCATCTCCGTTACAAAGCCAGAGTTGTCTGAAGACTTCTCTATGGTCATGTGGCGGCATGACTAAATGCCGAAAGTGCACAGAACGCTGTTACCTTCCCACCAAAGTGGTCCCTATTTTTCTACTTGCATTTTTACATGCTTTAGAACTGCTAGGTTGGCAGAAGCTGGGACAAGGAACAGGAGCTCACTCTGTTACGCAGTGCCAGGGATTTGAACTGCCGAAATGTCAACCTTTCTGATCAACAAGCTCAGTGTCTTAGCCACTGAGCCCCTGAAGGTAGCTTATTCAACAAATCATGATCAAACAAGCCAAATTTTGTCATAGTTGTGAAATTATTCATAATATTTATATTATCTTAGTGTTGGATGGTCAGTAATATTGTATTAAAGTAGATGTCATTCTGAGCATCAGCCATCTGATCTACAGTATTTCTCATCGTTTATCAGTAGAAATGATAGAACTGCATCCGCATTCCACAAAGGATATTCTTGTGTCATTTCATTGCACTCTTCTTAAATTCAGTTTCTGAGCTATGTTAGAAGGTGGGTGGGGAATTCTGATAGCTCCTGTTTTAACATCTCTGATAAATCAAAGGTCAAGAAATCAGAAATTAACCTTTCAGTTAATATCTATGTATCTTACCATGTTTTAATTTTGTATTAAAGGTTTGAAATTTAAAGAGAAGGACAAGTGATTCAGTGTGTTAAGCTTTCTGCAAATATTCTAATGGTATTTTTCTTGTGTCATGGCAAATATTTACAAGTAGAAAATATTAGCAAAGATTTTTAAATATTCCTTACATGCATTCTTGAACAGATTTAACAGTGCCCTTTAAATGTATAAATTTTATTCTTATTAATAACAGTGGAACTTCTAAATAACAAATAAGGTTTTACTATATATCTTGTTTGAGGTGCACTTTTACATCATAAGAATTCATCTATCATCTTTATTAAATGTTAAGGTATTTTGGAAGTGCGTTTTATCATATATAAAAATAGTTAAAAGTGTAGTATCTGTGCAATATCATCCTCTAGACTGTAGTTGAACCTGCATGCTTTTTTAAATCCATTATTAAATTGTTTTGATTCAAAAATATATTTTTGAAGATCACAGAAATATACTCTCAAATGAGCATTGTGCTAAAATTATCTTAGGGCTGGAATGGGGTCACCATAAACAGATCTGCACATCATCATCAGTCTTTTCTTTGACTAATCATTCCCAAGAAATTATTTCAATAACCTATTGTTTCTACACATTGTCTTCCCTATCCACAGTCTCAATCACTTTCAGCTGCTGCTATCAATACAGCATTCTTACAAGCCTGAAGCTTGCAGAGAATGTCTTCAGGTAGTCATTGCTCAAATGAAGCTAGGAAAAGCAGAGAGCATTGAAAATCAGTGCTCACCTTTTGTATTTCAACCTGATTATTCATTCAGTCTAAACTTCCCCAAACTACCAGTATTTCATGAACTAAAAAGCTCAAAAGAAAACAAATTTGTAGCATCCCACACACAGAAACTTCATGTATTGTCCAAATGTACTTGTGTAGTAATTTGCAAATCATTTTCCTGATATGTTGCTATGGGAATAGTTCCAAAGAAAGATTGATTGTTGAAACTATTATATGCACTGGGAAACTTCAAAAGCCTTTTGCACAGAAGTGTTAGATTGTTCTCATGACTGCAGAGTGAACCTTGTGACTGGGTACTTCAGTAAGCCTTCTGGAGCATGGTACCCCATCAAATACAGAGCTTTGGTGGCTCAGGCTGTTAAATGCCTGCTCTTAAGATCCAGCTGTCTACAATTACTGTAGGCTCAATCCCACCAGGCTCAAGGTTGACTCAGCCTTCCATCCTCTCGGGTAGGTAAATTGAGGACCCAAGATTGTTGGGGGCAATTAGCTGACCTTGTAAAAATGCCGCTTAGTAATAAGCAGGCATATACAATGGAATGAAGGCTATTGCTGAGTGCATTGGGTTGTGCTCCAAAAATTGTAAGCCACCCTGAGTCTTCAGAGAAGGGCGGCATATAAATGTAATTAAAAAAAAATTGTCAGACTTTTTCATGATAGCAAAAACCTGGGAGAGAAGCATGCCAGCAAAATAGTATTTGTGGCCTGAATAAAAACTAGCTAGTAAGTGCTAGCTAACTAGCTAGTAGACCAGGAAAATGCCTCCAATAAGAAAACAAATAACCATAAACAAACATGAGCTGGTTGGAAGGCAGAGTCTTAAAGTAAGAGTGAGGAAATATAACCAGTTTTCCCCCTTGGAAAAGCATCTGGTTGTAGAAATAAGTGTTGGTTTGAAGACAGCATTGTATAGTATTTTCCTACCCACCCCCAAGAAAAGACAAAAAATAAGTTTTCTGTTTAAATTTATATCCATGCATTTTGAATTCTTTTGATTTTAATATAAAAAGTGTATTATAAGTGTAAAAAGTAAAAGAGCAGGAAACATTCAAAATTGTATGGAGGACAGCTGGCATGTTTACTGTATGTTAATTTTACATATGCCTTCATAAATATAATTATAAGGTTAATTAAAAGCAATGGAGATGTAAACATTTTGCACCAGTTCAGCTTGGTACAAGATAGAATGTTTAAACAGAGATCCTAATAGCTATACAACCTAAGAGTTACAGAAATATTATTTAAAATTTTCAAACTCTCATGTACTTAAACTCAGGTTTCCCATAGCACCAATTCCTTCAGTATTAAATATTATAAAACAGGCCTATGTGTTCTGTAGGTCTAACCAACCCCAAAGGACAGTGTTTGTTAGTTATATATTATAATATTAATATATAATATTAGTTATATTAGTTATAAGAACCTCGGTGGCACAGTGGTTAGAGTGCAGTACTGCAATCTACTTCTGCTGCAGCCAGCTGCCTGCAATTTGGCAGATCGAATCTCACCAGGCTCAAGGTTGACTCAGCCTTCCATCCTTCTGAGGTGGGTAAAATGAGGACCCAAATTGTTGGGGCATTATGCTGACTCTGTAAACAGCTTAGAGAGGGCTGTAAAGCACTATAAAGTGGTATATAAGTCTAAGTGCTATTGCTATTGCTATATGTTTTAAATAATGCTAGAGCTAATGATACACAGGGCAATAAAACAATTATTTGGTATTTGGTAATTGCAGTCAGACTACAGCTTGCACACTAACACAGATTTTTTAAAAATTGCAAAGAAGTAAAGAAATCTTAAGGGAAAAAAAGGGCTTTGCAGAGGATGAATTCATGGGGAAAAAATTAAGGAAAAGACATTTTAAAAAGTAGGGAAAAAGAAGAAAATCACCTGCCCTTGTTTGTTGGTTTGTATGTGATGGCCTTTGAATTAGTTCCTTTGGAATAAAAATAAAAGCTGTAGAAAGAAGAGTTGTTTAATTGAAAAATAATCCTTGTTCTTTTCTGACTAGTTCTATCAAAGGTCATTTTTATCTTTACGTTGGAGAATTTAGCACATTAACAAATGAAAGGTAAATTCAGTCTTCCAGAATTGAGAAATTATCAATAAGGTTTCAGCTAGAATGAAAGATATGTTCCTTCCTGGCTGAGGGAAAACAATGAGGACATTCTGTAGCACAATGATATGTGACAGACAGGATCTCTTATCCATTATCTTAAGAAAATGCTTCACTCCAGTAGCTGGATTTAGGAACATATTACAGTAGAATTATGGATAATCCCAAAACTTAAAATATTAGTCTCTTTATTTCATATTCAGCATCCAAAAATAAGAAAAGTTCAGGAATTCTCAGACACAAAGAGTGTAACCTAAACTTTTCCTTTTAGCTTGAATAATGTAATAAGGTTCAAATCAGCAGAAATCTTTTATTAATTGAGGAGTAGAAGCAGTTGATCAGGAATCTTTGAAGAACTCTCTGATGATCCAGGATGGGAAAGCAAGCACAGTCACAGAAAACAGGTGAAGCCCCTTTTATTCCTTCAGTTTGCTTCCAAGCTCTGAATATCTTTGACGGAAGACAAAAAAACCTCCCACACAGTTACACAAAGAAAGGAAAAAAACAACACAAATCAGGCAAGATAAGGGTTGGAGGATGTCCACAGATAACACACACTGGGAAGGATGCCAAACTCAGAGAGGAACTATAAACTAGAGATATTTACATGCCTTGTTTCCAGCATTCGCCAGTACGCAGATCCATACTCTTATTCAGTTGTCACAGCTGCAGCCCATGAAGAGGATCAAGGCCCTCTCCTCCCAAGTAGGCCACATCTCTCCCTTATCCTCTCCTCCCTGCGTGCCCTAGGATGGATAGGGGATGGGCCTGGGTCCCCCTCTGATTGCTCAGCTGGCCTCTGCCCTTCACCAGCCTCCTCCACAATGTCAGGAATGCATTACATGTCACATATGTATAAAAATAAGCAAAGTAAACATACATATATATTAGTTATTGTCTGTTATTTATATGACTCACTCAGCCAAAATATCTGGTTAAAAATATTCATGTGCCACTATCATACCTCCCTCCACAGGCACAGATACATACATCCAAAATTATGTGCTCCAACTTTGAAACTGTAAACTTAAGTCTTTGATTAATAGATTTCTATGGAGTTTCTCTTAGCTTAAATGGACTCCGGGGGATGGTAGAGGACAGGAAGGCCTGGAGAAACATTGTCCATGGGGTCACGATGAGTCGGACATGACTTTGCAACTAACAACAACAACATGGAGATTCTCAGTCATCCAGATTATGATTGGTGCTTTTTTCAAGAGGCAACTGGACTTGAAGAGCTAAAGAAGCTTCTTGGATGAGAAGCGAAATATCTTCAAAGACAAACCAGAAAGTCCAGTTGCCTCTTGAAAAAAAAAATCACCTTTGGGACTTTGATTAATAGGTTTTATGTAATTGGGGTTGGCTTGATAAGATAGTGGTGGTACATGTGTCATGCATCAGATTTTGGGCTTAGCACTGGGGTCTCCAACAAGTGGTGGGCAAGCCCACATGCACAGCTCCAATTGCATGGGCAGCAGGCACTTGCCTGTGCACAAAGCTCCATTTCTTCTCCCTCTCCCGTCACTTGGTCACCAAGCTATAAAGGTTGGGGACCACTGGCTTAGCATATCATTAGAACACAGTCAGATGTGGTTTCTGTTATACAGTAACAATTTATTGAACTATGAATATAATATCATTTTTCTCAGTGCCTGGGACTCCAAAAAGAATGCTGATGGCCAAAACTAAACAGGGATGTTTGTTAAAAATGGGATTATAAAGAAAGTGGGACCATTTTTTAAAAAGTATTATGTTTTATTATTTTCTGTCCTCATAAACTCTTACTACAGCCTGTAACAAAAACCCTTTAAGGTGATCTAGATTCAGACTAAGTGTAGCTTTGTTGCTGAGGCATTAATCCTAAGGAACATTCACTGCTTTTTTGCTTTAATTCATCCCCTGGACAACCACATTATACAAACAAAACCCTGCTCCATTCCCACCAATGGAGAATTGATCTATACTTATAATGATGTCTGAAAGTCTTAACTGATCTACTGGCAAATGTACAAAAAGTACCAAATATGTCTCCAGGACCAAAGTACAAAATCACAAGTCACATTACAAAATATATGTATCAAAGAATTATTGCCAATATAGTCCAGGATTTTCTTCATAGCATAATTGACTATTAATTTCCAGGTATTGTTTTTGTTGCTAATAGTGAAAACTATATCTAGATAAGTATCAAAATATATTTTATACAATGCTTAAAATAACATAAGCAATCACAGTTCTTCCATTTATTACTTTTTTACATTCAGACTAACAGGAGGAAGGCAATAGATTTTTTTTTCTTCCTATTCTGAAACAGTTCACAGAAAGCATGGTGCATTGATTTTGACTAACAAGCTATAAACAAATGTGACAAACAGAGAATGTATTTTGGGTTTGTGTTCATTGTTGAATTGATGTGCATCTTTAGTCCAAACAGATTGTCAAATGTACTTATTTCAAAGTAATGCAGTTTAAGAGGATATTTTTTTAAATTTTCTAGGAAGGACTGTACATTAAATATATGTGTGAAAATGCTGCATTAATAGTTTTTTTAAAAAGAATAATGTTATTGTGCTAAACTAATAAACAAAAGAACTCTGTTCTTAATACTTTCATAGCTGGAGAGTTTATACCAATGGTATCAAATTTGTGGCATCACATTGTCGTCATGTGACATATCATGACTTTTTCCCTTTGCTAAAATGGGGTGGGCGTGCGTGTGTCACAACCAGCCCATGGGCCACAAGTTTGACACTCCTGGTTTAGACTGACTATGCTGTTTGAGAATTATGGGAATTGTAGTCCAGCATATTTTTAATTTTGGGCAAGACTAATTAATGATCTACATGGCAATATTGTACCACAAGACATCAGAAACCCTAAAGTATTTACGGCTGTCATCCTATGTATCAGTATTGCAAAAATCAACTTTTAATTAATGAGGCTTATACCAAAATAGCAATGCTATCTTAATGAGATGTGTAAAAAGCTAAGGATTTGGAGAACAATCAACTATGATTTTTTTTTAAATTAGGGGTCAGTAGCCAAGAAAAGTTCATACTTGGTTAGTCAATCTGGTGAAAGCATTCTAAGTTAGTTTTTCATCTCTAAATGAGCACAATAATCACATATCTCAAATGCACTGGAACTCTAATGAACTCTATAACTCTGATGATGCTCCTGAGCTTTGTGGAAGCACAGTTGAAACAAACATGTCTAGTTATAAGATTTTAAAAATAAAAACTAATAGTTTGAGCTATACTAGTCTACGCATATACATAAACCTGGCAGCCAGATAGTAATTTCTGCTATAGTCAATGGGTGCAAACTGTGAGGACTAGAAAGGCCATGCTCAGATACAAGGAGCCTAAGGTCAGATGCATCCCTTACAATTATAATGCCACCATTCTCATAGAGGAGCCAGTTTCATGCAGTGGTTAAGACACCAGATTAGAAACCAGGAGACTCTGAGGTCTGATCTTAGGCATGAAGTTCTAGTCTTGGCCTTAGGCATGAAGCTAGCAGAGTGACTTTGGGCCAGTCCTGCTCTCTCAACCTTACAAAGAAGAAACTAGCAAACCATTTCCAAAATCTTTCAAAGAAACCTGCAGGGACTTAAAGGCATGCACATTCACTAGCGACACTGAGAAACAAGTTTATTTCAGTTCAATGTGCAGGTAAGAAAGATGTAAGTTTTGAACCTGATGGTGTATGGAAGGAAAAAGAGAAAAAAATAGGGGAGAGAAAAGATGTTGCCTGAGGCAGTTGGCAGTTGCTGATTTTCTGCTCTAATAACAGCTTTAATGGAATTTGTAATAAAAATAGTTTACCAAAAAACCTGTGTCCTTGAATCTCTGCTTGCTAGCCTTCATGTTCAGGTTATGATCTGGGTGAAACATAACCAAAATAGTATATCTAAAGGTACAATTGGAGAGCAAACATAATTAAATACTTTTAAATATTTAAATTTTACTTTCTCAAGGCTGCTTTGCTTCAAGATACCTCCTTTGAAAGAAAAAATCAAGTGAGATGACTTGAAAATGTACACATTTATCCAAAATATGAATTATTATGATTTGCTGCATTTTTTAAATGTAGGCACATGGTACTACAAGATAATACGTGTTGAAATGATGTAGTGGAAGACATTGAAGAGAAGGAGCTATAAAGAAACCTTGATACAAGACTTTAGAAGAAATGAATAACAACGTATTAGGTACTATTCAGCTAAAAATTTAATTCATTTACATAATCACAACTGAAGTTTAATTGAAAATTTTCATACTGCATTTTTTTAAAAGCTGTCATAAAATAAATTTCATGATTATCATTTAATTGTATTCCTCCTCAACAAGACCTGTTTTATCCACCTATGAAACCATTAACTTATGTTATAAAATAGCAAGTATTAAAATAACTAGTATTAACTAGTTTATTTATTCTTGATCTTAAACTATTAATCTACAATTGTATCATCCAATTCATTTCCATATGGAAATGAATTGGATGATACAATTGTAGATTAATAGTTTAAGATCAAGAATAAATAAACTAGTTAATACTAGTTAATAGTAGTAGTTAATAGTAGTCCAGCAATCATCAAAGTTTTATGCAACTAGATAGTCAAGGATCAAATATGGAAATCTTATAGATCTCTCTCACTTGCTCTGTCTGTATGCAGACAAGTGGGAAAATATAGCACTAACAAGAAAATATATTAGTGAGAGAACATGTGGGGTTGTTTTCCTTCTAATTTCATTTCTCACATTCCAATACTTGACAGTTTTCCTGAATACATCAGTACACTGCATACACCTCAAAGATGTAAAATGTAAGCAATGATATGCAAAAGAGTACATTAGACATCTGTGGTTGAACAGAGTAATATGAGCAGCATGCTTGGAGTAAAACTGGACTTTGGTTGCACATGTGGTTTACAGACCAACATGTGCAAAAACATACTGATGTAATAGATGTAGCATGTCCTTTGAGGAATTTCCTTACCTGTCTTGTAATTTACTCCTTCAGTGAGTGGGAACAAAGACATGAAGAACAAAACATAGTGCTAATCTGTAAACACACTGAACATAATGAAGAAGGCATGGAAATGCCTGCAGAATGATCCAGAGCTGCCCAACGTAGAAGAACTTTAGCTAGTTCTGTGGAAGAAGGCTCCGTTCAGCAATAAATGTATTTATTGAGTTTGTTTTGGGAATTTGGACCTAGGAGAGAATTTGACCACTGTACTTGTTACAGACATTTGACAGTGGACATAGAATAATAGATCTCAGTTATAGGAAGGCAGATTGCATTGTAGCAGAAACATTACAATAGCAAGAGCAATTCAACAATATGACCTAATACATAGAAAAGTGGGTTCCTCTTTACTGAATACATTCATCAAAGGCTCAGAACCATCTTTCAGGGATGCTTTAGTCCAGGGCTCAGCCTGCGGGCCAGATGCATCATGGGCTGGCCACACCCATGCCTGGTTTAGCAAAGGGGAAATAGTCCCTATACATCACATGACACTGCCGTTACGATATGAGTTTGACACCCCTGCTTTAGTCTGGATTTCTGCACTAAGCAGGGTGCTGAACTAGTTGGCCAAAATGGCCCTCCTCAATCTGATTACATATTTCAAACATATATAAGGTGAGATTAGGGCCAGTATAAAAATAAAAATCTAGTTCACATTTTCTTAATATGCCCTTCATAATCTTGAGACTTCAGAGCAAGATTTCTGATATATATATATTCCTTTGCAACGGAAATATTCTGAATTGTAATACTGCAGAATTGAACTACTAACAAGATCACCTCTCTACATAGCTAAATATAATGCATCAAAGAGAATTAGAGTGAATAGACTGGGTCATCTCACATGTGTATATTGATTCATTCTCTTATATAAAAATTGGCATTAATCACCTTTAAAAAACAAATTTGTTGAGGATGATTGAATAAATCCTGTATCTCTTATCATTTTTCATTTGAACCATGTTAATATATCTCATTAAAGTGTGTTAAGCCACATCTAATGAATTTTTTACAGAAAGACTATCTACCAAGCAAATCTTAGAAGAAAAATCTTTTTTTATCGATCCACAAGCAGATCCATTTTCTGCTTACTTCACAACTTCCCTCCCAGTTAGAAATAATGGAAGATAAAAAGGCCTGATGAGAATGAAAAAAGAAAGAGAATCTCATCCCATTATCAATTCCCTTGGATATCAAAAAATATTATAATATGTCAAAGTTTAAGAAAAGAAACAAGGTTTTTATGGCAGGATGAAGTAAACCATGAAAAACCTCTGTACAAGCTACCTTGGAAATGAGATCTTCAGAACCATGTTTGATGAGATTAACAAAGCCAATTGGGGAAGTTAAAGAAGAATGAATATAATGAATGTACAGGAATAAAGCATAAGTAAGAAGAAGAAATAAAAACTAAGATGTGTACAGGTTGGCAAGAAAAAAAGTGCAAGAGCATACAGTAACTAACAATATGATTTGAATTTTAACGATATGATATGATTTGAATTTTAATGATATGATTTACATTTGTTTGTCATCATGCTGAAGAACATTTTATAATAGAGGCTATAAAAATTGGGATAAATCATACAAAACATGTAGTAACAGACTATGGGCATACCACATTATATGTAGAAACCAGAGGACTTGGAAAATGATGAAACAGTGCACAACTGAGAGAGAAAAGCACAGAGAAAACTAGCAAATAGAAAATTTGTGATAAAAGTTAATAGAGAGCATAGTAAGAACTAACTCAACTGAAGGGGGATTCCTGCCTCTGCAAAGTAGCAACTGCTAGGATTATCTCACAACAAACTGAAATGCACCATCTTAATTGGAGATGCAAGATAAAATTTAAATGTATATTTCAGAAGTGGAACAGAAATGTGTGCCCTGCGGTCGCTTTGGCAGGCAGTAATAGAGGGCAATGTCATTTGTTTATGCCTTTTAGGAACAGCTGGTTTAAATATAAAAATGGAGAAGCAACAGCACAATCAGACTTGCAAGATTCTGTTATAACCAAGTAAAAGTAAAAGTAGTTTTAAGCCTTCCCATGAAGTTGATTTTTTGGGTCTGGTTTCCTAATGGTGCAGACAGCAATCTTAAACTTCAATGAATTAGAGAAGTGTCTGGTCTGAGCTGACTACAAATGTTATCTGTCATTTGTGCTTTTAAGATTGGGATAAATAAATACAAATTTATTGTTTTGATAATGGAACCCTCTTATCATTTTCCTTCCTCTCTATACTGCTTGCTGGTCTGGTGACAGGGCAGACAAACAATATATAGTAGATAAGTAGAGAATGTAATAAGAAAAATACTAGAATGTGCAGAAATGAACAGATTAACACTTGCAATTAAAGAGAAGGAACAAACTGAATATTATCAGATATGGAAATTATTTTATTAATGGCTAGAGAAAAAATATAAAAGCTAGAAATAATTATTAGAACATTGAAATAGAGAAAATAAGTTAATAGAATTGAATACGTAAAGAAGAGAAAGATTATAGTAATAGACATAATTTGTATACTAATATGATAAGAATATGATAAGAATAGAGAATTAATATTAAAATAATGAATATGGTTGTAAAATTTAATTGTTATGGCCCAAGACATTTGTAAGCAGATGACACACTGTTAAATGAAAGATGAATTGAATGTATATTTAAATAAAATAAAAATAAATAAATATAGTAAAATAAAAAAATTATATAGTAGATAAGTTGTAAGTCAGAACCACCTGATGTCACTTCTTAAAGGCTTTACATGATTTCAAACATTCTTTGGAATCTTTTATGTGAATTGAAACTGCAAAAAATAATTGTCTCACTCACACATATGTAAAGCTTTTAGATATAGTGTACATATATGTAGGCTTTTTCATATATGCTGGAAAAGATATTTCAGATACTTCAGGCATGAGCATAGCAGAGCCACTGTATATATATCCTATATGATCTACCATATACTATCAGATCTTCATTAGAAACTTTCCCAGATCCTTCTACCTAGTTAGCTCAAATGGGTGGATATCGATAACGTGTTGATATTCCGGATAATCACATGTCTATCAAAAATTATCTATTCTGGCTATATTTATATTTATTAGATTTATATCCCGCCTCACTTCCCCCAAAGGGGAACTCGAGGCAGCGTACAAAAAGATAAAAACAATTTCTGTACAATATAAAAACAAGAAACTCATTCATACCAAACCAAAACATACACGGGGGGAAAAGCAAAAATCTCAAGATCTCAATACCATGCCCTCCGACAAAGCCAGGTCTTAACGGCTTTGCGGAAGGCAAGTAGATTTGGGATGGTTCTAATCTCCGTGGGGAGCATATTCCAGAGGGACGGTGCTGCTACAGAGAAGGCCCTAGCCCATGGACCCGCCAGCCGACATTGCCTGGCTGACGGTATCCGGAGCAAGCCCTCCCTGTGAGATCTAACTGGGCTGGGAGGCATAAGGTCGCAGAAGGCAGTCTTGCAGGTATTCCGCTCCTAAGCCATGAAGGGCTTTAAAAGTTGTCACTAGCACCTTGAATTGCACCCGGAAAACCACTGGTAACCAGTGCAGCTCGGAGGATAGATGTTATATGGGCACATCTAGGTGCACCCATAATCACTCGCGCAGCCGCATTTTGCACCAGCTGGAGTCTCCAAGTGTTCTTCAAGGGCAGCCCCATGTAGAGCGCATTGCAGTAGTCCAATCGAGAGGTGATAAGGGCATGAGCAACCATGTGAGGAGCCCCACGGTCCAGGAAGGGTCGCAACTGGCATAACAGGCGAACCTGTGTAAAGGTCCCTCTGGTCACAGCCATAAGATGGTGGTCAAATTGTAGCTGTGGATCCAGAAGGACTCCCAAGTTGCAAACTCGTTCTGAGGGGAGCAATTTCTCTCCCCCCAGTACTAAAATTGGATAATCAACTGAACCCCAAGGGGGCAAAACCCACTCGGTCTTGTCAGGGTTGAGTCTGAGCCGATTAGCCCCCATCCAGATCCTCACATCCTCCAGGCACCGGGACATCACCTCAATGGCCTCACTTGATTGACCGGGGGCAGAGATGTACAACTGGGTATCATCAGCATACTGGTGATACCCAACCCCATGTCGATGGATTATCTCACCCAGCGGTTTCATGTAGATATTAAAGAGAAGGGGGGAGAGGATGGAGCCCTGAGGAACCCCGCATGGCAGGGCCCTAGGGCTCAATCTCTGCCCCCCCAACACCGACTGAGTCCAGTCAGACAGGTAGAAGGAGAACCACTGTAAAACAGTGCCCCCCACTCCCAACCCCCTGAGCCGGCTCAGAAGGATACCATGAAACCAGACTGCAAAGGATCCAGATAATCCGCTTCATTCAAGGCCCGAAGGAGCTGGAGCGCCACCACCTTCTCAACAACCTTCCCCAAAAAGGGAAGGTTGGAGACAGGACAAAAGCATGGCAGGGGTATGGGGTATGGGTGGGGCTCTATTAAAAGGAAAAAGAGGGTCACTAGGGCCCCTTTAGGAAAATTTTTAACAAAATTTTTAAGAAGATTAGGGAGGAGGGTGGGTAGTGATTCCAGGGATGTGAGCTGCAGCCCGGTGTATGTGGGGGGGTTGGGGGCCCGGGGCCCCGGGGTGCAAGGTGGGGACCATGATTCCCAGGGTGGTTGGGATTGGCAGGAGACGTCGAGGCATAGGGCCATATCATGTGCTGGGAGCGTACCTGCCATCTCTGAGCGGTGACACGCTCCGACCCTATGGCCTCCTCCCCAGGGGGCACAGGAACTGGGACCCCTGGGCTTAAGCTGGTGTACTTTAATGCCAGGTCCATGGCTAATAAGTCTTCCCTCCTCCGTGAGATCATTGAGGAGGCTGAGACCTGGCTTGTATCACTGAAACCTGGTTGGGCCGGAGGAGGATCCCTCTGGTTGATCTATGCCCTCCAGGTTTCCGGGTTTTACACCAGCCACGGGCCCAGGGAAGGGGTGGGGGGGTGGCTGTGGTTATCCGGGAGACCTTGTTTCCAAGGGAGGTCACGGTTCCAGAGATAGGTGGGAGTGAGACCCTCCTCCTGAGGTGGGGGCCCAGTGGTCGGGTGGGCTTGCTGCTCACATACCTTTCCCCCAGCTGTGTGACAGCGGCCTTGCCTGGGTTTTTCGATGTCCTCTCGGGGGTGGCGGTGGAGTTCCCGGGTTTTATAGTCCTGGGGGATTTCAACCTGCCCTCCCTGGGGGGAGCGTCGGGTTTGGCCCAGGAATTCATGGCTTCTATGGATGCCATGGGCCTGACACAACTGATTCAAGGCCCGACTCACGAGGGGGGAAACACTCTTGACCTAGTTTTTGTCTCGGAACAGTGGCATAGTGACAGAGGGCAAGCCACTTTTACGGCATTGCCCGTTACATGGTCTGATCACTATCTCCTATGGCTGGTCTTCCAACAGGCCGCCCCCCACTGCTGGGATGAGGAGCCACTTAGATGGTTCCGCCCCAGATGCCTGATGCACCCTGAGAGGTTCCAGGTGGAACTGGGATTTTTCCCTCTTCCCTTGCCCACAGCTCTGCCGAGGATCTGGCGGCTGCTTGGCAACAGGCTGCATCAGATGCCCTCGACAGGGTTGTCCCCATGCATCCCCTCACACACCGTGGATCTCGGATGGCTCCCTGGTATACCGAGGAGCTCCGGGAGATGAAGCATTGTCGGAGGGGTTTAGAGAGCAGGTGGAGGTCCACCCGCTCCCACTCCGATCGAGCCCAGCTATGAGCCCATATTAGGACTTACCTGGTAGCTATGAGAGCGGCAGGAGGTCTTATCTCTCCGTCCTCATAGCATCCGCAGATAACCGCCAAGCCGCCCTGTTTTGGGCGATGGGGAAGGGGGCGGACCCATTGCGGGGAAGGGCTGAGGAATTTGGACATCTGTTGGACAAGATCGCCCGGATTCGGAGCGGATTGTCCTCCGATTTGCAGTGGTCTGAGGAACAGGGTACAAATAGTCTGACCAGTGTGACCTGGGATGAGTTCGATCCTGTTTCCGAGGATGAAGTGGACAGGACTATCCGGCGTCTGAGTTCCACCACATGTTTGTTGGACCCGTGTCCTTCCTGGTTGGCTTATGCCTCCAGGGAGGCCACCTGCGGTTGGCTCCGGGCAGTTGTCAACGCTTCATTGATAGAGAGTGTTTTTCCCTCCGCCTTGAAGGAGGCAGTGGTGAGACCCCTCCTGAAGAAGCCTGCCCTGGACCCGACCGTGTTAGACAACTTTTGTCCAGTCTCCAACCTTCGCTTTTTGGCGAAGGTTGCTGAATGTGGTGGCTCAGCAGTTTCCACTCTTCCTGGATGAAGCGGACTACCTGGATCCGTACCAATCGGGCTTCCGACCCAGTTTCAGCACAGAGACGGCATTGATCGCACTGATGGATGATCTCTGGAGGGCACGGGGCAGGGGTTTTTCCTCTGTCCTGGTCCTATTAGATCTCTCAGCGGCTTTCGATACCATCGACCATGGTATCCTTTTGCGATGCCTTGGGGGGGTGGGAGTGGGGGTCACTGTTCTTCAGTGGTTCACCTCCTACCTCTCGGGGCAGTCGCAATTGGTGTTGGTAGGGGGGCAGAGGTTGACCCCAAGGACGCTCTCTTGTGGGGTCCCTCAGAGGTCGGTCCTCTCCCCTCTTATTTAACATCTACATGAAGCCTCTGGGTGAGATCATCCATGGTTTCGGAGTGAGTTTCCATCAGTACACAGATGACACCCAGCTGTACATTTCCACCCCGAACCAGATCAGTGATGCCCTCTTCCTGATGACCCGGTGTTTGGATGCGGTATGGATTTGGGTGAGCAGGAACATGCTTTGACTCAACCCGGCCAAGACTGAGTGGTTGTGCATACCGGCATCTCGGCCCAGTCAGAAACATCCATCTTTGGCCATAGGGGGAGAGGTGTTGCCCCCTGTGGATAGGGTGCAGAATCTGGGGGTTCTCCTGGATGTACGGCTCCGGTTGGAGGAGCAGGTGGGGGCCGTCACCAGGGGGGCCTTTGCCCAGCTCCGCCTTGTTCGTCAGCTTCGCCCATTTCTGGAACAAGATGCCCTGCGCAAAGTCACTCACGCTCTTGTCACCTCTAGACTTGACTACTGCAACACTCTCTATTTAGGACTGCCCTTGCATACCATCCGGAGATTACAGCTGATGCAGAATGCGGCGGCGCAGGTGGTGATGGGAGTTTCCTGATTCTCCCATATTCCCCCTCCTGTGTGGCCTGCATTGGTTGCCGGTTGCACTCCGGGTGAGATTCAAGGTTTTGGTTTTAACATACAAAGTCCTTCACGACATGGGTTCTCAATACCTAAGGGAGCGACTCCTGCCGATATCAAGTGCCAACCGCCCTGTGCGAGCACACAGGCAGGGACTCCTCGGGGTCCCGTTGGCAAGTCAATGTCGGCTGGCGGTCCCCCGGCGATGAGCCTATTCTGTCGCGGCCCCTGACCTCTGGAACCAACTGCCCCTGGGGCTCCGCCTGGCCCCTGACCTCCTGCACTTTCTGCCATGATCTGAAGACCTGGTTATTCGACCAATCTGGGCTGTGACCCCTCCCTGGGGGGGGATGGATTTTTAAATTAGCTTAAATTATCGTAAATTTTAGATTTGTAACTTTATTGGGCTTGTGAATCGGTTTAATTCTTTTTTAATTATTTATTGTCGTTGTTTTTAGTTGTGAGCCACCCCGAGTCTTCAGAGATGGGGCGGCATACAAGTCCAAATAATAAATAAATAAATAAATAAATAAATAAATAAATAAATAAATTTAACACAGCCGGGTCCAGGGAAGGCTTCTTGAGGAGGGGCCTAACCACAGCCTCTTTCAAGGCATGCGGAACAAACCCCTCACCCAAAGAAGCGTTTATAATCTCCTGGAGCCAGCTACATGTCTTCTCCCGGCCTGCCAAAACAAGCCAGGAGGGACAAGGGTCCAATAAACAGGTGGTGGCATTCACTGCTCCCAGGGCCTTGTCCACATCCTCAGGGCCAACAGGAACAAACTCATCCCAGATAACTGGACTAAGACCTGCCCCTACCATCTCAATGGACTCTGCCCAGCCAGAGTCCAAGTCCGACCGGATCCGAGTGACTTTATCTGCCAAAAACTGAACAAATTCCTCAGCCCTGCCCTGCAGGGGTTCCTCCGCCTCCTCAGATCTTAAGAGGGAGCGTGTCACCCTAAACAGGGCGGCCGGGTGACAGTCTGCAGACGTGATAAGACTGGCCCAATATAAACGTTGTGCCACCCTCATCGCCACTAGATAGGCATCAATATGACATCCTAACAGTGTCCGGTCAGATTCAGCCTGATATTTCAGAGTCAATTAAACACATTTTTATTTGCCTAAGCAAATAAAGTTGTGTTTCAGTGTTTACTTACATTTTAGAATGTACTTTTTACCCTCCATAGAGAGTTGGGGTTTTAATTCATTTAATTTAAAGTATTTAAAGCATTTATTTAATACTAGTTTCTATATTGTTTTTAGATATTTTATGATTTCTTTCTATTAGCTTGTAGGTTTTTAATTTCCGTCGTCACCTAGCGAACTTGATTAATTGGATAGGACACATGCTATTTTCAAATTAAACATATCCACATACTTATGTTTTATTTTGGTCTAACTGTTCAATTAAATAGACTGAGGTAAATGACTACGCTTGACATGATAGTGCTATAAATTTCTTCTGATCCTCTTATGTCATTATTAGATTACTTGAAGGTTAATCTAATTTTTAAATTTTGTGAACCTTCTATTGATATAAAAGGTAAAGGTTTCCCCTGACTAGTTGTGTCCGACTCTAACAGAAATATTTAACTCAATACATATTTTTGTTACTGGTTTTAGACACAGTTGTAGCCATTTCTTGTTTCATCAAAATGATGAAAAATGTCATGAAGTGTAATACAAGTTCTGCACATGCATACATTTGTGTGGTATCACAACATAAATACAAAAGGGTAAATCTTGCTTTGCAACATTACAGTGCTTGTTTTGTCATTCGTCCCCCCATGGTAGCACCATGGTACTACCAAATAATCATCATTTAAATACAATGACATATAATATCGCCCCTTTGAGTCTTGATGGGACACTGTCATTTCAGAATGTGGCAAAAACAAGATTGCTATTGAAATTCAACCAAATTCTTTTAACGTTTCTCTATCCATAGATTTGTAATAATGTCCAAGTGGGTCACAATTGGACTTCAAATGATGTGATATTCAGCAGTGCAAATTATAAACTAATACCAGGTTGTGTGTAATGGGACCCAAAATTAAATTAATGTGAGGCCAATCTAGTGCTAATCTGCATGTGTGTAGTTATTTGAAAATGAAAATGCATCCAATAAAACTGATAAATTATACAGATTAAAAATACAGAGAACACATAGAAAACAATTCAATGGGCAGAACTGTAAAAACTTCTGTATTTCATGTCTGCACAAAGCTTTTCAAATTGCTTTGAAATAAATTTCAGTTTTGCCTCTAAGGTGGCCTGATCTGGCTCACAGAAGAGTTTAAATTTTTGATTTTTGTGGGGGTGGGGTTAGAGAATTTATTCCTGCCAAAGTAGATTTGAGCCATTAGTGTATAATAGACAGAATGTTGGACTTGGACCACAGAAAATGAACTGATTTCCCTTTTCAGTCTCAAAACTCACTAGGTACTATGTAACAGCTCTCAGAGCTGATGACAGAAAGGAAGGAAAAGAGAGAGAAAACACTTGAAAGGGTGTGTGTGTGTGTATACACATATTTATTTTGTATTGACTCATCAGTATCAAACTTACAATAACACAATTAAAAATCAACATAGAACATAAAGTCCAGCAAGAGCATTAATTAGACATATAACATGTGTGAACATCAACTAGTGACGCATCCTACACCCAAGGAAGATGCACATTGACATACGGTTGTTTCTGCACACACAAGGGAGCCTTCACTCTATTGATGGCATATCAATCGATGGTATATTGATGATCAATGGAATTGATGGTAAAAATAATTGTACTCATATTGAAACTAAAAGTAATGGTTTTCCTGTCCAGTTGTATCCATTTCTATGCCGTAGTGCTCATCTCTGTTTCTTGGCCAAGAGAGCCAGCATTGTCTGAAGACATTTTCCATGACCATGTGGCCACCATGGCTATATGCCAAAGGCACATAGAACATTGTTTCCTTCCCACTGAATCTACTATTAGTATTAATCTATTCACATTTGCATGCTTTCAAACTTCTAGGTGGGCAGGAGCTGGGTCAAGGAACCGGAACTCACCCAATTCCAGGAATTCAGGTCTTGAATCTGGGTTGTCAGCTTTCTGACAAGTTCACCATCTTTAAGCGCTGAGCCATTGTGAAGGGAAACAGAAACAGATCCTGCAAGTTTTTTGCTACCTAGCATGACGAGGCCAAGACTGAGAGAATCAAGCCATAATATACAATTCTTATTCTTAATATCTTAAGATATATTTATTTCCTGTAAAGGTAGGAAACATCATGGAAACAAAGATCCTTTCATTGTCACAATCATTGTGTTCTAAGTCTTCAGGCAGCAATAGAGGTCTCATGGTCAGTCCTACTACAGTGCTAAATAGCATGAGGCCATTCTTATTTGGAAGTATTGGGGAAAACACAAATAACATCCCAGTATTTTTCCAGTGTTGTACTCCAATCTGATCATCACAGTTGGCTTATCATAAAGCAGGGCTGTGCAGGCCTACAAAGATGGAACAGACAGTAAATCATAAGTCCCAGTTTTTTTCCTTTTTGCCTGAACAAACCAGTGAGCTGTGCAGGCAAAGAGGAAATTGGTTTTGAAAGAATATTAAAGCTCACACTTCCTATGTTTGGTCTATACAAGCCCACTGACTGTCTTGTCCAAAAACAAATAAACAAGCCTGGCTTGGCCTCCCTAAACTATCCTGCAACTTCAATTTGGGAGTGGGGGAGGGAAGTAAACAGATGCATCACCACTACTAACATAAGGTTTACAAAAGTCCAGCTGGCTGTTGAACAGATTGGGAAAGAACTGGTGGGCAGTGATTTATTCAGCCAATCTTCTAGAACACCAATTCCAGTTGTTGTTTTTTAAAAAATGAAAATCAGGTAAACCTAATTATAGGTTTTCCTTACCAATTAAGAGTTACTATTGTTATCTAGATTTAGTTTGTTTTTACTAAGGGATCACACTTGACTTTTCTTATAATATTTTTTTTAAATGTTCATTCCTCAAGAGCAGTTTCTAGCTTGGTAGTTAACTTCACCACATACAACCTGCCCATCTTCTGGCTCTCAGTATCAGTATCAATGCAGGGCCTGCAGAAGTTTGCATGAAACTGTTTTTTATTTCTTCCATCTTCATCCTCCTATTCTGCAAATGCACTGGGCCAACAGCTACTGAGCCCCATTGACAGTTGCTTCAACACACCTTAGTCAAGAATTTCAATTCTTGGAAAAAGTCCAATTCTTACATTGTCAACTTTCCTTCTTTTACACACATCTTGTTTTTCTTTGTCTCTGTTTTCCTTTCACTTGGCAAATATTTTTTATATTCCAAATCTGTAGTTTTCACACACTCGTTTCCATTCCACTTTCATCGACCCTTATCTTCTTGGTTAGTTTCCAGAAATCTCATCAACCAATATATTTGTATCCTAATTTCTCTTCAGTTCAGCATAAACCCTTCATGTCTGTAATTATTTTAACAATACTCTTTGATCCTGTGGCTTCATTTGCTGATGGTCGTGCAGGAATCTATTATGTAATTTATTGATCTGGATCAGAGGTCTCCAACCTTGGCAACTTTAAGACTTGCGGACTTCAACTCCCAGAATTCCTCAGCCAGTTTTGCTGAGGAATTCAGGGAGTTGAAGTTCACAAATCTTAAAGTTACTAAGGTTGGAGACTCCTGATCTGGATGGTATTTTCCAACTAGTACACTAAAATAGTATTGCAATGATTCTAGGAAGACTATATCTCTGTGTACCATTTATCTATATTTTTAGATCAGTCCATATATAGGACATGGCTTATTTTAGCCAAGTCTTACTATTGCACTTGAACATCTGTTAAGCAAAAACAGGAGGCCTTCAAAGGACAGGAAAAGTGATTGCAGAGGTTCAGAACCCTCTCTTCAATGTCAGCATCCTTGTAAACTGCAGCTGAAGATTACATCACATCTATTGTGTAAACAGAGTGCTGGATAAAGGCAACACTCCAGCAAATTTGGCAGTTTGCTGTACCTTTCATTTTGTTTAATACATCTCGCTGCCTGGTGATATGCATTCTCCTTCAGCATCCCTTGCAGTCCAATAAATGTCATATTGTTGAATGGGCTACTCTGGCCTTGATGGGTGCCAAATAACAAGCCATTCAGTGGCCTGAAAGTAGAATGGTAGAAACTAAAATATCAGTTCCTTATAGCAAACTGTATCTTCCTAAAGACAGGAAGGAAAGATAGCAAATAGTTAACCATACCCTTATGTAATATTGTTGCCAATATAACTTGGTTTGTTTCCAGAGCAATGCAGATGTTTTGGATTGCCAGCCTGACAAACTGAAAATGCTGAGTAAAGCAATAGTAAATGGAACAGATTGTGGCTGGATTGCCTTTGTGTATAATCTGAATGTTTATCTAGTGCTGAAATATTAAACGATAGCTGGTATTAAAATGAGATGGTGGTCCATTCAACATCCTAGCACAATCCAAAAGCATTTTGCTACATCTATAGGCAGATTAATTAGTCTGTGTACTGTACAAAATGTTTGGTTTTTAAGGTCTTATGTTTTTTTATCCCTCAGCATTTTTGACTGAGCCTTAAAAGTATGCATCAGATGTGGCAAAAGTCCAAATTCCAAGGCAGATGAGGGTAATTTGGAACAGCTTTTCATTTACCAGATGGGGCTGAACTTCCTCCATTCTGGACCTGGGCCATTATGAAGCTCCAGTCCCAGTCTGTTTCTCCAAACCTCTGGCATGCTGCAAATGACAGCATTACAGCAGCTATGCCAAGAAAGACAAAGAACGTTTGCTGTTTATATAAAATGCTTGGAAGGGAAGAAATATTGGACTTAGTAATTGACAGGTCTAGCCTCAAATCAAAGTAAGTCTTGGGGAAAGGCCATGTTCAGCTGTTTAGCTGCCCCAATCATAATGTTTTTATGAGGTGTGTGTGTGTGTGTGTGTGTGTGTGTGTGTGCTTGTTGTCCACCACCACCACCCCTCTCTCTTGCTTCTTATTTTTCTTTTTTTCTTTGAATTATGTCAGTCATTAAATCTCTCATTCACTCTCTCACTTTTTTTGAGAGTACAATATCAATATACACATGCCTATCATCTTTTTTGTTGTTAGCTTCAATTTTAAATATACAAACCACATGCTTTAGAACAACAGTATGCCTTTTCTGAATCATTCACCCAAGATGAGAAGACTGTCTGATGTAATTGTTATTCTAGACAACTGTCCTACTCATGATTTCACAATGCTGTTCAGGTTTATGTCTCTGTGATGTTTTGTCATGTGTTTTATTTTGGGCACTTCCCAGATACTTGATCAAAACTTTCACACTGCTCCAGAGAACCCAATCAAGTAAAGAGTCTGAGAAACTGCTATAGATTAGAATAAAGTAATGGGAAGCTGCAGCAAGGACAGAAACATACAGTCTCTGCATTCCTATCCTTGATGTAATTAAATATCATCCTCCAATCCTATTAAAAGATAGCTTAGAGGAAACATAATCCCAACCATGCCAAGATAATTGCCAGTGACATTATCCAATAATATTTAAGTAAAATATTTGAATTAAGTAAGACGGTAAATGGATTTTGTTGGTGGGAAAACACACACCTACCTCCTGAAGTAGTTTAGATTATCACATATATGCTATTGTCAAAGTCCTCTAATACTTCCCTTGTTTTCATTTGCCTAGAAAAATTAATTTGACTTAAACATTCAGAAAATGCTTTACATCCAGGAACCTTTGATTAGTCTCAAGACTGTTTTCAAACATGTTTGTCCACTTTTTTATGATGCTTGCTGAAAACCACAGCTCCTGTGCACAATATTAGCTTTGAGATCAATTCCTGTGATAGTCCAACATTCAGGAACTTGAATATAGCAGTTTTTAAAGATCTTGAGTCAAACCATTTAGCCACTTTTAAATCTTATTTTATATCAAATTACTCTGGTTCCCAGATCTCCAAAAACAGCTATTCCATCTGTATATTCATTATCTCCACAAATGCATATTGCTCCCAAGGATTATCTGTTGTATATTTCTGGACCATGTTGTTGTCAGTTGTGCCTAAACCCAGCCTGGAGTGTTGGGAACAACTTCTAATCTAAAGCATCCATGCAAGCTTGCAAAAAGATTAGATGGTTTTAACCATTTAAAAGATAAGCTCCATACATGCTTCTGTATACAGTATTCTGAAACATCTCTTTCAAAGGATTTGCACAACCTCATCTCTGTTTAATGCTCTTTGACTGAACTATATATGAAGTTTTGCTTGGTTCTTCTTTCTCTTAAACATTCTCCATTTCTTGTTTTTCTTTGCACTACCAACCCTCCTTGTGATCTATCATTTTTCCCCAATCATTAGACTTCCCTGGGTTACCCAGCTTCCAATCCGGCTATTTTAATACTTTTCTTCTTGAAATTAAATTTATTAAAATGAATATATTTGTCTAAGTGCCAAGGGGTAAATATTTTTACCAAGCTTCTGTAATGTAAATGATTGCTTCTTCTTTGTGTGTTTCAATAAACTTAAACACTTGTTGAACTTGGATGATTGCCTGAGCTAATTATTCCCTAAGGAAAAGTTTGAAAGCACTATTGCCTTGGCTAATGTAACATGTAAAGATATGCTGTGTGAACCACAGTTTGATGAAAAGTTATCTCATAGTTTAGCTCTGAGTGCTTAAGACACTAGTCCTAAATGCTTTTCTAAAAACAATTCCATTTAACAATACAGTTTCCTTTTCAGTAGATATACATAGGCATGTCATACAAGTTTGTTTGAGGTAACCAAGACCTGCTCTGTACCTAATAACACAGAGCCTTGGTTGAAAAAAAGTAAGGAGTCCACTGGAATTGGAACATGAGAAAAAAGCTGAGGTGCAGTGAAAGGTCAGGACACTTATCAAGAAATAGATTGTTAAATCCATCTGCCAAGTAGGTAGAAAAGAATCCTTTTTCTTTTTCAAAGATTTTTTTCAAGGATATTCAGCTCCATGACTCCCATTGGCTCCAATCAATACTAACTCTGTGGCTCTTTATACTTTGGATTGGACCTCTCAGCTCAATAGTGCTGCATCTTTCTGGGCAACTTTTTAGCTTCAGGTCATCAAGATCAGCAGAACAAATTCTGCAACCTTTTGTACCTAAACATAGCAATGTTTTGTGGAAGTCTGTGCCATTCTGAACTCTCATTACTGTTCCATTTGTCTCTTGTTGACATTTTCCAGTCTACAAATTCTTATCAATTCTTATCTTGCTTCCAGACTTATCACATTCCAGCAAAGCTTGTATTATAGCCAATGCAAGTGAGTCAAGAAATATAACCAAAATAGCAATAAGTTTTAATGCAAATTATTTCTCTCCAAAGATACTTATTCCATGAAATAAAAATGAATATTTAGAATATACATAATTACTTTCTAAGGTAACTGTAACAATACCAAAATATCTAATAGCCTTGTATTAGCAACAATTCGACAATCCCTATAAATCACTGTTTCATACAAGCACCATGCAGAGTAAAACATTAAAAATTGGTGAAATAAAGAGTTCAAACACAAGTACCTTTTAGTCAAAGCAAGTTAAATACATCTCAGGCATAGTCATCTAAAATCACACTAAAATGTAGATTCAATCTGAACAATAATTGAAGCTAAGTTATCTCATTGTAAAAGGCATGCCAATCAAAGTAGACATGAACTCTTCAATGGCATTGACACCAAATGTAATAAGCTGACATTAAGTGGCCCCCATGTGCTGCAAGTATTCTTGCAAAGGCAATGTTACCTCATCTAGAACAGACCACATTTCTAATTCCTAAACATGAAACACATTAATTTATAATATTTCCTTTGTTACAGCTAGTTTTGAAGCTGAAAAAAATATTCAGGAGACTGTAATGTGAAAAAACAGTTGCAAACTACTTCATCATTGGTGAAAAGACTTGCCTTGTTTGTCTTCCATAAGGTCCTAAAATCCCACCTATGTGCCCAGGTCAGGGGTGCTGAATGTGTTAAGCAATATAGCCATTTCCTGACTGTATTGCTGACAAATGTCTTGCTCCCATATGTAATCTGGATGTTTTTAATATTTTTACTGTTTTTATTTTTTTAATGTTTTAAAGTATTTTTAATTGTAATTATTTTCTGAATTCTAAACTACCTAGAGTCATTGACCGAGATGGGCAGCTATAGAAATTGAATAAATAAATTCCCATCTGATCATATGAAATAAAATAATATTGTGTTTTAAAGCACAGAGGGATATATTGGTTCTATAGGGGAATATATCAGCAGCTGGAGTAACAGAGTTTTATTTGCCTTCAAATTCTAGAGAAGAATACAAGGCAAAAGTTGGTTATTAAAAAACAGTAATACCCTAATAACTTTAATAATCAGATTTCACTATGGGCTGATTTAGCTATAAAAAGCAATTAATTGCAGATGCCAGTTAGAATTTAGCTAAGGTACATCTATTAAGTACATGCTAATATCTAGCCATTCTCAAGCAGAAAACATTACTTGCTCATGTCTTGCTTAAAGCACCCAAAGTTATTTTTTTGTTTATCCCATATCCTATTCTTTGGGCAGCCCTGTTTTTGTAGGCTATTTCATGGCTGAGGTCCAGCCTTGTGGTTTACTGATATCATGTCATCATTGCTGCTGTAACTTCTCTTCCAACTTTAATGGCAATTAAACAATTAGAAAAAGACAGATTCTGATCTTCTGACATGTTCCTAAATTTTCCTGGATTACTGCTTATTTATTTATTTTATTTATTTATTTATTTATTTATTTATTTATTTATTTTAATTACATTTATATGCCGCCCTTCTCCGAAGACTCAGGGCGGTTCACAATTTTTGGGATACAACCCAGTGTGCTCAGCAATAGCCTTCATTCCATTGTATATGCCTGCTTATTACTAAGCAGCATTTTTACAAAGTCAGCTAATTGCCCCCAACAATCTTGGGTCCTCAATTTACCTACCCCGAGAGGATGGAAGGCTGAGTCAACCTTGAGCCTGGTGGGATTTGAGCCTACAGCAGTTGTAGGCAGCTGGAACTTAAGTGCAGGCAATTAACAGCCTGAGCCACCAAGGCCCTTATTTGATTTGTCAATCGCTTACAAGATAATAAGTATAAGGGTAAACATAGTTATGAATACATGAAATGAATACATATAAGAAAAATAAAAGAAACTGTTATGTATGCAGAGTTTGAAATGATTGGTTGTTGTTGTAAAGTGTTTGAAATCATTGGTTGTAAAAGTGCGGGAAAATCCTGCACTCTGATTGGCTGGCAGCCGCGGCAGCCGGCTATAAATAGCTGCCACGGCTGAGCCATTTGGGTCCATTCTGAGCTGAAAGTCACAATAAAAAAGAGCTGAAGCACTCCGTGTCTTGTCTCTCCATGCAAATTTAACACTGGTAATGAAGGTGGGATTTTCCCAAGGAGAAGGCAATGCAGAACGTAGAAGAGCGAGATGGCTGCACTGAACACCCCCCCAGCCCCATTCGATCCAAAGAATGAAGACTGGGAGTTGTATGCAGATCGGTTTCAGATATATTTAGAAGGAAACGATCTGGCCTCCATTTCTGAGCAACAGAAGAGAGCGGTTTTTCTTACTTATTGAGGTCCTGCAGTCTTCAAGATGGTGAAGGCATTGGCTGCCCCAGCAGACGTGAAGGTAATGGCATGGTCTGATCTGGAAAGACTTTTAAGGGCACACTACACGCCCCAAGTACCGTGCCTCATTAGGATACACGAGTTTTATCGCCACGATCAGGGAGAAGACAAAAGCGTCAGTGACTTTGTGGCAAGTTTAAGGAACATTGGGGGTGCGTGCGAATTCAGCGTTTTAGAGGAGGCCATGCGCGATCATTTTGTATTGGGCCTTAAAGACAAGGTCTTGCAGAGCAAATTACTTATGAAACCAAAAATTACGCTGAAAGAAGCCATAGATGAAGCAACCTCAGCAGCAGCCACCAAAACCTCAGCAGCAGCCATGAGAAAGATGAACAAGACTACGGGCCATTCTGATGGTGAAAAGACCACCACAACTCATTTTGATGAACTTGAATCTGAGTCAGAATACAGTGGAGAAGAAGAAGGAATTAACAGACTCAGAATGGAGTGGAAACGCAACGACCTGGGAAGAAATAGGCGAGATTTCCATTGCATAGGTTGTGGGGGAAACCATCCCGGCACTGAATGCAAATTCCTGGATGCCATTTGCCTCCATTGTGAAAAAAGAGGGCACATTGCAAGGGTCTGCAAATCAGCCAGAACTCCACCAAACAGAAGGAAGTTTGTTGCAAGCAACAAAGACAGAGAAGTCAAACCAAACAACACCAGCAAGAAAATGCGGCAGCACAGAAGCAAATGGAAAAAATGAAACTCATCAAACAGTAACTATTGGTCATTCCTCTTCATTAAATAATAGGAAAGTGCATGTCAAGGTACTTATTGAGGGAAGACCTTGCCAAATGGAAGTGGACTCAGGTTCATACCTATCCATGGTGTCATGGGACACTATTCAAAGACTAATACCAGACATTCAAAAGTCTCATTTCAAAAAACAAGCACTAACTCTTAAAGACTACCAAGGGAACAAGATTCCAGTAGTTGGAACAAGAGAATTCAACGTGAAATTCAAAGGCCACATCAAACGCCTACCACTGACCATCATAGATAAAGATCACCCAAGTTTGCTGGGACAGGAGTGGTTCAACCCGCTGGGCATCGAAATAACTGGCATCAATCACATGAGCAACACTGATTGGGAAGAATCATTGAAGTCTGAGTTTCCAGAGGTCTTCAGCGACGGATTAGGCAAATACTTGGGGACTCCTATCACTTTTAACCTAGATCCCAAGGTACAACCAATCCGTTTAAAACCCAGGAGGGTACCATTTGCTTTGAAGGAAAAAATCGATGAACAATTAGATAAACTAATAGCCCAAGGGGTACTAGAGCCCACAGACCACTCCAGGTGGGAGACACCCATAGTCACACCAGGCAAGGCTGACTGACGGTTCTGTGAGAATCTGCGGGGATTACAAGGGGACATTGAACCATGCGCTACAACAGAGTGCATATCCGGTTCCAGTGGTTCATCATTTATTACATTCTCTGGGCAGGGGCACAGTCTTCGCCAAACTGGACCTGGCCCAAGCATACCAGCAGTTAACAGTAGACGATTTAACTGCAGAAGCTCAAACCATTGTAACCCATCGGGGTGCATTCAAATGCAAGAGGTTACAATTTGGAGTAAGTGTGGCGCCAGGCATATTTCAAAGCCTTATGGAGAGGATGCTACAAGGGTTACCTGGGGTGGTGCCTTATTTTGATGACATTTTAATCTCTGCTGAAAATGACACTCAATTACATGAGAAACTCAGAGAAGTCTTAACCAGGTTACAGGCCCCAGGTCTTACAGGGTTCAAACTGAGGATGGTGCCTTGTGGAGTAGGCACATAGACCAGTTACGGTCCAGACTGCCTCTGGAGCATCGCCCTTGCTCCTCTCTGGACTTCATCCCCACAGCCTTTTCTAGGGGGGAAGGGGGAGATAATGGAGGTAATGAGCAAGTAAGAATCAACCCCATGTGTTGATAACACGACAGGAACCATCCCAAACCCTGTCACAGTCCCAACAACCATTTTTACAAATGGAGGATTGCACATCATTACCAGACTTAGAGGATAACACTGAGTTGGAAATAGATTGGGAGGAGAGACCAGGTTGTAGTAACCAAACAGGTTCTACCAATACAATACATTTCCTTCCTCACAAGGTGAGATTCCCAAAACACCTGAACCACGCAAGTCTCAACGTACCCGTAAGAGCCCCACCTATTTACAAGAGCATATTAGATAGATGGGGTTTGAGTATGGACCAAACCTAGTGGGGAGGTGTGTTATGTATGCAGAGTTTGAAATGATTGGTTGTTGTTGTAAAGTGTTTGAAATCATTGGTTGTAAAAGTGCGGGAAAACCCTGCACTCTGATTGGCTGGCAGCCACGGCAGCCGGCTATAAATAGCTGCCACGGCTGAGCCATTCGGGTCCGTTCTGAGCTGAAAGTCACAATAAAAAAGAGCTGAAGCACTCCGCGTCTTGTCTCTCCATGCAAACTTAAAAGAAACAATAAACAATAAAAGAAACAATAGTAACAAAAGAGTCAATAAGATAAGAAAAACTAAAACAGGCTCATATTTTTAGGGCAGAGACTTAACAAATGAAATTGTTTTGTTATTGTTATGACTGTAGTTGCTATTTTGTTAGAGGATGGATTGGCTCCATTCTTTCTTCTTGTAACTAGATTCAATGAGTGCAGCTGCATTATACTAAGGCTGCAGGGCACACTGATAAAAACATTACTATTTTAGCAGTTATATATTAAAAATAAATCTATTAACATGATGTTATCTGTTCTTGCTCTGTTTTAGCTACAGAACACGAAACAAATTTTCAGAAAAGTCATTAGAGATCCAAACCTTTGTTCTTTTTCTAAGCAACTTGACATTTAAGGAATTACAGACCTTTGCCTGCACTGTGAATTTGATTATATTTTAATTATCCTCTAGTGAAGTTAACAATAGTTATTATACAAAAGTTAAGACAGGTGACAAAAATTGTAGGACCAAGGTCAAACATGAATATTGAGAAGAAGGTTATCAGGCTGGCTTCAGAAATTGCTTTAATTTGCTAGGATTGCCTCCAATCTGGAGAACCAATAACTTCTAGCAATGATAAGTAAAATGTATTTTTCAAGATAATCTCCAGACATGATTGTATGTACTGATAGACATGAAATTGATCTCCATTTATATATAGTAGTTTTAGTGGGGGTATGATTTTCACCTTGGTAGTTCCTTGATTAGGGTATTATTTTCTGTTTGATGTTGGTTATTTTCTGTCTAGCATTAATTCTTGCTTATCTGGATATTGGGTGCTCTTTTTCTTGGCTCTTTTTGTAACCTTAACTTTTCTTATTGAATCTTTTGACTGAGTGTGTAAATATGGTTTATTTTTATGTGTCTATTGATGACTGATTTGTTGAATGCTAGGCTTCTACAGTACTTATACATATCTTGTACTTTGCCACTGTTTTTTCTTCTTTTTTACTAGCATGCTGCAAACTCAAACACACTGACCAAAATTCAAATTTTTGCAGCACCCACCCCATCAACTCACAAAATCAGTTGCCTCAGAACCCTCATTGACAGAATAATGATCTAATTAATGATACCACTAATTATCTTTGTGGCATTTTTTTCTTACTTGCTAAACTCAGAAAAACTACAGATTCTCCAAACATAGTGCCTTCCAGATTTTTTTGGATTTCAAATCCCATCATCCAAAATGCAATTATTCTGTCAAGGGATAAGGAAAGTTGCAATCCAAGATATGTAAGAGTGAAAATATGGTTCAAGCTACTTTTAAGTCAGATACCGTTAAGGTAGCAGAAGACAAATAACCCTTGTTTGCTTGAAGTGAACAATCCAAATGTTTGGAAAGTAGGTCTTAGAAATCGAAAGGTACAGATATCTTAGTTTGCAACATTGACCAAAGCTGTTCTTTATCTTGATGCTGCTTCTTACATTACATTCCATATCTAAATTCCTAGTGCTAGTTTCATATATTTGTTTTATAATTATAATGGAAAAGTAAAAAGTGTCATTTCAAAATAGTGAATTTTATCTTGATAATTTGCAAGGCTTTTGATTTATAGGCTAACAAATATGAATGTTGAGAAAATTTTATTTGGAAGTAAATGATATTAAATAATTTAACCAAGATCTTATCTGCCTTGCCGCTAAATCCTAACTGGCATTTCATTATCCTGCTTAAAGCTTATCAATATATTTGGCTGATTTCCATAACTACAGATTTTGCTTTTGCTGCCATACAAAAACCTTCAAAAGCCTTTGTTTCATAAAATTGGGAAATCTATCTTATCAAATGACTTAAGTAATATTTATGGCAGACTTTCTGTAACAAGTTTAAAACTATATATCAGGATTTTATTATTTCATCTTTTATTTATGGGAAGGAAAGAAATAGCTCACTTACACATTTGCCAGAACTGAGACATACAATAGCTATTTCTAAGTTAAAGTATTAAACTCTTGCACAGAACAGCTTAACTGAAGAAAGTACAAAATACAGATGAGTTCCTGTTTCAAAATGATCAGTATGCTGTTCACGTATACTTTCTTTTCCTGTGACTTCTATATTCATCCCAGTTTTCTGACCAGTGAATAGTTCTGGCAATTATGTATTTTATTTGAATATTTACAAATAATATGTATTTACAATGCAGTCAACTTTGAAAGGAGTATTGCCTTGGGCCCTACTTGCAGACAGAACTTAATCCAGTATATGACCAGTAACTGAACACATCCGACTTTGGTTTTATTTTAAGTCTAAAGTGAACATGGACTGAATTGCTAATGATACAGAGAGCCGTCTTGAGAACTATCTTGTAAAAATCAGGACATGCAGCCACCTGCACAGATACTCATATCCATTGCTTCCACATCAGTTTTTTTCCAAAAGCAGCTTCAAAACCACAAAACAAGTCTTTTACTTCTCTTAAAAGAAACATACTATGGATGGAACTGGAGAAGGAAGAAAAATGAATAATTTTAAAATCAAAACTCTAACAAACCGGTATCACATTGATTAATTAATTAATTAATTAATTAATTAATTAATTAATTTGACTTGTATGCCGCCCCCTCTCCAAAAAGGACACGGGGCGGCTCACAACTAAAAACAGCACAATAAATTAATTAATTAAAATAGGATTAATTTAAGCAAGCCAAATTCATCTAAAACCCATTACTAATTTAAAATATAACCCCGCCCCCAAGAGGTCAGCAAATAACCGGCCTGTTCAAATAACCAGGTTTTCAAATCATGGCGGAAGGTGCGGAGGACAGGGGCCAAACGGAGCCCCAGGGGTAGTTGATTCCACAAGGTGGGAGCCACTACAGCGTTGGCCCTCCCCCGGGACACCGCCAAACGACACTGAGTCGCAGACGGTACCCCGAGGAGTCCCTGCCTGTGTGCTTGTACAGGGCGGTTGGCATTCAATGCTGGAAGGGGATGCTCCCATAAATATCCCGGACCCATGCCTTGTAGGACTTTGAATGTTAATACCAAAACCTTGAATCTCATCCGGAGGGCAACCGGCAGCCAATGCAGGTCATGCAGGAGGGGTGTAACATGGGAACATGGGTGTAAATGCAAACTTTTCTTTTTGAATGGTATTTTTTTGCTTTACCCCATAGATATAACTCACATAAGAATTCTCAGTGACCAGTGAAATGAACCACTGAAATGACAAGGGCAGCAATTATCCCCATTTCCTTTCATTTTAAGGGTGGCTGCATAGGAAAAGTTTCTGATAAACTGTGTCCTCTACCATCATTTTCTGACTCAGTGACAGCTGCTAATATTAGATGAACTGACAACAGAAAAGAACTTGTTTCTCCTTGTGACACTCCTTTGAATAATCATGAAACATGATTACTGGGATTAAAATAAATCCTGGCCCACAGTGCTTTTTTATTTCTTTAAACAAAAGGGCAAGAAGACAGTTGGCTCATAATCAGGATCCATGCAGCAGGAATACTCTTTGGTAACCAGTAAGTAGTTTTCTGGACCTTGCAAGAATATGATGAAAGGGCAAGAAACTTTGTTGAACTCTTGGCATACTTCTCCCTTTATAATCCAGAGGGTGGGGAATCTGTTATTGCTAGCACAATAAAGCTGAGCTTGTTGAATATCTAGTCTTTTTTTAAAATTCAGGCTGTTTCAACATAGAAATGACTGCTCTGTGTGTTTAGAGCTTTTTTTAAAAAAAAAAAACCTTTGTTCCCTTTTGTCTTTGAGATTTTTAAATTAACTCTCAAATAAATTAATTTGCTCCTGATGAATAGATCTTATAGAAGTTTCTCTGCAAGTCTGGCACACAGAAAGATTTCTCGAACACTTATGAAGTGTTTTAGATTTTAGATTAAAAACATAGATACCCATTATCATTATCCACTGTCTTTTCCACATCTGCCTGTCAGTTGGTACAGTTGTTAAAAAGGACATGTTCTCTGAAATTTCCCCATGCTTTTCCTGAGGCTACCAATGAAAGTATGCAAAGTGTAACAACACCAGTGCCAGATTTAGGTATACCCATTACCCATTATCATTCTACTTGAAAATGGTATAACCTGCTTATAGGCTAAGGGCATCTTATTATGTTGTAGTATGAGAAATACAGCCTCAGTCTATAAAGTAATTTTATTAAAGCAAGAAAAAATGTTTATAGAGTTCTTTTTCAATGTTAATCTTTATTTACCAAAGAGTGCAACAGAAAAGATTGCAGAAACTATTTGTTTTGTCAAATGCTTACATTATACATAAAAATTGGCTTTACAAACAAAAAAAATCAAATGCTTTTAGTTATGGAATAAATATTCCATGTTGTATACTGGATTTACTAGGGAAATGAAATATCTATCTTGTTTCCGACAGTTTAAAAAAAATGATGGAGCTCAGGGACTATCTAGTCAGGTGCTTCTTGGTATTCAAGTTAATTGTGTTTCCACTAATAGCAGATAACCTTGAAACTGTAGTTCCCGCAAATATAAATAGCTGTATTCTGGTGCCTTAGTGGTAGAAGCAACTCTGAGTTAAATTACATAGGTCACATGCAGATTTAATCAATCAGTATTTGGTTTCCCCTGGTATATTTCTGCCATTGTTGCCTTCTATGCCTACTTTTATTGCCTTATTTGACTTACCTTAAAGTGGTATGCCCTTGATGGGATCTTTTTAGGAAAAATTTTTTATAGTAGCTACCAGTTTTAGTCCAATTACTAGCAGAGAGATTATGCTACATTTTGGAAAAAAAATCTGTATCTCATAGAGTTTGTGAACAAATGATGGTGTTTCTACTGTAGCTCTCTAAAATCTCCAAACAGTTATTACATCTGAACTTAAATTTCTTTTAGAATCTTGTTTAAATATTTTGAAATCCAGCTACTTGTAGAATGTATATAATATTACTTCTTAATAAGCTAAGTAAGAGATTTTATCTTCAAAAGACAATAATATTCATGATTTGATGTTCACAAGACAACATTCTTCATGTCAGCTTTATGGTATCAGAACATAAGTTTCATTTAATAATTTGGCACATTAGACAATTCTGCATAAACTTTCTCCCTCCTACCACCCATGTCTATGTGAATGATGCTGTTTTCTTCTCAGTTGTGGGAGATATCCAGACTATTCCATGGTTTAAGAAAATTATGTAGTGATGATTAAATTAGAACATCTTCCCCTTGCATTTTAATTTTACTGCTTCATTTTTCATCATCCTATTATCAAATTTTCTGTTGTAATAAAGTCATTCCTCTATCCTAACTGAAATTTTAGATATGGAATTTATAGTTCTGAGTATCAAGTAAAATATAATAATGTGTACAGCAGCCATTGTTATTGAACTGGTAGTGATATGCTTAGTAAATGTGAACTCTCAAAGACTATCAACAAAAGCACTATATTCCAGTTCATATAGCAAAACACAGTTGGAAACATTTGATAAATTAGTATGCTTTGTATTATATTTAACCCTTTCTGCTATATAGAAACTGGTAAACATTGTTGCATAGCCTGCAATAATTAGACATGGTAAGATGTCTTCTGTGGTGTGTATGTATATAAGTCATTCCTTTATTCATATATTTTTTTGTTTCCAAAACTCAAAAATTGGAAGCAACAATGCAACATCCTCTCTTATGTAATTATTTTTCTCTTATACTGTCATACTGAAACTTCAACTGTTTCCTAAAATTCAAAAAAGGTCCAGATAACATATTATGTGGAAACATGTTAGCTACATGCTGGTGAACTGTCTTTTCCACATCTGCCTGTCAGTTGGTACAGTTGTTAAAAAGAACATGTTCTCTGAAATTTCCCCATGCTTTTCCTGAGGCTACCAATGAAATCATGCAAAGTGTAACAACACCAGTGCCAGATTTAGGTATAAACTAAACAAGCTATAGTTGAGAGCCTCAAAATCTGCGAAGCCTCACAGAGTTTCAGAATAGCAGAATATTGATTTTGCAAATGAGTGCATTACTACTTACATGAAAAGTAAAAGTGATCCCAATTACTTATTTTGAAGGTATTTTGTGTATGTAGGAGTTTTGTGTGCATATATTAATGCATATAAAAATCATTTTAAAAGAAGTAAATATTGTTTCCAGGTTATGCTTTATTCTAATTTATGAGGGTGATCAAACCAGCCAAATGAAAATATCATTATTTATAGTATTTATTTACAATATTTATAATCAGTAAATGTATTCATTTGAAAATAATTTTATTTTTCACTTTAAATACTTCACTATTAAATAACTAAAATGCTTCACCAAATCTGAATCCATCACTGACAATGACATCATATCATATGTAAATGCCTTAGCAAGTACATACTTAGAAGTTTATCCAATATCCAAAAAGAGAATAGTATATTCATATGTGTTCCTATAAGTTTGCAATATTATTTTATTTTTTAAAAAACTTTATTTATTTATGTATTATGTTCTAGTTCCTTGAAAAAGTAGGAAATTAAACAATGAGCTCATCATATTGAAATATTTAAAATTTGCATTTTAATTCTAATGTAATGTTTTTAAATTAAAAGTGAAAGGACCCATGATATATGATCCACATGTTTAATTTGTATAACTGTAAAATTATTGAAATATATTTGTCTTGCCAAGTTATAATGAATTCCTTGTGCCTTGTTTTTATGTCTATTAATGCAATTTCCACAAACTATTTATAGTACAATCAGAAGTGTCCACAGTTATCTGAAATTATGTCAGAACGATAGCATGCACATGTAATGTTATTATGCAAATCCAACCCTACATACTTGGTTAGATAGGATTATCAACAAATATTCTCCATCTATCAATTTGATTTTCCAAAATGGCTGTGCAAAGAATATATGAAGAATACTGGATGTCCTACTTTTCAGATCTGAATGAAAAAGATGCTTTGGAGTAGATATGGACAAGTTCCAATGCCCTCCTAATTAAAATGTATGCTTTCTTGAGCTTGTGCATTAATCCTGTGAGTCCAAGAAAATATGCAGCTTCTTTAAGAAGATGCCAACAAACATATATGTATGGAAAGAAAAGCAGTCCTACCAACAGTAATGAAAATGCAACAACTAGAATAAATATGAACCGTGGATACTTAGAACTTACAAGAATTGGTTGTTGTCAATCTGAAATATAAGTTTCTATCTTGAAATGTTATTATTTCTGTCAGTGTTTTTAGGAGAGAAATAAGCAATATAATAACTAATTGTAAACAAATGTAATGCAAGTATGTAGGGTTGGATTTGCATAATGACACTACACATGCATGACATCATTCTGACATAACCAGATAACTGTGGACCCTTCTGATTCTACTATAAATAGCTTGTGGAAATTGTATTAACACACATAAAAACAATGCACAAGGAATTCATTATAACTTGGCAAGACAAATGTATTTCAATAATTTTACAATTATACAATTTAAACATGTGGATCATATATCATGGGTCTTTTCAAACTTTTAATTTAAAAACATTACACTAGAATTAAAATGCAAATTTTAAATATTTTAATATGATCTCATTGTTTAATTTTAGTCATTTCCAGGAATATGGAAGTTCTTAGGAAAAATGTTCACAATGATGCCTTAATTAAAAGTGGGTATTTTAAAACATTTACAAAGTAGAGTGAATTACATGAAATGTGTGGAATTATTTTTGCTATTAAAATGTTAGCTTATTTCTAGATATGTAACTGAGCACTATGAACAGGTATTATAGATTTGTATTTCTTTCAATGTAACCTTCAGTTGTATTAAGATGCTGAACTGTCAAAATTCATTACGTAGAGGAATAAAATGAAAATGGAAAGTAGTGTTGCAACAAACATCTATAACACAAAGGTCCTGCTTTCCTTTGCACATTATGTCAAAATATGACAGTCATATTGCTTCCTGAGGAGTTTATTTAAACTTTCGATTTACAAAATGAGCATGCAGCAATGATTCCTTTTTTCAGCATTGCACAACAAGTCACTGTCTAAATTTGGAACTAACAAGTTTTCCCTTGGCATACAGAAAGAAGCTGTTTTACTCAAGTGGAAATATTATTTTTAAGTGAAATGTTATATTTTTATTTGCAGTAAAATATTACGGGAATAACAGTGTCGAATAACAGTGTCAAGCTCAATTGAAGAACCTCCACATCTGTTTCTTTACTTTTATGTAAACACACATACACTTCCGTTCAGTGGTGGGATTCAATTTTTTTACTACCGGTTCTATGGGCGTGGCTTGGTGGGCGTGGCAGGGGAAGGATACTGTAAAATCTCCAGTCAGAGATGGTATTTGCCAGTTTTCTGAACTACTCAAAATTTCTGCTACTGGTTTTAACCTGCTGAATACCACCTCTGCTTCCCTTACATCACAGACTTTAAAGATAGTAAGCATTAAGAATTAGGAATATCACATTTTTTTAGATCTCAATTTTCTTGTCTGTTTTCCTTGTTTAAATAGCAGAAGCTTCCCCAGTCATTATGACTCCAGCATCAATATTCCAGTTGTGATATGGAGAAAAATGCAGGAATGCTGTAGGCCAGGGCTGTCAAACTTGGTGTCTGCAGGTCAGATGCATCATGTGCTTGCCACGCTCACAACCTGTTTTAACAAAGGGGGGGGGAGTCGCGATATATCATGTGATGATGAGTTTGATATCCTTGCCCTAAGCATTGAAAGAATGTGATTTAAAGAAATTTATTTATTTATTAGACTTGTATGCCGCCCTTCTCCCTAAGGACTCAGGGCAGCTCACAGAATAAAAATACAATACAATAAATTAATTAAAAAAGGATTAAACAATACAAGCCTAATTTAAGAGCAAAACAATTTAAAACTATTAAAATGTTTTTTTAAAAAAACAGAACCCCCCTTCTTGGTTCAGTCCAGGCCGGCCTGCTGAAATAGCCAAGTCTTTAAGTCATGGTGGAAGGAACAGAGATCCAGAGCCAAACGAAGGTCCACAGGGAGTTGATTCCACAGGGTGGGTGCCCCCACAGAGAAGGCCCTACCCCTGGGCCCCGCTAGCCGACAATGTCTAGCTGACAGTATCCCAAGGAGGCCCTGTCTGTGGGAGCGTACAGGGCGATCGGAGTGTGATGCTGGCAGGAGACGTTCCCACAAGTACCCCGGACCCAAGCCATGTAGGACTTTATATGTTGTTACTAAGACCTTGAATCTCACCCGGAAGGCAACCGCCAACCAATGCAGGTCGTGCAGGAGGGGTGTAACATGGGAGTATCAGGGCACTCCCATCACAACCCACGCGGCTGCATTCTGCACCAGCTGCAACCTCCGGGTGGTCTGCAAGGGTAGTCCCATGTAGAGAGCATTGCAGTAGTCAATTCTGGAAGTGACGAGTGCATGAGTGACTGTCTGCAGGGCATCTCGGCTCAGGTAAGGGTGCAACTGGTGAACCAGACACACCAAATGCCCCCCTGGACACAGCCCCCACCTGCTCCTCCAGACTGAGCTGTGTATCCAGGAGGATGCCCAGGTTACGCGCCCTATTCATGGGGGGCAACACCTCACCCCCAATGACCAATGGTGGTATCTCCTGAGTAATCCGAGATGCTGGTATGTACAGCCACTCAGTCTTGGCCGGGTTGAGGCAAAGCCTGTTTCTCCCCATCCAGATCCGCACCGCATCCAGGCAACGGGACATCATGGGGAGGGTATCACTGATATGGGTTGGGGTGGAGATGTAAAGTTGAGTATCATCAGCATACTGATACCTCACCCCGAAACCCCGGATGATCTCACCCAGCGGCTTCATATAGATGTTGAACAGGAGGGGTGAGAGGACCAAGCCCTGAGGCACCCAACCAGTGAGGGGCCTCGGGCTCGACCTCTGCCCCCCTGCCAATACCAATTGCAAGCGGCACGAGAGGTAGAAGGAGAACCACCGTAAAATGGTGCCCCCCACTCCCAACCCCCCAAGCAGCCGCAATAGGATACCATGGTCGATGGTATCAAAAGCCACCGAGAGGTCTAATAGGACTATGACAGAGGAAAAACCCCTGTCCTGAGCCCTCCAGAGATCATCCATCAGTGCGACCAATGCTGTCTCTAAATGAGGAAGCTATGGAACTTTGATGGAATTCTGAGGGCTGCTTTCCTAATATATGGCGCTCCTCAGTTTGGGGAACACTGCTATATAAGAAACATAGTAGTACTACTATAATAGGTATTTCAATTTATCTTTAACCAATGCAAATACTAAGAAGAATACCTGCCATTTCTATCATAGCAGCAAAGTTGACACAAAATTGGATTTAGGTATTCAATTTCAGATGCTAGAATCTAAAAGGAATACAGTTGAAGTCTTGTGGCATCCTAGAAATCAACTCTTTAGTTCAATACACAGTGATAAGCACTACTTATTATCCTCCTATTGAGATAAACAACTGTAATAACTTTAATTTTTTATAATTTTATTACTTTGAAATTTCTATGATTATGAAATTTTTAAAAACTTTAAAATATATGTGTCCCACCTTTTATAATCAGTTCATAGTAACAATTGGTAGCAAAACAAAAACATTAAATAGAATTGCACATAATTAATAAAACAAGTAGATGATAACTAACTTAACAAATAACTTAACAAATAACAAATAACTTAACAAATTCAAAGAAATTAATAAATTCAGAAAAGCTGCTCCACAAGAAAACTTGATAAAAATAGTTTTCATGATTACTGAAAAAATATAAGAGCAAGCCTCAGATAAAGGTTTGATGGGAAAAATATTTCAAAGATAGTACATCTTAAGTTAAAGGGAGTAAGTATGTAGATACAAACAGGAAGATACTTGTAGTTAATTCCATCCTTGCAAACATGTCTAGGTACAGCCTCAATATTCTTAGTCCCTTTCTCTGTTGCTGCTGCTATTCAGAACCACAATTTTCTATATTTTATATTTTACAAAATATAGTTCATATGAACTTTGTACTCACAAGTAAATTCACTTTTTCCCTTCTGGATCGATTCAGTTTGGACAACTGAAAAAAAAACAAATAAAATGGGAAGAACAATTTCTTAGACAGCCAGACCTTCAGCTATAGAAGATTTTGAAGATTGTCATTTGCACTTGCAAACAAACTTAACAACTAAGCAGGCCTAAAGCAACAGTGTAATATGGCAGTATTGTAACTGGCCAGGAAGAACACAGGCTGTTGCATTTTGTATCAGCTGATAAGGGCATGAATGACTGATTTCTGTGTATCCTATATTAGACAAGGTTGCAATTGGTATACCAGATGGAGTTAGACAAAGCCTGCTCTAGTCATATCTTCCACTTGTTCTTAAAGCAGAAGCCATGAGTTCAGAGGGAGTTCAAGACTGAGAGAGATCTTTCTTTGGGACAACCAAGGTGCTTTTTCAGGAGGCAACAAACTTTCTTGTTTTTTCTTTGAAGATATTTTGCTTCTTATCCAAGACGCTTCTTCAGCTCTGATAGGATAATGGGGAATGGAAAGATTTATATTTCTTGCAGACAGCTAGTCATTTCCATCCTTTTAGAGGGTCATTGAAGCACTTGGAGGTTTAGCTGTCTCCTCAGGGTCACCTGAGTAGTATTTCTGTTTCCCTATAATCTGCAATTTAAACAGGTGCAGCACTGCTCAGGAGCACTACTCAGGTGACCCTGAGAACACAGATAAACTCCAAGTCCCACATCCCCTTGAATCTATGGTGTAAATGTAGAGGTGTATATTATTGATGACACCTCATTCCAACTAGTGCTCTTCCAGTAGCTTCATGTTTACATTAAATAGGATGGAGAAGGGACTGATTTATGGGTTGTCCAAGGGCTTATTATCCAACAAATCACATTTGAAGATGTCTGCAACTACTATGATGCAATGCCTGCAAATGCCTGCCTTTGTATTTGTTCTAATATTGAGTGGTCAGCTACATTGAAGGCTGTCAAAACATCCAGCAGGACAAGGGTGATCACAATCTCTCTACCCAATTCCATCAGAGTTTCCATCTCTTATTCAGGCTTGATTGCAAACTGAAAAGTTTACTTTGTGAGGCATCTAAGTAAACTGAGTAGTATGCATGAATATAGGAAATGGAAATTGCTTTGTTACTTGTTTATTAGGCTTTATGCTCCTATTCATAATGACTATTGTTGTAGTGATTTATTTATAAATATGGTTTCTAGTGGCTTAATGAAATAAAGACAGATGATAGAAAATTCTCTCTGATGCTTCTTGAACATCAGGGCAATAATTCCAGATATTTTTAATGCAGCAGACCCCTGTCCAACAACATTTTCTTATAATTTAAGTCACAAGTGATGCAGAAAGGAAAAAACTAAAAGCAATTTGTAATTTATGAGTTTTAAATATTAATGACTTAACTTTATCAAGAAGCAAATTCCCACATCAGCTGGGCTAATCCAAAATTCCTTTAATGTATGAGGCATTCCCAGAGGTGAAGGAAAGTCAGTAATAGAAGAAGCTTTTACACGTTTCTAACCTCTCTATGGGAACAATATTTTCTTAAAGAAATATGAAAAATGATAATTGATCCTGCTTCTCCTTATCCCTAGACAGCATTCTCCAACCTGGTGAACTTTAGATGACTTCAGCTACTCCAAATTCCAAACTGGCTACTGGCCAGTTGGAATTTAGATATTTTTTGTAGTCTTATATTTCCCCACCAACCTGGTTTGCATCCTGAACAGAGCAAACAAGGACAAAGTGAAATCCTTTAATATGGAAATGGAACTCTATATTATTTATATTAGCACTTAAGTTCCAGCTGCCTGCAATTAGTGCAGGCTCGAATCCCACCAGGCTGAAGGTTGACTCAGCCTTCCATCCTCTCGGGGTAGGTAAAGTGAGGAGCCAAGATTGTTGGGGGTAATAAGCTGACTTTGTAAAAATGCCGCTTAGTAATAAGCAGGCATATACAATAGAATGAAGACTATTGCTGAGCACACTGGGTTGTGCTCCAAAAAATTGTAAGCCACCCTGAGTCTTCGGAGAAGGGCGGCATATAAATATGAATAAAATAAATAAATAAATAAATAAATAAATAAATAAATAAATAAATTTGTTTTACTCTGTTTTCTTTAGAACAATTTGAACTTACCATCTCCAACTATTTGATGACTATTAGTTTTATAAATACTGTATATAAAATTATACAGGTGCTACTATGCAGATTTTCTCCATGTTGATCTAGCTTTAATCTGTTCTCCCTTCAGATCTCCTGATGGTGTACTCATCACCACTATAATTAAGTTACAATGTGAGTTTCTTCCACCTTTCCTAGCATTAGACTCTTTTCTGGAGAGCTAGGTCTTTGCATGATGTATCTAAAGATAACTTGACCCTGGTCATTTGTGCCTATAATAGTTTTTTTATTGCTATTATTATTATTTATTAATCACATTTTAAAACTGCTCATTTTTCTCATAGAGGGACTCTGGGTACTGTTCAATAAAATATTTTTAAAAATAGTATATAAAATTTAAAAAAGCAAGTGATGTTAAAATTAGTTTAAAATGAGGGTAAGGTTTTCAGGGTACTAGCCAGTCCCATGACTCTCTGTGCCCCAGGCAAGGCTGAAGACCCATGTTTTCACACCTTTGTGGAAGGCCAGATTATGTTATGTTATGTTAATTATACTATACTATAACTATACTAATTATACTAATTATACTATATTAATTATATTATTATTTGTGTATGTGTGTGATGATGATGATGATCATCATCATCATCATTCAAACAAAGCAGTCAAAATTTCACTACTGCTTTAACATGCTTTCTGAAAGCAAGGGGCAATGAACTGCCTGTCCCTCCAGGAGAAAGTTATTCCATATAGTGGGGGTCACCACTGAGAAAACCCATGGCATGGGCCCTATCCTGTTAAACTCATGAGTCTCTCAATAGGCCTCCCCTTGATATCCTAATTAGATGAACAGATTCATGTAACTATTCCTAATAATAATTATGAATTATTGCAAGATCTCAATAAATTTATTCCAAATGCACTTCTATATATAGCAAATACAAAACTATACTATGCAGAATGGTGTTTCATTTCTGTGACATATTTCTATCATGATTAGTTTATATACTACAAGTTGTTTACTCCTCCTAGTGTCTACCTCAAGGTCAAATTCAAGTTTAATCATGGGTATCTTAAACTCCAATGCTCTGTTCTAACTCAGTGGTCACAGAAAAAAGCCAAACAATCATCTGGAAGAGGTTGGGGGAGCAAGCAGGCAATTTTAATGCAAGAAAAGTTACATGTTGTGATGGTTGATGATGGATGTGTGGATGATAGATAGATGGATAGATAGATGGATAGATAGACAGATGATAGAATAATAGTTTTCAAATGTTTGCATGTTATATAAAATTCTTCTACTAAAGCTGTAGAAAATTGTTTATTTTAAAATTGCATTTAGTTTACCCAAGCAAAAGTATTAAAAATTCTGTACTTTGTCTCTCAGGTGCAGAGCTTACATTATTGAAAATCTTTTTCAAATGCCCTTAAATAGATCTATTGAGTCGAACATGCTATTTTATGGATATTATACTGTTGTGGTTTTGAAGTATTTATACAGAGGGAGGATAAATTATATCTTAATGTACTGTTGGCTCTCTGTATTTTTGAATCTTACAATTTTATTATAAAGTACATCATTAAAACATTAAAATACAATTTAACTATCCTTTTACTCTGTAGTGTCCAGGGAAGAGTTTTGTACTCAAGGCCCATTGTTTTTCTACTGCTTATCAATCTGACCTATCTTAAAAACAAAATCAGAGAACAATTTGAATGAGAATAATTTTAGAAGTATTACCAGAACTGTGAAAAATATTTGCAACTCTTCTTTTATCAGATAAAATATGTATTCCATGAAATGGCCGGAGGAGTGCAGACTTTGCCTTGTTGCAAAAACAGCAGCAGATGGAACAACAAATAGAAAACTACACTGATGAAATTAGGGAAGGTTTAGGAACTGACACAATGTCCAAACCCTAAGGCAAGTTGTTTAGCTTGGACATCACAGGGTTCTGTGCCAGAAGAGAAACTCGTATTCTCCAGCAAAGTGATGAGTTCATCTAGGTATATCATTCACAAATGGGGTGCTGGCTCACTGCACCATTTTACCTCAAAGATATCCTTTACTCAAGTTTTCATTAAAGTAAAACAGAGGTGGGCTTCACTTTCGTTGACAAGGAGTTTGCTGGTGATGAGTGTGTACAGTTTAAATATGAAATTATTTTCTATAAAATATCCTAAAACAGTGATTTGCATCTATCTTCACTATTTCTGGATTGTTGTATTTTTCCTGATCTTCACTCTCAGAATCCTGTCTATTTTTGTCTCATCTTCTTTTTAAAAGGCTGCAAAAGATTCTTTATGCTCCTGATTGATTCTTTAAGGTTTGATTTTCTCAGGCTTTGATCCTCTTTGCCTTTACTTGGATTGACAGTTTCAGTTTAATTATCAGATCAGAACTCTTTGGAGATGAGAGCTCTCTTGATCCATTTCAGTATTTTGGTCATGCTGCCTGTTGCCAGTATCATCTTAAATAATAGGGATAGAAGGAATCTTGGATATCTAATCCAATCCACTGCCCAAGGCAGGAGACATTGTACCATCTCAAAAGATGTTGTCCAGTCTTTCCTTGAAAACCTCCAGCAACAGAACAACCACAACTCTGTTCCACTAATTAATTGTTCTCATTGTCAGGAAATTTTTCCTTAGTTCCAAGTTGGATCTCTCTTTGAAGAGCTTCTACCCATTGCTATGTGCCCTACAATCAGATGCTTTGGAGAATAAATTGATCTTTTTTTGGTGAAAAACCCTCCTACAATTAGCCACTCTTTGACTAAGTATAAACTACAGTGTATGCTTAATAATTTGATCCTTAGTGGACTGTTCAAATGATACTATGAGCACTTTTGTGATTTAAATGGTTGAATACAAAGATATACTTTAAATTTTGGAGTCTGGGACTGAATATATTTTTCCAGCTCTTTACAACATTAAATGTTATTTATTTTTAGGTGAAGACAAATAAAATTTAAGTTTAATGTCTGACAAAGAATTTATAAATGCAAATTTATTTGGTCGTATTGGTTTAATAATTTTTTAACTTTTTTAAATTTGTTACTGTATGTTTTTTATGATGTGAGCTGCCCTGAGTCCCCAGGGAGATAGGGCAGCATATAAGACCAAATAAATAGATAGATAGATAGATAGATAGATAGATAGATAGATAACTCCTTCCCCATCTAGACATTTATAAACACATCAATGAAATAACTATTAGTCATAAAAATATGATTAGCTGCAAGTCCATAATAAATTCATATTTGCTTACAGTAATAATAATATTACTGTATGGAGAAATAAAATAAATTGTTTTACTATGGATTCATTTCAAATTTTATTGAAATACAATATTTATATGCTCTCTTCCTCATTCACAAAATTGACTCAGCCTTCCATCCTCTCGGGGTAGGTAAATTGAGGACCCAAGATTGTTGGGGGCAATTAGCTGACCTTGTAAAAATGCCGCTTAGTAATAAGCAGGCATATGCAATGGAATGAAGGCTATTGCTGAGCACACTGGGTTGCATCCCCAAAATTGTAAGCCGCCCTGAGTCTCCGGAGAAGGGCGGCATATAAATGTAATTAAAAAAATTTTTAGTAAACATCCAACAGGTTTAATCTCTTTTTGAAACAACCCCTTATTCTTTGAACATATGATGGAGCTGAATAAACTGATATCACAACCAGCCCTTCCAGATAAACCTGACAGGAAACATAACTAGATAAATCTACTTCATTGTAAGGCTACATTAACAGAATTGTTCAAATCACATTTCAGTCCCAATTAGCATTGCTAGGACCAGCTACAATCCATTTTAAGAGAAGGATCTGATGCGTTAATTTCATCTCTGTACTGTAGTTGAATTTCTGTGTCAAGAATTACTGACAGTACTATAGAGATTGAAACCCATTGGCCCACAAAATACCAGATGTTGTGATGTAAAACTCTCAGCATCTTTTAATTTAGGATATTAATACAAGGGATTATTAATTGAGGCTTATTGAAGCATTCAAGCAAAAAATGACTTCTCTGGGTTGCTTACCTGGTTGTGTGAATTTATTGAACATGATTCTGGTAGTGATGCTGCCTTTATTCATATGAAGAAAAGCATCATAAACCTATTCCTAAAGAGATTAAAATTTAACTCACCTTTTTCTATAATCAGGTTGTAATGATAGTATTTCAGTAGTAGTATGTTAACTCTTTATTGAAATTTGGTATAGTTGTTAAGGCACTAAGTTAGAAACCTGAAGACCCTGAAGGACAAAGCTAGCTTGGTAACCTTAATCCAGTCATTCTTTCTCAGCCCTAGGAAGAATGCAATGACATACTATTTCTGAAAAAACTCACCAAGAAAACTAGAGTTTATTCCTGGCAATCAACAATAACTTTAAAGGCCCTAGCAATCAGCACCAAAAAGCCTTTTTTATTATTCAGCAAATACAGACTTCTCTCATTTTATGCGGGGGATACATTTCTCAACAAACTCTCATAAAACAAATTCATATAAAGCAAGATATTGAGCCAGTGGAAAAGCGGGATTACAGTGTATGGTGTCAAATTTTGTAACTCAAATGCATTGACAAATTTGCTCATAAATGTTCAGTCGTATTATTATGCACCAGGTTACTTAGATACATTTTATTCCTTGTCTGTGGTCTATGTACAATGAATGCGTTTTCTCCATCTTTTTTACAACTAAAATTCTAATTTGCATGGTTTCCATGACCTACAAAGAGGTCATGGAAACATGTTATGTTATGAATGCATAATAGCGCTACCAATTATTAACATTCTTTGTTATATTGCAGGTGGTTTTAACCTAACTTAAGATTCGAGCTCCTTTATCTGCTACAACTCAACATAATATGTCCAACTTGATTTCCAGTATTAAATTTCCTTGTCAGTTGGGATAAGGGTATTGATCAATACTCTTTATGCCTGGGTTGACCACTTTTAATAGTAATATTATTGCAGGTATAAAAGTACAGTAAGAGAGAGATAGCACACATGGCTAGAACCACACTTCAACACAATGGTAAATGCAGGAATGAGGGCAGAAAGCAGTTTTGGCATATTTCTAGACCTAGAAATATGATATCAGAAAACTGATATATTGACACAAACATAACAGTATTTTTTTTCCATAAAAATAAATTCTTACATGAAAAGTCAATCACATTATAGCAGTTTGAATTATTTATTTATTTATTTGATTTGATTTGATTTGTAAATCACTTACAAGATAATAAGTATAAGGATAAACATAGTTATGAATACATGAAATGAATACATATAAGAAAAATAAAAGAAACAATAGGACAGGGATGGTAGGCACATTTGTGCACTTATGCACACTCCCTACAGACCTCTTAGAAAAGGGGTGAGGTCAATAGTAGAAAGTCTACGGTTAAAGTTTTTGGGGTTTGGGGAAGAAACCGCAGAGTCAGGTAGAGTATTCCAGACATTGACCACTCTGTTGCTGAAGTCGTATTTCCTGCAATCAAGTTTGGTGCAGTTAACCTTGAGTTTGTATCTATTGTGTGCTCTTGTATTGTTATGGTTGAAACTGAAGTATTCATTGACCAGTAGGACATTGCAATGTATGATTTTATACACTATACTTAGATCAGACCAAAGACGGCATAGTTCTAGGTTTTCTAGGTCTAGAATTTCAAGTCTGGTGGCAAAGGTATTCTGCAATGAGTAGAGGAGTGTAGAACTCTTCTTGTGAAATATTTCTGGACTTTCTCAACTGTGTTAATATCAGATACATGATGTGGGTTCCTGAGGGATTGCTTTCCCCTTCGCCCGGTGGGCTTCCCACGGTGAGCCAATTCCACACAAAACCTCTCCAGTTCTGTCATGGGGTGAGAGAGCCCCGAAAGGTGGACTCAGCCCCTTTTATTAGGTTTTCTCTAAAGCAAGCAGTTACAGTACAAAGAAGCTCATTCTTATTGGTTACATATTACACTTAATACCATATTTGGTTATTGTGATATAAGGAAGAAAAGAAAAGCGGCTGTAACAGGCATGTAACTTTTGCTGATATGTACCTATCATGTTAGCCACCTTATCAGTGGTGGGTGCAAGCACTATCTAGCTACTGGTGAAATGCAGGTGCGAGCATCAAACAAACTTGTTACAATTTGTGTGGAGCAAAGATGTTACATTCTGTGTGCGAGAAGCAAGCAACGTTGTTACATTTTGCTGCTACATGGTTGGAAAAACAAACAGACAGTGCGGCTTTGTTCTTTGCTGCTAACTTAGCTCAGCTTTTACAGAAGCCTGCATAATGGCTGATACAAAGGCAATTAATGATTTTATAGCAACAGGTTCCAGACTGATGAGCTGTATTCAAGTATTGGTCTAGCAAATGTTTTGCATGCCCTAGTTAGTAGTGTGATTTGCAAGTTATCTGGTCAATCAAGAATTCCATTAATGCTTTCAGAAATTCTGATGATCTTGGAAACTACCTAGTCCTAAACTCTGTGCAGTGTTGGATTTTACTGCTATAAGTAAGCATTCAATATTCAGCAAATACTTAAAAGCCGAATTGTTATATCTGGGGACTAAAGAGACTACAGATCAAAACAGGGCCAAGATTACTTTTACAAAGAAATGTTTTAACTTTATTGCTCATACTGGCTTTGTCAAACTGGAAGCTAACCATTTCTGCAATAGTTCCCCATACTATACAATTCTGATATCAATAGATGTAGCATAAATCACCAAGCATTCATGGGATGCCTACTATAGCAGAAAACTATGTCTATTATATCAGGAGGGTTTTTTTTGACAAAGATTTGTATTCACGTAGAGAGCCAATGGAATGAGAATATAGGAACCTGAATTAATTGTCCACTGACTTTATTTGGGTACAGCTTTGATTATAGAGGAAGTTGTCTGTACTGTTCCCCTGACATGTATGGTTTGTCACATTTTCAGTTTTGCTTTCCCGAGGATTCTATTCCATGTGGAAAAAAATCTCTGCTCCTGGGAAATATTAGACAAGATATGCATGCCTCATACATGTGGTAGAAAGAAAAGAGTTAAAGTATCAGGTACCTAATACAATCTTCTGTTAAGCATTTTAGCATTAGAGTAAGGATTTACTCAGTGCTCCCTCACTGTCTCTCACTCTGCCTGCTCTCCCTTCTGTCTTTATTCCCAGACATACAGGTAGACCTTGACTTACAACAGTTCATTTAGTGACTGTTCGAAGTTACAACGGCAGTGAAAGAAGTGACTTATGACATTTTTCACGCTTAGGACCATTGCAGCACCCCCGTGTCATGTGATCAAAATTTGGACGCTTGGCAATTGGTTCATATTTATGACAATTGCGGTGTCTTGGGGTCATGTGATTCCCTTTTGTGACCTTCTGACAAGCAAAGTGAATGGGAAAGCCAGATTCACTTAACAAGCGTGTGACTAATTTAACAACTGCAGTGATTCACTTAAAAAAGGTGGCAAGAAAAGTTGTAAAATAGGGGCAAAATTCACCTAATCAATTTCTCACTTAGCAATATAAATTTTGAGCTCAATTGTGGTTGTAAGTTGAGGACTACCTGTATATGTGCAGAACATGTTTTAAATTTGATGTAGTTAGCGATTGTAGGCCGTTCCAATTCTTATAAATTAATCTCCTTTCTGTTATAATGGCAACTTCATTAAAACTTGCTCAGGTTAGATTCTCATTTCAGGCACATTCATATTCACATGCTGAATTAGTATTATACAGTAGTATTATTTAAGTGGCTTAATATAAACATATTCATATTTATAGTTAAAGAGACTTAGTCCTTCTTAAGTGTGTAAGGACTGTATTCTATAATGACAAAAAATGATTCAGACCACACTAAAGATAAAAAGTAAAATTAAAGCACCAGGCTTGAAGCCAGGACTGTGAGTTCTAGTCCCATCATAAATATGAAAAACAAAGGGAGTGACTCTCTGCTGTGTGGAAAAAGGAGAAGAAAGGAGTATTGGTTATGTTTTTTTTTAATTACATTTATATGCAGCCCTTCTCGAAGACTCAGGCTGCTTACAATTTTTGGAGCACAACCCAATGTGCTCAGCAATAGCCTTCATTCCATTGTATATGCCTACTTATTACTAAGTGGCATTTTTACAAAGTCAACTTATTGCCCCCAACAATCTTGGGTCCTCACTTTACCTACCCCGAGAGGATGGAAGGCTGAGTCAACCTTGAGCCTGGTGGGATTCGAGCCTACAGTAATTGTAGACAGCTGGATCTTAAGAGCAGGCATTTAACAGCCTGAGCCACCAAAGCTCATGTTTGCCACCTTGAATTATTTATCAAAATAGTAAAAGCAGGATTTTGAAAAAATCAATAAAGTTTGAAAGTTGTTCAAGTGTCAAGATACCAAGTAGCAAAAGTATTTCTAGGACCAAGGGAATTTATGTTTTGATATAAAGATTACACTGCTGGGATGAATAATAGTAAACACCTTCTGTTGTAAATCTTTTCCATTTGCTTTATAGTGCATAAAATATTTACGCTAAGGGAATACAATAATAAAAATTCCACATATCTCTCTATTCTATATCATCTGATAGTCGCCATTATCAAAACAACTAAAGATAGCATAGCATTAGTTGGCAAAACATAAAGCTCTACTGTGATTGTTAAAAGGAAAAATCCAGAACTTACTCAGAAAACATCGAAGGTCCTCTGTGTTTCATTCCTGCCATTGCATGGTTGTCTGGATTTCTTCAATCCAGATCTGTTAAATCTTGGATTTTTATAAGAATATTTAGATTACAGCAAGAATAATTTTCTTAAGAGATTCTATTTTCCCCTTTCTTTCCAATTTATTAACATAGAGATTATATTAAAATATATGTTAAAGGTATTTTGGATCTGACATAAAACGCAACTCAGGAGACATTACAATGTTAGACGTAGTTGGTGGCATACAGGTATGGAAAACTGTAAGTATTTCCTGCCATGTAATGATTGTCCAGATTTTTACACTTCAAAACTGGTAGCATTTTTCTGTTTATCCCAAGACTGTTGAATCCTAATACAAGAATCCCATTGGCCAAAAGAGAACAGCAATCCTAGAATGCAATTTTTAGATTTCATTGGACAATTGTTCCTACTACAGCCTTGACATCTATGGAAATGGGTTTGTGTGACTGCAGCCATAAATAACTGAAAGGATTGGAAGTTGGGGTAGAACAGAGATGGGACTTAGGACCTAATAGGAAACAAAAGGCAGAATTTGATCTCTATTTTTCACTGGCATGAATATAGTACCAAATTGAGGAGTATATCCAATTCAATTAGAACCAATGTTTACTATTTAAACTTGCTTTGTCATGGAACACCAGTTATGGAATTATTGTTTACCTCAGAGAGAAGGCAGAAGCAGAATGAATGCCATTTCAGGAGGCATTTTTTGTTTCCAATAATTGTATAACCTCCCTTATTTGGAGCCCTTCACCATATTAGCATTGGAGGAGGCTCCTATCTTTCCACTTTTCATCATTTACACCTATACCACAATTCTAGTACATTGAATCTCCAAGACTGTCAGAATCATCTTGAGATGATCATCTATTCTATTCTGCTTCCCCAAACAGCTATAATGTATATCCTCTAGATCAGTGGTAGTCAACCTGGTCCCTACTGCCCACTAGTGGGCATTCCAGCTTTCATGGTGGGTGGTAGGGGTTTTGTTCCCTACATTATAAATCACCATTACTGTGGAACCGGTGGGCGGTTAGAAAATTTTACTACTAACAGAGATACAAAAGTGGGCGGTAGATATAAAAAGGTTGACTACCCCTGTTCTAGATCATGGGCATATATACATGGGTGCATGAAAATGTTCATTCAAATGGAGGCAGGTGAGAAATCATGTATATAGCTTGAAACCTGGAAGAAAGCAGTTGTACTAAATTGTGATTTATATTGCCAAGGCTTATGAAATTGAACAGTACGTGGATGACTCACATAGTTTTAACTATATCTTTGTAAACTTTCATTTAGGCTGGATTGAATTCAACTTGCTAAACCAAAATTTGATTAAGCCACATAATGTATTAGTGTAATGTGTGAACCTAGCAGGAACATTTATATAGATAATGAAGGGATTTTGGCTGCCTACTAATACCAGCCTACCATCCTTATCTCAATGTAATTTATTCCAAGCCAGTTGGCATACATAGGGCTGTACTTCATTTACTTATATTGCTGACACATGCCCAAATGTCTGAGCGATGAATTTAATCAGCCACTAAATTACAGAAGAGACGGATATTCTACAATCAGTTACTGTACAGAAGAGTCCAAATCATCATACAGGTAAAACTCGAAAAATTAGAATATCATGCAAAAGTTCATTTATTTCAGTAATGCAACTTAAAAGGTGAAACTAATATATGAGATAGACTCATTACATGCAAAGCAAGATAGTTCAAGCCGTGATTTGCCTTAATTGTGATGATTATGGCTTACAGCTCATGAAAACCCCAAATCCACAATCTCAGAAAATCAGAATATTACATGCAATCAATAAAACAAGGATTGTACATAGAACAATATTGGACCTCTGAAAAGTATAAGCATGCATATGTACTCAGTACTTGGTTTGGGCCCCTTTTGCAGCAATTACTGCCTCAATGTGGCGTGGCATGGAAGCTATCAGCCTGTGGCACTGCTGAGGTGTTATGGAAGACCAGGGTGCTTCAATAGCGGCCTTCAGCTCTTCTGCATTGTTCGGTCTCATGTCTCTCATCTTTCTCTTGGCAATGCCGCATAGATTCTCTATGGGGTTCAGGTCAGGCGAGTTTGCTGGCCAATCAAGCACGGTAATCCCATGGTCATTGAACCAGGTTTTGGTGCTTTTGGCAGTGTGGGCAGGTGCCAAGTCCTGCTGGAATGAAGTCAGCATCCCCATAAAGCTCGTCTGCAGAAGGAAGCATGAAGTGCTCCAAAATCTCCTGGTAGACAGCTGTGTTGACCCTGGCCTTAATGAAGCACAGTGGACCAACACCAGCAGATGACATGGCTCCCCAAATCAACACAGACTTTGGAAACTTCACACTGGACTTCAAGCATCTTGCAGCGTGTGCCTCTCCATTCTTCCTCCAGACTCTGGGTCCTTGGTTTCCAAATGAGCAACAGACCAGGTCTGCTTTTCTTTAGCCCAGGTGAGACGCTTCTGATGTTGTTTGTTGTTCAGGAGTGGCTTGACAAGAGGAATACGACATTTGAAGCCCATGTCCAGGATCCGTCTGTTGTGGTAGCTCTTGATGCACTGGCTCCAGCCTCAGTCCCCTCCTTGTGAAAGTCCCCAACACTTTTGAATGGCCTTTTCCTGACAATCCTCTCCAGGCTGCAGTCATCCCTGCTGCTTGTGCACCTTTTTCTTCCACACCTTTCCCTTCCACATAACTTTCTATTAATGTGCTTTGATACAGCACTTTGGGAACATCCAACTTCTTTTGCAATTACCTTTTGAGGCTTTTCTTCCTTATGGAGGGTGTCAATGATGGTTTTCTGCACAACTGTCAGGTCAGCAGTCTTTCCCATGATTGTGATTCCTATTGAACCAGACTGAGAGACCATTTAAAGGCTCAGGAACCCTTTGCAGGTGTTATGGCTTAATTAGCTGATTAGAGTGGGACACCTTGAGCCTAGAATATTGCACCTTTTCACAATATTCTAATTTTCTGAGATTGTGAATTTGGGGTTTTCATGAGCTGTAAGCCATAATCATCACAATTATGACAAATCACGGCTTGAATTATTTTGCTTTGCATGTAATGAGTCTATCTCATGTATTAGTTTCACCTTTTAAGTTGCATTACTGAAATAAATGAACTTTTGCACGATATTCTAATTTTTTGAGTTTCACCTGTACATTAAGCTACAACATTCTTCTTGATGAATTTCAAAGTATTCTCAGTTAGGAAGAGGGGAAAGTCACATACAAAGCCAAATCTATTGGAAAATATCATGTGCAGAATTATATGGGGGTGTAAAGGTGAGAAAAAATAAAATACAGATTGTAAGTGAAAGGTAGTATGTTATCTTGATCCTGGCTTAATATGTGAGAACCCAGACATTAAATCACCATTGACTGCTGTAGCTGTATTCATATTGCACAATGAACATAAGTTAGTCACAGAAATTTTAGTCTAGTACATTGAGCAACCAGTTTATGTATTTAATTTATGACTCATTGCATTGTGTAAGCCCTCTTCCCAAACTGGACAGTTATGGGTGAGATTCAGACCCTGGTCAAACCATTCTTTATTCAATAAACCTTTGTTAGGTGAGCATGACTCAGTGTGTTGTGTAACATGTCATGCAACAGATATAAGCTTAATGGGACAATAAATTTTTATGAAACTGAGTGATGTTGGCATTCTAGCTATCATGCAGAAACATGAACTGCTAGTTCTACAAAATAATAGTTATGGGTTTGCAGACATGTTGCTGAAATAAAAAAAACCTACAGCAGGATAAATCAATATTCATTCATTCAGCTACATTCATGAAAAGTTGGGATGGCATCAGGACAATGACAATTGTGTCATACCATCATTAAGACTACAGTTAAGTATTCTTGTGCCTCATCATTACACAAAACGAAGTTGCATCATTTGTGTTGTGACATCATTCCCACTTGTCCATGCATAGAGTAGAGCTACCCAATTTTATTCATATAATGGAAGTAATCATATCAGGGAAAAAGGCAGTGCACAATATCCTGAGTTGTTTAACATAACCATGGACTTTAGTATTGTGAAAACCCAGTTCCATTGATTTGTTTATGGTATTAGACCAACGCGTAAGGTTTAGTGAATAGTTTAAGCATGTTTGGTGAACACAGCCTCAGAGCCGTGTATATCTCCCTGCTCTGCCCACCTTTAATTTAGCCACCATACTTTCCTAGTCTCTTATCATCCAAAACCAGAACACCGCCTTTGAAAAGGAACCAAGGTAGGAATACGTAGCGCTGTTTTCTGCTCCGTTACATCGCGGAGGTCGATTCAAGCCTATTGTATGCAAGCAAGAGCATCCCCCGCCCCGCCCCCTACCCATTTCAGGATGGACCGAGCCATTCAGAGCGCAGAATGGGGGACAAAGCGTAGAGAAAGGAAGAGAAAGCCAGCGAAAGAAGGAAGAGTCTGTGAAAAATACAAAGGCGAGCCGCGAGCTCTGCTTCTTGCTGCCTTCCGGGCCATCCTGGAAGGCCGCCCATACAGAGACAGTACCCTGCCCGCCGTTCTTCAACTCCCCCCATGCGTTAGGAAGAAGTGGGAAGGACGGAGCTCGGCGCCGCTTGTGGCTGCGGTGGCAGCAATTCGGCCGTGGGAGAGTTTTCATTCAATGTGCGGAGGAAGCCCGGGGGCGCGTGCAGCGCGTCGCCTTCGCGAAGCCCTGCAATTTCTCTCTGGTGCCTTCGCCAACCGAAGTGTTGGCTCCCATGGCTTTCTCGGCAAGACCGCGTCTCCTCGCCTAGGGTTTACTATCTCGGAGGAGCAGGGCGCCAGGTAAGTCTGGTTGTGCTCGGAGCAAGGGAATGTGGCCGCCCAGGGCTTCTGGACGGGTGGTCGTGGCGGAAGGACACACAGACAGCAGAGCCTAGACATCGGGAAGGGGAAACGCTCCCTTTGCTGTGAGCCTCGTCTCTCAGCTGCTAGGCGGCGGCGGCGGCTTTGCCTTTTTCGCTCCCCTCCTCATCTCGGGTTAAGCACGACTGGAATGCCGGTGCCCGCTTCGTAGCGCTAGTTAGTGCGCCTGAGCAAACGCTGCTTCTCCGCCGCCGACGTAACTAGCAGCTGAAGCCCGTTTTAGAGGCGGTCATGGTCGGCTTACGCTACATATGCGCCGCTCACTACACCTGGGTTGTTGTTCCTCCTCCCTGCGGGTTGTTTTGTTGATTTTTGTAGTAGCTTTGGGAGGGAGTCACTTGGATCGCGAGCGCAAAAGCAGGAGGGGGGAGTTTAACGTGCGCCTGCTCAGGAAACCGAGAACCGGGTTGGTACAGTATTGCGGAGAAAGAGAGAGTGAGAGGGAGGCCGGGTTATTCGCTCTTTCATTATTGGCGCGCGCGCATATGTGTGTTTGTTTGTGTATATATGTGTGTGCGTGTATCTATCTGGGTGCAGCGTTTCTTTTTAGATTTGTAGAAATGGAAGCAATTCCGGGAGAATAGGAAGTTCGCCTTCGTTAAGGCCGTTCTACCTGCGAAGTGCTGTAGAGGCTCAAGGCTGCCTTTCCAGAACTTCCGTTTTTTTAAGAAAAGACGCGGTTTTGTACACTCTTTGGAATGATTGAATTCGAAGTCTATGGAGATTCTTAGTCATCTAGGCCATGGTTGTCCCAAAGGTGCTTTCCCCAAGTGGCCTCAACGACTCTCTAAAAGAATGCAAATGTCCAGCTGTCTGCAAGGAATATAAATCCTTCCATTCTCCACCATCCGGTCAGAGCTGAAGAAGCTTCTTGGATGAGAAGTGAAACGTTTTCAAAGAAAAACCAGAAAGTCCAGTTGCCTCCTGAAAAAGCACCTTTGGGACATTGAATTCGAAGGAAGACAGTTACATAGGCTCTGGAACTGAGATGGAAGTGCATCCCTTTCCCTAGAGCAAATGTCTAGCGCCTGTGTGTGTAAAGTATGTTATCCCTTTTAGGATGGATGTAAGCCCAGCTTTAATTAAAGCTTTGGCTTTGGCTGTTTCATTGCTGTATGGATACTAGAGCAATGTGTCTTTGTGGTGCTTGTGTTTGACATTGTGTAAAGTAAATATAGTGTGGGTATTTAAAGAAAAAATATTCTGTTTGACATTTTGTCATTGTGCTTATAACTAAAGTTTAGTAGCTTCTTTTTAAGATGGATAAATACCCTTTCAAGTTTTACACTGCATATATATCAGAAGATAACTGCTGCTGGATATATTGATATTTTCTGCCTGGCAGGCGGGTACCTTTATATTTGGTGAGCTCCAGTTAAGGAACTGGAATACCAGTGACAACCGTATGAAATTATACAAACACTTTGTTTTAGGATTCTATAGTTAGCATGAATCTAAAACACTAATTCTAGCAAGAAAATTGATTCGCATATATACCTGGTTTAACTTCTTGGTGAGGTTTTTGCAGCATGAATATTACAATATTTCCTCTGTCACGTTCTAATGAAATGGTTAATAAGTTCCTAATCTCAGTCTTAAACCTGCCCCTTATGTTCATGACATATCTACAATACAGGGATAACAATAATAGTTTATTCCACAGGATTGATATAATTTTGATTATTAAATTGATGCTACTTAACAATTCTGTCCAAGGAAAGCTTGTCAATAAATAGTTCCTTGTTAGTTGGAGGGACAGTTAAGTCTTATCCTGGGTTAATCCTTGTCTACCTTTTATTGGTTACTGTATTGTATAACTACAAGATGGGAAGATAGTGGATGGCAGCAATAGAGGTGAAACGTATTTTGGTCACAAGCTAAACATGAGTCAGCAGTATGAGTGCTACAAAAGCTGCAACTGTAGGTAATGTTAACAGAACCATATTTTTTTAAAAAAATAAAGCTTTATTTTATGCTGTTTTATACTCAGATATTATCCATATGTAAACTTAGAACCAAGATATAAGAATATCATATCCAAATTAGAACAGACCTAGAAGCCATATGAAGATGTCAAAATAATGATTTTGGAATACTTAGTTTAGAAATCGGAAGATTAAGAATATAGCATAGCATAGTATTCAAGTCTTTTATCACATAGAAAATGGCAGTAGTTTGGTATTTGATGTTAAGACATCAGTGGTGGCTCTGACTGATTCTCCCCTGAGTTGCTCCGAGCATCCAGGATTGGGAGGTGCTTCAGTCTCTTCCAGTTAGGCTGGGCTTAAACTTTGAGAACGCTCCTCCTTCTCCACGTGACTCCACCGTAGCGTCCCCAGTTTTAGCTCAGCCTCACTGGAACAGGCTGCGTTTATCCCTTACTGGCCGCAGTAGACTGAATCTTAGCTAAAATCCTTTCAGGTTTGAATTCCGTTGCTGTTTCTTTTCTTTCCCACTGTCCTGGGGTTGTATTAGGAGGCATCAGGCTCTTCACCTAGCCTGCCTGAGCTCTCAGAGTTTGGGAAAGGGCTGCTAGTCTAGCCTGAGGCGGGGAGGCGGCTGCCTTGCACGCCTACTGTCCTTCCCCCTTCCACCCCTCCTCACAACTCCAATTGGCATCCTTTCAGTCAGTCCTAAGGGACCAGGATCTCCCGATTTCGCGAGTGAATGCTCGCCGGACTTGGGAGGCAGCTGACTCGCAGACATATTCTAGTGCTCACAGACAACATGTCCACCAAAGCACATCTCAACAAACAGGGAGGCACTCACTCCAAGCACCTCATGCGGGAATCCGAAAAGTTTTTCAGTTGGGCCGAAAGACACCTCCATACAGGCGGAACACACCTCGGGGGTGTCCAACGTTCAGGCGGATTGGTTGAGCAGGGCAGATGTCGACCAATCAGAGTGGCAACTACACCCATCGCTCTTTCAGGAGGCGGCCCAGAGATTCGGGTTCCCAACCATCGATTTGTTTGCCTCCCTGCTCAATGCCCAGCTGCCAAGGTTCATCTTGCGCTATCTAACCCAGGGCGCGGAGGACGCCGATGCCCTACGCTGTCCCTGGCCAACAGGTCTGTTGTATGCCTTCCCTCCGCTCCCTGTTATACCCAATCTGATCCACAGAGTATTGGTAGAGCGAGCGGAGATACTGTTGGTGGCTCCCTACTGGCCTCACCATCCATGGTTTGCGGACCTGATGGACCTGTCCACGGTTCCACCTTGGAGAATCCCCCAGAGGTCTCGCTATCCCAAGGTCCTGTGATACACCCAGACCCCCAGTGGCTCAACCTAGCCGTTTGGAGGTTGAGCGGCATTGCATGATGAACGAGAACCTTTCCAACCAGGTCATTCAGACAATACAGGTGGCTCGATGTCCTTCCACCAACCGGATTTACGAGGCTACCTGGGCGGCATTCTGCAGATGGTGCACGAGTCATCAAGCCTCCGCCACTAATCCATCTGTCGCCCAACTCCTAGATTTCTTACAGGACGGCCTCGATAGGGGCCTTTCCCCGAACACACTGCGGTGGCAGGTTGCAGCTCTGGTGTCTGTCATTTCATGGGGGGGGGCTTGACTCCATTTCCCATCATCCACGTATTCGGAGTTTTCTTCGGGGAGCCGGTAACTTGTGGCCTCCGGTGGTTCACCGCTACCCGACCTGGGACCTTAACAAGGTTTTGGGAGCCCTGACGTCAGATCCTTTCGAGCCACTCAGGACCATCCCTATTCGCTTTCTCACGTACAAAGTCGTATTCTTGGTCGCCATCACATCCATGCGGTGCATTTCAGAACTGGCCACACTTTCGGTTCGGAAGGACCTCTGCATCTTCCATGTCAATAGGGTGGTCCTCAGACTTGATCCTACCTTCACGCCTAAGGTTAATCTCCACTTTTCACAGGGCTCAAGAATTAATACTGCCAAATTTCTGCCCGTCTCCCACTCACAGGCTCGAGCATCGATGGCACAGATTGGACGTTCGTCGAGCACTCCGTATCTACATTGAGCGCACGGCCTCCTTCAGGAAATCCGAGGCACTGTTCGTGTCATTCCAACCTTTCATGCTTGGGCACAAGGTGTCCTCATCAACCATTGGCCGCTGGCTGCAGGCTACAATTGCCAGGTCTTACGCCTCCCACGCCTTACCTGTGCCCCACGGCATAACGGCTCATTCCACTCGGAGTGCAGCTGCGTCTGCGGCCTGGGCCACCCAGGCCTCAATTGACGAGATCTGTAGGGCTGCCACCTGGGCTTCCCCGTCTCCCTTTATCAGGAATTATAAATTAGATATCTTCACCTCTGCGGAAGTGTCGTTCGGGAGGAGGGGTTACAAAGGTCTTTTTGGATGGGGATGCGGCTTCTGTGCCAGACGGAGGCCCTCCCTTAGGCCAATGACCAGCTTTGGTATGTCCCAATCCTGGATGCTCGGAGCAGCTCCGGGGAGAAAGGGCATTGGTTCTTACCTGATACGCCCATTCTCTGTGAGCTGCATAGAGCATCCAGCCCTACCCTGTTTTCTTCTTCTTTACCTTGTTTTTTCTCCGTCTGTTGGGGTTCTGCTCCGGCCAGGGGTTCTTCCGCTGTTGCGGTTATATGGGGCTTGCTTGTAGCCTCATCTTCGCAAAATCTTTGCTACGGTGGAGTCACGTGGAGAAGGAGGAGCGTCCTCAAAGTTTAAGCCCAGCCTAACTGGAAGAGACTGAAGCACCTCCCAATCCTGGATGCTCTACGCAGCTCACAGAGAATGGGCATATCAGGTAAGAACCAATGCCCTTTTCCATTAAAGAGAATAGATTTTGAACGAGCTTGATTTTGAACTATTAACTAGCAAACCAAAATTTAGTGAATAAAAATGTTAATGTTTAGAAAAATTGGATAATTGAGCAAAATCATGGTTACATTATGGGTATGAGTTGTACAAAGCTTTTAAATGATTAGATCATTTAACATCTAACTAAATCAGCATCTGAACATGATTGGCTGTTCTCATGGAAGGCATTCAAGCAGAAGCTGGACAGCCATCTCTATAGCTGATAGACACCCAGCAGACATGCCCATGAATGGGATAGTAAGGCATTTTGTTACAGCTGCAGTTCTCATTCCCCAAATCCTTAGTTTTACATTCCTCCATCTGTATCTTCAACTTGTTGATGACTAAATTCTCTGAAGAGAGAATGTTTATGGTGATGGTGTTCTTCCACTTAATTTATTCAGTGTAGATGCCACTCGATTCCAACCAACTTTGAGTGGTATATTGTGTAAAAAAGTGATAGCATAAAAATAGTATAATATTTATAAAAGATGAAACATCAAGAGTTGATGTTAGATCCTGTCAACCATAGTCAAACACAATCCAACAGGGCCCCAAGCCACCTTTACCCAAGACCTGGGAGAACAGCTTTCTGGAATGCCAGAGTGAGAGCCATGGGGATATTGGTGAATCTCATTCAAGAGGGCAGGCATCATGACAGTGAAGGCATGCTTCTAGGATCCTGATAGATTACAGGTGGACTTGGCATTAGCCAGTCTGTTATGGGAGACAGTCCCTCAAGTAACCATGCCCTATGCCATGTATGACAAGCACCATCAATTACACCTGGAAGCCTTTTGTAACCAGTGCAGTTTGTGAAACAGATGTCACATGTCAATCAAGGTTCATGCTGCTGAATTCTGGACCAGTTGAAGTCCAAGTGGTCTTCAAAGGCTAGCCATGTAGAGCACATTGCAGTAGTTGATGCATGTAGTGACTAGGACATGAGTAACTGCACACAACCTTTTTGTAGCAATTAAAAAAATCTTAACCATTTTGTGGGAATTGGCAAAGCAAAAGCCTATTGCCTGGGAAGAATAGAACAAGGTTTAAAATGGTCTGGGCAGAGATTGAACTCAGTTCTTCAAGATCCTTTCTTAATCTGATTACATCATTTTAACTTTTTTACAATTACCTTTTAACATCCTATTTTTTTCGAGCTTTCTCATTGGTGTTTAGGGAAATTGCTTGCTACAAGGTAAGTATTATCTGATCATCATTCAATTTCTGAAAATGTTATGAATAACCAGCAAACTTTTTGTGAAATGGTTGTCCCAAAATATTAACCCACATTGTCTGCTGCTTATCATCTCAGTTCTGTTCTGAGTCTTATGCATATCTGAAATAAGTTACATCACAGATTTTCCACAGAGTATTGTAGCTAAATCGCGATTCTATATGTGAAGAAGAGACAGTGTTGAGGATTTACTAATTTTTGTTTTAAAGAAATGTATTTGACTGGTATGTTTGTTCTACACAGGTAGAGGGCAATGCAGATAATTCTCTTTTGATCCACTCCCCAAATGGCCAAATAGTTGGAAACACCTTTAGTGGGCTGCTTTGAAGCCGCCTCAAAGGGTTCTGAACATTTCCAATGAGACAACTGAGGAAACAAAATGACTCATAAAATTATTTCCACAGCTGTAGTAAGTACCAAATTAGATATTAGAAGAGTAGTTTAAGATAAACAAAATCATCTGAGAAATCTGTTATAGTTTTTTATTCATGGAATGTGTGCTCTGTTTTCCCAGTAATAAACAGACAGCTCTTTCTTCAAGCTTTGGTAGCTTTGCCAAATCTGATAAATCTGTCATAACTTTACATAGATTTATGATTCCACTGAGACATAAAATTACCATTGTGGCAAAGGTATCAGTTATTTTAGAAAAGTAGCTGATAAAGAGTTGTCTCAGTTTATAGCTGGAGAATGAGAGATACTGATTTTTTAAAAAGTAGAGAAGCAACTGAATAAGCTAATATAAATAAAACTGTTTGTATTGCCTCACATTAATGGCTCCTAACTTTATTATATTTGTTTCATGTATGATGTTTTTAATTTAATACTTTTTCTTCTTCTTTTAATTCTTTTTGAGAAGAGATTCCACTGAGCCTTTAAATTAAAATATATAGGTGGTCCTTGACTTACAACCATTTGTTTAACAACTGTTCAAAGTTACAGTAGCCTTGAAAGAGCGACTTACTATTGATCCTCACACTTACAACTATTGTAACATCAACACAGTCATGTGATCAAAATTTGGCCACTTGGCAACTGGCATGTATATAAAACTGTTGCAAATTACTATTTGTGATCTGCTCAGTCAGCTTCCAATAGGTGAATGGGGAAAGCTGAATTTTCTTGATGATTGCATGATTCACTTAATAACTGCAGTGATTCTCTTAACAACCATGGCAAAAAAGGTCATAAGATCTGTCAATCAATCAGAATAAGAATAGAGCTGCAAGGGACCTTCGAGGTCTTCTAGTCCAGGGTTGCCAACTTTTTGGACCTCAGGGACCACCAAACTCATAATTTTAAATCCCAGAGATCACTAACAGGTTCTGTGGGTGTGGCCTAATTTGTGGGTGTGGCTTGGTAGTCATGTGACTGGCTAGGCATGACTTGTATGTAAATATTATAAATATTTATATAAATATTGAATTTTTTATAAAAAAGAGAAACTTTTACCCCAAATCAGGCAAAGCAGGCAGGCAGATTGAGTTGCTCACAGAATCACAGATTCATTCAGAAATCTATCTATCTGCCATTAGCTAGCTCAGTCTGTCACATAAAATTTGCTAGCAAGCAAACTCACAAAATTAACTCACAACATACCATGTATGTAAATTAAGCCACAACACACCATGTATGTAAATATTGAATTTTTTATAAAAAAAGAGCAACTTTTACCCAAAATCAGGCAAAGCAGGCAGGCAGACTGAGTTGCTCACAGAATCATTCAGTGATCTATCTATCTGCCATCGGCTAGCTCAGTCTCTCAAATTTGCTTGCTGTGAGTCTGCACTGAATAATAGAACCTTCAGTCATAAGGGAGGTTCGGCTGTGCTTAAAAGCAGAGCCGAAGATCTAAAGACTAGCTAGAAAGCAAGAAATGCAACCATTTCCTGCTTCATAGCTAATCTAAATCTCCTGGCACAGCAGAACAGATGTTGGTAGAAAAAAGGAAAAATAGCAATTTAGTAGGCGAGTTTGCCGGGTAGGGAGTGAGTGGATGGGGAGGGTTCCTGTGGGCCATGTGGGCGGCGCAGCCTTGTGTTTCTGCACAGCCTGGATTAATTGCTTTGGGGGGGTGCTCTGGGGGTGAGATTTCTCTGCGGTCCACCAAAAATTTCTCATGGCCCACCGGTTGGCGACCGTTGTTCTAGTCCAACTCCCTGCTCAAACAGGAGACCCTATACCATTTCAGACAAGTAACTTTCCAGTCTTCTTAAAAACCTCCAGTGATGAAGCACCCACAACTTCTGATGGTAAGCTTTTCCATTGGTTAATTCTCACTGTTAGGAAGTTTCTCCTTAATTTCAGGTTGCTTCTTTCCTCGATTAGTGTCCATCCATTGTTTCTTGTCCTGCCCTCTGGTGCTTTGAAAAATAAGGTGACCCTCTCCTCTTTGTGGCAATCTCTCAAATACTAGAAATACTGCTGTCATGTCGCCCCTAGTTCTTTTCTTTAGACTAGCCAAACCCTGCAACAGATCATCATATGTTTTTGTCTCCAGGCCTTTAGTCTTCTTAGTTGCTCTTCTCTGCACTTTTTACAAAGTCTCAGCATCTTTTTTGTAATGTGATCAAAATTGAATGCAATATTCCAGGTGCGGTGCAATTCACAACCAACTTATTTAGCAATAAAAATTCTTCTTCCAATTGTGGTTGTAAGTCATGATCTATCTGGAGGTTCTTTCCAACATCATATGCCTAGGTATATGGAAACCTGTGGTAGCATTAGTATGAATATTTTGAGTGAGCCCTTCCCCCAAATTTGTACAATATTTAATTGGCACTAGTTTCAAATTTGAGGATTGATTATGGACTATAAGCTGCTTGTATAACTCCACGACATGTTAACTTCATATTCCTTTTTTTCACATCCTGGCAAACTGTACTTAATCCTTCCTAAACCATACTCAAGTTTTAGATGCGGACAAAACGTATGTGCTTTTGTCAAATGTGATTACATCCAATGGATTCAACTTTAGATACATTGTTTTGTTTTTATGTTAGTCTTGAGCTTTAAATAAAAAGCAATTTATAGCTTTGTTGGTCAATATGGGATGAATATCTGAAATCTTTTAAAAGGGTAGGACCAGCAGAAGGGTATGTAAGGTTTAAAGTCATAAAAACCTTCTGGCACAATGTTAAAAGTTATGTGGTCTTTAAGTTCATATCAGGTTCAAGATGCAGATAACAAATGAATACAGAGACAATGTAGATATTTTTAGCATAAGATTTTTCACCCAATCTTCAGATTGTGAAAAAAATAGTTGAATAGTTGCCCCTCCAACCTCTCTAAACAAAACAAGACCATTAGTCCGCTGTCTGTCTTTTGCCATGGGTGGTGCATAAAAGTATCTTCATTTGGCAGAGTGCAATATAAATATTGAAGTCTTACCTAAAGAAAACTGGAAAATAATTTTGCACTAAGGATAATATCAGTTAAGTCAAATTGTATAATGTATGCGTGTCTGTATTCAAATTGTTTAGGGATTCTAAGATACCTCCTTGCTGACAATGTTTATTATATAGATTACAAATATATTAGAAGTAAAGGTTTTAATATACTTTTTAATATACTTTTTTCAGCAAAGCATTTTAGTTGAACATTGTAAACACATGAATAAAAGAGAGATTCTTCATTTTATTCTTTGTAGTTCATATGTGGAATACGTTGCTTTTCAAAAATGTTTACTTTTCTTTTCCTGTAACTCAGAAATATCTAGGTCAAGAGATTTGCTCTTATTAATAATGTATGGGCAACTCTCCTAGTTACTTGGTTTCACAAATTTTATTCAGAGAAAATGCCCGCTGCTCCTGTTATCATCTTTTTCCTACTGGCTTCTTTGTGACTCTAAACGTGTCTGATTTAGGGGGATTCTTATCTTAGTACAGGTAGTGCCTTCCAGGACTGCATCTGGTTTTGTCACATCTAGAGTGTACCAGCTTGGACAACTGTACATTTAAATGTTTGCTGTGCAATAGAAATATTTCCTAATAGAGATTCATGGGAGCATTAAGTATATTTATTCTAATTTTATTTGGTAACTTAATGTAACTCATATGCTTTGAAATGTGGCAATGTTTTGTGCTGTCAAGTCATACTCCTAGAAAGGCTCCCATACAATTTTTTTTTAATGAAACTGGTCCCTTTCCTCCAAGACCTCTGCTTTCTATTATAAGTACTTTTTTTTAGCAAACATTGTTTCAGGTGAAATATACCTAGTGGCAGGATTAGCATAAACAATATATACACATTTTTTGTTTGTTTGTTTTTTGATGCAAAAGTTTGTGGGAAAAGTTGCTGCATGAGGGAGATGTTTCTCAACTTAAGGTCAAAATGAGAAGACAAATCCATTTCTAGAAAAGACTGAAATAGAGCTGAAGCATAGATGACAATAAGAGTGACAATAAGCTACATTTGGAGTTTTAATACCTATGTGTAGCTACAGCCATCTACCATATATAGGAGTTTCTATTTTTCTAATGAGAGGAAAAAAATGAGCATTCAAGAAAATCTCCAGATTTAGGAAGCAAATACAAGAAATGCTTTCTACCCAAAAGCCAAAATTGTATTAAAAATACATTGACTGGGCTCACATATTGAATCTAGTATGTTTTAACAATGTTTAATTGACTGGATCCCAATTGATTGGATTTGAATATTTGTATGGATTTGTATGTTAAGCCCTAAACCATGTAAAACTATAATGGATAAGATAACACAATAGTTAAACCAAAACAAAATGAACCACATTATGGCTTAATATGATGTGTAGACCAGGTATAATTATCGTTACTTTTTCTAGCCCAACAATTGCTAATTGTGCACTTTTCTAAATAAAGAACCATGTAAATTCTGTAATCTAGGAAATAGTGTTCATGTTGTCTGCAATATTATAAATGAGAAAGAGAAAAGGCTACTTGCTATTCAAGAGAACTTCATTTGCAGTTATCCTTTTCCTTATGTTGTACTCAGACCATTTGGGTTTTAATTTTTTCAGTTTAATACCTCAAAATATTCAATTAACATTGTGATATTAGTGGCAGGTACTTGAAAAATATAAAAAATATTTTCTCTTGTTAATTGTAATTTATTACTTGTGCTTGCTCGTTTATATCTTGCATATATCCATATACTTCTTTAGGTGTGTTTTTTTGTAGGATGCAGTGGTGCAGAGACTTAATGACACTGGAACTGCACTTCAGTGGTTCAAGCCTGGCTCTGCAACATGGGGTGAGCTCCTGCCGCTCACTCTTTGGCTCCTGTCCATCCAACAATTCAGAAGCTTGCAATATTGCAAGTAGATAAATGGGTACCACTTTGGTGGGGAAAAACTTAGCTGCATCCGTGTGTGCAGCAAGCGGAAGCCAGCACTGGACCAGGCCAGACTTAGGACAACATGAGGTGAGGTGAGACAGACAGAGGAACCTGGAAGAGTCAGCAACCTAAGCACTCTAGTCAGCTGGTGTAACCTGGTTTCCCCCCTGCAGTGTATCAAATATACGTATGCAAGTGCTGAACAGAATGAATTAGCAATAGGCTGTCAGGACTGCATTGTGTTGGGCGCTTGTAAATTTCTTTAACATTGTATGTATATTAATTAAATAAATAAAGGACACTAAACATACAAAAAAGTGTTTAGTTGAGTTATTCCATTTGTCAGTCCATGTCAAAATAAACCAGATTGTACTACATTAAATAATATCAGGCAAACTCATATTGGAAATTCATAGAATGAAAGACTTATAATCTTGACAGTGCACTAAGAATGGTAGTTGTTGGTTCCAGTTCTAAACACTTTGTGTCAATGTTATTCATGGTCTCTCCCAATCCTTCTGTCATGTTACGTGTTATACTATAATCTATGAACTATGTAGTCCAGTATATCTTCCATAGTACTTTGAATAAGCTTCAGCTGATCAGCTGAACTTTAGATTGCACATTGTTTCTGTTTGAGAGAAATATAATTTGATCTAGTTTTCCTATATACTGGTAATCCTTGATTTATGACCACAATTGAGCCCAAATTTCTGTTGCTAGGTGAGTGAGTTGTTAAGAGGTTTGCTCCATTTTATGACCTTTCTGCCACAGTTGTTAAGCAAGTGCTTCAGTTAAGTGAATCATGTCATTAAGTGAATCTGGCTTCTCCTATTGACTTTCCTTGCTAGAAGCTGACTGGAAGATTGTAAATGGTGATTATATGACTCCAGGATAGTGCAGTTATCATAAATGCATTCCAGTTGCCAAGCATCTGAATTCTGATCACATGACAGTGGGGATGCTGCAACAGTCATAAGTGTGAAAACCAGCCAAAAATCACTGGAATTGTAGCTTCAGTTGCTAAAATGAATGGTTATAAGTCCAGGACTACTTGTATAGTAATTTTTATTAAGTAAGTTTTTCCACAATATAGAAACAGACAATAGTAATAGAGAAAAAGAATAGAAAAGAGAAAAAGAAATAAAAAGAGATAGAAATGGGAAAAAAGATGAATAAAGAAATAGTTTTCAGTCTTTCTTAAGAGCAATTGTAAGTTCATTTGTAGTTTACCCTTTCTCTCTAAGCTTACATTAAAGTTTCCTTCTTTATCTGTTGTTTCTATAAATAAAATCCATTAAAAATGAACTGATGTTTTATGAACTTTTTCTGGGAGGGAAAGAAGAACTTAGTTTTCCAGCATTTTGAGTTGACATTTTATTCAGTTTCATTGCTTGTACCTGTAGACTCTTACCATTCCATGACTTAGAATAAAAGGTTTAATCTAGATCTTGTCTGTGTTTTTGTTTCAGATTTTCATAAATACCAATTTGTCATTTAAACTAAAAGTAAGTTATTAAAAGGCATAAACCTAACCAAGTTATAGTTTAGTTCATCAGATGCATCTGATGAAGTGAGCTGTAGCTCAACAAAGGTTATGCATTTTAACAAAATACATTAGTCTGAAATAGCAATAGTCCTTAGACATATATACCACAGTGCTTTACAACACTGTCTAAGTGGTTTATAGAGTCAACATATTTTCCCCAACAACCTGGGTGCTCATTTTACCGACCTCTGAAGGCTGAGTCAATCTTGAGCCGAACTGCTGGCAGTCAGCAGAATTAGCCTGCAATACTGCATTCTAACCACAGAGCCACCATGGCTTCAGGTGCTTCAGTACTTTTGGATTACCATAAATTAGCATGACTCTCATAATTTTACATTTGTGTGTGTGTGTGTGTGTGTGTGTATGAATGTGTGTGTGTGGGCATGAATTTGAAAGCAATGCTAGACATTTTTTATACTAGTTTTGATGCTTTTTTAAAATTTTTGCCCCACTTCTTTTGAGTAGACAATGACAGAAACCTATAATCCCTTTAGAGAGCTGCCACAAATATATAATGGTCTGGGCAATTTGTACCCAATGGTCCCTTTTCATTATTCATGTGACTCTTAAAAGTACATTTTTGGTTGGAGCCTATAATTCACGTTCCATCATTTTTGCTTCCATTTTTGCTTGCATGACTACCATTTAGATTATTTATGTCCTTGTGCTCAAGGAATTCACTGAAATTTTTGAGATGACATCATAAATAATTCTTACAAATAAACAAACTTTAGAGGAGTGAGCTGCTTCCATTGCACTAGAAATGGTATACAATGAAATGAATCAAAATAATTAGGCACAAAGAAATCAACTTATTTGTGTCCTAAAATCTACACAAGATAATTTGTATTTATGTCTTTATTCAGTTACATATTTGTGTAGTCAGATGTGGTTATGGACTATTCATATGCATGAATATTTTATTTTTTTACTTTATTAAAAACTAATTACAGCAAGCTTGAAAAACTTAAGAAAATTATAGCTCTGTTTAGGATCATATTCTGCTTAACCTTGATATGTTCCATGAGCTTTGTAATAAGACTAATTGAATGTTCATGTTTTCTAAATTCTCTTCTAGTATTCTGAAAATCATATTTATATGTGCTCTTGTATGTGGTTATAAGTCCTATTTAATTCTATTTAGTAATTGTGAAACCTTTTCTTTATTTTTAATACAGTTTGCACAAAGGGAGGTCTACAAGTGATTGATTTCCATATCTTTGGTTTTTCAAATGATTCCTGTATATTCATAGTCTTGAGTCTTCCTTCTCTCCCCTACTCTACCAGTTATAAAAAAATATTTTTTCATTTATTGTGGCAGGCATTTAAATGCACATTCCGTTTAAAAGAACACACTAGTATATTAAAGACAGACATGTTCCTTTACACATTATTTTGCCCAGTAGTTTCCATACCTTACTGGCTCTTCTTTCTCATTTTCATCCCACCCTTCTATTTAGGAGAAAATGAATGGAATAATTTGTTTTACCTATCAGCAAAATATAAGTACCTGCCTTGAACACTGACAAAATGCCAGCTCAAGTACAGTTAGGTTGTTCAGTGTTAGAAAAGTAGGGCAATTCAAGGTTCTGAATTCAGAAGGCTCCCAAAGATATGTATAATTATTTGGAGTAAGCAATATCAATAAAATGGCTGTGAAATGGAATAATGGGGCCTAAGACTGTTTCTAAAATCCCATTTAATTATATTTATTTAATTTATATATTTAATATGTATCCCACCTTTATTATTTTTATAAACAACTCTAGGCAGCAAACATATCTAATGTTCCTTCTTCCTCCTATTTTCCCCATAACAACAACAACCCTGTGAGTTGGGCTGAGGGACAGTGACTGGCCCAAGGTCACCTAACTAGGAAAGGCTGAACTTGAACTCTCAGTCTTCCGGTTTCTAATCTGGTGCCTTTAACCACTAGACCAAACTTACACAGTTTAACTACTTGCTAATGATAAAACTCCCAGTTATATATCCATGTACTTTGAGTACTGGTTATTCACACTGTTCGTCAGTATTTTCTTTCTCATGCCAAAAGTTGTAAAATAGCAGTAGACATGTTTTTAGAGTTTCTGCAATACATGGGAGAATGATGGAAAAACTTTCTCTGCTTGCCATTGTAGAACTTCCTTACAAAAAATCTGTTTCACATTAAGTGAAATTGTAGAAGGCCCAGGCATGTTCCAAGAAAGCTAGATGTCAAATACACACTCCTAAGTAAGAACTAGAAAAATACTAAACATAGCATAATAGCTACAATATGACTAAACATGTGCTATACGCTTCTATTGTAGAAATGACACAGCTACATATGATAATATTTTAAGAGTAACAGGAGCGATGGCTTGCAATATGAGGTTTATAAGGCTCGAAGCTATTAGGTTGGTGATCTGTCATATATACATCAAATTAAACTGATTAGCAGTGTTGTACTGTATCCATGGCAAAACCCTTTCTTAGAAATAATTGTGCATGCCTAGGTGTGCTTATTTTAAATAACAGAATAACATGGATGGAAGGCACCTTGGATGTCTTTTAGTCCAATCCCTTGCTCAAGCAGGAAATCCTATACCATTTCATACAAATGGTTGTCCAATCTCTTTAAAAAAAACCTCCAGTGTTGGAGCATCCATGGCTTTGGAGGCAACTCTTTCCACTGAGTAATAGTTCTGTCAGGAAATTTCACCTTAGTTTTAGGTTGGTTCCTCTTTGATTAGTTTCCATCCATTGCTTCTTGTCCTGCCCTCAGGTTCTTTGGAGAATAGCTTGACCCTCTCTTCTTTGTGGCAGCCTCTTAGATATGTCACCCCTGGTCCTTCTTTTCATTAAACTAGACATAACCAGTTCCAGCAACCAATCTTTATATGTTTTAGCCTCCAATCTCCTAATCATCTTTTTTTCTCTTGTCTGTACTCTTTCTAGAGTGTCAACATCTTTTTTTTATATATTGTGGTGACCAAAACTGAATGCAGTATTCCAAGTGTGGTCTTACCAAGGCATTATAAAGTGGTACTAACACTTCACATGATCTTGATTTGATTCCTCTGTTAATGCAGCCTAGGATTGTGTTGGCTTTTTGGCAACTGCAGAACACTGCTTGCTCATATTTAAGGATTGTTCATTAGGACTCCTAAGATCCATTTCAGAGTTACTACTATTGAGCCAGATACCACCTATTCTTATGCATTTGCTTTTTCTTGTCTAACTTTAGAACCTTACTTTTGTCACCCTTGAATTTGATTTTGTTAGATTTGCTAGTGTTCAAGTCTGTTGTGCTATACGTATCTTCTGGCGTGTTAGTTATTCCTGCTAGCTTGGTATCATCTGGAAATTTGATAAGTTTTGCTTCTGTCCCTTCATCTAAATCATTAATGAATATTTTGAGTAATACTGGGCCTAAGACAAAGCCCACAGCATACTTCCCTCCAAGTGTGATTGATCAGCCAATTACTAATCCATCTAGTGGTGATGCTATCTAACCCATATTTTTCTATTGTATCAAGTAGTAGGTTGTGGTCTACTTTATCAAATGCCTTACTGAAGTCCAAGTAAATTATATGCACAACTTTTCTCTGGTCCATTAATTTTGTCCCATTATCAAAGAATGCAATAAGTTTTTCTGGCACAATCTGTTTTTGATAAACCCATCTTGGCTTATGGTTATGACTTTGTTTGCCTCTAGCTTCTTGTAAATTCGGTGCTTTTTCATAATGTTCTAGAATTTTGCAAAATGTTGATGTGATTATGTCATTCATAGCATTGAATGAGCTACACCATATCAAATATGAAAAATAATGATTTGCTTTAATATAGCACAATTCTATATCCATGTAGTTTTCTTGACAACACAATGGAAGTGGTTTGCAGTTGGCTTCTTTTGGGATGTTTTTCTGAATTTTCAGTCTAACCTATACAGGTGAAACTCAAAAATTAGAATATCGTGCAGAAGTTAATTTATTTCAGTAATGCAACTTAAAAGATGAAACTAATATATGAGATAGACTCACTACATGCAAAGCAAGATAGTTCAAGCTGTGATTTGCCATAATTGTGATGATTATGGCTTACAGCTGATGAAAACCCGTATCTTCTGGTGATTTCCCATTTATGTGTAAAATCAGATGAGATGTATCCAACTTTTTGAAAGCAGCGAAGGTTGTGGAATATGTACTGTATTGTTATTGCAACCCAGTGAAACAAGAGCTCAAACCAAGAAAAAAAATGATGAAGCTACACAACTTTATCAAGCAATAAAACAGCTCTAAGGGCATATCCATCTTGTTTCCAGCAATATGGATGTATTTCTTCTTCATTACTTTTCTCCTTAATATTGGAGAAGCAGGTTTCCTAAAAATGGAGTTAGAAATGGAGATAGAAGAATGTGTGTATACTATATGATAGATTAGAGGACCTGTTGGGTATAGTGATTAACACATAATTCTTGAATCTAGAAAATATGAGTTCTAATTCACCATAGGTCATTTCTTTTTGCAAACACATTTATCTAAGCTTGTTTGTCTTTCTATATTGTAACTATATTCTTGGTAGGATTCTTATTATTATGCCAGACTGCAAGGGTTTTTTTTGTTTCCAACTAGATACAGGGCTATGACCTCCCACTTTTTTGTTTCGTTTTGTGAAATTATTTCCCTCACCTCTGCCTCCAATAATAATTCATTCTACTGTAGGTCAGTTGCAGTGCAGAAGGTGTTTGCATCTTTTGGGAATATAGTGTCATGCTTTAATCAGAAATCTGCAGAGCCTTTTAGCTCTCTAGTCATAGCTACTGTTATCATAATGCTCTATTTTTAATCATCAGTATGTTGATTCTGTTTAGTTTTTTAAAATAGCTGTATTGGAGGCTTTCATTAACTTTCTGTTCAAGTGTCATTAAGGCTGAGGAATGGGTTAGAAAGTTTTCAGTAGATCTGAATAAATGGGCAGGTTCTTTCTGATAAGTCAGTTCAGCCTTGGCTTATTTTGAGAACTTTATACTGTATATTTTCATGAGTATTGGAATGCGTGCAGGAGAGAAAAAGAGGTCACTAAATGTCAGCGAAACAAATGATAGCTAAAGCAAACAGAAATGACTATCCCAATAGAAATTAAGGGCAATGGGCTTATCAAAAATCAAGCATTCTTGAGCTTCCAGAGTTAAAAACGGAATGTGTGCAGCACATTCCAAAGAGAAAGACCACTAATGCTAAAAAGAATAACATGCTATGTTTGATGGACAAGTGATTTCAACAGAGTTGTTGGAAATCTACATTTATTTTTTTTTTAAATAAATTCATTGAATAAAATTTTAACAAAGTAGGAAGACCCTGAGGTACCCATTTCTCAAATGGCCCTTAAGATATGTTGAACTTGGTTTGTTTTTTGACTGAAGGTCACAAAATAAATTCTTGTACCATCACACATTTACTAAAGAAGTAAAACACATTCATCATCTTAGTTCTTGCTAGTTGTTAACAACTTTTAAAGGTGGCAGACCCTGAAGTTTTTGTAGCTGTCTCCCTTTCTTCCTATCATATTTCCAGATTATCTGCTAGATACATAAACTAGGTTGCAAGAATTAAGGCTATAATATTTTATAAAGAACTGTGGGTTATAAATCTTCTAGCTTGAAATGAATAAACTTTATATACTTTAAATTTCTTCACACAGCCCTTTCTTTAGGTTCAAGAAATTGATAATGCTGTGTGGCACCTGCTCTTTTCTGTACAAAAAGACAAAGACTTCTATTGAGGCAAACAACTGGATCACGTTTTTAACCAAATACTTTTAACCAAATACCATGATAGCTTGCATGCTATCATGGCAAGATCCTATTTTATTCAATTTAACTTTGAGTATATTTTTTTCTCAGAGGACTGGCATTCAACCATAAAACTATAGTTGAACTACTTAGGATTGTTGAACATTTTATGTTCTAAAATGAAAAGGGATATATATATGATAGTATATAAATACATGATAGACTGCAATGTTTAGATAAATGAGAGAAATTAGAAGGACATTTTTCTTTAGTTAGGAGCAACTATGTTAAATTATAAATTTTCTTTCTTTCCAAGATTTTTAGATTTTTCAGATCTTCAGGATTCGAGCTTGATTTCTACCCTTACTTGAAGGAGTTCAGTTCCCTCCATGCATGGAAGGGAACTACTTTGGTAGAATGCCAGAATGGAGCTAATTTCTGCACTTCCCCAAAAGAGTTCAGGTCTCCTCAGTAGGCAGCTCTTTCAGCCTGCCCCAAGGTAAGAAAAAGTTGTTTTGGCAGGCAGTGGCAGCTTACAACCTTTCCTGCGGGCTTCCCCATTTCCTTTCTGGGGAAGCTAATAAAATTGCAAATGATTATGATATTAAACATATTTGTTACATCTGCAAGAATTTTCTAAGGATGAGTCCTAGGCAGGGAGTCTTTTCTTTAATACAGCTTTCTGTAAACATTTTTCCCTTAAAATCAGAAGATGCAGATTTAATTCTTCAACAATAAGCAAACTACTAGAATATAAATACTATAACAGAGAAAAAAATGTGACAGGACTACACAGATTCTAGAGTTTTTTAACAGATCCAAACTATATATTGCTGAACTCTTCAGATGCTTTAGAATTTTTTTTTTGCTCCTGTGCAAACCATGTCCACATACGTGTCAAGGCTCAGTTTTTTTAACTAAGGACTGAAGGTGTTCTTTCATGCTGCAGACTTCGTCCACCATTTAAGCTAGCACTGTCTACTAACAGGTACACCTCTTTTTCCATTTGTAGGTAATTCTTGATTACAATTGGAGCCCATAAGTCTTTGGGATAATAAGTCCACAGGTGGGACTTGATTGTGACTGTTTTTACTCTATCATTAAACAAGCTTTCACAGTTATTAAGCAAATCACCTCATGTTCAAATACAGCTTATCCAATGGGCATTTCTGAAGAGAAAACAGCAAAAAATGATCATGTACATGCAACTAGTTGTAACTTCACGAGTCTGTTGTAACTTCAAACAATCGTAAGTGGTCATAAGTTGAGAACTACATGTAGTGAAGAGCACTTCTTACGCTGAATTTTTTCTTCTGTTTAGACTTGTATTTATTTGCTATGGATACCAACATGCTTTTTTATAAGTTGCTGCTTTTATTAGCTACAATGTTTTAGACTGTTTTAAGTGCTTCATATATTCTTTCTTGCAATCCTGTGTAATAGTAAAGTATTCCTGATTATCAGCCATTCAGTCTGCTAAAATCCCAGAATGAGATTAATATATTGCCAGGCATGAGAAAAAAGCTTTCTATTAACTGCAAAGAGGTGTGGAAGATATTTCAAGATATTTTATTGAATTCAGCTGATTGCACCAAATTAGGGTGAGGGAAGGAGTAGGTGGAACAGTGTGGTGCCTTCTCTCTTTAGATATGGTACTTCTGTTCAATAACATTGTTCCATTGAAGTAGTGGTTTTCAAATGCTTTCAGGATCCTTTTGAGAAATGAAGAAAATAAGTCAGAATATATTAGCTTGGGTTTTCTAACCCAGTTTTTAATTCTGCCACCCATTTCTTAGGGCTAACAGTTGATACGTAATTAGCCTCTATTTTTAATTACTCATCATAAAGGTGTGGGGCTTTGAGCTCAGTTTTAAAAAGAGAGGTTTAATTTTTCATACCTTTTTCTTTTGAATTATTAAAGTCATTGACAGCAACAGTTTGAAGAAAGTTGCAGTAGCAGAGAAGCATATTCAGAAGAGAGTAGTAGGTATCCCCATTTAAAGGCCTCAGTGCTTAATCACAAATCATTAAAAGTTGGCAACAGGTGAATTTTTCATCTGCAATATGTTACCTGGCTGATAGGCATAGCTGTATCTGACATGTTGTATAACCTTTCCAACTAATTCAGCTATGTGCAGCCCCTATCTGAATCATTCCTGAGTGTTACTGAAGTGAAGGCATTTGTCCCAAAGCTAGGTTTCTAAACATTGGGATTATAGTTTGACATAATTAGCTGATTGACATTAGGAGCAATTGATGTGATTCACAATAACTACTTTATAAAGTTAGGCTACTTTTAAGAGTGGTTGCCAACATAGCACTTTAAAAATAAATAATTCAAAGAGAGTTTTCAAATGGGACATCCTTAGTTGAAAAGTATCTTTTGAATACTAGAATAATAGAAGCAACTTTTTACCTCAAATGTCTCCTTGAAGTGGTGTTCCATTCCTGGTAATGCCTTGGACCCACCTATTTTCAGTTTCATAGAAGCGATTTGGCCTTATGGGACATTTTTCAACTTCCACTTCTAACTAATTGTGCTAACTCTTCTTTCACCCATGTGCTTCCCTATCCTGATTGTGATTAGTTTCTGAACCGATTATTTTTTGAATAGTGGAGGAAGCTGTTTTGTCTCTTTATCCTTAAAATGACTGTGTTTGTCTTTTAAGGCTTAAGAAATATAGTACTCAGAACTATATTTCTATTGCTGAGAAATCCAAGTGAAACTGCACATCCATTTTGATCAAATGAGCAAGCAGTGGGGCTTTGACCTCCATCAGCACCTTTCTGTATTATAAATATTTCCTTTTTTCTCTACCAGTTTCTTTTTTAGAGATGTTTGGGATTTGTTTCTACTGCTAAACAGTCCCATACAGGAGTATGTATACCCCTGAAATATGTGGATCTGCTTAGTCAGTGTATTGGTACCAATAAGCACCACTACCTATACAATTCTCTTTCTATTTTGTATCATTTGTAAAACCATATAAGTATAACTTATTAGGTGAGAAGAAATTTTCTTGTTGGGAAATGCACATGTGGCATCATCTGCATGTTAGCTCAATAATAAAAGTCATTCATTTCAATATAACTGACTGCCTTAAAACTGCTTTGTCCAGATGTTCTAGCAGAAATTGTGACTGATATATCTGAAGTGTTGCCCTAGAATGTGGTCTTAATGCTGTTACCAAAATCAAAGTGTTGAAGTATTTCATGTGATTAAATATAGATAGCAAGGAGGGCCATTTTGGTTGCTGTTCTTATCAACCCAAACCTGCGTAGCCTGTGGCAGAGGATTATGCGCGTTCTCTTTAAATATTCATAGGACACCATGTTGCCTGCCTCTAGTGTAAAGGATGGTGAGTTTCCCTTAAACATTTTTGTTTTGTAGAAAACCTACTTCTTGTTTCCCTTCCCTCCAAATATGGATGGGACCAGAACACTAATGAGAAACATCTGGAATAAAGCAATTGCCAGATGTTGAAGGAAAACGGATGATTCTGTTTCAAGTTGTGAAGATGTTTGTCCTACTTTATTCCTCTTCCCTATTGCAATAGATCACATGAATAATTTATCAAAGGTTCTTTGTGTGTTACCTGAAATTATAATTCTGCTGGCTTCCTGCTCAAAGTGATATTTTATCCTTTGTCATCTCATAGCTTCTGCTTGTATTTTTGTGAGGTCTCATTCCCTAGCGGAGAGGCTGATTTTTGCTTTAATTTCTTCCATGGTTTCAAGGAAAACTTCAAAAATGAACAGTGCTATTAAGCAAACAGTAGTTCTCCCCAGCTTCCTCCTCCCTTCCCCCCCAAAAAAGAAAAGAAATAGTTCTGGAAAGCCAGGGGCATAAAGAAGTGTGTTCTTGTTAAGTTTGAATATTGTGCCTTTACACATTTTAAACAATGGAATTGCCACATATAGCAGTATTCTGTAACTAGAGTTTCAAGGAAATTGAAAGACAGCTACATCTGCTGTTAGGTTAGAAACAGAAGACATTTAATTTGCCTTTTAAAACCAGCTTCAACAGTGATGCAATTCAGCTGAAGTAGATTTACAAGGCTTTTTTCCTCTACAAATCAATACAGCTTGGAAAGGCTGTCATGGGAACTGGGTGACTCAGAGCCAGCTGTGTTCAAATATAAACTTCTGTACCACAAACTCAAGGTAATGACTCTTTGCTCTTGTTTTTTAGTCAGCACTTTAGTTGTGAGACATTGCAAAGCAAGTTTTAATTGACTACTTCGTTTCTATTAGAAACTGGCTGAAACTTTGTTCTGGCAACATCAGCAAGTTAAAACTATTCTTCCTAAAGTACTATGGCTTTGAAACAACCAGAAGATACGCTGTGGAAAAGGGAAGTAATGGAAGAGAATGAATATTGCTATACTTCTACAAATGTAAATTTTTATTGTGGGTGGAATGAATACTGTAACTCTTGTTCAAAAGAATTTTCTTTCATTAATATATACTGTAGGAAGCTATCTGTAGATACAACATACCTCATGGGCATGTTCAGTAGCATCATAAACAACTTGTTATGCAGTTACTTTACTAGTGGCAAGTAGGTTTGTTATTTTGTGATAATCCTAGGATATTTTTTTAATATAAAGAGGAGTCACTGTATATAATCCACCACACTTTTTCAAATGCCCCATCAGTGTTTTAAACAACTTCTGTCCAGTCTCCAACCTTCACTTTTTGGCGAAGGTTGTTGAGAACGTGGTGGCTCAGCAGTTTCCGTTCTTCCTGGAGGAAGCGGACTATCTAGATCCGTATCAATCGGGCTTCCGGCCTGGGTTCAGCACGGAGACGGCATTGGTCACGCTGGTGGATGATCTCTGGAAGGCACGGGACAGAGGACTTTCCTCTGTCCTGGTCCTATTAGATCTCTCAGCGGCTTTCGATACCATCGACCATGGTGTCCTATTGCGGCGCCTTGGAGGGTTGGGAGTGGGAGGCACTGTTCTGCAGTGGTTCTCCTACCTTTCAGGGTGCTCGCAATTGGTGTTGGCAGGGGGGCAGAGGTCGACCCCGAGGGCACTCACTTGTGGGGTCCTTCAGGGGTCGGTCCTCTCGCCCTTCTTGTTCAACATCTATATGAAGCTGCTGGATGAGATCATCTGTGGTTTTGGGGTGAGGTATCATCAGTATGCTGATGATACCCAGTTGTATATCTCCACCCAAACCAAATCAGTGATGCCCTCTCCATGATGTCCCATTGTCTGGATGCAGTACGGACCTGGATGGGCAGGAACAAGCTACAGCTCAACCCGGCCAAGACCGAGTGGCTGTTCGTGCAGGCATCTCGGACCAGTCAACAGATTCCACCTTTGGTCATAGGGGGAGAGGTGTTGCCCCCTGTGGACAGGGCATGAAACCTGGGAGTCCTCCTGGACTCATGGCTCAGTTTGGAGGAGCAGGTGGGGGCCGTGGACAGGGGGGCTTTTGCCCAGGTTCGACTGGTTCACCAGTTACAACCATATCTGGACCGAGATGCCCTTCGCATGGTCACTCATGCACTTGTTACGTCCCGACTCGACTACTGTAACGCTCTCTATTTAGGACTGCCCTTGCATACCATCCAGAGGTATCAGCTAATGCAGAATGCAGCCGCGCGGGTTGTGATGGGAGTCTCCTGGTACTCCCATGTTACACCCCTCCTGCACGAGCTGCACTGGTTGCCAGTTGCCCTCCGGGTGAGATTCAAGGTGTTGGTATTAACATTCAAAGTCCTTCAGGGCTTGGGTCCGGGGTATCTGCGGGAGCGTCTCCTGCCGATATCGAATACCGATCGCCCTGTGCATGCACACAGACGGGGACTCCTCGGGGTGCCGTCCGCAAGGCAGTGGCGGCTGGCAGTGTCCCGGGGAAGGGCCTACTCTGTTGCAGCTCCCGCCTTGTGGAACCAACTACCTCTGGAGCTCTGTTTGGCTCCTGATCTCCGCTCTTTCCACCGTGATTTGAAAACCTGGCTGTTTGAGCAGGCTGGGCTGGACTGACCTCTTTGGGGGGTGTTAAATTAGTTTTAAATTTTACATTAGTTTTAAATTAGTTTTAGTTATTGGGCTTGTTTAAGTTTAATTCTTTTTAATATATTGTTGTATTTTAGTTGTGAGCCGCCCCAAGTCCTTTTGGAGAGGGGGCGGCATACAAGTCCAATTTAAAAAAAATTGCATGAAAAGTAAATGTTCCCCAACAACCATCTTTGGCCCTTTAGAGTCGTAGACTGTATGCATTGTCTGCAAGAAGTGAGAAACTGAGGTTATCAAAGGTAGACAAACTCCTACCATATGAAATAAATTGTTTCTCACCTTTATAAATTGAATAGTGCAAAATACTTTGAAATAACAGTTCTCCACTTGTAATCCACCCATTATTCCTTTTACTGCTTGTATCTTTTTTCTTTGTTCATTAAGTCTGTTAAGGAAGAACAAATCATGTACAATTTTTGATTTTTATATCTATTTGTTCACCTGAAACCACATTTTATTTAACAAAATGAAGCCAAGAGGTTGAAAATACTGAAGTTGAGTTTCTATCAGAAAATGTATATGTTGACTGTACATGTTGATATTGCATTATGAAATGTATAACATTAATTTTATATTTTATTATATTGGTTTATATTTTTCATTTGTCTATACTGTGCTTATTATATGTGTATTCTAATAAAACTTCTAAAATTACATGAAGATGTTCATTTATACCATAGTTTTTCATATGAATAACTGCACAAGAATTGCATCTCACATATGGTTTAAATCTCATTTAAGGAACCAAGAAACTCCTTTCTATATTAACAGAAGATTCCACTGGATGAATGCTAGATGCAACCTAATATTTTATTAATTTATAAAAATAAGTATAATTATTTGTGCTATGGGACATTCCCCGCCCCCGCACCATATATTGCATAATTCTGGGAGGAATTGATTCCAGAGAGTCTGAGCTGAATGGAAAAAAGCTGTAACAGGTGAGGTGACCATTTTTACACAAAGAATGACTAATTGGTATTGACTGTATAATTGAGCTAAGTGCAAAGGAAAGTAATCAGGTTTTTCAAATAATTTGCTGTTACATACAGACCTATGAAGGTCAACATCAGCAATCCAAATAAGACTCTGCCCAATCAATATATAAAGATTGATGAGAAGAGATGGTCTGTATTAAAACATAAGAACAGTTGCAGGAATTGGGTATGTCTCGTCTAGTGAAAAGAAGGACTAGGTGTGACATAGCAGTGTTCCAATATTTGCGGGGCTGCCACAAAGAAGCAAGGTCAACCTATTTTCGAAAGCACTTGAGGGCAAGATACAATTGATTGCAATTAAGCAAGGAGAGAACCAATCTAGAAAACGGAAAAATTTCCTGACAGAACAGTTAGTGCAGGGGTGTCAAACTCACATCACGGCAGCGTCACATAACATATTGGGACATTTTCCCCCCTTTGCTAAACTGGCCATGGGCACGGCCAGAAAGTGTTGTATCCGGCCCATGGACTGGGAGTTTGACAGCCCTGAGTTATTGAAACTGCTTGCCTTTGGAAGTTGTAGGTACTCCATAATGGAAGCTTTTAAGAAGGGACTGGACAGCCACTTGTCTTAAATGGTATAGGACAGTGATGGTGAACCTATGACATGCATGCTAGAAGTGGTATGCAGAGCCATTTCTCCAGGCACGTGGAGTCATCACCCTTTGCTCTTCCATGTTCTGGAATGCTGGCCAGCTGGACTTCATGTGTGCATGCGCACCAAAAACCAGAAAAGCTGGACTTCATGTGTGCATGTGCATTGGCCACTTAGTCTCCTAGTTTCTGGTGCACATGCGGGTGCAAAAACCAGCAATCGGAAGAGTATCAGGCATGTATGCCAAAGACCTGGAGAGGAGCAAAGCTGTGGGCTTCCCTCCTCTCCATCCGAGTGGGGTTTTTGCATGGCTCCAAACTCATGGCACATCCATGGTCTGGAGCGCCTAGCCAGCTTGGGCACCCCAGAAGAGCTGGTCGCAGTCCCCACACAGCCCCCCCTCCCACCACTTTTGCCAAGGAGATGCAGCGTGCTGCCCCCAGCATTCCTCCCACCCAGCTCAGCTCCTGTGCCTCCCCAGAAGAGCAGCAGTGGCAGTTGCAGGGGGAAGGGTAGTAATAACCTGCCTGACACCGCAACTACTCCCATGCCGGCGAACCATGCGGGCAGCTCACCTCCCTATTGGCAGCTCCTCCAGCATCTCACCTGGAAGCAGTAGTGCAACAGCCGCGGCCACCAGAGGCTAGGGGGCAGCGGGGGTGAGGATAGAAGGGCTGGGGCTTCCCTCTCTTGGCCCCAGCTGTCCTGGCAGGCAGCTCTGCTCCCCTTCCTCTTCTGGGGAGGCAGAGCTGCGCAGGAGCTGAACCAGGTGGGAGGAACGTGCACCAGCCAGGAAGTGGTAAGAGGCGCACCAGCTGGGAAATTGTCATGCTCCCTTGGAAGAAGAGGGAGGAGAAGGGGTAGCTGCACTGGCTTGTTTCGAGTCTGGGAAGGGGCTCCAGTTTTCCAGCAGAGGGAGGCCGCAGTGTGTATGTCCTGCCACCCTGATGGGGACCGGGGGGAGGGAGGCGCAAGGATCCCTGAAAGGCAAGGTGGAGCTGGCGCATGCGCACAGGATAACTGGTCTTTGCATGTGCATGCATGCCAGAAATCAGCAAGCTAGGTGGCCGGTGCACATGTGCATGCAGAAAACCAGAAGATCTGGTTTTTGGCACCCACGTGCATGTGCGCATACACACATTTTGGCACTCAGTACCCAAAAGATTTTTGCACACACTCCTGTTTCAGCACTCAGTGCCGAAAAGGTGTGCCAACACTGGTATAGGACACAGGTGTCAAACTTGCAATGTCATGTGACGTATCATGACATTTTCCCCCTTTGTGGAGCTGATGTGCACATGACTTATCTGGTCCACAGACCACTGGATGTAATGTTGTGGTCAGGAAAAATCAAGCAGATCTGTCACCAAACTACTACAGTAATCTAGACAAAACACCACAAAGGCATGAATTTATTGCTTAGCTGCTTTTGAAGTAAGATGTGAATGCACTCTTTGGATATTTGTAAGATAAAGTTACCCATTCTTATAGTTAGCAATTAATTACTTCAATTTAAGTTTGTCACTGAGAACAATTGCTAAATTATGTACTACATTTGTAATTGACATTTGTAATTGACAGTCTTGAAGGGCAAAAGAAGAGAAAGGGACAGTCAGGTTGAAAAATAATCAACAGAATCATTTTTAGATGTAATTTAAAGTAATGAGATCTCATTAAACTGGAAATCCAAGTTAGATATTTAGAGAAAAATTATATTGCATCCTCCAAGACTTTAATCCCCTTTCCCATTGTATCCTCAAACTAGAGGACCAATCTCTGCAATGAGCTAGTTCTATTTGTGCAAATGTTTCATATGAGTTTTCATTCATATACCGTGGACCCTGCTCATATTGAAAACACAGTTTTATATGTCAATAACCTTGACCTTAATGCCGAATATCAAAAGTTGCCAGAAATGCCTTTATCCTACCAAAATTAGCTTGTCCCAGCTGAATCTATTTTCAGAGAATGCCGCTCTGGCCAGAGAAATGTTTTCTCTTATTTATATCACATCCAGATATCCAGAAGTTACTGTTGATTCAAAATTCAGCATGTTTGTTGGGAATAAGTATAACATCATTTTATAGTTCAGGAGTCTGCTAACAGATTTGATTAAAAAGAGGTTCTTTGGAAAACAGGGCTAGAATTTCATGAATGCAATATGTGGTGTCTTTATTTTCCTAAGCATTTTGGAACACCTAATCTAAAACATTGAATAAGCTACAATTTTGTTTACAGTTCAGAGCTGTAGGAACTTTAAAACTACCTGTTTAGGAACAAATTTAAAATGGTACCTTAAACTGTATCTAACTGCTATCTGTTGAGAGGACAAGAAGATGCCTAAACTCTTTCCAAAGGCCATCTCACATCCTTACTGACACTTCGCAAATTGGTGAAGACTTGCTTTTTAAGAAGAATTTGAAGTCATATCACTTCCCTTCTTGCTTTAATTTGTTGCTCTTGATGAGATGGGGTAGTGCTTTTTTTAAAAAAATTGTATATATATATAAAAAAACTAAATGGTTTAACTTACTTGTTGTAACCCAAATATTGTGGCATGTAAAGTATGTAACTTTAAAATAATGTAAATATTAAATGTTCATTCTTTAAGCAGCATGATTTTAAGAGAAAAAGGCTACTCTTCATAGTTTCAATCATATGGTAGATAAAATCAGCTGCAAAAATAGACAACAAATGTTTTTAAAAAGTTTGTATCCATAAAACAGTTAACCTGCATTAAGTATTTACAAAATCTTAACATTATTTCAGTTACCTGGTTTCTTGCCTGTTCCTTTTTAGAGTATTATACTTTGACGTGGTAAGACTTCTCCTTCCCAGGGTCAAAAGGGAAGGGGTAAAGCCAACACGAATCTTGAAAAGAAATCGGAACAGTTGGGGTTCTTCAGGGGTAGAGTAGGGGATGCTGAAGAAGGTACACAATAGCCAGTAGTAAACATTCAGTTATGTCTGAAGGGAGGAAGGAATGTAATAGAAACTGGAAATTGACTTGCTTTCTCATTGGTATAAGATCAGGGGTGGGATTCTACTGGTTCGGCCCAGTTCTATAGAACTGGTAGCTCTGAAGAGCAGCTGACACTGAACTGGTTCTCTCCTAAGATCTTCTGGTGTTCTGGGCTCTAGGCTGTCCTTTATCCTTACCTTACTTGCTTTGAGTGGCACAGCTGAGTGCTGTGTCAGCAGGAGATGGTGATTCCTTGCAGGAGAAGTTGTTTTGCAAGTACTGTGCATGTGTGCACAGCGCACACAAAGTGTGCACTCACCAAACTAGTTGTTATGCCGGGAGGATACCACCCCTGTATAAGATAGGAAAGAGAATGCTCGTCGGGCTTTCAAAGTTCTGATTTTTATAAGAGTAAAAGTTACAGCTATTCTTGTTTGTTTCCTGATCTGCCCTACCTCAAAGGGCTGACAGATGCTAGCTCATTTAGGAGAAGTAATTCTAAAATTAGAATCATAAGTGAACAAGAACAAACCACTCTCAATTATCATCAAGAAAATTCCATGCATGTTAGAAGATCACACTATACCCCATATTGGAAGATGCTCTTCTAGTTACTGGGGGGAGGGGGAACAGTGAATCACCACAAGTAGATTTTGTGGTGATGGCGTGGGCTCCCAAAGCTGCAAGGAAGTCTGGTCACTTACGGTGCCAGTATTGAAAGCATTCCTCATTGTACATGGACACACAGAAACTGGAACATGGAATGTATTATTTTTGCTCCTAATGAGGAGACTTTGGTATTTCTTTCAGGATCTGGACTTGCAGGAGACAGTGAAATCCCAGCCAGCTGTAGGGAAGAGCTGGAAGCTATTACTTCTCCTAAAGAGGGGACAGCTGGAAATGCTGAATTGCTTGAATCTGCTCCTCTGGGTCCAAAGAACAATTGAGACTGCTATGGTGAAGATTCAGGGAGTCCCTGAAGTTTAGTGTTGGCAGAATCAAAGTCTTTCTAGCAGAGTTATTAAACAATTCCTGGGGAGATACTCCACTTTGCCTCTTTATGGCTATCCTGTTTTCCCTTGTTATTACTTGCAACTGAAATTCTCTGAACATTTCATGAATCTTATTCATGTGTCTTGAAACACGAATCAGGTTCCTTAAATCACCATGGGGCAATCTCATTTTTAACTACTCATTCAGACTGGATTGCTGCTGAGAATGATCCAAGCTACAAATTACTCTGTAAATGCCTATTAGTCTTAGACTATACTTCTTTCTTTATTTTTGTTAGGAATTAACAAAATTGCTGCATAACTCTGTATTATAGCAACAACAGTGATAAAATTCAATGTAGAATTTGAGAAATATCAAAGATTTAAAATGTGAAAAAAACATTTTCACGAGGTGGGTTTTTAGGAACCAGTTCATATGATTATATGATATACTGTTAACTGACATATTTATTAGAATTAATGTATATTTATTAGGCCATATATATTAGAATTAATGCATAATGAATGTCCAACAATATGCATATTATACAGCTGCTGTAATAGAAAACACCAGAGAATTTTATCACACATTGCAAGAAATTAAACGTAGCATCAAGAAAGGAAATGAGTGATTGGAATGAAAGAATGGGTGATTTTCAAATCAGTGCATGATTTGAATGCAAGAATAGATGAAATAAAGAAAGCTGGACTTACAGGATGATTTTGATTGGTTGCATAATATTGTAGGATGGGCTAACAGTTTCCTGGAAACAATTTTTTGTTTATTGTCAATGTAAATGCAAATTCTGCTGAAGGATATTACTGGTTGCACAACATCAGAATCAAACTAGCTACATAATAATCATAGAAAATGGGAAAGTGAAATCCAGTCGACCACACTTCATGGTACAGGCCAACAGGTTTGGCCAGCAACTATAAAAGTTAAATTTAGAAAAAAGAGAAAAGAGATACAGGGGACATATATCAGAATATAAAATCAGTGAAAATAATAGATTAAATCAATTAACATGCAAAAGAGACAGGGGGCATGGGAAAGAAGCAAGAAACATTGCGAATATTGGATTAGAAAAAAATGTTTTCAAAATATGAAAAAGAATAAGATCCTGTACTTTCCATGGAGCTGCTCTCCAAGATTACAGCTGATTCAGAATGTGGTAGTGTAAGTAGTTTTGGATGCACCTCAGTTTGTCCATGCGACCTCTGTCTTTGTGAGCTGCCTGGATTATCAGTTCAGTTGCAATTTAGAGTGCTGGGTATCATCAGTAAAAACTCTTTATGCTGGATAGTTATAATTATTTCTGCCCTCTCTATAAGATCTGGCAGGGTTAGCATACTCCTGGCATCCTCAGTATCATATGTTTTATGGAATTTGGAATATGTAATTCCTGTTATATCCTCTGTCCCCTGAATGGCATTCCCACTGAAGTCTGGGTAGGCCTCTCTCAGCTAAAGTGATTTGTGAACCTCACATCAGGAGCATGCATTTTTTAATTTTCAAATGTAGTGTTATAATTTTTTGCTTTTATTCCTTTTATTAAGCACTTTAAACCCTTATATGTCTCCTTGAGTTACTTCATGATTAGATTGCTTATAAATCAAATAAAAAATCAAATTCAGAATACATTATGATAGCTAAAGGTGGAAGGTGAAAGATTTGGATAGCAAGGATGTACCACCACTGAATACAAATTTCTAAAAATCAAGCACACAAGGACAAAATGTTTTCTTAATCAAGAATATGAACAAAAGAAAATTTAAAAAAAGAAAAAGATGTTTTTAAGATAATTGCAGAAATTTCAGGAAATTTTATGAGAAGGCTACTCAAGAATAATCACAGAAGAGAAGTGACTAAGGTTAAACATTTGTGAAAGAACAACACTGAAAAACTATAAATGGAATACTAGAAAGTATTTTTACAGACAATATATATTCATAAATTCACTACTAAAATTGAGAAATGGTAGGCTTTGACATATAAAATCACAGGTGCAAATGAAAGGCTTATTAAACTGAAGTTGTAGGAGAAGGTAATTAAAGTGCTAGCAATTCTGTGTCAACAAATATAGAACCATACTATGTGGCACGGAGATTGAAAAAGTTCAGTGCATATATCTAATTAAAAGAAGATGCAAAAGAAGATGCAAATTGATGGAGTTGAAATCAAGTTGCATACATAAGCACAGATTGTTATAAGAATGGCAGGAGGGAAGAGAAGCATCAAGATAGGATGACAAAGCATTAAGAATGTCAGTTAGCAGACAATACTTTGTTATCAGGAAAAAGGAAAGCTTGGGTGAACTTGGTATGCAAGTAAAAATGGAAGGTGAAAAATCTTGGGTGAATGTTAAATATGAAGAAGACAAAAATAATGTTAGCCTGCAAGTCATCTTATGGGTGGTTCTTTATTTTCATGGGATCTATTTCATCCAATCACCCCCAGAAAATTACAGATAATAAAGTTTCACAAAATGCAAAATCAGTATACCATTTTCTATATGTATATACTGTAGTAAGAAAAAGTCCAGAACTGCAGTTATATATATGACAACTTTCACTGCAGAAGACAGACTGCACTCTGTTTGAAAACTGTGGATACCCAGCACATCGGAAAGACAACCACAGATGATGAGGTTGTTTTGTATTCTTTTAAGTAATCAATTAAAACAGTTTACACATGCTGGACATGCTAATTCCAGTGTGTTTATTATTTGGTAGCTGTCTTATCAAATACAAATCAAATACACTGTCCAACTGTTTACTAAGCCTGCATTACTATTAATCTTCTCATTGTTCCTATCACCCATCTCCTCCTACTTGTGACTGTATGACTGTAACTTTGTTGCTTGTTTTCCTTACAATTGTATTGACTGTTTCCTAGTATGATTTGATTGCTTATTGTACGCTATGACTATCATTATGTATTGTACCTTATGATTCTTGACAAATGTATCTTTTCCTTTTATGTACACTGAAAGCATATGCACCAAGACAAAGTCACACTTGGCCAATAAAGAATTCATAAATAATTGGTTTTTTAAAATAATCTTTAAAACTTTTATTTTTCACCATCAGAAATTAGTCACTTAATTTTCTCTATAGATTGTCTTGTACATATAGTTGTATACAAGAATGCAAGTATTCCTTGTCAAGGAATGTCTTAATGGATCTCTTAAGTGAACAGAAACTGATACTATTAAACATGACATCTTTCTGCAAATTTGAATGCATATTTTTATATGTAGTTGTTTGTAAATTCAAAAGAATAAGATTGAATATGACATGCACAAATGATTGGATGCTCTTTTAGTTACTACTTTGCAACACCTCTTTTGGCAGAAATAACAGTTTGCAAATGCTTCCTAAAGCCAGCTGGTATTTCTTTTTGGAAAATTTTCCTACTGTTCCTTGCAGAATTATTCTAGTTCAGAAATAATATTAGGTTTCCATTCATGCACTGCTTGTTTGAGATAGCTCTACATATTTTTCATAAGGTTTTTGTTCAAATTTGAAGACTGCAAAGGGCATTTCAGAAGTTTTATCTTTCATATCTGTAAGTATTTCATGGTTTATTTGAAACTTGTTTCAGACAATTATCTTCCTGAAATATCAAAATTCTTTTCAGCTTTCTATGTCTACAACATGCTTATGCTCAAAATCATGCAGCTGGGTGTTTTTGAGAAACTTCAAAATAGGTGCACTTTTCGGCCAATGTCAATTATTAATTAGCCTTTGTTTCTAGATCACTGAGAACTTTTGCTAATGTGTCTGCAACTATATTCTGTTCTTTGGGAGGTTCTTCAATCTCTATTTTATTTTTCTTATTTTGAATAATTTGCAACATTTATTAGAAAGCAGAGCATCATAAATTTGAAATTCAACATGCAGCTTTTACTGCTACCACTTGTGCATATGTAACACTGTATATTCATTTTTTGATGTACCAGCAGGGTGGGATTCTACCGGAACTGTTCCTGCTTGCTTGCTTTTCCTGGGGGGTGGGTAGCAGAGATGTCAGGGCTGCTCTCCCCTCTCAGCAAGCCAGGTCTGGAGGAACACGAAGAATTGCGGACAAGCGCAATATATATTTTTTAAAAAATATATTATTTTTTTAAAAAAAATTATATTAGTAATCCTCAGGATTTAAAAGTATGAGTTTGGTGGTCCCTGAGGTCCAAAACATTGGCGACCCCTACTTTATCCAATAATTGCTCTACAATTCAAGCTTTGTTGAATGGTCAATTTCTTGGTCAAAATAGCAGAGCCATATTGATGAAGAGCTTTTTCCACTGCTGAATTCGAGTGCTATCAAGCCGTTCTTGCATCAGCAAAAATTATATAGGGAGTCCTTACTTAATGATGCTAATTGGGACTGGAAACACCATTAATGGACCTAATTTTAAGGTGAAACACTGCATGATGAAGTAGTTTAGTGCAGGAGTCACCAACCTTTTGGACCTCAAGGACCACTAAATTCATAATTTTAAATCCCACGGACCACTAATATGATCTGCCGGATAGGCATGACTAGGTGGTCATGTGACTGGGTAGGCATGGCCAACTTGATGTCACTCACATCAAGGGGCACCTCGCTGGCCTCTACTCACCCCTCCCCTCCCAGTCACTCCTCGCCTCCCCGCCCAGGCTCCTTAGGGCCCCAAGAGGAAGCAGTTGTTGGAGCTAAGTAGGCACCATGAGAAAGAGTTGACAAAACAGCTGGCTCAGTTCAAATTGGATCTGACAGAGAAGGAGGTTCAGCATAAGCACCTCACTGAGAACTACAAGCATAGGCTTTCCAAGCAGAGGGAAGACCTGCGGGAATGCAAGGCCATGTACCAGCGCCTGGAGGCTCAGTGGACTCAGATGATCAGCCAGTTCCAGGCCATGAACAAGGCTCTCTGGCTCTTCACCACCAGTGGCACTTCCTTCCAGCCTTCGCCCAAAGCCCTGCACCAGGGGGCTGAAGCAGACCCCAAGTCAGAATTTCTGCCCCCCTCTGACCCACACAAAAAGACCTTGAGGTGGGAGACTCTCTGCAGCACAACAAACGTTCATTGCACTCATCCGGCCCAGAGTCCATAGTTTGAGGATCCCTGATTTAGTGCAATAAAAAAAATGCAAATAATTTTTCTGCAGACCATGAATTTTTTCTCGTGGACCACCAGTGGTCCACGGACCACCAGTTGGTGACTGCTAGTTTAGTGATGATAGTGCCAGTTGCTGTTAAGTGCAATCCTCACATGACCATAACGTGCAGTTTCCTCTGGCTTCCTTATTGACTTTGCTTGTTGGAAGCCAGCAGAGAAGATTGCAAATTGCAATCATCTATCTGGCTGTAGAATGATGAACCAGTTGTCAGTACAAGGATTCAATGTAACTTCTTGTTCAGCACCATTGTAAGTTTGAAAAGTTGCTGAACAATTAACCATTAAGCAAGCATCACCTGTTCCAGCATGAAAGTTGTCTCCATTGCTAATATGTGTTCTGAAGTGGATGTCCGGGCCTGGCTTTTATGGTGAGTGATCAGGAAATTATTTGGTTGATTCCTCCACCTTTGCTTCCCTCCCTCCTCACCATGTCTGGAATGGTGTGGTTCTGACTGCAAACACCTGTTATATTTAGGCTTTCTAGTGTGCTTGTCCTTTTCATAGCTTATTTGATACAACCTTTGAATGAATAATGTTTTAAAAACAAGTCAAGGGAGTTGACTCAAAAGCAGCATTTATACTTGTCTATTTGTGTCCTTCTATAGGCAATTAATTCTTACTTTTATATTATTCTATGACTTTTTAAAAAGATAATGAATGTTGAGATTTTGTTGGTCACATCATTCTGCTGTTTCACTGTTTCAGCTTTGCACTCCATGTTTAAAGGCTGTGGTGTTGGAGCCCTTACAATACTGCCTGTTCAGCAGTTTAATACAACTGCATAATTCTGATTAACCAGCGCAGCATAGATTTTTAGGAGAAAACAGCAGAATGGCAACAGAGGAGCTCAGACCAGATTTGCAAACTGAAGTCTTGACCATGCAGAAAATAATTTGTTGCATAAGCAGCCGAAGTATTTTTAATCAATGGCTTATTTCTGTAATTTTCAGGCTTTTATTACAAAGTTATGTATGTTTATACCTGCAAGATTAGTTTGCCTGGGCTTAGAATAGTTGGTCTTGATGATGTGCATACTGCAGCTGCAGTGCTATCAGGTAACTATAATAGTAATGATAATAATGCCATTGAAGACAGTGCAGATGACTGGTAATCTGATTATTGTATTTTAAAGATGGATCTACCTAAACCCCCCTCCCCCCCCCCCAAAAAAGCAAAGTTACTTTGTTTACTGTGATTGGGTGTCAGTGATGATAAAAATAAAACAGTAAAAACTCTTCCAAAAAACTATGCGTAGAAAAGTAAAAAAAAAAAAGGAAATGAAGTTGTACAAATGTCTACTAACATGAAGATACTTCAAATTTTGAGGTGCTGTTTCAAAAGCATGTGTGAGACTCAGATTTCTTTGCCAAATAATTTTCATTTGTGTACTTATCTATAATAGTTTACCCAAAACTATGACTTTTATTAAACATTCCCCCAAAAGTTGTTTCTTATAGCCTGCTGCCATACTTGGTATAAGACAGTAGAAAGTATGCACTGGAAAGTTTTGCTCAATTCCTTAGAACTGGAAGGCAAAGTTTCTTTCACTTTCTGTTTCTTTCCAGATTTAATGTAGATTCAGAAATTTTCTTTTGCTATATGTATTCTATCATTTCAAATTATTTATTCATTTCTCTTTCTGTTTGCATTCTTAGAGAGAAGCCAATTACTAGATTAATTAAGATACCTCTCTAATTATGCTTAAAATTGTCTATTTGACACAGGTATGTGTGTGTATTTTTTTTTATTTAGATTTCCTACTTCTTAACCTCAGAGTATGACATATGATTGTTAAGGACCAAGATTCATTGGTCTCAGAAGAATAGAGGGAGACTAGAAACATTGGATTGGGAGCCTTGTTCCCTTTGGTTACCTCATTATTGGCACTAAAGGAACCTTTGTGCTAGTGACAGCTTTATTACTTCATTAGAGTTAGCTAATGGAAGATTGGGGGTCAGAATAAATAGGTTATACTGTACCTGGAAAGCAAAACATGCCAACAACCTGATGGTAACAGCCATGGACTTGGCTGAGTGTGACTCTATGCAAGAGAAACAGGTGCTATCTCCTCAAGGGTGTCCTCTTCTCAAAGAATGGAATGCTGTCTCTGTGTGTTTGTCATGCTGGCAGACAAGGCCAAACTCACACACTTCTTTATAGACACAAAATATTCCATGTAATAAATTCCATGGAATTCTTGCATGTGAAGGTTTGTAAGAATAGAAAACAAAAGCAAGCATGGATGCTTTTGACACTAGTTCAGTAGGTTTTTTTTTCATGTACACTGGAAATAGCCTCCTCTTGCTGCTTGGCAGCTCACTCTTATTATCTCAGTGTAAGTATGTTAGGTACCTAATCACTGTAGCATGGCTTCCTAGGAGGAAGCAGTCAACAGAATACTGTAAGGTTTCTCTCAGACACAGTTGTACATTCTGTGGAATGAGGTGGTAAAAGATCCTGGCACAATATACTAGGAATCCTTCTTAGAAAACTACTTTAATCTAAGACATAAGAAGGCTCATTGCTTGACAGAATGTTGCTTGTTCTTTTTCCCAAAACTGTATATATGCTGTCACTAGCTTTAAAGTAAAATTCTGCTGTTATTTTGCCTCACTTTCATATGAAGAGGGTTTTGGGGGTATAGGGGTATATCAGTTTGTTTGTACAGGTAGTCCTCAATTTACAACAGTTCACTTATGACCATTCAAAGTTATAAAGTCACTGAAAAAAAGAGACTTATGACCATTTTTCACACATATGACTGCTGCAGCATCCCCATGACCATGTGATTTATATTCGGATGCTTGACAACTGACTGATTTTTTGACAGTTGCAGTGTCTCGGGGTCAAGTGATCACCTTTTGCAACCTTCTGACAAGCAAAGTCAATGGGGAAACCAGATTCACTTAATAACCGTGTTACTAATTTAACAACTGAAGTGATTCACTTAACAAATGTGACAAGAAGACTTGTAAAATGGAGCAAAACTCACTAAACAAATTTCTCACTTAGCAGTATAAATTTGTGGATCAATTGTGGTCATATGTTGAAGACTACCTGTAGTGTTTAAGGCAGCAAAATATTTTGAACCAAGACTGTTTAAAAAGGGGTATTCATTATAGAACTGTTCTTATTTCCCTGCATTAAAATAGCATCTCTAATGGCATACCTCCTCTTTCTTCCACATATATTTATAGACAAGGTTAGTTGGCAGACAATGAAAATGGAACAACAATGATGTTGTGACATACCTATCTTGTAAACCAAATTATAATGACAGTATCAACCGTTTGCATAGGCTTGCTTAAAATAATGAACTAAATATATCAGGGAATTTTAATTTCTTAACACTTAATTTCCGACCTATGTCTTCTATATAAATATAAGGAAGCGCTACTTCTCCAGATGTTACTCAGTATATTTCACCTTACCTGATACATGTTGGACTTCTGACAACTATAGTTTACAAATAAATCCTGGACTGCAAGCGCCAATTTGTTTTTCTGATACCTTTGTTATTTTGGTTTTTTAAAAGGCGTCATTTTCAGAGTCTGCGGTCTTATGTATGATTAAATTAGTGTTAATAAATGGAAGCTAGATACACTGGCAGTATTTTAATGAATGGAAATCAGATTCTGGCACATCCTTGTGCTATTCAAGATGCATCACTTTTGTTGTCATTTTCATTTAACCTTGTTAATGCTTGCAAAACGTGGACTTGGGCAAAGAGGTCATTCTCTCTGCATGTCAACAGAGTTAGTAATGATGTCGAGTTGGGAATTATTTTGCTGAATTTGAATGCTTGATTGTATAATGGACATGAAATTCTTTTTCATCACCAAGTTAATCACTTTACTGGCTAATTTAGCTTTTGTGTTGCAAAAGTTTTCATTTGTGTTAGATTTTGCAAAGAAGTTGCAAATCTAACTTTTGCTGGCACACAAAAGATATGCAGTAGGAAGATAAAAGCATGTGACAGTAGCCACAAGCTAAATATTTATATTAGTCTTGTAAATACTGAAATCCATCCCAATATATGGAAAAAAACTTTTATTACCAGTCTTATGTTCATGGTAAAATAAAGTATAACATTTAGAAGAAGCTGCTGAAAAGAATAGCATGGGTAAAAGATACAACTAATTGCAGCTACAACTACCTTTAGATGCAATGAAGATGGACTTTTGGTAGAGTTGTTTCATGGGTGAATTTAACTCTTTTTTATAATAACAAAGAAAACTTCTCTTTTGTTTATTTTTCTGAAATAGAATTATTGGCATATGGGGGAAAACAATTTTATGAATGGAGAAATGTAATTTGCTGGCAATAGGTCTAAATCAGTAATTACTAATTTGATTAACATATATATACACACTGGGCCTCTTTGGACTGTAATTTCTGGCAGATATATAGTTACTCTACAGGTATATACACAAATATCATATACATGCATCCATTAGGTCCATTAGGAACAAGTTGTCTCTAATTCAGGTTAGTTTGGTAGGTTCTTCTTTCCTGACATTAGCAAAGTTGAGATGGAAAGATATGAGAAAAGATTCTTCCTGTCTATCCATATCCTAGTTGGTTTCTGGATTCAGAGAAAGTACAGAATACCTTCATCACCTCCTTTCTTATTACTCATGTCCATCAGACTTGTGTTTAAACATAAAGCTAATTCTATGTGCATCCTTATTCAGTTGGCCACTTACCTAGAATCTGAATAGGTTCAACTTTGCCCACTTAAATGTTTCACTGTATATAACTACACCTTATATAAATATATAGAGTTTGAGTTGCAAAAAATTAAGGCTAATAACATAACAATTGCAGGTTATTAAGAAAATTGATGCAAAATTGGTAAATGCTATTTGGGACTTCAAATATTATGGAAAAGTGGCTGAAGTCAGCTGGTTATATTATTGGGACTTCTTGCATTGAAAGAAACTAAAATGCATGTGCATATGCTTACATCCATTCTTGTACGCTCTTGGGGTATACCTGTTTTGGGAGATATTTGATTTTCTTGGTCATGTGCCCTCTTTTCATCGTTCTGTGCTAGCAAATGGCTATAATTAGATTAGCAGTGACAGTATCCAAGCCTCAGAGAGCATGTGCTAGATTCTGCATGTGCCTTTCTGCCATTGGCTGGCAACATTTGCTGCTTTCCAATTTGATAGGCTTCCACAGTAATCTTTATGCTGCATTAGAGACATAGATACAGTGGTATAGTGTTCATGCAACGGTGGAGGAACTCTTCTGTAGCATAAAAGAAAAACATACAGAAGAGAGAGTCGTTGCTCTTTATTATAAACCTATCAGCATTTTAACAACTGCTCGCTGCAGGCAGAGGTCAGTGAAGGAGTTTCAGTTCATGGTAATTACTTTCAGGTCTTTATCTCCTCCCATAAAATACATCCATGCATGAAATGAATACAGTTAATCATGTCATCTATCTAATTTTCTTCTGTTTTTGTTAACATGTGCAACCTCCCGGAATGGTCATCACATAACAAAACACATAATTATATTTAAGATTTAGTGGGAAAATATATTGTTATTGCATGGAAGAGTCTCGTGAAATCTTCGACCCTGGCTCTTACTTATTTTTGTTGTGATAAGAGTGTTCGTATTTATTTGCAATTTAAAACAAACAAACAAAAGATAACAATTGAATTAGAATATATATAATTTTTTTTCATTCATGAAGAATGACATTTTTCTACATAATGACCATTAATCAGGGATAATTCTGGAGGTAGTCTTCAGTTCATTCCAAGCAGTAACAATAAGCAAAAACAACCAAGCAGTAACAATTATGCAAAAACAGGAAATTGGATTAATATTGTCTATTGTCTGTCTGCAGCATGTTGTGAGGATTCTTTGTTTGATCCTCCAAATTCCTTATTAAGTAGGAACTCACTTACATTGCAGTGGATCCATCATTGCATAGCTATTGTTACAAGATACTAGTTTTAAGCTTGTGTATGTGTGGTATGTGTCAAAGATCTTCCCCGGCATCTAGCAAAATGAAATTTGGTATAACTGGATGGTGCAGTGGAACGTTTTGACAAGCTTGGCTGGTTTATTTTTTTGAGGAAGGGAAGAGTCTGTTATGATTCTCTTCCTCTGCCCTCTCCATTAGATTCTTGTTTATAGGCGACTTCAGATTTTTGAGAGTTCCTCAGTAACTGATCCAAACTTATTCAGAAGTGTGCTGATTGAAGGTATGCACCTTGCTTGATTATTTAAAGGAACAGCTGAAGCCGGAAGTGCTACAATAGATCTTTAGTTGTGTAGTTATAGAACAAAACATTCATAACAAACCTTTGAGAACTACTTCTGCATAAATTATATTCTTATAATTATTAAATAATAATTATTAAATAATATAATTATTATTCTTATTATATTCATGTATTAGCACATGAATATGGTTTGTTTCTTTGGAGCTTTTTGTAAACTAGGTTCTTTGAAGTTGCTCCTGGGAATGTTTTGACTGCTGACAGCCAAGTAAATGTGCATTAGGTCACGAATTGTCTAGCTGGCATTTAGCCACCATGCGTCTGGATAACAGGAGAATGAACTGTTTATTTTTGTTTCAAATCTTATCTCTACTCCTAGTTTCAGGTTTTTCTCTAATTAGATTTTACCAAACACACCTCAGTTGTAGGTTTCTGTTTCTAATACATGCGTGTATATATGTACATATGTGTATGTGTATATAAGTATCCATGCATGTATTATATACAGTGTGTGTGTGTGTGTGTGTGTATTCTATACAGTGTGTGTCTGTATGTGCATAGTTTTCTTTTCCTTGGTATCACCATAGGATAAATCAGAATGGCATCTCAAATTTAATTGTCATCCAAGCTGTGAACTTAGTTTGATTTTGAAATATTAAGCATAAATTAATAATACATTACATAGTGGCATTGGACAACTGCTGGGAATGATTAGAATCATTTTACCATTTTTTTACCAAAAAAAACTAAGTGGGGGTGGGGATTCACTTAACAACTGTGGAGGAAATTCATAAAATGGGACAAAACTCACTTAACAATAGAAATTTGGAGCTCAATGGTGGTCGTAAGTCAAGGACTACCTGTATTGTAGTTTTTAATTAGATTTGGGGGATTGTTTAAAACACAATCCGAAAAATCTAATTAAAACTACAATACAGGTAGTCCTTGATTTACAGCCATTTGTTTAGTGACCATTTGAAGTTACAATGGCACTGGAAAAAGTGACTTACGACCATTTTGCACACTTATGACCATTGCAACATTCCAAAGGTCATATGATCAAAATTTGGGTGTTTGGCTACTGGCTCTTATTTATGACATTGCAATACCCCAGGGTCGCATGATCCCCTTTTATGACCTTCTGTCAAGCGAAGTCAAGCAAGATTCATTTAACAACCATCTTACTATTTTAACAACTGAATTGATTCACTTAACTGTGGCAAGAAAGGCCATAAAATAGGGTGCAACTCGCTTAACGAACGTTTCACTTAGTAACAGAAATTTTGGGCTCAATTGTGGTTGTAAGTCAAGGACTACCTATAAGTAATAATGTTGCATTAATTATTGCCCTATTCGCTGTACATTTTTTTTATTTCCTTGCAAACTTTGCTGTTTGTAGTCCACATCAATACTATTCGTCTATGTATGTCTACTTCAGGATACCACTTCATTTTCTATTGCAAGTTGATATTTCATGGATTTCCTTATTGATATGGCATGAAGAAATAACTGTTTGTAATCTTATAGGGTTAAAGAGTTACTAAATTATGTGATGAAGTCTGAAAATAATTTTGGTGATATATTTGTTTTCTTTTTTTATTCATTCTTTGCTTTTTCTTCTTCCTTTTTCTTTTTTCCTGAAGTTTTTACTCTTTTTTATCTTTTTCTAACTTTATTTTTTATTAGTTTTCATTATTGTAATCAAAATTCTTTATAAAACTTACAGTTTTTGAAATAGGAATGCCTTAAATGTTTTGGATAAAAGACAATAAAGCAATTGTAGATCATACATCTTTGAAATTGCCAAAATTTCTTAATTCAAAACATTTCTACCCAAAATGTTGATCATGGAAGATTGTGGAAAAAAATTCTAACCAAATCTTTCCTTAAATGGACAAAAACAAATTAAAAGCAGAGTGGTCCAGAAGATTCTCTCCAAAGAGCCTTGGTGGCTCAGGCTGTAAATGCCTGCTCTTAAGATCCAGCTGTCTACAATTACTGTAGGCTCGAATCCCACCAGGCTCAAGGTTGACTCAGCCTTCCATCCTCTCAGGGTAGGTAAATTGAGGACCCAAGATTGTTGGGGGCAATTAGCTGACCTTGTAAAAATGCTGCTTAGTAATAAGCAGGCATATACAATGGAATGAAGGCTATTGCTGAGCACACTGGGTTGTATCCCAGAAATTGTAAGCCGCCCTGAGTCTTCGGAGAAGGGCGGCATATAAATGTAATAAAAAAAAAATATGGAGAGGAAAAGTGTTAATTATCCTAACTTCATAATATATGTTAATGGGATTTAAGTGGTAAATAGCCAGAAAAGAAATATGATAGTTAACTTGATGAATACTTTGGCCCAGATGGCAGTTCCAAAATTCAAAATTGAAAGACTTGAAGGAAACTATAAATCAGATTGGTAACACACAAGTAAAACCAGTCTAATCAATCTGTGGTGTAATCCCTTAGAATGTGGTCTATCATTATAGTCACCGTACTTCAAAAATGATACTATAAAACTGAAATGTTTGAAGACCCTTTGTATGTTCACAAGGTTCAACCTTATGAGATTTTTAAACTTTATAAAGTGATAAGGAAGCACAATTAACATTATGGTGGTATCAGGGAACTGAACAAGAAGTATGTGTCCTTCTCAGTATGCTGAAACTTGAGTGATGGGAAATTCAAGATAGAAAAGAGAAATAGTCTTCATTTAATTACCTTCATGTAGTAATGATCAGTTTAAATAATTTAAAAATTAGATAACTCCATTTTAAATACATTTATCCTAGGGTATTGCCATGGCTATGAAAAATATAAGTCATGCATTTATTTACAATAAGGAATGCTCAATAATGCCAAAATATGATTGGGAGCCATCCAGAGTAGGTTAGAAGATGAGCAGTTACATAAATGTTATAAATAGACAATAAAATTTATTTTATTTTCCAATATGTTACAGGTTTGAGGACAGAGGAAATAATTTATTATCTTACTATCATGGAAGCAGACCCCAGTTTAAAAAAAGAATACTTAAGCATGTTTGAAATAGTAATACTGTATCTGTATGTATTAAAAATATACTAAAGATCTAGTATCTTGTATCCCCTTAATAATGAAAATGTATCCTGAACCAGCATAGAATCTTATTATTTAACTTGTTTATGTATTCTGGAGATCTCTTAAATTTAATACTGCTGACAGTTTACTGTGTGTCATAGAAGTAATAAATAGACATGTAAGTCTCCTTTTATAAGAAGAATTAGACTCAATTCAGTAAAGTTCAAATACTTTGGAATTATGAATAACTGTTGCACATCATCCTGGCACATGCTCTTTGTTTGGCTATCATCATTGCTTACATCATCACAGATCCTACTGCACAATTCGCATCCTGTACATGGAACAACTCAGGGGTAGGAAAGTGATTTGCCCTGTGTCAGTCTGTTTTAGATGATTTAAGTAGCACAACTTTTGCTTTTGCATACAATAGTCAAATTGGGTTGGCACTGTTTTCAAAATTCAGTAGGAAGAAAGATCATTGCCATGTTTCCTTCACTTCTAACGTTTATGTTGTTCACCAGAATTTTGCAGGAGGCAAAAACATCAAGATGTTACTAGCACTTTCTGAAAATCTATTCTTTTTTCCTCTTATTCCCTGCAGAAAGAAATACTTAATTCACAGGTACTCCATGAAGTACTGCTTTGATTTCTGCAGCAGTCTTCACTTGAAACAAATTCACCTCTTCTTTCCATTCCGTTCTGGAGCTTCAGGGTAGAAAGGAGAATTTAAACTCATCCAGTCATGTGAATTGGACTTTTGGAGAATGCAGCAGCTATACCAAAAGAGGCTCCTCTTGATTTGCCCGAAGAGTAAAGAAGGTCTAATTTATTTTCATACTTTTGGGGGTTTTGCAAAAAGTGGTAGAAATACAGTGACATTTATTTATGTGTTTAATGAAAGCTAATATTTTTCTTATCCAGGGGAAGGGAAAGCAAGAAACTATGGTGCAAAAAAGATTATTTGTCTTCACCAAAGGGGCAGATGGAGAAATCAAACTCTGAATTGTCTGGATCATTTATTTGCCTTTTCCCTGATTGACTTAGCTCCCAATCTTTTTAGAATTTTACAGCCTGAAATTTGATTCCTGGTGGAGCTAAGGACACTCAGTCAAGATGTTGGTAGTTCAAAACCATTTATATATAAGGATTATACTCCCAGGACTTCAGATCTGAAGGGGAAAAGATTTTTCAGAATGCAGAAGGGCTGTTCCTGCAGCCATTTTTCACCAACTCCTTTAAGGAATCCCATCTACTTCTAAGGTCATCAGGTTCCTTCTGCAACTAACTGTTTAGTTTAAGAAGTTGCCAGCAAATGTTACCTTTCCATTCCACAGACTCTTGTTCCCTTTGGATCTGAAATGCTGCATAGCCATGGCTACTTCTGCTGCCTTGGCAAGATCAATTATTTGTCTTGAAACCAGCTATAGTTTTGTGAAGATTTTTAGCATACTATACATCCCTTAGGGAATGGTGGTGAACCATTATGATATAAAAATGACAAAAGAGATAGAAAACGTTTCCAGGCACTTTTGATTAAAGTCTAAGTGCAGATATGAAGCAATACTTGGAACAGCTCCACTCACTGCTATAATCTGTTGTCAGATATCTATAATCATATGCTTCTATTTACCACATTAATCAGCCTGTGCTAACTCACTTGGCATCTATATGAATACTTTGTGGGCCGTAATCATTTAATGTCAGTGACTTTTTTGAATTGGGGTAAACCCAGCAGTCAGGCTCATGGGTGGGCCATCTGTGTCTTACAAATACATACACATAAATTGTCTTCTGACCTACTGATTCTGCACTAGTGTGTTTTTTTCTCCCACTACTCTTAGAAAGCGGCACTGTTAACTATATTGAGCAGAATCATTAATTAGGGAGATGAGGATTTTGACAACAGTTTAGTATTTCTGTTACTAAAATAATCCTGACTGTGAAATGATATTTCTGAAAGTTTTATTTCCTGCCTTTTGGTAGGCTGCAGAGTGTCTGAAGGCCATATGCCACCCAAGATTGGCTAACATTGGTCATGAATTATCCTCCTAGCTATGTAGTAATACCGTGTTTCTCCGACAATACGCCCCCCCCAATAGGAAGGCCCAGCACTGTTTTATTGGCATTAATGAAATTAAGCCCCGCCCCCAAAATTTGGGCCTATTTAGGGGAGGGGAGGGGAGAGGGGCAAAACTTGCCATTAGGAGCAGCCATGGCCAGCTACGCCTCACCACCAGGCTGCTCCTAACAGCCGATCATGGCAGAGCGTGGAGAGCTCCCTACCCCCAACAAGTGCCTTTGCTGCAAACCCAGGTATGGTGCTGGCTGCAGGCTGGGTTGGTGGGTGGGCAGCGGCATGGATTGCACTGGCGGCAGGGCACTTTGCGGACCTTCATTGGCCGCCACTTCCTCTGCCACCATCGCTTTCCCTTTTGCCCTTGCTGTGGCTTATGCCACATTCGAGTGCTGCCAGCAGCGGCTGGACACACCCTGCTGCTGATGAGAACCACCTGCCCTTCCGCAGAGGCATCGCTTTGCTTGATGGCGGCTGCGTCAACAATGTCCTGCAAGTCGGTGAGTCATTCGGGCTTCGGTGGATGGAAGGGGCGGCAGGAGGGTGATGCCATCATTTCCCCACATACCTGTCCTTCAAGGAGATGAAGGTGGGGAGTGGTTACTTCTTCCATTTAAGGGAGTGCTAAGGGTGAATGAATGAATGAACCTTCCAATCCAAACATAAGAGAAAGGGAATCATCCTACAGACCCTTGGATGGAAATAGGATGGAAATCCACCTCCTGGATTTCTCCTGGCAAATCCGAAAGACACTCTTCCCTCTCTCACTTCTTTTTTCCCTGCCAAGATTTCCAGAGGATTCTCCTGCTGATTCATTCATTCAGCTTCCTCCTCCCTCGCCAGGCTGTATTCTTAGGGAACTGATGGAGGGAATGAGAATAAACAAAGCTTAAAGAGGGGGGAAAGGTCCATGGGGATGTTTTGGGTGGCTGGAGCAAGAGGAGAGCGCCTGACCGTACAGCTGAATGAGCCAAGAGAGTCCGCTTGAAGAATGCAGGTGGGAGGGACAGACTCTGACGAGACCATGACCCAAAGCTCTGGGATGGGAAGCAAAGTGGGGCGTGGGGTAGAGAGAAATGATAGCATCACCCTTCCACTGCCACTTCCATGCACCGAAGCCCAAATGACTCACCGACTTGCAGGACGTTGGTGCAGCTGTTGTCAATCAAAGCGATGCCCCTGCAGAAGGGCAGGTGGTTCTCATCAGCAGTGGGGTGTGTCCAGCCGCTGCTGGCAGCACTCCAAACATGGCATAAGCCACGGCGAGGGCAGAAGGGAAAGCGACGGCGGCGGACAAAGTGGCGTCCGTTTAAGGTCCCGCGATGCAAAGTGCCCCACCACCGCCATCCATACTACCGCCTGCCTGCCCGCTGACCCAGCCTGCAGCCAGCACCATACCCAAGTCTGCAGCAAAGGCGCTTGGTGGGGGTAGGGAGCTCTCCGCGCTCCACCATGATTGGCTGTTAGGAGTGGCCTGGTGGCGAGGTATAGCTGCCTGCGGACTACTCTAGGCGGTGTGTGTGTGGGGAATTTAAGTCACCCCCCCAAAAGACGGCCTAGCCGTCTTTCGGGGGTCAAAAAAAAAAAAAGGCCCAGCCTTATTTTGTGAGAAACACAGTATTAAAAGCTTGGTAATAAGAACCATGTGTATAATATCATACTATGTAAATTCCCAGGCTCTATTGTTTATTCATACCTGTCCCATCTATTTACTCTTTTAGCTCATTACAGATTCCAGTTCTTTCACTAATAATCTCATAGTTTCATATTGATAATCTTAGAGTTTTCAGCATCTTGACTACCTATTTAACTTCTTCAGGGTACCTCATAATGAAACATTTTAGTCTTTTTTATTTTTGTCCTGATTCTGTTACCCTGTTTCAACTTTTTAAAAAAGCCTTGTTCTTTTGAGAATGAATCATATTGTGATGTACTTATTCACCATTCATAGCTGAGAATTATGGTGGCATATAAATTTAATACAGAAATAATAAATCAATTAAGTAGTTACATTTTACATCTAAATGTTGCTAACATTTATTTATTTATTATTTATTAGTGGGACTTGTATGCCGCCCCATCTCTGAAGACTCGGGGCGGCTCACAATTAAAACAACGACAACAATAAATAATTAAAAAGAATTAAACTAAGCAAGCCCCAAAGAATATAATTACAAAATACAGAAATAAGAACCACCCCACCCAAAGGGTCAAAGCCCGGATTGGTTAAACAACCAGGTCTTCAAGTCATGGCGGAAGGTGCGGAGGTCAGGGGCCAGGCGGAGCTCAAGGAAGTTGGTTCCAGAGGTCAGGGGCCGCGACAGAATAGGCTCGTCATCGGGGGACTGCCAACCGGCATTGCCCGGCCGACGGGACCCCAAGGAGTCCTTGTCTATGTGCTTGCACAGGGCGGTTAGTATTCGATGTCGGCAGGAAACGCTCCCTTAAATAATAAGGACCCATGCCATGAAGGACTTTGTATGTTAAAGTTAAAATCTTGAATCTCACCCAGAGTGCAACCGGCAACCAATGCAGGCAGGAGGGGGTAACATGGGAGAACCGGGAAACTCCCATCACCACCCGCGCCGCCGCGTTCTGCACCAGCTGCAATCTCCGGATGGTATTTTATGAGTACAGTAGCAGCCAAAAGTATAGGTATTTCTCAATTCCCTCCCCCAATCCAATTTGCTGTGAAATAAGCTGAAATTGACACAAGTAAATGGCATCCACCAGTTCATAGAGCAGACACTTTGCTTTTGATGTAGTAGGGAAGATTAATAAACATTGTAGTAAATGCATATGCTTATACATCTGTTTTGCCTGTATTTTTTCAACATTTGTAGCTTGCCAGATATTACAAGAAACAGGCATTTAAATTATAGTGATGCTGTCCTAAAATAAGTACAAAAACAACATCTTCAAATTTTGTGAGCTCTGAAATTCGCACACGCTCTCACCCATTTTCTCAAAATAAAACATTTATAAAACATTTGGTTTGCGTCGAATTCTGTAGTGTCTCTCTGGAGAAGTGATTTGTGCTGCATTGATATCCATGTTTTATGACAGTCCCCAGAGACTTTCAAAGATGATACAGTTGTTTGTATAAAACAGTAAACTGGAGACCACTTGATAGCATTTGTCACAGTCTGAACTGAACACAGACTTCTTTTCTATGTTGTAACAAATAAGAATGTTTCCCAGAATTTTTCTTATCTGTATACACTGGAAAACAGTTTACCAGCACTCTTTCAACATGTGATATTTCTGTTATTGATATAGGCATTTAAGCCATATAAGAGTTGTTTTAATAACTCCTGATAATTGTTCTATTATTTAGTCACTATATCCAATTTATTAATATTTAGTTTGTACTTTCTTAGTATTTAATTTGCTGAACCAAAGTTGTGGGAAACTGTTACTTTAGCCTCCTTTTTGCCCTTTTGAGATACTAGATTTACTTTAATCAACTTGACTGATTATATTTGTGATTTGAATATAAAACTTCCCTGCCAGATTCATAAAACTGTCCAGGGATCCACCCATTACCATCATCAACTTAAAATTTCCCTTGCTTTTTTCCTGTTTCTTTTTCCTTTTTATTTAATCACATAAATTCATTGAAAAGAAATAACAGATTTGCTGCAAAATATATGAGTATTGGGTCCTTCTGCACCTGAATTCATTATATAAGCAACAGATGTGCAACTCAGAGCATGTTTTTGCATTGTGGCATTCATATACAACCCACTTTTTGTTTTTACATTTTAAATTACATTACAATGACTAAACGTGCATTTTAATATGCTAGCTTGAAGTAGCATTTTGTTTTGCTTTGTGCATATATATTTTAAAACCCATGAAGATCTTAGTTGCCTATTAATAAAGAGCCCATCTTACTTTACTGCATATTTTAATGTTAATTAATTCTTGAGTGTGGAAACTATTTTTAGTTTTATTATTTGTCTCCCTCTGTTTATATAAAATTGTGTTACTGAAATGCATAAAATAGCAATCATGGTTAGTTTAAACAGCAGAGGAAATCTAAAATCCATAGTTAGCTTAATAATTTCTTAAAACTAGTCAAAATGAAAGTAAAGTTTGCTAGTTTTTGTGAATTTGCCTGGCAAGGTGTTAATAAGGTGTATTGTATTATATGATATAATAAAATGGAGAACAAGAAATAATGCATAAAGGCAAAACAAACATTTCTTTCATTTCAGAAATATTTCATCTATTTTCACCTATTCATCAGAAACTTTGTAATTGTGTACCATCAAAAACGGTTTGTCAAAACTGTACAAATTTTTCATTTCAGTAATTTCTCACTTGCCCTTTTCTGGTCATCATGCTTCCTTCCTCTTACAACCTTTCAAATATTGAATGTACTTGGCCATCTTTGTTGTATGGTACTTGGATTTCTTAGCTTATTACAAGATTTTCCAGTGGTTGATAGCTTATGTGCAGTTAAGTCAGTGGTGGGTCTTTAATGACCATGTAAATAAATGACATGATAATCTGTCTTCAAACTGGTCCTTCATTTTCCAGTCCATCCAACTGGTGGCAACTGTTCCTTCTCTTTTATTGCTTTTCTTTCCTTCCACTTTCCCAGCATTATAGACTTCTGAAGCGTATTAAAGCTGTTTGTTTACTTGGCTAGCCATGCTATTCTCAATACCAAATTTTGTAGTACTTGCTATGTATTGCTTTCATCCAGGGTGCCAGATAATCAACGGATTTTACCAGATATGGCAGAATTAGGAATCTGACAGAATGAGAAATCGTTCCAGACAGATGGGCATTATCAATAATTTTACAGAGATTTTCCTAAATTTCCTTTAAGTGGAGCATGTTTCTTCACTATTCTCTACAAGCCAAAGCTTGTGAGATATATATAGATCAAGGCTGGCCTCCATCACCCCTGTTTGTTTAATGAAGTACTCACAGAGCTGGACTTAGTTATTCCTTTAATTAAATGTACTGAACTGGGAGAGCAATTACGTTTTCACAGTGGCACATCACATTTTAAATGAGCATCAAGCTTTGCTTTTTCTTCACTTGAATTCCCTTTGTGTACCACAAGTTCCTACATAAAACATTCAGTTCAGAGGTAAAGATGTACATAAGAAAATTTTTAAAAGGGCTGAATAACTTTTTGCAGAATTGTGGAGCAACAGTTACTCCTCATCACACAATTGTATAAGAGGAAAAGACATGAATTTGCAGTTTATAATGAAGTTTGTTTTTAACTGGAAAAGGATTGGAGTGAATTCCTAAAAGAATGGAAAGTCTGCTTATACTAGATAAATTTTGCTCTTTTCATTAATAATAGAAATTTCTAAGTCCCAATATCAATTGAGAAAAGGATGTGTCGACTTCTTTTGCCTCACAATTTTCTCTTTGCAATGCATATATTACTGATAATAACAAACATCTATATTTATACAGGAAGAAATGGATGCAGCTATCTCTGTTTTATCTCTTAAGAAGCAGGTTTTATTGGGTTCAATTTGAAGAAGAATGCAATGGAGAGAAAATACACACTTTTCTGATACAGGATTACTATTTTTCACATCTTACTTAGTAAAAGTGCAAGAACTCTTCACTCCACAACTGCAAATTCCAAATGGCCTTAGCTTAGTGAAAAATACAAAAGAATTAGTATCCACAAATTTATATATGTAGCTACATATATAACCTATTTCCTGTATCCAACAAATATGTGCAAACTGAACATATCAGTCTGTCTATACTAAAATGAATTCATTCCCATTCTCTAAATATCAGTTAATATTTAGCTGGCTAAAATGATTTCCACAATCAATGCAAATATGAATTAAGTCAATTACTAATATTCATTTATTTAGTGAATCACTAGTATTCATTTAGTGATCTTTCAAAGAAAGATCACTGAAAAAGTGACTTATTTTCACACTTAACAACCATTGCAACAACATCATGGTCATGTGATCAAAATTTAGATGCTTGGCAACATATTTATGATGGTTGCAATGTCCCAGAGTCATGTGATAATCTTTTGCGTCCTTCTGACAACTAGGTTAATTAGGAAAACAGATTCACTTAACTATCTTACTAACAACAATGCAACAATTCACTTAACAACAGTGGCAATAAAGGTGATAAAATGGGGAAAACTCACTTAACAACAGTCTCACTTAGCAATAGACAATTTGGGGTCAATTGTGGTTGTAAATTGAGGATTACTGTATGTATAATCAACTGGAAATTCTAATATACTGATTGAAACTGAATATTCACACCCAAGCATGGCTGTTGACTGTGGAAATTCTGCCTTTTTGTATCAGTATAGATTTCTCCAAAGATTTTTTTGTTAAATGCATTTTATATCATTTATAGCCAATTAAGAAACTGGAAGAATTCTATTATTATTCCCCATTCCTGAATCTGAAGTAGTCAGGCAACTTAACTTTTATAATGAAGCTGCTGCCCCAATCATCTAATAATTTATTTCAGGCAACAAGATCCTATTGGGTATGTAACTATGGATTTCATTTGCATATAAAATACAGTTATATTTTTCCATTCTTACAAAACCAAGTCAGTAATTATAAACAAGTATGCTTGGGATTTTATTTTAATGGAAGCTCTAACTGCCAAGTATTGTATACTAAGTGCTTCTGCTTTTAGTTTTACTTAAAAAGAACAACAGTCTGATCCTCTTGTAAAAATGAAGTGCTTTCCTAATGAAATTTGTTAGCACCACAACATCTGCCATCATCAGTCATATTGACCATTGTATATTTTTTTATTTAAATGCAGACACACATATACCACACCCCGCCATTTCAGCATCCAGTTCCCCACAAGAGAGATTGAGATGAGGTGAGATGAACAGCATATAAATGTAATAAATAAATAAAAAAGCAAGCAGATCCCACCTTAACTTCTCCCAGTTATTTTCCATTGCCTTTGCCTCTCCCTTCTACTGCAGTCCTAGAATTTCAATCATCAGTAGACACATAGAGATAAATCACATTTACACACAATTAAAAAAGAGACAATAGAAAAGCTAAGAAGGAAATAAAAACAACACATTTTCTACATCAATCAACACTCAGATAAACAGGGATTAGCACCAGACAAACAATCAAGCAGAGAATCATACACTAAAATACTGACAGGGCAAGCCACTTTATATAAACAGGGAACAAATCCCACACTCAACAGCACTGATGATGTTACCAACTCAGTCAGTAAAAAAATTTGCAAGCCAACAATTATCAGGAAGATCAGATCCACATGTGAAAGTTCCATTAAACTGATTAATGTCAGGTACAAATAACCAGAAATAAGAGTTGAGTTCAAAGCATCAAGAGTTTGTTCTTGTCATTTATACATAAGAATCTAAGCACTTAATGGTCCAAGATAAAATTATGCTAGAGAAGGGTGAATGGAGTTCACCCTTCCATTGGAAGGGGACTGATTTTGGATCTTTTGTGGCTGCACACTGATTCCAGACTGATTATACATTTAACCACACCCTCTAACTCAGCCTGCTCATTTCCTACACTTATTGCTAAAAACAGCACAAGAATCTTCTCAACTAATGGTCAGCACCTGATTAGAATTAGATACAGATCAATTGCACTTGGGGGGAGTTGGACTTAGTTTGCTTCTGATTACATATTCTAGACTGATCCCCTCTTTCACTCTGCCCCAGGTTCTGCCATTCTTTTTCTTGTAACAATCAAGCTCAAAGAGCACCAAGGATTCCACAGTTGTGAAATGTTCTGTGTTGAAGAAAAGGATATTTTGATGGAAACGTTTACAGCATCAGTTTCCCATCTGGGAAAGGGACTGAGGCTGAATAATACAGTCTTTCCTTTGTGAAACTTAAAGGTTTTCAGTCAATTAGAATTATATTAATGTTAGTTCTTTACAGATACAAGATATTTCCTTGTTTCATTATGCACAGCAAGGCTTGTGATCAAGGAAAAGTAGTGGAAGAGGGACATATGTAGGCTTTACAGCATATTTAGTGTTCCATTCTTTACACATGTGTAATTTAAATAAAGAATGAAGACTTGCACAGTGACTCAAGAACTATACTTATCAACATCAATTTAGCACTTTGGAGTTAGTAAGATTCTTGTGTTCTTCATGACAGTTCAGTAATTCTTAGAAAGGACGATTAGAATAGCTAACTACACTTTAGCGTAGCAGGCTTTTCATTCCCCAATCTTGAAAGGCCCTCTGAAGCTGTCTTTGTCTTCTGCTAATTTCAGACTATTGAGCACAGACAGAAAACACAATTAGCCAATCTGTGCTCCCTCTGGTGGACCTGTAAGAGAGTGCACAATATATTAGATATGTATTCTATAGTAAAACTTGTTTAAAAGAAAGGAGGCAATTAGTGAAATCAGCTGAATGTTTTAGCACTGCATAGTTTAATTCTTAGTAATGTTTCAACATCTCACAGATTTGTGGGATTGCATAGATGTAGATTATGCAGTCCACCATTTTATTTCAAGAATTAGATAAATATTTGAAAAGCAGTTCAGTTGAGGATTGGGAATTTAAAAACTTAACAAGGCACAGGTTTTCTATTTCCAATACCTTGCAATACAGTTTGAAATTAGCAATGTTTGTTGTTGCATTTATCAGTCTGAGATCTCCATGAGTTAATTCTGTTCTCCCACCAAATGACTATTATGGAAATTCAAACACAGTTTGAGGTTTAAGTCCTATGGCCTTGGTCCCCATAGCAAGGAAAAATGAATTATTAACACCCTTATTGCATTGAAATTTCACTACATGCTATGTGCATTTTGGAGATACACATACACACACACACACAAACATGCACATATGCATACACACACAAACATACATATACAGGTAGCCCTTGATAGTTCATTTAGTGACTTTAACGTTACCATGGCACTGAAAAAAGTGACTTATGATTGCAACATCCCCATGGTCATGTGATCTACATTTGGATGCTTGCAACTGGTTCATATTTATGATGGTTGCAATGTCCCAGAGTCATGTGATCGTCTTTTCCAACCTTCTGATAAGCAAAGTCAATGGGGAGCCAGATTCACTAATAAATGTTAAATTAGTGTGATTAATTTAACAACCACGTGATTCACTTAACAAATGTGGCAAGAAAAGTCATAAAGTGGAGCAAAACTCACTTAAAAATTTCTCACTTAGCAACATAAATTCTTGGGTCAATTGTGGTCATAAGTTGAGGACCTGTGTGTGTGTGTATGTGTGTAAGCATGTATTTCAAATGCTGAAAAAAAAGAAGAATGTTGGATATGGATAGGTGTGGGGCCAATCCAGGAATAATGCAATGAATGTAGGTAGTGATGCCTTTACTATTTATTTAGATTATGGAAATTGGTTTTATATAAATACAGCACAACAGCATAGTTTTTTTCAAGTGTCAATTACAGTTATAAATTTATTTCACCATAAACATCTTGGTATTTTAAGACAAAAAGAGAAAGTAATTGTGTTATTTTAAAGCCTTATACCATTGTTATACCAAGCTAGAAATCACTCTTTTTCAGCCTAGGAAGGAGATAATGGCAAACTTTTCTTAGAGAACTGCAGTCCAGGCAGTTCACCAGTTGTCAATGCTGACTGAACGTACAAAAACAGAACAACACTATATACTTTGAAACTGCTTGGCTTTGGGCAAACAGTAGTCATGATGTCCTCAGGAATGGATAAATGAAACTGAAAGAAACTACACATGATTGACTATGAAACAGTTTATTTGGAAATTCACTAAAAGCAGCCACAACCAGGAAATTAAACTGAAGGATGGGCCATAGGTTGTTTAGAATAAATTTGTGATATATGTGTAAAATAATGTGTAAATGTAAATGATTCTCCCCAAAGCATATGGATTTCTGAAATATCCTCTTGCAAATGTGAATCAGGTGACACTTGCCATTTCTTTCCACATCTTCTCCCTTTCAGAATAAGGACAAATGCATCACTTCCTGAAGGTGACACAGTGACTTTTTCTGTGGGCAGCATTCCCGTTGCAGCTGCATAAGGTCTTCTAAAGTTCAACACATCAAACGCTTGCATTATTAGGCCAGGAAATCTTTTCTTTATTGTACTTTCAGCAGAACATATTTGCATTTCATCTGCATTAGATAACAGTGCACACTGCTCTGCTACTCTGCCATTATTGTAGGCTGAATCTTTCCTATAATTTAAATGCAGTTCCTTGCAATATGAAATCTGCTTTCCTGTGAAGCCTGAAGTGAGAATTATGTCAAACTCTCACTGGATTGTTTCCATAGAGAGGAAACAATTCAACTTGGAATGTGGTTCATTGAAGCTAATTAAAAAAGGTGACCTGCTTTATGTCACTATAGATCAAGTTTTATATTTTCAGATCCTCTGTAAGTAAACCTAATGTCTTTCCAATCATTCTTCTCCTTTATTGTCCAGTGCTCATTTAATTCCAAAAGCTGGTGAATGCTGAAGTTTGTAAGTGCTTTTTTGTGTGTGTTACCTATTACATGTTCTCTAGAACTTGATATACAATTGTATGAATTGAATGAGGCTCCTTTATTATTGCTTGTGTTCATTTCTTCCTCATGAAATTTCCAAATAACACCCCACCCCATTATTCAGTGAAATAAATGGATAAAATTTACAATCCTAAAATATCAGCAGTATTTTAAGAATCTGCCCAATAGAGGTAGTTCTCAACTTACAACCACAATTGTACTCAACATTTATATTACTAAGTGAGAAATTTAAGTGAATTTTGTCCCCATTTTACAACTTTTCTTGTCACAGTTGTGCAGTTGTTAAATTAGTAACATGGTTGTTAAGCGAATTTGGTTTCTCCATTGACTTTGCTTGTCAGAAGGTTGCAAATGGTGATCACATAATTCCGTGACACTGCAACTGTCATAAATGTGAAAAATGGTCATAAGTCATTTTTAAGTGCTGTTGTAAATTTGAATGGTCACTAAGTGAACTGTTGTAAATTGAGGACTACCTGTACTTGTTCTTCAGCCTGTCATTCTGGGATACAGTAATTCAGCAGTAAGCAAGCTGTTCCAGTCTTCAATCCCATTTGCCATAAATAGCAGGTGGCAAGATTTTTACCTCAAGAATGCCAGACTTCCTGCTATTGCTCTAAATTCTGAAGTGCCTCTTCCATGAAGTATGGAATTATAGAATGTAGGTATAGAAAGAAATGTGTATGATCACCTGGTTCAAACCCTTGCTGAGTACAGGAATCTATTATTCAAAAGGTGGCCATTCAGTCTAGCTTAAAAAGTCATTTAAAAAGAGTCCAATGCCTGCCAAACAGAAGAGGTTATACCATTAGGAAACTTCAGTTCTTATCTAAAAGAGAAAATGCCTTACCTTTCCTGGCTGAGAAGATATGTTTCTTCTCTGCTCTGCTATTTTATTATCCAGAAAATGCATTTTTCTTAACTTACTTGCATGTATACGATTGTGCTTTCTGTAATTGCTTACATGTTACATTGGAACATAGAGAGAAGCTAGAGATTCTGTTGGGATATGACCAGGCTAGCTGAACTGTAATAGAGATCCCTCATCTTTTGGTATTTATCTTAAATACACTGGGTTGAATTGGGCCCAGGAGTTCATGATCTACAGCAGGGGTCCCCAATCTGTAGGCAATGGCCCACTACCAGGCCGTGGCCTGTTGGCCGCTGGACTGTGTGATTGGCTGTCCAGTGTGTGTGCATGTATGCACCCCCACCCATTCTTATGTCATGCAGGGGCTTGGGGCCCCGTTTGCATCACGTGCATGCTCGCAGTCCTGTTTGTGTGTGTGCATGTGTGCATAAAGGCCCTTGCTTCTCCCCCCTGGGCCATCAACCCAGAAAGGTTGGGGAACTCTGACTTACAATAAATGACTATGGGCTTGATCGCAAATAATTATAGACATAACATACATAGATCAACACACTTTGGATCTTTCATTTATTTCAGAGCACTTATTATAGTGATCTGAATGTTGGGAACATTATCCCCAAATTTTGAGATTGCAATTGGAAATTAATTAGAGCATCCTAGAAGAGTCTCTGCAGTCAAGGATAAAGTTCAGAGACAGCATGAATTGCACTAATAGATAACCTTTGCCAGAATGTGGATGCAAAAATGTTTTTGAATTGCGTGACCAAGAGGGTTAATTTTAAATTTGGTAAAGGGAAACTTTTAAATTTTTTGATTCATCGTTTTAAAGGGTTAGGGAGGGGGGAGGGTTGTTTGTCTGGGCAGGTAGCTGATCAATTTTCGCCCAGATGGGAAGGAGCTCAGTTCAGCCCGGCTGGGGATTGTGCCGTGGGGTGGGGGGAGGGGGAGGGCCCGGGAATGAGGCGGAAATGCCGATTCCCAGGGTGATCAGACTAGGCAGGGGATGGAGGGGCAGGAGGCCATATCGTGTGAAGGGAGCGCGCCGCTGCTGTCTTCAAGCTGTGGTGTGCTCCAACCCCCATGCCTCTGCCCACTCCCCCAGGGATACAGGACTCAGAGGCCCTGGGCTTAGGTTGGTGTATTTTAATACCAGGTCCGTGGTCAAAAAGGTACCCCTCCTTGGTGAGTTAATCGAGGAGGAGACCGTGGACCTGGCTTGCATCACTGAGACCTGGTTGGGGCCAGAGGGTGGAGTCCCTCTGGTTGATTTATGCCCCCAGGTTTTCAGATTCTACACCAGCCACGAGCTCGGGGGGGGGGGGTTGCTGTTGTTATTCGGGAGACCTTGATTCCAAGGGAAGTCACCGTTCCGCAGATAGGCGGGTGTGAAGCTCTCCTTTTGAGGTTGGGGCCTGATGGTCAGTTGGGCCTGTTGCTTATATACCTATACCCCAACTATGTGGCAACGGCCCTGCCTGGGCTGCTTGATGCCCTCTCGGGAGTGGCGGTGGAGTTCCCGAGCCTTTTGGTTTTGGGTGACTTCAACCTGCCCTCTCTGGGGGAGGCATGAGGATTGGCCCGGAGTTCATGGCCTCCATGGCAGCTATGGGCCTGACCCAACTAATACAGGCCCCCACACATGAGGGGGGCAACACACTCGACCTTGTTTTTGTCTTGGAACGATGGCGTAGTGATCTGGGGGTGGGCACCATGAATGTCCAACCTGTAGCATGGTCAGACCACTATCTCCTGTGGCTGGTCTTCCAACAAGCGGCCCCACACCATTGGGATGAGGAGCCACTTCAATGGTTCTGTCCCAGACGTCTGATGGATCCTGAAAGGTTCCAGACAGAACTGGGATCTTTGCCCGCCTCCCTTATCCACAGCTTGGCTGAGGTACTGGCGGCTGCCTGGCAACAGGCTGCTGCTGAGGCCCTCAACCGAGTTGTTCCCTTGCATCCCCTCACTCGCCGCAGATCCCAGATGGCTCCTTGGTTCACGGAGGAGCTTAGGGAGATGAAGCGGCATAGGAGAGGTTTAGAGAGCAGGTGGAGGTCGACCCACCCCGAATCCGACCGAACCTAGTTAAGAGCCTATATTAGGACTTATCTGGTAGCTGTGGGGGCGGCAAAGAGGTCATACCTTTCCGCTCTCATAGCATCCACAGATGACCACCCAGCTGCCCTGTTTAGGGTCACCCACTCCCTCTTACATCAGGGGGAGGGGTTGGACCCTATGCAGGGTAGGGCTGAGGAATTTGGTCAGTATCTGTTGGATAAGATTGCTCGGATTCGGGAAGGGTTGGACTCTAATTTGCAGTTGTCTGAGGAGTGGGATGCAAGAAGTCCGGCCAATATCATCTGGGCTGAGTTTGATCCTGTTTCTGAGGATGAAGTGGACAGGATTATGTGATGTCTGAATTCCACCACATGTTTGTTGGACCTGTGCCCTTCCTGGATGGTATATGCCTCCAGGGAGGTCACATGCAGCTGGCTCTGGGCAGTGGTCAACACTTCGCTAAGGGAGGGCTCTTTCCCCGCTGCCTTGAAAGAGGCAGTGGTGAAACCCCTCCTGAAGAAGCCTGCCCTGGACATAGCCGTGTTGAACAACTTTTGTCCAGTCTCCAACCTTCGTTTTTTAGCGAAGGTTGTTGAGAGCATGGTGGCTCAGTAGTTTCCGCTTTTCCTGGATGAAGCGGACTATCTAGATCCCTACCAATCGGGCTTCCAGCCCGGGTTTAGCACAGAGACGCCATTGGTCGCGCTGGTGGATGATCACTGGAGGGCGCGGGACAGAGGCTTTTCCTGTGTCCTGGTCCTAATAGTTCTCTCAGCGGCTTTCGATACCATCGACGATGGTATCCTATTGCAGCGCCTTGGGGGGTTGGGAGTGGGAGGCACTGTTTTGCAGTGGTTCACCTCCTACCTCTCAGGGCGTTCGCAATTGGGCGTTGGCAGGAGGGCAGAGGTCGGTCCCAAGGGCTCTCACATGTGGGGTCCCTCAGGGGTCAGTCCTCTCACCCCTCCTGTTCAACATCTATATGAAGCCGCTGGGTGAGATCATCCGGGGTTTTGGGGTGACATCCGGGGTTTTGGAGTTATATATCTCCACCCCAAACCAAATCAGTGATGCCCTCTCTGTGATGTCCCGTTGTCTGGATGCTGTACAGATCTGGATGGGCAGGAACAGGCTACAGCTCAATCCAGCCAAGACTGAGTGCATACAGGCATCTCGCTCCAGTGAACAGATTCCATCTTTGGTCATGGGGGGGGTAGAGGTGTTGACCCCTGTGGATAGGGCACGAAACCTGGGGTTCTCCTGGATTCACGGCTCGGTTTGGAGGAGCAGGTGGGGGCCGTGACCAGGGGGCCTTTGCCCAGGTTTGGCTGGTTCACCAGTTGCGCCCGTACCTTGATCGAGATGCCCTTTGCACGGTCACTCATGCACTTGTCACATCCCAACTCGACTACTGCAACGCTCTCTATTTAGGACTGCCCTTGTGTACCATCCGGAGACTCCAGCTGGTGCAAAATACGGCCGCGCGAGTTGTGATGGGAGTTTCCGGTACTCCCATGCCCTCCGCTGAGCTGCATTGGTTGCCAGTTGTCCATTGGGTAAGATTCAAGGTGTTGGTATTAACATTCAAAGTTCTTCATGGCTTGGGTCCGGGAGCATCTCCTGCCGACATCAAATACCTGCTCGCCCATGCGAGCACACAGGCTGGGACTCCTCAGGGTGCCGTCCGCATGACAATGTCGGCTGGCGGTGCCCCAGGGAAGGGCCTATTCTGTAGCGACTCCTGCCTTATGGAATCATTGAGCTCCCGATCTTTCCTCTTTCCGGCGCAATCTAAAAACCTGGTTGTTTTTACAGGCTGGGCTGGACTGAACTCCTGTGGGGGAGGGTGGGATTTTAATTGGGTTTTTACTGTTGGATTTGGCTTGTTAGGTTTAATCTTTTTAAAAATTATTTATTGTGCTATGTTTTTATCTGTGAGCCGCCCCGAGTCCTTTCAGAGAGTGGCAGCATACAAGTCTAAATAAATAAATAAATAAATAAGTAAGTAAGTAAGTAAGTGTCCAACTTGGTCTTTTTAGACCTGTCAGCAGCCTTGAATACCATAAAACATGACATCATTCCAGGCTGTCCACATTGCTGACCATTGAGGGTAGTATATTGTGGTGGCTGCATTTCTTTGTTGAGGGATTATTGTAGTTGGTGGTGGTAGAATAGGAGAGATGGACTTGATGGCTACTGCCTCTTCTCTCTATAATATAGTGTGTATATTTAGCCTCTGGAAGAAATCATCCAAAGATATTGTGGTTTGATCATGATAAGTAATAAGCAGCATATACAATGGAAGGAAGGATATTGCTGAGTGCATTGGGTTGTATCCCAAAAATTGTAAGCCGCCCTGAGTCTCCGGAGAAGGGTGGGATATAAATATGAATTTTTTTTAAAAAAATGCTGATATCCAACTGTATATCACTATTCCAGGACAGAATGGTGCCATTAAAGTCCTGTTCTGATACGTGGGGGCTGTAAGAATTTGGATGGGAGAATTAGGATTTTAAACTGAATTCTAATAACACAGAATTGTTTGTTTGTCCAGTTCGCAATCAGCTCCAACAGGGCCTTTTAAGAGGGTAAAATTGCTCCTGTAAAACAAGTTCTTGAGGATTCTCCTGGACTCAACAGCTCTTAGGCAGGAACCTGGCTTGGGAGTAGGGGTGCTTTTTTCAGTTTCAGTTGCTGCACTAGTTAAAACCTATGTGGTAGTAAAAGGGTTTGGTGGTACCTTAATTAGGGAATTTATATTTCAGCAATGTTCCCAGCAGATGCCTTTTTGGCTGGTTGGTTGGTTGGTTTTGGAAAGTTTGATTCATCTTTCTGTATCAATAACCATTTTAATTATTTTTTTTCATCATGACTTCTGTGTAAATCATAAATGGGGTCCCTGCTTGCGTGGAAGCCCTATCAAAACACAAAGTTCAATAGGCTTACAAAGTGTTACAAATCTTTATTTCTAAAGGTAGAAATAACTGCCGTTAAATAGAATTCTTCAACATTAGTATATTGTGCTGAGTATCACAAGGCTGACATAAGTTTGCTGCCCATAATCTTACTGAGATTTGTATCAGCTTTTTCTGCTTTTAAACAAATACGCGACAAGCACCATTTGTGGGAGTATACTATCCAGATTCCATGTCTAAAAAGATGTGTTTGTAGGGATAAATCAAGTGCATTCCAAGTCATAAACTGATTGATTTATGGTGACCACACAGGTAAAGTAATATGTATATCCAAGTCACAAGTTTGAAAAAGGCTAGAGAAAAATGTGAGATTAGCTATGGACAGGTGGAATGTTGTGCTTTACAATCTTTCTTGGAAGTCAGGGTCTTATTTATACTTACTGAAGATATGTCTTCATTCCAGCCCAGATGAGCTTATTTATCTCTAAGGTCAGGCATCTAGGTAAGTTGATCTTTTCTGAAACTTCTCACACCTTCTTTTCATAGCCAATTGCATGGCCGCAAAAAAAAAAACCTATCATTATTTATGTTGCAACTTTGAACATGCTTCTGCATGGTTGGATTCTTCAGAATCTTACTCTTCTCTACCTATGATAAACAACTTCTATCAACATTTAGTTGTCCATTTGTTTTTTGATGTTGCATCTTTTCATCTCAAATTGCACTTTTATAATGGTAGGAATAGGACCCTTATCAACCTTGACACTGCTATAAAGGGAACACCTCCGTCCTTCTGCAAACTATTTAATAATTCAAATTGCTTTGGTTTTTTTGAATGGGCTATTTAAGCAGATAAATATACTGAGAAAGGAGATCACACCATTTTTATTCATTGTTGGTGTGATAGTGTTCATATTCAATTGCTGTATATTTACAAAAGAGAATTAAAATCTTCATTTACTGAATTAACACTGCATATCTTTGGTATAGGAAAAAGATATGTACTGAAAAAAATAAATGCTAGAACTAATACACACAGATCAATAACGCAACTTAAGATTTAATTCATAAATGATCCTGTATGTTTGGAATTGTACATATAATAATAGAGTAATATAATTCTGATTTACCATTACTTTACTACCATATTCTACCATCTTGGAGTTTGTAATACATTGTATAAATTATTTTCTCTCCAAATATTAACAGTCTTTCTCATCAGTTCATCACCATTTTGCAGCCAGATTTCTGGACCATTTTTCTTTTCCCTATTCATATAAGTCACATAAGCTGTTTTCTTTGAGATGATTGAAGGATAAATGAGAAAAGTCACCTTGGGATATAAATTGGGTTGCATGTTTTGGGACACAATCTCTGTGGGTCTCTTTCACACACATATACATATATTTTAATATTCTAAGGAAATCTAAAATTTGAGAATTGTAATCTATTTGGCAAATTGAAGACAGATAATTGATATAAAAAAACTTTGAAATGTCCCAGTCAAATGTAATGAATATAATTATTTAACATCACTGGCTTATCTGTTTGAGATCTTATTTATCTTGAGATATATTTTCTCAAGAAGAATTTTAAAAATTTAAAAATCAATAGTTATAATAAAAAATAATAAAGCTAAATGAATATTTGTAGAGCTGGTAAACACAGTATTCTCAATAAACTAAATTTGCATTATTATATTTCTAATAGGAAATTCAGCACAACTTTGTTTTATAACAATTTTATAGCTGTCACTACTTTATAACTTGCCTGGAGTGCCCATTAAAAATTGTTAATATCACTTAATGCTATTTAATTTTGTAATATCTCAGTATTCATTTAAAAGACGTATTAAAATTCACCACATTTAATATATTTATTTATTTAATTAAAGATTAAATTAGATATTAAAATTCATTATATATGTGAATAGCTGGTGCTTTAATTTTATAGCAAGTAATGTTAGAACAGAAAGAAGCATTGTTATTTTATAGCAAATAATGATAAATATGCTATTATTTTACATCCATTCAAATGACTTTTATTGTAACTTGGCACATATCATTTCCCACTGTCAAAGTATGGTTTTAATACGGTATTATTGTTGGTTGTACAGTCAGCCAGATGTTTAGACTGGATTTGGCAATTTTGTATAACTATCAACTACTCTCCAAGGCCCTGGGAAAGGGAGATGTGGTAGACAGACACTGGTGGTGTAGTAACTTTGTAATATTTCAGAGAGAGATGCTTCAGGTTACTTATGCTTGGCTCATAATATATGTTCTGATACAGAATTCAAGGAAGTTTGAGCATTTGCTCTTGCAAGTACTTGTGGATTTTTTATGTAAAAAAGCAGTTTCACATGAGCTGGAACCTTCACAGTTACCGTTTTTCAAGTTTTGAATTGTATATAGAAATTGATTACATAGAAAGGATTTGTCTCTTACTACAAATTGACAAATTCCTGGTGCTTTCTGCATTCAGTCCTGGATTGAACTTTGCAAGTTTTGAATTGCAGAGTCTCATGCAAGTCAAGGAATAATAGCATTATCCTGCTCATGGCTGAATATTTGATACTGAGAAATATGCTGTTCTTGGGAGTAGAACTATTGCATATTTATCATGATATGTGGATATTGATATTCTTGACTTTGTTTAATCAGTTGTTAAAACTTAAGCAACCATTACTGGATATTCAAATGATAAATCCCATACTTTAATTGATAATTTTGTCCATGCTGAATCATTTAATTGATTTGTAATTAAACATCATGATTTCTTATTTATTTAGCCTTTTAAAAAGCTAAACAGCTTGAAGATTATAACTTTCTTGGGGAGAAAGTTTTTAAAGCCTTCCAATCGTTTTGGTTGTCCTTTCTTTCCTGCATGTTTTCCAGCTGCTCTCTGTTCTTTTTGTGAGGTGGTATTTAGAACTTTATTCTCATCCAGAGGTGTTGCCAGATTCTATTCCTAGGATTGTTGCTCTGTAGATTTGTACAAAAGTTATACTACTGATTTTGTTTTCAGTATCTTTGCAACATAGACTTTGCATTTTTTGCAGCATCTAGATCAGGGGTGTCAAAGTCAAGGCCTGTGGACTGGGGCTGGCCCATGTGGTGCTTAGATCTGGTCGATGGTGCCACCCTGGAAAGAGCAAAGGACCTGCCTGTGGTGCTTCTGCCAGCAAAAATGGAACTCAAGAGCTCCCCAGCTCTATTTTTGCTGGCAGAGGATTGCAGGAGGCCGTCGGAGCCGGAAATGGAGCTTGGGAGCCTGTTTTCACTGGCAGGGCATTTGGCGGAGCCACCATAGGAACCCTGACCCAAGTGATGTTGTGTTGGCCACACCGACCCAGCCACACCAACCCTAGTTCCCTGAGGTCAAACACAACCCTGCTGTGGCCCTCAATGAAATTGAGTTTGACACCTTTGATCTAGATGTTTTATCGAAGTATGTCCAAACCCCCAGATCAATAGTCAAAAATGATAGGACCACAATGAAATTAAAATTATGTGTCCCAAACTGCATTACTTTCTATTCTAATGTTTTTCAACCTTGACAACTTTAAATTGGGTGGACTTCAGCTTCCAGAAATTACCAACAAATATGCTGGTTGGGGAATTCTGGGAGTTGAGGTCTACACAGCTTAAAGTTGGCAAGGTAAAGAAACACTGGTTTATTCCATTAAACAGAATTTTCAATTTTAGCACTTGTATTTTTCCTGTTTAGATGAGTTCTTATGACAGTATTAATATTATACAAGTAAGCTATACTTGGCCATTCTATTGTCACGTTTTTTCTTCCCAATCAACTATAATTGCTGGCGGGGAGGGAATGATACCTGGGAGATCTTACTCATTGCACTCTTCAGTTGTAGGAGCAATCTATTTAGTCTTGTTTTCTGTTGTTTTTTAAACAGGTTCTATATACAGATTTGTACTTGAAGTTGCATTGAAAAAACAAAACATTGTAATGAGGAAGAATGCTTTGCTCTGCTATCTGATCTGAAGAAAATCTTCCATTTGGAAATTCTCTATACTGAATTGTTTGGAAACAGCTAATATAAGCCATAATATGTTCATGTGTGTTGAGAATTCATATACTGTAAGAAACCTTCATATTTGGCCTCTCCCCTTTTGTTTTAAAGGTTCCTTCATAAATACAGTTTTTGTACAAGGAAACTGTTTTATAAAAAACCAGCAGCAATATTTATATAGTTTATCATTGGTTGAGAATAAAGAAATGTACTATTGTGAAAGATACTTTTGTTTATTTATTCAAACAAATGAGAAACATTATGGCAGCAAGAAGTTAATTTATCCATGAAAAGGTTACTTCTTTGGCTTCATGTACATATCATATGTAATAATGAAACATGAAAGGATTTTAATTTATCATAAGGTAATCAATCATGGCTAATTATGGTTTATGACAACACTGTTGTTCTGTCTTACTTCACTGAGAGTTGAAATGGAATATTTTAAAGCTGAAGATCAAGGTGAGACAATGTAAGGGAAATCAAACCATTTGTTTGAAGGGAAAAGTTAACATTCTCCCTGTGAGTCTAATATATTTCCATAAGTATCATTTAAAATAACTTGAGTTATTACTGCAATCTTAAATGAGAAATTAGCCTTACTACCACTTTAATACCAAAACAGTTACATCGTAAATGCCACCTAATAGAACTTGCAATATATATGTTAGTTGTTTACAGTTGTTTAATTACAATTATCATACTGGCTTAAACAAATTTTCTGCCTAGACTGGAATTATGTCTTCTCATGGCAGTCACCAAATACTGTGAAGACCATGTATTTGTCATGTTGTTCTTTCCCCTAACAGTAGCTAATATAAATACGTGTCCTGTAGCAATATACCAGATATTGCATTGCTTTTTCATGGTTAATAATTCCTTATGATATTAAGTAATTAAATGGTTACTAATCAAGAAGGAATTATTTTTTTCTGCTTAAATAGGATAAACTCTTGTTTGCCTGTCAGAAATCCTGTCTTTCAATTATCTTAGTAGCATCTGTCCCAGAGACAGAATGTAGTAACACCTTTTAGGTTTCCAATGTCACAACTATTTTCCTCCTCTTTTGTTATCGAAGTTTGTACTTGAAAGGAAGTAATCTATTTCTGACTAGAAACAACAGGTAATGAAAATAGAGGATTTACAGGAAGTACAGATGGAGGGGGAAGACTGGAATGGAAGCTTTAAAGGAAAGTAAGGAGAAACAGTGAGGGGAGAAGGCTGAACTTAGATGCAAACAGAATATGCAAAGGAAATAAGAGAAGGTCCCCCCTCTACGTTTGCAAAGCTGTTTCATGTAGCCATATATAGTTTCCTATATTTTCTTAGTGGAAGTGTTTGTCATTTAAAAAAAGGTTCCATAAAATAAATATTATTCTGATCTTAAGATCATCTGAAATATTTGTAATGTAGGCATAAATAATAAATACATGTTTTTTAAAAAATTCTAAATAAACTCTGTTCAGTATAAACTATACAACAAGCCCCAAACTCCCACAGTTCTGGTTCTTCTGTCTTAAGGATATAAAAGAGAAGACAATAGACATTTTATTTTTAGCTAAAGCTTGTTTCACTCTGCCTGCTTACTCAAATGATAGACTCAGCTTTGAGAAAGCCAGAAGCCATATATTGTAAATTATGTATGCATTATAAGCTTGGAACTAAGTAACTGTAATAGTTAGATCATTTAAATTAACCCTTGACTTAAATTGGGAAAACTAGTATCACAATTAAATGCATGCTTATACCTGAATAGAAGAGCAGTAATCCTTACTTTGCTTACAGTCTTAGTAAAAGGCATGTTTTTCAGTATTGTTGTGGTGAAACGCATCAGCTAGAAATGACCCACTGCTTTAGCTCAGCTAGCAAATGAAGGGGTGGGAAAGAAGAGAAGGCTGTTGCTACAGTGGTGATATCACACACCATTGCTAACATGTGGTTGGCTATTTTATGTTTCAGATCACTGCTTGTAGTGGAACACAAAGAAACCGCAGAGACTTCCGCATCCTTCAGTGAGAAGAAAGAAACCAACACAGCAAGATTAATACTGGCTTGTTTCTGGTGGCTTGTTTGTACAAACGCCACCCGGGGAGGGGTGGGGGGAGGGGGTGGAGGACAGAAAAGAAGGAAACATCCCTGATATTTAACAAGCTGTGAAATGAAGCACTGCTGCTTCTCCTGCTAATCTTCAGATTCCAAGGTTCATCTGCTATTCATTGTGCTTAATGTACATGTTTCTGCACCGTGCATTTAGAAGATCCCAGAAAGGAATTCAAAACGGCTGCGGGGGAAAAGCCACCAAACATGCCTACAGAAACACTACAGACAGGTAGCATGGTCAAACCTGTCAGTCCTGCCATCACTTTCACTTCAGCTGTTCCTCTCCGCATTTTAAACAAAGGACCTGATTATTTTCGCAGGCAGACGGAGCCTAATCCAAAAAGACTTAGTGCTGTTGAGAGGCTGGAAGCCGACAAGGCAAAATATGTGAAAAGCCAAGAAGTCATCAACGCCAAACAAGAACCCGTGAAGCCAGCAGTGCTTCCAAAGCCGCCAGTGTGCCCTGCAGCTAAGCGAGCCTTGGGCAGCCCTACCTTGAAAGTATTTAGCAACAATGCAAAGACTGAGAGTGGTGTCCAGAGAGAGAACCTGAAGTTGGAAATTTTGAAGAATATTATAAACAGTTCAGAGGGCTCCAGTTCAGGTTCAGGTCACAAACACAGTTCACGAAATTGGCCTCCGCACAAATCTGATACAGGAGACTTAAATCGTCACTCATTTGCAGAATCCCTAAAGGTTTATTCCACCCACGGTTCTAACAGTCCTCAAGAAAGCAGCTCCAGTGTACATAGAAGGCTACTGGAACAATCAGCAGAATCTTTCTTGCATGTTTCGCATAGTTCCTCAGACATTAGAAAAGTATCCAGTGGTAAACCTTTAAAAGCAATACCCTGCAGTAGTTCAGCTCCACCTCTGCCTCCAAAACCCAAAATTGCAACCATCACTACGTTGAAATCACCAGAGATGGACTCAGTGGAATCCACTTGTGGAGTAAGCAGAAGACCTTCCCTTCAACGATCGAAGTCGGACTTAAGTGATAGATACTTTCGAGTTGACGCAGATGTTGAAAGGTTCTTTAACTACTGTGGACTTGATCCTGAAGAGCTTGAAAACCTTGGAATGGAAAATTTTGCAAGGGCTAACTCTGACATTATCTCTCTCAACTTTCGCAGTGCAAGTATGATCAGTTCAGACTGTGAACAGTCTCAGGACAGCAACAGTGACCTTAGAAATGATGACAGTGCCAATGACCGTGTGCCATATGGTATTTCTGCAATAGAAAGAAATGCCAGAATCATCAAGTGGTTATACAGCATCAAACAAGCTAGGGAGTCACAGAAAGTGTCCCATGTGTGAGTGAGTTTTGGGGAAGGGAGAGGGGAGGCAAAGAAAGACTAATTTGTGTATATTCACTTGTGAAGGGTTGTGAAGTCTACTTGAAGTCTTAATACACTTCTCAGATCTCTTTTTATGTTCCTTGTTGTGCAATGTTTTCAAGTTGCATGCCTGTCAACATGTGAACTGACCAGGCTTCTACTTGAATAATAACTAGCTTACAGAGCCTGGCTGAGCATACACACATTATCTGCCAAAAGTTTAAGACCAGAATCTAAACAGGGCTTTTGTCTTTAAATAAATTGTTTACATTGAATGGTAATATGGCTTCTTTATAATAGATTGTAGTCTCTTGAAGTTGTGTTTATATATATTTGGCCACTTTGGGTATTTTAAGCACAACTTAATTTGCTTAAGAAAGAAAAAGATGAGACATTGCAAAAATAAGGTTGTCATAACCCTTAGCTAGAACTACATGGTAGTTTGTAGAAAAATGGATCAAATGAAGTTTCTGTTACCTACAGTGTGTAATGCATCTTGTTTCATTTTTTGTTCTTTTACTTTTCAAGCTGTGTTTCAAGGTTCTCTGTTTTAATATTCTAACCAGAGACTCCTTCATACATACATTCTTCTTATGGTCTTTTTATAAATACTATAAGTAGTTAGGAAAGTTCAGACTTTTTAAACTACTATTGTGGATTGTGATGTAAAAAAGATCTGTCATATCTTAGTTTCCCTAATAATGGGCATTTTTTTTATTTTTTGGAAAGTAAATAAGATAGTGAACAATGAAAATAATGATGCCTTTAAAGGAAGGTTCCTTGTCTTAAACTTTTGACAGGAGTTGTTAAATCCTGTTTGCTGATCTTGAATGCCTTTAAATAGACAAAGCACATCATGATTACAAGCTCCTGCTGCTGACTACATTTTTGTAGACCTGTTTGAGCATTTCATGAATATAAAATGGAAATACACAGCCATAGCAGTGTAAGAACTTCTTACCCAAAAATTTAACACACAATATAGCTGAATTATATCTGAGAAAGTGTCATTATGTTGTCTTAAATATGTTATATCTTAAGGCTGTGGAAGTTTGTTACAGCTCTAGGAACTGTAGAAACATGACAGTATGTAGCTTATTTTTGGTTGTCCCTTATTCCTGTCCCTCCAGTGTTCAGTGCTGCACGTCAATCTGTTACACTTTTTTTTACAAACTTGTGTCTTCCCAATGGTTTAACTGTCACATCAATGTGGCAGTTGTGGTGCATAGCAGAAAGTTAAAAGTGCAGTGGTCTATTTCATTATTATTATTACTATTCTTATTACTCATGCTTTGAAGTATTTTGCAGCACTATCTTATACTTCGTCAGCTAATAGGAAACTTTTTAATGTGTAAATGCTGTAAGACTTTGTATATATTTCAGTTGTTACGAGATCTTTAAGAAAAGTGTTATGCTAATAAATAGCTATTGTTGCAGCTTCTGCTTATGTGTTTTTCTATCCTTTGAATTTATGATGCTAGGGCTAAAATAAAATTTCTGATTCAGTGTAGGATGAAATAGCATATTACAATATCCAGTATTAAAGAGAAATGCTGTTGTATATGTAGATAATAAATGGAAAGATTAATTATGGGAAGAAAGCTAACTTTCTCTCTCCATTATCATGTAAGGTAGAAAACATGATAAATAATTGATTTAGTCTTCCAAAGCAATTTGTTTTTTAAACCCATATTGAAAGATAATTGATAAATTACCACCTTTAAAGGGACCCATAGAACTAAGTTTATTATTACAGTATCATAATTGTGAGCACAGTTGTGGTTGCATGTTGAGGACTACCAGTATTAAGTACAATCACTGGACTGCAGCCCACTACTGGCCTTTAGCTGTTCGATACTAGGCTGAGGAAGTGGCGGCCAAGCACACACCCGCACATCCTCACTTGCATGAACAACGGCCATGTGTGCATGCTTGCCTGCCACTCACACAGAAACATCCCCTCTGCCCCCCCCCACTAGTCACAAAGTGGGAAAGGTTGTGAACCACCCAAGTTCTTTTAAGATAGCCTTTGACTCATGATGGTTCATTTAATGACCATTTGAAGTTACAACACACCTCCTCAAAGCTACTTGCAACTTGTTTTTGGAGTTACAGTGGCTGCACACAAACATACAACCACAGTCACACTGTTGCATTTTGGGTGCTTGTCAATCCTCACCTTTGTGGCTGTTTGCAGCATCTTGCAGCCACATGACTTATGATTTGAAACATTTTTTGCTATTTTCCAGCATTATTTTCATTTCCTGGAAAAAAAGAATCCATTGGGAAAAATGGATTCACTTAACCACCGCACCATCCACTTAATAACCAATGTAAAAATGGCTATAACTTCAAATCCATTCATGTGGTGCCTCAACTTACAACCACAATAATTTATTATCATAATTCTGGGCTCAATTTTGATTGTTAGTTGAGAACTAGCTGTATAAGGAATATTGTTGCTTATTAAATTAATTTTGGAGATTTCATCTATTACATTTGTGACATTAGAATTCCTCCTCCTTTTCTTCTGGGGATTTGACTGCTGCCCTTAAGCAATAATCATAACTATCCAATCTTACAGTCAAAGCACCCAGCAATTCAGAAACATCTAATTCACTGACTGAATTTGCTCATAACTGATAATGGTACTTTGGCAAATGATGTAGCATGTTGAACATACACATATGAAAATGTCATGTGACTCCTGTGTAGCAACTAGGTATGACAACACTCTTTTATTACCATAATACATGTTCCAAATTGGCAAATAATATGTGAAATTGCAAAGTCTGGAATAGACCTAGTCAATATCAAATAGAATTGTGTTGGCATACATTAAAACAAAGCATACAGTATCAAGGGAAAATTTCATATTGGTTGGATAAAAAAACTATTAAATGCTACTTTAGCATTTATTTTAGGTGATGATTTATTTTTTATTTTATTAATCACACTAATTTAATTATTGCCTATTCCAACTTGCTCTAATCTGTATTAGCAAGTTACTGACTGACTTTATATTCTTATAACCAATGCTTTGTTTAGCCATGGTTGTTGAATGATAGTGGCATATCTTCAAGACTGCTTGTGGCAGGATGAGGTGAACATAAAGCTGATATTTATTAGAAAATAAGATTTCTGAATCCTAACAAGGAATATCCTGCTTTTAAAAACATAGGAGACAGAGAAAGTTGGAATCTTAAGACTGATATTTATTTATTATGCTTCAAACTGGAAACAGGGCACGTCTGCATTTGCTACTTTAACTGTTCCTATTCTATGATCATGCTGGCTTTTCTGTAAATTAGTTTGAAAAAATCCTATCAATACTGAAACATTTTGGTAAGTTTACCCCATGTGGGCTGGAGAATTTTCTAGAGATGTTGAAATTCACGCATCTTAAACTTGCTTATTTGAAAAACATGGAGCTTCTGCCACTGGCTACCATATGCTCTTAGACAGTGGTGCGATTCAATGGTGTAACAACCAGTTTGGTGAGCGCATGCAAAGCTGCATTTAGAAAAGACCACTTTTAGCCTTCTGCTGCAACCCCGGTGAGTAAAACAGCTGATGTGCAGCAAACCAGCTGATGTGCTGCACAAGTCAGCTGTGCTCAAAAACAAGGAAATAAAGCACAATAAAGGGCAGTGGTGGGAGGGCTGGACCAAATGATCACTGGAACTACCGGTTCACCTGAACCAGTCTGAACCAGTAGAATCCCATCCCTGCTCTTAGACAACTTTCCTGCCATTGTGCCTTCCCAGTTTTACTGTTTGGAAAGCAATTGCCAATCATTTTCTGTGGGTAGATTTTTCTGGAAACCACTTTCTCTCCTTCCCCCACTCCATAAACATATACATACACAAACACACACACATTTAAAATGAAATTTATGGAATCAAGATACACATACATGCTGGCACAGCAAGATGATTAAAATAAATCATTTATTTCCGCTCTAATTCTTTCCAGTATATTTTATTCTCTAATAGAAAAATGAGTGTAACAACTCCTTGCAAAGCTCCCAAACCGGCTAGAAGACTGCTGGTTTGAAAACTGGAAGAAGCAGGGTTTTTTATAAAATACTTTTTCTTTATCCAAGCTGTTTCTTCCTGTGCTTTCTTTTAAAAAAAATCTAAGTAGATCATTTCACCATAGCTATCATCTGCAGGCTTCCTTGAAGAATTCCCTATCACATATCCTTGAGAAAAGAATACATTAGCATTTATATCTCCTTTTTGCTTTGTCATTTATAATATAAATAATCCAAACTATCAAAGACTCCAAAATCTTTGCTATAGAATGTCAAAGACTTAAAATTCCCAAATATGTAAAGTTGATATGATCACTTCCATCAAGATGCCCGATGACACTATTTGCTATATTTTCTGGGGATTCCTTGCTGATTCCCTATCAGCATGACTGGGTCCTCTAGTCCAGTCAGCTTTGCTGGGAGTTGAGGTCCACAAGCCTTAAAGTTGCCAAGGTTGGAGACCCCTGGACTAGTCTACCTAGTTATTTTTTGTCACTATTTGTTAACCATCAATACCAATTTGCCTGGAACAACGCTGAACTGCCTGGTCTATAACTGGTTGATTTTCTTCTTTTTAAAAAAAATATTATTCTGACATTGACTAACTTCAATCCTCTGCTATAGAGACTAATTTGAGAAATATATTTACTACATTACATAAATATGGCAAACATTTGTGATTTTCCACTGAGTGCAGACAGAGATTAAAACTCAAAACAAAGAGAAGTGTCCATACATTCCTGACCATGGGATCTATTAAGCAGTGGACAATCCTGCCTCCTAGTGTGGATGCTCCATCACAGGAGATTTTCATACAATGGTAGGACAACTATTATCTGTGATAGTTTGAGGAAATCTTGTCCTGGGCAGGAAGTTGGACTAGAAAATGTCAAGGATTACTTCCAACTTTATGATTCTATCAGTTATATAATACCCATTGTTTTCTTAAATTGAAGACATTAACTATCGCCTTACTTTTAGGCTTTTCAAACTGAGTTGGGGCACTCCAAAAGTTACTAAGAAACTTAGAAGGATCATTTTTTTTTAAAAAAGAATTGATCAGCCATACAAGATTAGTGGAATTACTGTCAAAATTTGTGTAAATCCAATAAGCAGTTGTACTGCACAGTTAAAATTTCCCTTTGCACTGGAAATGAATATTTCAGAGAGACATTTTGAAATTGATATCTGTTCATTTCTTGCCTATTTTATTGCAGATGGATAATATATTGGTTAATTTATTTATTCATTACAGGTAGTCATCAACTTAGGACCACAATTGAGCCCAAAATTTCCATTGCTAAGGAAAACAATTGCTAAGTGAGTTGCACCCCGTTTTATGACCTTTTTTGCCACAGTTGTTAAATGAATCACTGTAGTTGTTACAGGAATCATTATTAAGCAAATATGGCTTCTCCATTGCCAGAAACCAGCTGGAAAGGTTACAAATGGTGATTATATTACTCCAGGACAGTGCAAGAACCAGTTGCAAAGCTGCAAGATATTGCAATGGTGTGATAAGTGTGAAAACTGGTCATAAGTCACTTTTTCCAGTACCATTGTAACTTTGAGCAGTCACTAAATGAATAGTTGTAAGTTGCAGACCTTCTGTAACTGAATCATTGGAATGTATTCTAACTGCATACTGTCATAAGTTCTTAGGAAATATAGTGGTCTAATTACAGTGCATTGCAAATGCATGCATACATATGTACACATATACATATACATATACATACATACAATGTAATTATTAAAAATAAGTAATATCACCAAGCTGGAGAATGCAATGTAATTATTAAAAATAAGTAATACCACCAAGCTGGAGAATGCATACATTATTTCTAAGTTATTACATGCCTAAACAAAAAATAATTCACATTAAATGTATAAATGTATAAAACAGAAATAAAATAATGAAAAGGAAACAGTTTTCACTACAGTTTACTTTGACTATTAATGCATTAATATTAAACATTTTTTAAAAAATATTTGCTTATTTAAAATATTTTATATTTCTACAAATATACATAGCAAACAGATGTGTTTTCCATTTTCTCTGTAAAAACCTTTTCAGATAGTTCAACATTTCCAAAGGGAGGACACAGCTGGAATAATTACTGTCTGTGTCCTGCCTTGCCAGCTAACAGAAAATAAAAATCAGACAAAACTCCACTTTAAAGCAGGAAATTTTAATCAAAATTCAAAGTTGTGTTTTTGACAAAGTGGAGTTTTCTTGGCTCCAGCTTTGGCATAAGTATAAAGCACATAATGTACAATCATAAAGATGGAAAATTTTAGGAAGCAGATTAGTTTCTCCATGCCAAGAGTTTAAAAATGTAAAAGATAAGTGAGGTTTTTTTCCTTTACTCCCTTCCTCTTTTGTATCTATTTAACTTCCCTCATTTCAAAAAGAATAAAAGTAGTTAAATTCTGGCTCCTTGTATTCAAATAGCCACCTGTTTCTATCTCTTGTGTAGACTAAAGCTTAAAATGTTGTCATTTCCACACTTAAATTCAATTCCCAGGCTTTAATTGAAACCATGTTGCTTTGTTTCCATAGAGTAGAACAGAACATAACAAAAATAGGAATAGGAATAAGCATAGACATAGGAATAGCTATTTGAATAGAGCGTAATGTTATATATTTACCTTGTTTTCTGTTATGCCAAAACAAGGAAACATTTGGAATTGTGAGACTATGTTGATGAACACTCATAAAATGGTGGACCAGGCAAATTTATCTAGTCCCTAAATGGCTGCTCATACAGCCAAATTGCTAAACTCAATTAATTTACCAGAAGGCAAATTAATTCTTTCCAAGATGCCATATATCATCCCTGTAAGGTTTTTACCTAAGCATTCTTGCATCTATATATAATATTATAGGCTGGGAGCTGCTTTGCAGAATGTCAGTTTTTTATGTCTGTTTTATAAATTAAAAGAATAAAATGTCAGAAATGCCTGCTGGATCTATAAAGGAGGAAAACTGGTTCAACATTTTCTTTTCCTATCTTACAAGTCCTCTGGTGCCATGAGAATTGTATCAGATGCAGAATCAGACATCAAATCCTCTTCTTCCTTTAATAAATAATTGTTACTTTCAGATTTTGCTAGAGAAAAATCCATATAGATTCAGGCATAATTTTAGTCTTAAGAAAATTCATGTTCAGTAAAAGCCAAAGATAGATAATTGGAAAACTGTTAAATAACTTATAAAGTATTCTCATACTTGCTACCAAAACATTACACATAGTTAAAAACAACAGATTTTTAACATTGAAAAATTTATAAATTCCATCCTATTGTGCTGAATTTGAATTACTGCATTATTGTATTATCAGGAAGCTTTGAACTTCAGGAAATTAAATAGATAAAAGAACAACTAATTTATTCTGAATTTTTCTTCCCTTTAGGGGACTAAGAAGCAATCAGCCAACTTAGCAAAACTTGCAACATATAAAGGCAGAATAAAATATTGGGAAGTGGCAATGTTTGTACTTAGATGCATCTACTTCCATGGGAACTGTATTCAGAAAAACCACAGTAGTAGCCACAGTAAATTTGCAAAGGTTAGAAAACACTACTGGTACACATTACAGAAAGTTTTCAGAGCAAATATTGGACCCGGATTTCAGTCTATTTGTGTTGGTTCTTAAGAAAAGTGGGTTATTATCCTGTTAGAGTGTGGACAGTTTGGAAAATACAAGTGGGTGTGTTAATGCAGAATAAGCTCCACCAAGAAACTCATAGAGCTAATAGGATGTGGTTTATTCTTCACTGTTAAACTATGACAGATTGGTCCTGGTGTAAAATCTAAGTGCCAGATGAGTCATGATGTTTGTCATTTAGTTCACTGAATCTTGGAAGCATAAAAGAATCAAGCAACAAATACTGGAAGCTCATTTACTGTATATCATATCAGGTCATAATATGGACAATAAGTGGTATGAGAAACACCTTTGTTCAGTACAACATAATCAGAAATGTTAATTTATTCAGTCCCAGTTGTGATTATGGAAGCCCTGAAAACTTTGTTTTTATCCTAATTCTTTGCTAAAACACCTCTAAAATATTCTGCATATGCTCCATGACTGCAAATCAACTTTCCTACAGTTAAACTAAACCCAGATTTCTACTTAATTGTCTGCTAACATTTCCCCCAATCCTATTAATTAAGTAGGTTATCAAATCTAATATATGGTATATAGTATTAGATATTGGTTTATTTACAGTTGTCACCTTCCCAATATTGGCTCGGAATTACAGACCCAACATATCTAGACAATTTGAGAAGTACTATGAAAAAAACAAATGGGCCAACTTTGTGAGAAAAATCTTTAGCATCTAACCAATAAGGAATCTCAGGTAAGCTGTTAGCTATTTTTTGATTTGGTAAATTAGTAACATATGACAAAATATATAATAGCTTCTACTGTATAGAGCCATTGTGACACAGTGGTTAGACAGAGTACTGCAGGCTATTTCAGTACTGCCGGCTGCCTGCAATTTGGCAGTTGAAATCCCACCAGGCTCAAAGTTGACTCAGCCTTCCATCCTTCCGAGGTTGGTGAAATGAGGACTCAGATTGTTCGGGGAAATATGTTGACTCTATAAACTGCTTAGACGGGGCTGTAAAGCACTGTGAAGTGGTAAATAGGTCTAAGTGCTATTGTTATTTCTATATGGAATATAAATGCATGTAGTTCTGCTCTAAACGTTATTGGATAGAAGACTCAGTGCACACCAAACATACAGTGTGTCTAACTGATCAAGTCAGAATTTAGCAAGGTTTAGTATAGATGTAATATTGGGCAGGTTAGTAAATGCTTCTGGAAAAATTCAGAAACATCTCTTCTTTTTTTAAAGTGCCCTTTGTGTAGTTCCACCTAAGATCTAAAACTTGATATTTGTCTATAAAGCTGAAATGCTAATCTTGTCTCTATAGGAATTTCATATCTTGCACAAACCAGAGTACTTGGAAACAAGTAAACCCAGCCTTCTAGAATATGAGGCACCTCAGATTACCTGGTATGTATTATAATTTATGACTTAAAATCAGGGACAGACATGCATGTGTGTATGTGCATGTGTGCATGAGCATACAATACAACATATATTAGGAAAATTGCCTAGGAAAAGGGACATAAGAAGTGGATAAATAGCATAGAAGTATATACAGTACTTAATTGCTTCTCTACTGAGGGTATCTCAATTTCAAATTTAATCAAGCTGTTGTCTTTCCTCATCAGGTTTAAAGAAACTTGCTGGAAGTACAGCTAAAAAATCATTGTTGAGTGGAAAAGCTACCAAAAGGCAAAAGATTAAGTTACTCTGTTTGAAATCTTCCCATTCAACACTGCTTGCCTGAAAGAAAATTATAAGGAAGCTGTGATATGCACATTAACATGAGTATGAGTTGGCTCCTAAAACTACTTTGGAACAGTGGTAGCTGCAGTAAAAAAAGCACTCCTTGTCAGCACTGTTAAGTCTAACAGTGTATTCAGCCTTTATGTGCTATAAAAGGCTCATCGCATAAGAAGCAAGATATTATGGATTAAGTAATTGTATATAGCCTATAATTTAGAAGTCTAGATCTCACATACCATCCTTCCCAATCTACACATGGCCTAAGTATTAAATATTCTATTTCCAGAATAATCAAGGCAACAAGTTCTGAGAATTGTAGAATTTGAAGCCCAAGGATATGGAAGGCACTCAAATGAGGAAAAGTGAAGCTAAGTTATAATGATGTTTGTTTATTTTTAAATATTTATATGAGCATCCACCTTAAACAACTTTGGGTGGCACACAACAGTAAAAGTAGTAACTATAAAATAACAATAAAACAGTAAAATAATCAAAAATAAACACTTTTGCCATGACTTATATGAATTCAGCCTATTTTATTCCAATTAATAAACCATGATTAAGTAAATGGTAGATTGGCATGATATACAATTTCAGTGACTCAGACTCTTTGATCTGAACCATCCAGTGTATTCAGTTAATTCAATACAGAACATCTAGTCTAAAACCTAAAGACAAAAGGAGAAAGTAGCAAATAGTATAAATTACTGATTTACAAGCAGAAAAAAAGCTCTCAGTTTGCAACAGGTAGATTTATTCTTATTGACCTTGTATCTTTTCCTATACTTTTAAAATTGTCTGGCAAGACTAGACCAGTGGATAATTAGTGAATTCCTACTGGATGCTCACCTTAGATTGAGAACCTGCCTTCCCAGTGCTGTTCTATGGATGTTTCTGAATTATACCTGTAACTTTCTCAATGGCTTTGTCTCCCTTCATTTATGATATTACTTGTCATACTGAATACTCTATTGTGCTACAGCACAAGGTTGGGAAATTTTGATAGTTCAAGTCCACATATATTAAAATTTCCAGAAACATTGCTTTATAGGATAGCTAGTTAAGTTTTTTAATAAACTACTAGCGAATACTAAAAAGAATTTCATTAAATCTTTTTAAATCTTAATAGGATAAGGACTAAGCTTTTGTCCCATACATACTACATATTTAATCAAACATTTAAACAATTCAGTTTTTATGGTCTTTCTACAAAAAGCATTCTCTTAGGGTTGCAAACTGGCGTTAGGTAAATTTTAAAAGGTAATGACATTTGATGAAAACTATCATAGGTTAATCCTTCAACCTTGACCAAGTAAATACTCTATTTGCTTAATTAAAGGATAGATATAGGTAGAAATTATAGGATCCTCTTTGCAATTAGGATTTGACAATTCTTGAAAAATCATTATATAGTTTAACAGATTTCACCAATGGCAATAATCCACATAGACTAATTTTTATAAATAAATAATTAAAACCAATGTATTTAAGTTGAGGTGATTCATTTGTAAGAATACCCATTCCATTCTCTTAAAGCAAACAAAAGAACCTAGAAGATTTGTAGCTGTGTAGAAAGATATAAATTTGAAACAAATAATGTAAACTTGTTTACATCATAGTTATGTCAAAAGACTGTATCCCAACTGATAATAGACATTCTAGTTTCATTCATGTACTTGAAAGAACCAGTAATAAGTATATAGTAATAATAATGTTTGCTCACAACCCTTGACTTTATAACTTATTCGTTGCCTCTCTAGTGGAAGAATCATTTGTGAAGGTTGTCTCTGTTGATGTACACTTCATCTCCTATCACAGGTGAATGTTCTCTATTTTATATTCCCTTTTCATCGCTTATTGTAGCAGCTGAAATTCCTGAGAGGTGTGGGATTCTTGTTTAACTGAATGACTAAATTTTAATTGTCATCATCTAATGTGCAACAGTGTACACAATCATGAGCATACATGCATATTATTGTTCTGGTTCCAGTGATTATTGTATGCTGCCCAGAATCACTTCTGTGCATCTATATAAATTTGACAATAAATAGCCTGCATATTATTTACATCAACCAATATATCTCAATTAGCATAGATATTCTACTTTTATGATGGTCAGGACCAGCAGCTGAGTCACAAACTTTTTTTTTACTTCATTGTATTTATTTTTGGCAAACTATCCATCATTTCATCACCTCATCTCTGTTACAAATTGGCAAGACTTTCCTACCATTCACCGATGAGCTGAATACTTCAGATAGATCTACCCATAAACAATTAATTTACTTTGGACTATAAGAAAACCAGGGAATTCTATGAGTTAATACTATTGCTAAGAGTGAAAGTAACAGTTTCAGATCAGAATATTTGTTGTCCTTTTCCAACTTTTTAGCATTTTATGTATTGTTCTAGAAAGAAAACATGTATTGAAGAAAGAAGAGGGGCTAGACATTCTGTCGTATCAAAAATATTAAATTGGGATTTGGAGACTCCTTTTCCCTTCCTAGAATGAAGAACTTTTAAGATTTACCTTTAAGTTTCTATTTTCTCATTTTTTACTCTTAAGAGTTCCTGTTATGTAAATGTTTCTCTTGGCAATCTTTTGGATAAATTTTCCTTTCTTGTTAGAACAGAACAGTATGAGAGACAATAGCAAATAATTATTGAGTTAGCAGTGGTTAGAGTGGGAAAGGAAGAGAAAGGGAGGAGAGAGATAAAATAAGAAAAGAAGCTTTAATTGGTTAAAAGCCAATTTACCTAAAGCTCAACATTCTTTTCTTCCAAAAATATGAATTATCTTTCTTGTCAATATAATGTAATGTATTCTTTTAGATCTGATTAAGCAAGTAGTAGGTGAATGTTTCCAGATTCCATTTAGGATCATCTCAATCAAGTTTGAATTTGATAGACCTATCAGCTTTGCTTGGCTTCTCTGTCACTTCTATAGATAGGTCTTACCATTGAACATCAACGTGATGTTTGTAGCCACAAGGCTTTTTAAAATTTTTGATCTAATCAGCTTGTCTATTATTAAATTCTTAAATTGAACTTCAACAACATAATGGTTAAATGAGCCTTTTCCAATCTGGTGACTTATCACTATATTAAAACTACAACTGCCAGAATTCTCAGACTGTCAGACGAGACTTAACAAAGCTAAAAGACACAAGGCTGGGCAAACTGTATTTGAATATTTTTACTAGGGCTGGCTTCCAGAAGCTGTCATTCGAATTGTATTAGAAATAAAAAGTGCCACTATTTGTAATACAAAATAGGAGTACTTGGATTTCTGTGATTTAATAAATTCCCAGTCTGTAACTTTTATAATAAATCACATCACATCGATAAGCCACCTACATTCTTACAGTATTGTAATTGTATTACTTCCTATGTTGATATTTTTAATAAAGAGTTTCCTCTGATCTGTGTGCATGTGATATGTGGTCATATGCATATTAATACCCAAATAACTTGCTTTAACAAATATTTCATTACTTAGTAACAATGACAACTATGAAGTATTAATCATACAAAAAGTACAAGGAAATTAAGATCAAATAGTTGATATCCACACAAGCTGAAGGTCATGCTGCTGAAATTATTGTTCTTAACAAAGCTTAGGAGTAAACAGAAAAAAATGTATTCTGTTTACCATTCTGGACTAGAAGGATTTAAGGAGGAGTTTATCAGCCAAAGGAGATCTAATACTAGCAACATTATTACATGGACTCAATTTTTTTTCAATAAAAGTAATAATAGCATCTCACAAAATAGCTGAATGTTGCAAAATACCTGTATCTTCACACAAGTTCCTATGAAGTTTTATATTCATTTTTTTCCCTTGGTGGTTGTTCATTTATTTTGAAATTTGGTGCCTGCAATTTCACACAAGATGTGATGACCACCAAAAAGTTGTTGATATCATTTGATGAAGAATTGTTTTCACAATAATAACACATTGGTAGATTTTATCATTTCTGGATTTCTTCCCCTTTTATGCTTTATCTAAACTGAGATGTAATATTCTAACGAGTATTTTAGTGTTATATAAAAAACACAGCATTTCAAGTATAAACCTTCTAATGGCTGATTTTCCCAGTCATTATATTTTAGCACATTCTTCAGTAAAGAAAAACATGTCTTATCTTTATATACCAATATGAGAGCTATCTTTTTCGCTGCCCAAAAAATAGAAGAACTCTCAGCACAGAAGGAACTTTCTCACTGCTGATCCTGGAATTTTAGCACAGGAGAAGGTTTTTTTAAAGGATATAAACAACTTCCTTGCCTTTCTGTCTTGAGTTCCTGAGGAGAGTTGACACAGAAATCAAACAACTGCTCCCCCAACCAGCTGTGTCCAACAGCAATTTACTAAGTGGGAAAGAAGTGCAGAAGCAAAAATCTGTGTATTTAATAATAAAGTCTAACCCTTTAAATAAATTGCATAAACTTTGTCCTTCTCCCTTCTCGCCAAAAGGTTTTCAGCTTGAAATGCTGCCAAAGTGGCTAAGTACCTAAATTTGATGAGAAAACAGTCCTTGAAAGGATGTGCTGAATATTCTGAGCACCTCAACATTCATATTTGCATATTTTATTTTTCTGCATCAAAAATGACATTTTTTCACTGTCATCTTGAGGCATCCTAGCGTTTCATTTGGAGAAGAATTCTTTGGTCCACCAGCAATATTGTCTTTTTATTTTACCTTACTGCTTTCTTATTTTTATGGCCTAAGATAGGATTTGCAAGATTGTTGCTGAAAACCTTGAACAAGAATATAAAGTTTGATTTTGAATTTGGCCTCTGGCTGTTGCTACTGAATGCCAAGTTGGACTGCAAAAACGTCTCCTCATACTCATAGAAAAAAAATAAAGTCTCCCTCATCAGTGATTTAATCGTTGATGAAAAGATCAATTTGGCATGTATTAGTGCAATCTGGGCTGTGTCTGGAGTGGGAATAGCCATCAGGTAACCTCAGTCAAGACTCTGCAGCAATGGTCGAGGTGTGGTAATTGTTATCCAGGCATGCCTTATAGCTTTACGGAGCTCCTATACCACAGGTCATCAGATGTGAGACCCTGTTCATTAAGTTAGACTTTAGGGTTCAGATAAGATGGGTTGTTGCTGAGCCACTTTCCCTGCTGTATAGCAACCTCCCTGCCTGAGCTATTTGGCCCCATTTGGTTGTTAGCAATGAAATTTCCCAGATGTATGGTTCTTAAAGACTTCAATCTGCTTTCTCTTAGGAATGGAGTTTGAGGTAGCTCAGAAGTTCATAGCCACCATGATTATCCAGAGCCCGACATGGGACAATGATCACACTACTAATGTTGGTGTTCCTGATGCAGCAGTTGTGATCTGAAATTGGGGCACTCTTGGTGCTTGATCTCCATGGTGCCACAGCCACTATCTGGTGCCATAGCAGTTCACTTCCTGTAAGTGATGGAACCTAAATGGTTTCAGAGGGACCTGGAAGTTGTTCCTGTTGATCCGCTACATGGTCCATCCAAAGGTTGGTTGCTTCCTGCAATCAGGGGTAAGCTAAGGCATTGGATCAAATTGCACCCTGAAACCCCTTCCTTCTCAGGAACTCCACCACTCTCTATGGTTTAGAGAAGAGTTGAGAGACATAAAATGAGAGCAAGAGATGTCTAGAGCACTGCTGATGCTCAGCTAAAGATGAACTTGACTGAATATGGATTAGAGCCATTATTAAGATTTACTTTGTGGCACTAAGGGTGGCAAAGTATATAAATAATAAAATGCTCTTTTCAAATGTGTTTTTAAATATTTATTAACCACAATTTCTGTGTTTTTTCCTTTATGTTACATCTAATTAAAAAAAGAACTTCTTTCATTTTAATTTTTGTTTTTCATTATTTACCTAATATATGACTGACACCTATTAAGATTTGTTGCAAAATGTCTTTTTGTCTTTATAACAAAGAGCTTTAATTTACCAGTAAATGAATATATAAGGATAGTGTAATCATATATTTTAATTGCCTTATTCTTTTTCTAAAACAAGTCTACAACTATGATTAAATACATTATTTGTAATAAATCATTCAATATCTTATTAAACTATTTATAAAATAAATGTAAACTATAAAGTGTTTTAGATCGCATGAAAAAGTTTTCATATTTATCAAATATCAGATTTATAGCCACAAATATTTTAATCTCATTTGGATAATGAACCAAAAAAGCATGATGGAAAATAACTCTTAACCATATTCAGCATGATAATATTTCAATAGCACTATTGTCATATGTTGTTGTTTCTTTCCGTTAAATCATGATTCTATTACTATAATTACTTTTATATTAATATAAAAGTATCCCCGGTAATAAATCATTTATTTTTCCAAGAAATGGAAATTTTATGATCAAGTTTAATTATATTATAAATAGGTATTCATTGTCTTAATAAAATCTTTACAACAAAACTACAATTAAATTAACTACAATTTCCATATTAATTTTGCCATCATATGTTTATTGGTATTTCAGTTTCCTTCTTACCAAATCATAGTATTGAAGATAATGGTGCATAGTTTATAAAATATAGGTTTATCAAGTTTATCTAGAGATTCAATGTCTGAAACTACAAAAAAGAAATTAGAAAGTTGTTTGAGCTTTTTTTTGCTATAGACTATTACCTAAACTAAGTAACATCATCCATGTGAGCAGTGAGTATGAATGAACACCTTGCTACATAAACCACACAGAAGACAAGATTTTGAAATTCTTTTAGAAATCTCACCAAAAATGGGTAGAAATTTCTGCCATTCTGAATCACCATAACAGAGTACAGAATACAAAGCTTGATGGAGATTTTACAGTATGCTGTTTTCAAGCAAACCAAGCCATGCCCATAGAACTCAAGTAAAAAAAAATTGAATCCACACTGCTCTAAAGCAGTAATCTTATTATAAACAAGTGAAATACCTTTTAGCAGAAGGCTCAGAACGCCTTTGCTGTTTAAATCCACTTTTCCTTAATTCTGAAAGTCAACACAAAGAGAAAAGCTGTTATCATTTGTTAAATTAAGGGAAATGATTTTCAAAAGCTCCTAAGTGACTTAAAGCAGCATGGCTGGGTTCCTAAATCATAGTGAAGCTTTTAGAAATATGTGGATTATAATAAGTGCATTGTAGGACAGTAATTCCTAACTGCAGTAACATTTGCTAGTAATTAGCCTTTGGTTCTGCGGCTTTTAATTCAATGGATTTGATTTTTATAATAAGTAAATATAATTCTCTATCAAGTATTAATTTAGTGCAAGCACCTAAGCTAACTATTTACAGTAGAAATTGTGTCATTTAAGATGTGTCACTACTATGGTTAACATTCTGCTTTAAATCAGTGGGAGGATGATACCTAAATTGATAAATGTATCAATGTCCACAGATTGTAACTTCATTATACAGTGTGTCTCTTTCTTTTCTTTTCTTTTTTAAAAAGGAGCTGCAATCAGAAAAAAAGAACAACAAAGAAAAGTTATCTAGGAGATTTAAGATGGAACCAAAACTAAAATTAAAAACATAAAAATTCATAGCAAAAGGTAGCAATCTGAATACAGTTGGAATCGTATCCACAAGGAGACAGCTGAGTTGTTTGCGATCTGACTGCTAAAATCTGCTTAGCCTCAGTACAGGTAGTCCTCGACTTACAACATTCATTTAGTGACCGCTCAAAGTTACAATGGCACTGAAAAAGGTGACTTATGACTGTTTTTCACGGTTATGACCTTTGCAGCATCCCTATGGTCACCTGATCATAATTCAGATGCTTGGCAATTGGTTCATACTTACGATGGTTGCAGTGTCCCAAGATCATATGGTCCTCTTTTGCAACCTTTTGATAAGCAAAGTCAATGGGGAAGCCTGATTCACTTAATAGCCAGGTTAACTTATAACTGCAGTGATTCACTTAACAAGAAATGTTGCAGAATGGGGCAAAATGGAGCAAAACCTAACTATGTCTCACTTAGCAACAGAAATTTTGGGCTCAATTATGGTCATAAGTTGAGAACTACCTATATTTTCCTCCTAATATCATCATAAATAGGGGAGTTACAAGTTGATTTCCTTTACTTAGCCCACTACACAAAGGTCAAGATGCTGTTCCATTGGGTGTTTACAAAATCTCTCTTCGGGTTTTGGGATAGGCATGGTCTGAGGATTGCAATCCATGTTTACTTCTTATCTATCATCCTGTTCCTTTTTGCATTTTGGGGGGTAACAACTGAGGAGAAAACAGAAAGAGCCTTAAAACAGTTTAATCCATCCAAATACTTTACAATAAACCTTGCACTTATCACAGGTGGCCAAAGACACATAGGTCCTTGATTTAAAACCACAGTAGGGACTGAAGCTTCCATCTCTAAACTATGCTATCATTGAGTCACACTGATTTTACAAATCACCATTGTCATTAAGTGAATCACACAGCTTTTAAGGGAATTTACAACTATTGTAAATACATGCCAGTTACCAAGTGCCCCAATTTTGACCATGTGATCATGGGGATACTGCAACCATCCTAAGTATGAAGACTGGTCTCATGAAGATATGTCACTTTTTCCAGCACCACTGTAACTTCTAACAGTGATTAAATGAATGGCTGTAAGCCGAGGGCCACCTGTATTCATCTAATGTACTAGTTATACTCATTCTTAGATTGGGAAGCCCTTTAGATACTTATTTGTGTTATCTCATGGCTGGACTATTGTCATGTGTCCTGCAGGGGACTACTCTTGAAGATCTCCCAGACTTTCCTGAATGCAACCGCTCAGGAAGTAATTGATCTGCCACAATGTGCCCATATGACTGTTGCTCAATTAATTTCAGTGGTTGCCAGTCGGTTTTTGGGTACACATTTATTAGCTGTAAAGTCCTTCATGAAACAGGGCTGTTATTTGAGGGGCCATTTGTCTTCCATAATTTCTGCCTGTCCAGTAAGACTGGATGAAATAAGCATGTTCCAGCTCCCTTCTGTTAAACGTTGTCATCTATCAGGACCTAAGAAATATGCCTTCTCTGTTGCAGCAGCTGTCCTCTGGAATGCTATTTCCCCTCCCCAAGATTCATATCGCTCCCACCCTAATGATGTTCCACAAATTACTGAAACCCTGGCTGTTTTCCCAGGCCTTGAAATAGGGTGGATATTGAACCCTTGTACATTTATTGTTGCTTTGTTTGCTTTCCTTCTCTTCTAGATGTCTATGACTTTTCTTTTTAAAAAAATCTTGTTTTTAAAGGGTGAGCCACCCAGGTTCTTATGGAGATAGATAATATCTAAAATAATAAGTATATACAATAAATAAAATTTATATTGAATTTCTGCTCTTTTTTCAGTTTTCCCTGGGCAGAAAATAAGCACATTATAAAATCTGATATCTGAATTAATATGTCATGCTGATTAACTGTGATGTGCATTTGTCTCTGAGAGGCAGAGCTTAGTGTTTCAACCTTTAGTACCATCCCAAAGTCTACCAGTCACTGAAAACATGATTAGGAGGTAATATTCCCCTAATGCAGTGCTTCTCAACCTTGACAACTTTAAGATGTGTGGACTTCAACTCTGGGGATTCTGGGAGTTGAAGTCCACACATATTAAAAGTTGCCAAGGTTGAGAAATGTTGCCCTAATGTGTTTTATAAGTCATGTGTCAAAATCTTACAAAAGTAATTCTTATTACAAGATTAACTCAGCACTTACATGTCAAGAGTTCAGGAAAGATGTAGTAGTATTTAAAAACTGTAAAAGGACATTTTCTTTATAAAAATAAGTTTCCATATAATCATACAGAAGCCATGCAGAATGGCTCTATGTATGAAACAAAACAGAAGACTAATAGACTTTTGCTAAGATAAATCACTGTTTACAGCAAATTCCTATTTACAGCAACATAAAAGATGACTGATTATGTCAACATACCATATAGACAACAATAAAATATGATTGACTATGCACTCTGCAAGGAAAGCTGGAAAACTGTTCAATCAACAAAACAAGACCTATGATACAAATCACCACCCCTTACAAAATTGTAATTTAAATTGATAACAAGTAAAACAAAATAAAATAATCTGACCAACAAGATATGACTTTAGAGATGGTTACTTTCAGTGTAAGGAGGGTTGGCACCTTTAGTGGGGAAATATATCACATACTTTTCAGGTCACTCCACTTCATCTTTCATCCCCACCTGGCATTTAGCTCATGACCATAGCTCCTTTTTGCTGTTGCATGTGACAGCAGCCACACAATGGGCAACAGCTTTGACAAGCTAGCTAAATCAGGTGAAGATAGTGTAATGGATCAGTAAGACAGGGAGTTAAATCTACCAGAGTCTTATCTCCTCAGCATGTGAAGATAGACTTTGGTAGATTGAGCAGATAAGACCAATTGAAGGTTCAACAGTTAACAAGATGGTGTCTTCAAGTGTTATACAATGTCCATGATAAAGCATTGAAGATATCCTGGTCATCCATTCTGCGTAGTTCCGTCTCTGGCTGTCTCTACTTTTGCCTTATCACTGGACCTAAACAGAATTGGGGAGAAAGTTGGTTACAATGAACTAACACAGCTTGTAACAATTTTGGAGGCACCATCAATATTAAAATAACTGAACTTATATATCAGCCTGTCATATACTATATATAGAAAAAAATCATAATTAAAGGCAGATACTATAACCTTGGCAATATTTTCTTTTGAGTAGTAAGTATTGATACAGAAGTTAACTGGAGAAGAGCAAGGGCAAATTCTGCTTTTGGTAACTACTCCATTGTGTAGGAACATTGATGAATTATTCCAACAATAAAATTGAATCCTATCAAGTTGCGGTACTCACTAGCTTACTATATGCCAGTCAAATGTGGACTGTGTACCAAGGCATATAAGATAGCTCAATCATTTACACATGACTTGTCTTCACAGAATATTAGGTATCAGCTAGATAAAGTACCAGACACTGAAGTTCTCTCTAAAGCATATGTGCCACCTGTCTATACACTGCTGATGATAACACAAACCTAGTGTGCAGATCATGCCATGTGTATGCCAGATGAATGTATATCCAGGCACTCCTTTTGAGAACTGCTGTGCTGGAAAATGCTTGTATGGAGGACAGAGGAAATGCTACAAAGACACATTAAAACCCTCCCTGAAATTGTTTGACATAGATGCAATCATCTGAGAAATTGTTGCCCCAAAACTGACCTACTAGCATGGCCTAATCCACAAGGACTGTCAAATTTATGAAGAAAAGCACATTGCTGAAACGCTATTAATATAACTACCCAATCTAAACTCAGCAGTGGAACAACTGCAGTGCCTACATATTTGCCCAAATTGGCCTCACCAGTAATCTTTAGACACACCACATTCAGATTTAACATGACTAATGGTGCTGAGACCTTTATTGACATAATGAACAACACTGTTATGTGATGAAGATAGATAATAGATTGAATGGACTATAATTGACAGGGTATCTGAATAATTCTGAACTGCAATTAGAATAGAATAGAATAATGGAGTTGGAAGGGACCTTGGAGGTCTTCTAGTCCAACCCCCTGCTTAGGCAGGAAACCCTACACTATTTCAGACAAATGGTTATCCAACATCTTTTTAAAAACTTCCAGTGTTGGAGCATACACAACTTCTTGAGGCAAGTTGTTTACAACTTCTGGAGGCAAATTTATGACATAAAATATCGCAAGATGCAAAAAAAGACAAGATTATTCTCTGTTCACATCCTGGAAATAGCTGAAGAAAAGCAGAAGAAACTACATCCAGACTAAACTAAAGACTGAAATCCAGACAACAACAACAGACAAGAAGTTGTATTTACAATAAGTAGAGTTCAAAGACCCAGAGGATATAATTGCTAACTCTTGATGAATTATTTTCTATTGAAATCTGATAAATAATTGTAAGGGCAAGGGGGTTCCAAAAAGAACATTATTAATATAAAATCTTTTGAATGTGAGAAATTATGAATAGTCCTTCAAAACATTGGGACATTGAAGAATTTCTATGATAGCCAGGAATTTCTATGATAGCCAGGAAACCAAGTTATAATAGTCCAATTATTAAATTAAATAATAGAATATTAACAGTTCAAGATAGTCAAAGAAGTGCACCAAAGTTGTATATTTTCCCTTTAAAAAATAAGTTATAGTCAAATTATGTCCACACATAATGTTTGTGTTGAATAATGTTAAGAAATAAGTATATTTCTCTTTTTTAAATAATTGGAACCATTGTTTCTTCAAAAGAAAAGCAGTTATAGATAAACAGTCTTGGATGGATGAGGTCCATTAGGGTTATGAATAATAAGAAATGCCTTAATGACTAATAAGCACTAGTCAGATGTGAAAATCAGTATACAGACTTAAAGACTGTCCTACTGTTTCTAAAATTCAAATTAATATTAATATGTAAAATGTAATAATGGTGTATAAAAACAGCATTGCATAACTTGAAATATATTTTGGAATACTAATATTTATATTATCATAATTAGGGGAGTGAAATCTGTTTAAGGAATAATGAGAAAAACGCTGATAAGAACATAATCAGGAGTTTTATATTTCAAGAAGGAATTATTTCAAAGTCCTTTCTCACTTCCTCTAAAAACAGAATCTGTAATTGGCTTCCAAGAAAGAATGAAAAGATGTCATACTGTTTACATTAAAAAAGATAAAGAAGAATTTAAGCCAAGAATTGTTAAGAAAACTGGATGAGATTTTGACAGATTTTATCTTAACTGTAAGTAGTTATTCTCCCTTATCCTTATTACCCATAAAATGTATGTACTATCATCCCCTCCCCCCCCCATTATTCTCAATTCTGAATAACTTTGTTTTTGGAAAGCTGCAATTACAGAAGTTACCAATAATAGGATTCAGCACAGCTGTGCCTGGAGCTGTTCCATCACATAATCACCTGTCATGCATGCTAATTCCAGCTATGATTAAAGCCCATGATTTCCAGGAAAGATGGCCAGCATCATTGTCAGAAGTGTCATGGTTTAATCCAATAGACATGGGCTTGTATGTGCCTGCTTGCAATATCCCTTCTGTCAGCTGGAGTAATAGGTGGTGTTCATTCTTTGAAGGATCATGTCTTTTGTTTGTTTGCTTTAAAAAAAAGGTTCTGGTCCAGTATTTTCAACAAGAAATGAAAGAAAATGGGATTATCTTACACAAAATTTTGGCTGATGTAGCCACATCAAGAAATGACATAACCCCATGATACAAAAATAGTCTCCCCATTTTTAAAAAATAATAATCCAAACAGGCTCCAGAGCAAATGAAGAAACACAATAACTCATGTTTAAAAGGTGCAAAAAGCTTCTGTTTACTACATTTAAAAATTAGTTATATTCAGTTACTTTCCTGAAACAGCCTCTGCACCCACCCACCAAGTCTAGTTCTTTTGTCATCCTACGATTAGTGGGGCGTGAGAAATGGCATGCTGCGTAGAAAGACCCAGCAAATGTTTATTTCCTTTTGATATTTTTATAGTAAGCAACACAGATTCTGACAAATAAAATAACAGTCTTTATTTGTTCATCACTTCTAAATCTTTATACTGTATATTAGTTCCAGACATACAAATCTTTAACAGTGAAGCAATAAAGTTATGGTAAATGTGTCCCATAGGTTCATTTATCCCTGAAGGGCTTTTGATGTTCTATTTTTTACTTGTGGGGTATATTACTTTTAATCTGTTTGTTTTAATATACTGCAATAAAGGAAAAATAATACCAAAAGAAGGAAAACAAAGAGAATGAATTAAAATAGTTCCATTTTTAAACATAGCATTAAATCTTCGCCACACCAGCTAATTCTGATAACTTTTTCCATTACATCATTAGATAGCAGAGTGTGAAAATTTGTGGCATTTTCTTTCCATCATAAAAAAATAATCTTTTCCTATGTTCCATTGTTTTTCAGATTATGCAAAAGAAAAGGAGAAAACACCTATTTAAAACATTTGTTGTTATTATATAAACAAAGCTCAACATTTTCTAATTTTTATCCCTTTGATCATTTAATTCTAAAGTAAATATACAGAACTTTCAAAATGGGTATTTTGTTTTTTAAAAATTAAAAAGTAATAAAGTTTTTCATCATTCAATTGTTTTTCTTTTTTCTTTTCTCATGAAATAGGTTTTCAAGGTAAACAGAAATATAGAGGATATTTTTAAAAAAACAAACAAACCTTTTCATTTGCCAGCTTGTGACAACCAGACCTTTGTGGGAGTTGAAATTCTGATAAAAGAAAGCTGGAATTTGATGACATCAGTGCCTAAGCATTAAGGAGTCTCTTGCTCTCTGGCGCTAATGAGTAAACTGTCAGTTATCACAAGTGACAAAGTTCATAGAGTTAGCAAAATATTGATTAAAATAAAAGGTAGGAATTTTTGTTACTAATTTATTTTATAAACCTTGATGATATGCAATAATGTGCTTGCTTGTTTTGATATAAGTTATTTCATTTATAATTCAGAGTGAACATACATGCACAAACTGATAAAGCAGTTTTAGGAATATCAGATATTAGATACAAAATTGCACATGACCACTAGATGCAAACAAATCCAGATCTGGTTGTCCTAGCAATTTCAACTAGCACTTCAGCTGGCATTATGAAATGATATATTTGGCCAGCTGGCTGGCTGGCTAGTTGGTTGATACAATTTTGAGGCAATTAATTCCACAATATTCTGCACAGCTCACAACATTAAAAGTAAGCACTAAAACAATAGGAGCAAAGATCATATGCATCCAGCTGAAAATAACATTCTACTGGGAATTGATCCTATCCTACTCCAGAATGGGGAATCGAACAAATTTTCAACAACTTTTTGAAAATTATCATAGGAGTAATATGGATCATTGAGGAGATGCTGCTTCAGAGCCAGATGCTGCAACAATGAAGGCATATTTCCCAAGTTACAATAGATACCACGCACACTCATTCTGCTTGACATTACAGGATAGGCAGAAACTATTGGAAAAACTACTTGTGATGGACAATATTGGTGTCTGACTTTCTTAAAACAAAGTAATGCTTCATTAACTTTTGCCAAGCACAAGGAAGGCTATTTGATATCTGCTTCTGGAAGAAAAATGTTTAAGATCAGCATTGGAAGTAGAATGACGTTGTTGGTTATTTCACCTGGTGATGTAACAATTATAATCCAGGGCTGTCTATCCAGGACTTCCAAAGATGTTTTGTGCAATTCTTGGAATCTTTCCAATTGCATCACCAATTTTCAGAAGCACAATGGCTAAAACCAACAATGCAATTTCCTATCCCATTTTGAGGTGGAAAAGAAAAATCATGATGTTTGCCCTAAAATAGTCTTAGCAGATTTTTTTATTTTTATTTTTATTCATATTTATATCCCGCCCTTCTCCGGAGACTCAGGGTGCTTACAGTTTTGGGATACAACCCAATGCGCTCAGCAATAGCCTTCATTCCATTGTATATGCCTGCTTATTACTAAGCGGCATTTTTACAAAGTCAGCTTATTGCCCCCAACAATCTTGGGTCCTCACTTTACCTACCCCGAGAGGATGGAAGGCTGAGTCAACCTTGAGCCTGGTGGAGATTGTTTCAACCTGCCCACAGAATAATCCAGAACATTCTGCTCAAATGTGTGACATAACTCTAATCACTTTCTGTCATTGCTCTACTAACTGCAACCATTTTTCCCTGATCCAAAAAGCAAGTATAGTTCTGAAAGTGATTGCCTGCCTCTGCTTTAGTCCAGAAGAGAAAAAAACATAACCATAAGGCTCTCTAAAACAATTCATTTCCTCCCAAATGTTTTATACTGCACTCTTTCTATGGAATTATTTTACATAGAAGCTTTTATGTTCCAACTAGGAAGATTTCAATTTCCAGAGTGGAACTGCTCATTCCAGAATGGAACTGCTCATATTAAACATCTGCTTCTGCCACGGTGCATAATCTCTTGAAATCTGTTTCCCTTCAGAAGTATCTTTAAAGAGGCATCTGAATGAAGATTTCAGTTATATCTATCATGCCAGTGACACTTTAACACTAAGGCCTTATTTTATAAATCAGTTTTTGTTAATAACACAGGTGTCCAGCCTCCCCAAAAGCTTTTTAATTTGTGAAAGTTATAGTATGACTAAGTGGAAGCAATAGTAGCACCAAACAGCATCTCATTTTATTCTTCTATTCTGCCCTCCGCTGTGTGCTAAATGGGAGCTTTTATCTCCTTTTCAATTGAAAAAGCAAAGCCATTTATGATGAACAGTGCCTTCAAATGTGTGTATATGCCTGCATTAATTAGCCTTTGAAGCTTTTCTAGCTTTAAAAAAACCCTACAAAAACAATCTCTTGATTTTCAGAATTACCAGATATTCCCTGCTGGATCAAGAGATGAATAAAATGCAAACTGCAGATTGTGTTATTATAATTTATTTCAAATGTGTGCTTATGTAAAATTCAAAAAAGAAAGAAAGAATAAACATGAACAAAAAGACTTCTTCAGTATTACAATTTTAAAAATTGACTTAAAGACACATAGTATACCTTCACTTACTTTTACTTTTTCAATAACTAATCCACAGAGTTCACTGTTTTATCAAGCAGGAAGAGTGAAGGTACTCTTTCCCTGACTGATAAACTAGAATATGCAAATCTCTCATAACCAAGATTACCCAGTTTGGTAGATGTAGTTGTAAGACGGTACCTTTCTATTTTATGTTTCTGTGATATACAATGTGTACTTAAAGCATTTAGAAAAAAGTTAACTGTACTCTGATTTATTCATGTCCTTAATGTGGAGCTACTGGTCCATGTCATTTCTCTTCTAGAAAACAGAAAAATCAAATAATAAATTTGATTTTATTTAATAATCAAATATACGTATTTAAAAATCTATCCATCCTCTATCAAATAACTATAATAAAAGTGGACAACACTCCCACACATCAGTGTCTCACCTTGCTCAGTTCTATCCTCATCCCCACAAGAATTCCATCCAATGATTGTAGGAAGAATTGGCTCTTCAAATCTTCTAGAAGATTAGGAAGGTAGCAGTCTGATCTATCTCTGAGGGAAGGATATTTCTCAGGACACGGGCAGCTACAAAGAAGATGCACTTCCTAGGTACTGCTGGATGACAACATTTAATGAAAAGGACCTAAAGCAGGGGTATCAAATTCGTGGCCTGCAGGCCAGATGCATCATGCACTAACCATGCCCACCCCCCACCCCCGGTTTAGCAAAGGGAGGGAAATCACAACACATCATGTGACGACAATGTGACAATCTGTGAAAGACACCCCATCCCCTATTATTTCTTTCAGTTTGATTGGGCAAGCATGGCTGCCATTTTTTTAAACCTCCCTGAATATACCCTGAATACTCCTGATATATTTATATATACCCTCCCTGATATATACCCCTGAATATAACCTCCCTGAATATATCCCATTTGCAAAAAAAATTGAGCACTATGGCAGTATATTCTACCTTTGAATTTGTATATTGTATTTTTAGCTCTCAAATATACTTCATTATTTCTCCTATATTGTTTATTTCAATTCAATTATGAACTTATTTTCTTTCCCCCACTGTTGACCAGGGCCAAAACTGTTCTTTCTAGCCTGCTCTCTACATACCAGTTAGTGCTGGCAATGCCTTCAGGAAGCCACATGGATGGACAGTCATTTGGGTATTGGTGGGAAAACAACAGCTTCTTCCTCTGTTCACACACCTATACAAACAGAAGCCATGGTAAATGGGACTGGGGCTAACAATTGCTGAAAATTACCATAACAATGAAGGCTTTCAAGTATTATCACTAATGACACCTTGCAAAAACAAGAGCATTTTATTCTATCTTCTATTCCCCAAGTTTCCTAACAATTTACAGTAAACTGAAGTCATTGATTCTGCTTCTTGAGGGAACATTTTGATACACATCTGATCACTCCACAAGGCCTCTGCTATTGTGTATTCCCATTGCTCTTGGGAGTACTTGATTATAGCATTTGTTGTGTCACACTGACACTCTGGAAGATATTATCTCCCTCAGGGGTTTTAAGCAAAAGACAGGAGAGATAAACAAATCAGTTACTGGATGCAACTGGCATGTAAATTAGATTGGTTTAACAATGTTTGTGCTTTTTAATTATTTTATCTTACAAGGAAAAACTGCATGCATAATAAACCAGGAAGTAAATGACACAGTTTCAGGCATGCTCAGTGCATTATTTGGTACTTGATTAAAAGTTTCAAATACCAACTTGAGATCATGCTTTATTGTTAAATAGACTGAGCAACTGGGAAGACAAAAGGAAAAGGTAAATGTGAATTTGTCAATTTGTTTTGAGAAGGCATCTGCATCTTGAATGAAGTATGACTTCTTTTTCTACTGTTACAGTCCAAGCTGGACAGCTGAGGCAGAACTACAGTATGATTTTTTTTTAAATAAATTCTCCAAGAGCAGATAATAGCTGAGCCAAATTTCTGCAAAGCTATTGGTGCCTTCAAAAGAAAAGAGAAAAATTTTGTTTATGTTAGAGAGAAGATTTTGTTTATGTTAGCTACATTTTTTGTCAACAGTTTCCATTTTTGTTCATTGACTTTGTTACTTCTTTGATCCACGATTCATTATAAATTCTCACACCTTCCCTTTTATGAATCTCCATTTGCATTGCCGTCCAGATACTTTGTTCTTCAAATCCTCAAATCTAGAAAATCATATTAGAACTAACAAGGTTAATAACTCAAAATGTTCTGCCAAGTTGAAAAAATATTGGAAATAAGCTTGCATCTTCAGAACAATTTAATAGTTTAAAATAGTTAACTAAGCTGTTTTTTTAATTTTTAAAACCTCATTTTCACATTTTAGTCAGGCTGTAGCAGTCATTTTCTTAATAATAGTTATAGCATCAGAAATTTGCTGGGTCCTATTTTTATTGCAAGTGGACTGAATCGAAATAGAATGATGTTGTGTTCATCTATACAGTATAGTTAGGGGAGGAAAATTATTAACAGGAAATAATCTGTAATAGACCACTCTAATAATAGAATCATGGAGTTGGAAGGGACTTTAGAGATCAAGGGACTTTAGTCCAACTGTTGAATTTATTACAAAAGATGGCTTCTAGCCACAGAGAACTCACCATTTTCTATGGTAGCCTGTTCCACTGAATAACAACTCATAGAGTCAAAGTTTTCCTGATGCTTAGCCCGATAATATTTTATTGTACTTTTAAACCTTGATTCATTGGTTTAAATCTATTGGTTCTAATCCTGCCATCTCTGACAATTCAGAATAAGTCCACTCCTCTTCTGCATAACTTTTCAGATATTTGAAAACTGCTATCATATCTCCACTCTTCTGTAGGCTAAATATAACTAGATTCTTTAAACATTCCTTGCAGGCCTTGGCATCCAGACTTCTCACCATTTTGGTGTCTTTCCTCTGAACTCATTCCAACTTTTCACTGTTCTTTACAAATTGGATCTGATCAGGGCAGAGTTAAGCAGTGATTTCTTGTGAGCTGAATTCTGTACTCCTATTGCACCTTCAGTAAGTAGAAGTCCAACTGCTATCGGTCCAAAAGACATATCATCTTAGTTGAACCTAGTATTTCATTTCACTGCACATTTCTTCCTGTGTAGTTCTTTCCTGCCAGTTGTCTATCATTTATGTCCCAGCCACTGATACTCATAAAATATTTCTATGGTCTTTTTAGAGTTGCCATCATATCCTACAGTGATCACTCTGAGAGGTCCTTTTCTGAGAATCCTCTTAGAATAGCATATTTAAACTAGAGGTATGATATTTTTCATCTGAAAAAATGTGCACATGAGTTGATGTGGAACATTTTTTTTCCAAATAGTGGAACAGCTGCTTTTTCCATGTTTGCACTGCTGTTTGCCATCTCTGTATACAACAATTCCATTCAGTACATTGGAAGAGTAGCAGGTGGACACTTGGTTTCAGTGTTCTCTATCTTGGTCCATTACTGTTAGCAGCTGTTTCTATCTAACGGTAAGATGTTGCTGTTTAGTGTAAATGTAAATAAAGACTCAATCATCCAGGCCAAAAGTATCTAAAAAGGTTAAATCATATCAACTAGACCAAAGTTTATTAAACTGATACATTTTTTTTACTCATCCAAGTAATTCTTCAGTCAAAATGAAAAATTTAGGTTAAGCAGAGAGTCAGAAAGAATATACTAAGTCTTGCTATACTACTTCTTTGTCTGAACCATTTCACCAAATACTTTCAGGGCCTAAGATTCTGGTCCACAAGAAATAGGACCTGAATTAATAAAAAAAATAGAAGAGTATGGTGATGTGGCAGGACTGAAAATAAATAGAGGAAAAACTAAGATTTTAGGGAAAAACATTACAGAGAAGTAGAAAATGGAATTATTGAAGAGATTAAATATCCAGATTACCAGAAAGTTAAATATTTAGGAATTCAATTAACAGCAAGATATGTAACAATTAAGGAAGATAATTATTATAAATTGAAACAACAAATTAAGATAGATCTGGAAAAATAGAAAAAATTGTAATTATTGTTAATAGGAAGGATAGCAGCAATTAAAATGAGTATATTGCCGAGCTTATTGTACCTGTTTCAAACAATTCCGATAAAACTGGAAAAAATATTTTGAAGATCTTAATAAAGTAATATTAAAATATATTTGGCAAGAGAAAAAAGCAAAAGTTAATTTTAAAATGCTACAAAATACAAGAATTATAGGAGGTTTTGGATTACCAAACTGGGAACTATATTATCAGGCTGTGGTATTAACATGGATGAGGAATGGATTGTAATGAGGAATAAAAGATTTTTAACTTTGAAGGGGCACGACTTACAACTGGGTTAGCATGCCTTCTTATGGCATGAGAAAAGTAAGATACATGGTTACTTTCAAAGACACCATATAAAAAATGCTTTACTGTTAATATGGGAGAAAATTAGAATGCAACAGTATTTGAAGATACCAGTTTGGCTTTTGACAATGGAAGCACTCACTCATCCAAATATTATTAACATGGTAAATATTGTTAGATATAAAGATATTTTTAATGAAAAGGGTGAGCTCAAAACTAAACAAGAATTAAATGAGCAAGGGATCAATATGGTTTGGTACTCATATGTGCAAATACAGTCTAGATATGAAAAAGATGCAATAGAGCTAGATAAATGGCAGCGATTGTAGGATAGGAACTATAAATTAACAATGTCAACTGCATATAAAGAAAACTATATAAGATGTTCTATAGATGGCGCTTTGCGCCAGCAAGATTGGCAAGGATGTTTAAAGATAAATCAGCTAAATGTTGGAAATACCACCAGGCACCTGGGTCATATTACCATATTGGTGGACAGCAGACTTGCATAGAAGCCAAACAATATTGGACAAAAATACACACGATTGGAAAAGATGATACAGCAACATACCGATTTAAAACCTGAAATATTTTTGTTGGGGATTTTACCTGAAAATTATAGTAAAGAAAATGTATATTTAATTATTCATGTATTAACTGCATCTAGGATTGTATTTGCACAAAAAAGTGGAAAAGTGAAGAGATTCCGACGGATAAGTAGGTGATTAGGAAAATATTAGAATGTGCAGAAATGAATAGGTTAATACTTGTAATTGAAGAGAAAGAACAAAATGAATACTATTTAATATGGGAATCTTTTTATTGATGGTTGGAGAATAAATATGGGAATTAGAAATTTAAAAAGATCAGTGAAGTATAGAAAATATGTTAATAGAGTTAAATATGTTAATATAGGGATGGTTATTACAATTAGACATATTATGTATATTAGTATTAAGTAAGAATAGAGAATCAATACCAATACAATGAATATATATAAACTGTAATTGTTATTGCACAAGAAATTTGTACCCAGATGACACACTGTTTAAATGGAAAATGGATTGTATGTTTTGAAATTAAAAAATGGACAAAAAAAAGATTGGGGACAGAATGTTTATCTGAATATTTGCATTATCTTTATTATCCTTTCCGTCTCGCTCTTGCTTCCTCTCTATTTTTTTTAAAGCTACAACCTAGAAATCAGGAAAATATAAAATATAACTCTTGTAATTTTATGTTAACATGTTATTTGTGTCTTGAAAGAAAATTGATCAATCTCATCATCTTTTATCCAAATAGCTTTAAGGATTGAGAACTGTCTTTCTTTATGTTTCTAAAAAGCAATATATGCAAAAAAGTTCTGTTAGTATGAAACTGGTTCAGTTTGCTCCAGCACATTTGAGATTAATCACCCCTGACTGTGTGGAAAGAAGCTAATTAAGCCAATTATATTTTGCAAATCCTTCACCTTTAGATAAACAAATAGGAAATTAAAAGAAAATTGTTTTCCTCGTGCTTTTTGGCACTGCTGTGCATTTATTCATTCTTCTTCAACAATACTTGTATTTTTGCATAGTGTGCTGTGTGATTCTGAATAATAAATAGTGACTTCATCATCTTGACTTCCTCTGACTGTCCTATGTCTTCTAATAATATTTGCTCAGCAGAACTAATGATAACATTTTCTACAGCAATCTCTGCAGAGACTACTCCATTGCACATAATACTATTCGGTATATAAAATTACCTGAAATTTTCTTGGAATGAAGCAGAACAGATTACTCTATTTTTTCTTAATTGGATGAATGAAGATATGAATGTTTAACTAGTGAAAATCAAAAATCCAGTTAGAATTCCAATTATTTTTGCACTTGTGATGAACACTGTTAGAAAGCTTTCAATTTTAGATAGCTGGAATGTGTAGATAAGTAGAAGGAAACCAATTTACAAAGCTTAATCAAACTTATTGTTATGATTTTTTTCTACAAAAACCAAAAATCCATATAACTACAAATAGCAAAGGCAGGAATAGACAGGAAACCTTTAGAAGGAATAACTCTAGAGAATCACAAGAACTACAATTGATACCTAGGCAGCCCAAAATAATAAAGCAACAATACTAAGTTATACTTTATCAACCAACATTAATAATAATAACTCAACAGATTACATGTTTTCCGACCAAGATATCAAAATACTATTTTATTTATAGCTCTGGACAGTGTGGGATGGTTTTTCTTCCAAATGTAATAATGTCTATCATCACAGCCAGTAATGCTGAGATCATACAGTGGTGTTGGTAATCATGAAGTAACCATCATTCTGTGTCAACTTTGGGTATAGAGGCTGATGGTGATAGTTCATGAATTACAGATGAGTCTCCAAACTTTTACAGGATTCTCTTTGTATGATATTCTTGTTGGCTGTCAATATGGCATCTCTAAATCTCTTTCAGGAACAATCTCTGCAGTGTAAGAAATGCATCAAATTCCTTCTTTCGTTTTTCCTATTGTTCTCTTTCATTATCTTTTACAATCTCTTGCTATTAGAGTTTGTTCATTGTTTGGCTTCAGCATGAGAAATCTGCTCAACTTGTCTCAGTACTTTGTCTTCAACATTTCTTTTGATACTGGCTTTGAGAAGTTTCAAACATGAATATCACAGATTACAGATTCATAGAGTTGGAAGGTCATCTAGTCCAGTGGTTCTTAACCTTTTTGAAAGAATTGTCCCCTTGAGCCATTGAGGAGGTTGTCATCGCCCCCCTCCCACAACATAACCACCCCCCTGCCACCTCTTAGCATCCCCAAGGGGGCCAGAAGGGTGCTAAGAGGGCAGGGGGCGTGTCGAATGCAGCGCGGCGTCGCGTGCCACTGCTTCCGCATTGGAGGCGCCGGCCGAGCAGTGCTAGTCAATGGGTGAACCTGCAGGGCCAGCCGGCACCTCAAACACCCCCGTCGCCTCTTAGCACCCCTCTGCCAACCCCCTTGGGAACGCTAAGAGGCGGCAGGGGGGCGTTCGAGGTGCCGGCCCTGCAGGCTCACCCCATTGACTGTTGTACCGCACCTGAACTTGCACCTGTCCATCCATCCATCCAAAAGGTCTGTCTGTTTGCCTGCCTGCCTTTCTGCCTATCTACCTACCTGTCTGTCTTTTTGTCTACCTACCTATCTACCAATATAGATCTCTCTCTCTCTCTCTCTCCCACTATATCTCGCTCCATCACCCCCATATTGCCCCCCTTCCATTCCTTTGCCCCCACGTCACCCCTTTTCATTCCATCACCCCCCTGAAAAACAAAATCGCCCCTTGGGGGGGCAATATCGCCCAGGTTAAGAACCACTGATCTAGTCCAACCCCCCCCAAGCAGGAGACCCTACACCATTTCTGACAAATGGTAGTCCAATCTCTTATTGAAAGCCTCCAGTGATGAAGCTCCCAGGACTTCCGAGGACAAGCTGTTCCATTGGTTGATTGTTCTGTCAAAATAATTATCCTTACTTCCAGATTGAAGCTCTCCTTGATCAGTTTCGATCTATTATTCCTTGTCTGGCCTACAGGTGCCTTGGATAATAGTTTGACCCACTCCTCTCTGTGGCAGCCCCTCAGATATTGGAACACTGCTATCATGTCTTCCCTGGTTCTTTGCTTTACTAGACTAGCCATGCCCAGTTCCTATAACCGTTCTTCATATGTTTTAGTCTCCAGTCCTCTAATCATCCTGGTTGCTCTTCTCTGCACTTTTTCTAAAATCTCAACCTCTTTTTTATAGTGTGGTGACCAAAACTGGATGCAGTATTCTAGGTGTGGTCTTATTAAGGCTTTATAGATCGGTATTAATACCTCACTTGATCTTGATTGTATCCTTCTGTTAATGCAGTTTAGGATTGCATTGGCTTTTTTTGACTGCCGCTGCACACTCTGGCTCATATTTAGCTGATTGTCCAGTAAGACTCCAAGATCCTTCTCATAGTTACTGCTATTAAGCCTGGTTTCACCCAGTGTGTACTTTTGGTTTTTCTTGCCTAAACGTAAGGCTTTACTTTTCTCTACATTTCATTTTGTTAGATAGGGCCCAGTGTTCTAGTCTGTCAAGATCCATCTGGATCTTGAGCCTATCTTCTAGGGTATTAGCTATTCCTGCCAGCTCTGCACATTTGGTAAGTTCCCCTTCTATTCCCTCATCTAAGTCGTTTAAGATATTGAAGAGTACTGGCCTAAGATGTAACCTTGTGGTATCCCACTGCTCACTTCCCTTCATGTAAATGTAGACCCATTAAGGATTACTTGTTGAGTACCATTTTTCAGCTAGTCTTGAATCCATCTAGTGGTGATGCTATCCATTCCACTTTTTTCTAGCTTACAAAGAAGTAGTTTGTGCTCTACTTTGTCAAATGCCTTGCTGAAGTTTATTATGTCCACAGTATTTCGCTGGTCTACCAATTTTGTTACTGTTGAAAAATGAAATAAGATTGGTTTGGCATGATCTGTATTTAGCAAACCAACTGCTAGTTATTATTTATTTATTTATTTATTTATTAGACTTATATGTCAGCCCCATCTCCAAGACTCGGGCTCACAATCAAAACATATAGTACAGTAGTTATTTAAAAGAATTAAATAATTTAAGCCCGATAAGACCAAATTAAGGTGAATTAAAATTATCCCATGGCCCAGGTGAGGTAATCACAGCCCGATTTGGTCAAACAACCAGGTCTTTAAGTCGCGGAAGGTGCGGAGGTCAGGGGCCAGACGGAGGTCCAGAGGCAGTGCATTCCATAGGTCAGGGACGCTACAGAATAGGCTCGCCGGGGACCGTCAGCCGACATTGACTTGTCGCGGGACCCCGAGGAGTCCTTGCCTATGTGTCCGCACGGACGGTGGCGCGACATCGGCAGGAGAGCTCCCTTAAATATTGTGGACCCATGTTGTGTAGGACTTTGAATGTTAAAGTCAGAACCTTGAATCTCCCGGAGCGCAACCGGCAACCAATGTAGGCCGCAGGAGGGGGTAATATGGGAGAATCGGGTAACTCCCATCACCACCGCCGCATTCTGCACCAGCTGCAACCCGGATGGTATGCAAGGGCAGTCCTAAATAGAGAGCATTGCAGTAGTCGAGTCGGAGGTGACAAGGGCATGAGTGACTGTACGCAGGGCATCCCGGTCCAGAAACGGGCGAAGCTGGCGAACCAGCCGGACCTGGGCAAAGGCCCCCTGGCACGGCCCCACCTGATCCTCTAGCTGGAGCCGTGTATCCAGGAGGACCCCAGGTTCCGCGCCCTATCCACAGGGGGCAACACCACTCCCCTATGGTCAACGATGGACATTCCTGACTGGTCCGAGATGCGGTATGTACAGCCACTCAGTCTTGGCTGGGTTGAGCCGAAGCATGTTTCCGTCCATCCAGGTCCGTGCAGCTTCCAGACAGCAGTCATCATGGAGAGGGCATCACTGATCTGGCCTGGGGTGGAGATGTATAGCTGAGTATCATCAGCATACTGATGGTATCTTACCCCAAAACCACGGATGATCTCACCCAGCGGTTTCATGTAGATATTGAATAAGAGGGGAGAGACCTGACCCCAGGGACCCCACAGTCGAAAGCCGCTGAGAGGTCTAATAGGACCAGGACAGAGGAAAATCCCCTGTCCCGGCCCTCCAGAGATCATCCATCAGTGCGACCAATGCCGTCTCCGTGCTGAAACCAGGCCGGAAGCCCGATTGGTACGGATCTAGGTAGTCCACTTCATCCAGGAAAAGTGGGAACTGCTGAGCCACCACACTCTCCACAACCTTCGCTAAAAAACGAAGGTTGGAGACTGGACGAAAGTTGTCTAACATGGTCGAGTCCAGGGCAGGCTTCTTCAGGAGGGGCCTCACCACCGCCTCTTTCAGGGCGGTTTTATTTATTTATTTATTACTTTACTTGTTTCTGGATGTTGGCAGATCTGTTGTTTATCATCTTTTCCAGTATAACATATGTATGATTTCTTGTTCCATGCACTGCTATTTAATAGAACATTTGCAAGATTTTGATTCAATATGAGTTTTTCCCCAGATATCACTTGAAACCATTCTCAAATTCTTGAACAGAATTTTCAACCTATATGTTTGTAGCTACATGATATAAGTCAAACAATCTACCATTGATATGATGCTGATTAATACTTCCAGTTTAATAGCTCCAGAACATTTGTCAGTGCAAGTTTTCTCAATACATGTACAGTATATGTGACAATTGTTAAAGTTGTTGGAAATACCACTGAGTATTCTGAACATTGTAAATCCTTTGTAACTTTAAATGGTCACTAATAACTATAAGACAAGAATTAGCTGTAGAAGGCTATAAGATATAAACTTTGTAAGAATTTGTAACATCTGAATAGTATCAGGCCTCAGAACCTGCTATTTTTTATACCAAATATAAAAATAGCATTTTATTCTTTTATAATTCCATTTATTGGGTTAAGTATTGAAGAATAATTCTTGACTAAATACATGTTTGTGTTTTGTGTGCGTGTGTGAGAGAGAGAAAGAGAGGGAGGAGAGAGAGAGAAAGAAGTGCAGAATTTATACATTTTTAAATAAGGTAGTGGGAAATAATTCTAAATTTCATTTTAAAAGTTTCTCAATAACAAATTATCTGTCTCTTTCTCTCCCTCTCTCTCCTTCTCTCTTTCTTTCTCTCTCCCACCCTCCGCATATTAAAGCAATAAAAATGCATGAACCATTTAAAAAGAGTCAAGCATCATCATTGGAAAATGATAATCTCACTTTTAGAGCCCATAAGATGCAAGGAAAACAAAAGTGACCTTAATATTACTCATCTATTATATAAAATCCAATAACCTAGATGACTAATTAGAATCTACCATTCAGTCATTACAGTAAATCCCACATTGTATTGTTTTGGAAAAATGGTTCATTTGATGGGGCATTCAGTACTACATGTGCTAATGGAAGCTTCCCAACTACCAAATAACACATGAACTTCCCAGATAACATTCAAGGCTTATTCCTGAAAAGTGTTTTACCTGATCATTACACAATGCCCATGTTTAGCATCAGGGCTCCACCTTCTATGCTGACTGGAGAACTCTGGCAGTTGAAGTCCACAAGTCTTAAAGTTGCCAAGTTTGGAGACCTCTGCTATATACAGTAGCATCACGCCAAGCCATATCTGAGAGTCTGCCACTAAGTCAATTCCTGAATAAGGGGCATGATTAGTTAGATACTTAGTTACAATATTCACTGAATAAGGTGATGGGCACAGAAATTGTTGAGCAGTATCATATTGAAAAGAAATTGCCAAGATAAACTATTTAAGGCTGTATATCTTGAAAGGAGAGAAAGGATTCCTGGGAAATATGACTGGATCACAGATTCAGTCTGACTTTGGGTCTGGAAATGGTGAATTAAGAAGGACTCCCTGAATACCAAAAGGAAATGGCTATGTGGAAAAAAAAGGCAGTGCACTGTCTCTGGACTTTGGCCAGAGTAAATTCATCTAGTTTAATCAGCATGGTGTACATGTTAACACCTTGCTTTACACCTGCATTTTGTAATGTGCAGGTCACTACTGTTCCAGAACAAATAAAATTACTACCCTAGTTAACTACATTTTAAGTCTGTTGCCTTTTATTATGAGGTAATCTTACAAACACAGTTCAATCCTAGCACTAGGGAAAATATCAAAATATATTAATTGTGAAGCTAATGCAGACCACAGATCAGTCAACATTGCAGTTATCATAACTGGCCAGTATTATCTTCAAAGAAGAAGATTTTACTTTTTTGGGGAGAAAACATCATTAGCAACACTTAATTGGAAATTGGAAATGGTGGCAAAGCGGATGAAATTAGATCCTGTCCTTGGGCAAAATATCACAGTGCAGAGGTGGTATTCAAGCAGGTTCTGACCAGTTCTGGAGAACCGGTGGCGGAAATTTTCAGTAGTTCGGACAACCAGCAAATACCACCTCTGACTGGAGATTTTACAGTATCCTTCCCCTACCACACTCACCAAGCCACACCCACAGAACCAGTAGTAAAACAATTTGAAACCAACCACTGTCACAGCGCTAGTCTAGTGTACAACTTTCCAAATAGAGTTCTCAAACAGTCCATGCAAAAAAATTGGAACAGATAGTGCAGTTTTATATTTTAGGGGCTGACATAGAAAAGAGGGGGTCAAGCTATTTTCCAAAGTACCTGAAGGCCAGACAAGGAATAATGGATGGAAATTGATCAAGGAGAAATTCGACCTGGAAATAAGGAAAAATTTTCTGACAGTGAGAACAATCAAGCAATGGAACAACTTGCTTTCAGAGGTTGTGAAAGCTTCATCACTGGAAGCTTTCAAGAAGAGACTGGACTGCCATATGTCAGAAATGGTGTAGGGTCTTCTGCTTGGGTGGGGGGTTGGACTAGAAGACCTACATGGTCACTTATTTATTTATTTATTTATTTATTATTTGGACTTGTATGCTGCCCCATCTCTGAAGACTCGGGGTGGCTCACAACTAAAAACAGCAACAATAAATAATTAAAAAGAGATTAAACTAATTCACAAGCCCAAAAATTACAAAACTAGAATTTACAATAATTAAAATAATTTAAAAACCCATCCCCCCCAGGGAGGGGTCACAGCCCGGATTAGTGGAACAACCAGGTATTCAAATCATGGCGGAAGGTGCGGAGGTCAGGGGCCAGGCGGAGCCCCGTGGGCAGTTGGTTCCAGAGGTCAGGGGCCGTGACAGAATAGGCTCGTCGCCGGGGGACCGCCAGCCGGCATTGACTTGCTGACGGGACCCCGAGGAGTCCTTGCCTATGTGCTCGCACAGGGTGGTTGGCTTCCAACTCTAACTTCCAACTCTAACTTGGCTTCCAACTCTAACTTCCAACTCTATTAATCTTTGTAGTTAATGTTAATGTTGTAGTTTGGCCAAAATAATGTCCCACAAGATCCTCTAAGCTCCCATGCTGATTTATAAGATCATAAATAATGTACTTTGGTGACAAAGGTTAGAACATGCGAAGTAAAAAAAGATTTGGGGTATAAATAAAATAACCATTCATTCTAGAACGTGAAAAACTTGCCACCATTATGCTACTATATGAAGAAACTGCACATTATACTATACAGATTAGACATTCTATTACTGATTGCAAAATTTATAGGTGGAACACTCAAGATTAAGCTTTCAAGAAATTCTAACATCCCTTGCAGAGCTATCAAAAATAGGGCCTTGGTGGCTCAGGCTGTTAAATGCCTGCAGTTAAGTTCCAGCTGCCTACAATTACTGTAGGCTCGAATCCCACCAGGCTCAAGGTTGACTCAGCATTCCATCCACTCAGGGTAGGTAAATTGAGGACCCAAGATTGTTGGGGGCAATAAGCTGACTTTGTAAAAATGCCGCTTAGTAATAAGCAGGCATATACAATGGAATGAAGGCTATTGCTGAGCACACTGGGTTGTATCCCAAAAATTGTAAGCCACCCTGAGTCTTCGGAGAAGGGTGGCATATAAATGTAATTAAATAATAATAATAATAATAATAATAATAATAATAATAATAATAATAAATTTTATTTCAGTAAAAATTGCTCTTCAAAACTGACATTATACATTCTTGACTGCTCGGTATACAAAACACTGATTTGCTATAAATATATACAATTTCTTAACTTTCAAGAGGCATGGGAAAATTTGTCAACAGAAAAATTATAGCCAACTAAATCAAGTGTACTTTTAGCACCACCTAGGGTCAAATTCTATATTAAACAGTTTTTTAAAGCTAAGTCTTCTGTTAAATGTTATTCTCACTGAATGAAAACGTTTTATAATTATATATTGGAATCAAACAACTATTCTTCCAGCAACAGTGAGTCTTTATTTCCATATATCCTTGTATAGAGAATTGCTGAATTACTGAAATTGGCACTTCAGAGACACTTTAAAGATTAACACATTGAATTAAAACTTTCAGAAATTTAGAGTTCAATGAGTTTTTCTCTACAGGAAACATTTGCTATTCTAGTACAATAATCAGTGCAGTTCGCAGTGCAGTATTTCTATTTTTCTGTCATATTCTGTTAGAATCCATCCAGAGTAATTGAGGGAAAATACTATGTTGTTGATTGTAAATGACAATTATAATCCTTTGTCTCCCTCTGGAGGGGTTTCACACATGGAATTGAAAATGTGTTTCTGTGTTTCTGAAAGTTTTGTTTCCCCTCTTTTCAAAACAAGGTATTTAATAAAGTTAATGAAAGTAACAATGGAAATTTTGGCTTGGGAAGGAAAGAGATGCACCTAGATACTTACCATCACATAAAATAAGACAGGAACATGTCATATCCAAGAAAGTATCGGCTGTGTTTGCATGTCACATTAAGCCACAAACTAGCAAATGCTATGTTTTAGACTAGCATGTTATACAACTTCAATAAACATGATTATGTTCAGGATGTCAAAGCATCCTTAAAAGCAGGCTAATTAAATATATTAGTTTTAACCATCGGAAAGTATGTAATACAAGTACAACCACTTGTTTTCAACAGATAAAGGACTTTAGAAGCCTGTACAAAGCCACTCCACCATACAGTTACTCCAAAATGAAAGGGTTGTAACTGATTAATATGCAGTGGAAACGATATGTCTGAAGAAAGGAAACCAGAATGGAGCAGCATGTTAAGAAAACACAAACAGAAAATTTATGATAGCAAGATTACCCCTGAAGACAATATGAAGTTTATGTGAGATTGATATTCCCTACTGGTAACATCTAACTCACAACCATGATTTCTTTACATTTGTTGGATAATATTACTGCCACACCCACTTAATGGGAGCAGCTGCAGATGTAAAATCAGGAATTGCCCTAGTAGTGAAGGATCTTCACCCTCCCATTCTCCTCAGTGTTCCAGAACTTTTAGAAATTGCTGCTCCCCACCCCCCACCCCCTTGGGAAGGAACCATTTTTATAAGCTTTATTTCTTAAGAATACAAAAGGACCAATCAGACCTCTAATTAGACACACCAAGTCCACATAGGATATAATGGAGTGCTAACTGATGTCAAACTCAACTAATGGTCCTTCCTGAAATTCTTTTATTAGAAACTTTTATTAGACTCCTGAAAGAGTGCAGAGAAGAGCAACAAAGATATTAGGGGAATGGAGGCTAAAATATATAAATAACGGTTGCTGGAACTGGGTATGTCTACTCTAGTTTGATGAAAAGAAAGACCAGGGGTGACATGATAGCAGTGTTCCTATATCTCAGGGGTTACCACAAAGAAGAGGGAGTCAAGCTATTCTCCAAAGCACCTGAGGATATGACAAGAAGCAATGGATGGAAAGTAACCAAGGAGAGAAGCAACTTAGAACTAAGGAGAAACTTCCTGACAGTTAGAACAATTAATCAGTGGAACAACTTGCCTCCAGAAGTTGTGAATGCTCCAACACTGGAAGTTTTTAAGAAGAGATTGGATAACCATTTGTCTGAAGTGGTGCAGGGGGGTGGACTAGAAGACCTCCAAGATCCCTTCCAACTCTGTTATTCCATTCTATTATAAACTGATCACCAAGCATGCTCAGAGCCTTATGAATTATTGCATGCAGTCCATTGTCCTTTTCCATCTCTGCACTCTGCTGCCTTTAATAGCAACACTCCAGGGCAGGATCACTGGCAATATGAGAAGTGTTGAATTGCATCCAAGCTGTTTAGATGATTGGCAGAGAATTACTAAGACAGCAGAAATGGTCCCGTGCTGCAGATAAAATTATGATGCATGCACAGCCCTACCCAGTCTTACCAGTCCCTTATCAGCTTCCTCCATGCTCACCTATTTAGATAGGAGCAAGGTGTCTATTTCTGTAAATTTCCTTTATCTTGCATTTATACATATTGCAACTAGCTGTAATATGCTTTTTATGCCTGCATGGCCCCATGGGAGTCTGACAACCAATCAGAATACAAACTCCAATTCAAATCCCAACAAAGGTTATAAAACCCAGGCACTCTCAGCATATCAGCCCTTCTTGATCTTTTCCTTCACCTTGGAGCATGTGATCATTCTTCTTTGGAGCTCCAAGCCATGTGGTCCTGTCCACCATTAAACCATCTTTCCAAATAGCCTCCATGTTTCCAGTTTCTTTTTCCCCAGTTGGAACTGAACCCAGAAGGATAATTCTTCCAACACCTGAAAGCCAATCTTTTTGATGTAGCTTTGAATACATGGCAGTAAAGCATGTGAAAAAGAGAAAAAGGAAGTACATTGGGATTCTGACTTACATTCTCCCCCCATGTATATATCCCCACTCGTACTATCTACATACACAATTTCTGAATGAGTGATTGCTTAGTTGAATGAATACAAGCTAGCTCCAGGGCCATATATTCAGTGTTCCACGAAGCAGCACAATAATCGAAATAACTACTTTTTTCTCTTAGATCGAGGGTGTACACTATTGCCGTTTTAACTGCTCTTCATTGCGGCAAAATAAAGGTTACTTTTACTGGGAGAGTGTATTAAAAGAACCTAGCACGTATCAACATGGGACCGAACTATTTCAGATTTACGCGGAGAAATAACCGTTTGTTTAACTAGAAGTAAGCTTTACACTAGACCCGTCGCCCCCTCCCACCTTCCATTTGATGGACCCCACATAACGTGCGCAGGCGCGTAGAACTAGGTTTGGAGGCCGGGCGTGCGAAGTGGTCCTCCTTTAAGACCTCGTTGCCACGGCAACCCTTGCTGCCGGAAGAATTCCTCAAGGATTCCGCCCATCTCCTCGACTATCTCTGTAGTTCGGGCTCCCAAGAGCCGCTCCTTTCCTACCGAAGATGGCGGACGACGGGATAACAGACGGGAAACGGCAGGACGAACCGGAGGAAGCAGGAGCAATAGGCGGGCCGAGCGGCGTTGGGCGGCAGAAAGGACCCTGTTCAAGCAGACGGCCTCCCACCGTTCGGGATCTGCAGGTAGAGGACTGGGGAAGAGGGTAGAGATGCTGAAGGTCGGGAGCCTATAAGCAGAGGCTTGGCCGTATCAGCTCCCCCCTCCCCTTCCCCGTGACACTTGCTCCGTTTTAGAAAGTGAAGAAGCGGCGATATCCTAATCAAGGGAAAGTGGAGTAATCGTTAGTGGAGAGAATAAATTGAGAGCTACCTCTTTGAGTAGATGCCTTTGGGTTTATTTAATGGATCTGGGGACCATTGTGTCTTCCAATAGATCAGATCAATGGCATGTTTTCTTTTCCTACTTTTTGCCAGAAGATTTTGCTTGGAAAGTGTAATTAAGATTCATCATCTGAGCAGCAATAATAATAGCACCAGCCTAATAGACGTACACTTTGTACATATAGGGCTTTATTTCTCCCACATACTTAAAATCTTCCATATACATCTTGCAGAATGGAGATGTGCCAAAATATTAGAAAAATGTATGTATGTGTTTTAATGTTGGTGAAATTGAATTCCATAATTTTAAATCGTAGCATCAATGTAGTCAGTTTTCTCTTCTTATATTAACTATAGCATATACCCTATGTTGAGCTTAGGATAATCTTAGCTATAGTACCAAGTTTTACTCACTCCAGACATGGAAACTTTTGACTGTGTCCAAATCACAGGTGAAAAGTATATTCCCCCCCAAATTTTTCTAAATCAATTCCCAGCAGCTCAAACTATCATTGTGAATGTTGAAGAACCAGAGAACTTGTAGTTCAGCAAAGTTCTAGAAAGTCAACAGCTAACTACTGTGAGGTTGTTCTATTCACGCTTTTAATCTTACTTTTACATTTTTGACTAGTAGTATATGTAACAACCTCCATATTAAGAAGTATTCATTTGGCAAATACTGTTCTTCAATCATGAGATTTTAGTAAAAAAACTGTCAGTGCTTGACTATTTATCTATACTGTTCCTTGCCCCCAGCCCTGCATTTGAAAATAGCTCATATTACTTCATTTCTTGGATCAATAGACACGTATTAATCCATATATTCTGTGCAGCTGGCACTGGCTGGATTATATGAAGATGAAATTAAAAGACAATCACCTCATCCAGGCAAACCAACAACCAGAGTAGCCAGTCACCCCCGATTACCAGTGCAAAGGTACAACAAATGTTCTTTATAGCTGTTGGGAGATAGAATAGTTTGAAATGATTGTGATAGTTCGTATATATATAAGAAATATTAATATTGAGCAAGCATTTAAATGAATAATATTTCTTGATATTGAAGTATATTTAATATTGTGGGTATAAATTGTGCTTCTTTATATGAGAATAAATTCTATTAAACAAGGGACAACTTATTTTTAAGCGAACATTAATTGTGTTTCATTTAGGAAATCATTTGACTGCCATAGAACTTTCACTTTAACTCTGCTGAAATTAATCAACTACTATGATTATACTATCATAGTGATATATAATTTATACTTTAAATTTAATTTACTAACTAATTTATAATTTTAGACAGCAGTTAGAAAAGCGCAAGGGTTGGGGGGAGTTTTGTAATACAGTGGAATAGATTGATGGTACCATTAAACAAATAACATTATGAATAAATTTTCTTGTTTCTTCTAGAAATTTGAGAAAACCAGAAAGAAGTATGAGTGATGACATGGATAACCAAAGGTACTATAAAATAAAACATTTGATCTATTATGTTTATTTATTTTCATTTATTTATATCTCACCTTTATTATTTTTATAAAGAGGTGGCAAACTTATCTAATACTCCTTCCACTTCCTATTCTTCCCACAACAATAACCCTGTGAGGTGGGTTGAGGTGAGAAAGAATGACTGACCCAAAGCTGGCTTTATGCCTAAGCCGGACTAGAAGTCACAATATCTGGGTTTCTAGCCTCATGCCATAATCATTACATCAAACTGGCTCTGGTAATAGTAATTATGTGATTTATTTCTCTTCATTTCTTAACATTGCCTTAATTTGTTCTATGAGAATGGAATGCATTTTTTTTATTTTTAGAGCTTCAAATTTGAAAGCAAATGGGATGCTTTCAGAGAGGACAGTGATATTCCTCTTGTCTGGAATATCTTAAAGTCCTTACAGGTGGTCTATGAAAACAGGTGGCATAGTAGTTAGAATGCAATATTGCAGGCTTGCTACTCACTCCAGGAGTTCAATTCTGAGCAGCTCAAGAGTGAGTCAGCTTTCCATCTTTCCAAGGTTGGTAAAATGAGGACCCAGATTGTTGGGGGCAATACGCTAACTCTGTAAACTGTTTAGAGAAGGTTGTAAAGCATTATGAAGTGGTATATAAGTCTAAGTGCTATTGCTGTTGCTGTAGCAATTCTGTCTTTTCCCAGATTGTGCAACTGTGCTCTACAACTCCCATATGATCCCTGAAAAAGTTGTATTTGGTTTAAAGAGTTGCAGATGTTATGTGTGCATCCCAGCCAACTTTGAAACATTTTTTTGCTTTAGAATCAAAAGCATTACATAGCTCTATAGCTTTCTTTGCTAGTGAGAAATATGATAGGATTGTCAAATCTTCATTCTTTCATTGTATATCTTTAATATAAAATTTACATCTCAACTGGGATAAATGCATCTCAGTACAATTCCTCTCTCCCCACCATTTTGCCAGTGGGTTCTTTTTCCAATTAAAATAATGTATATAAAATATAGTAATAGCCCTGAATTTTAAAAAATGTATTCAACTTTAGCCTATCTTCTCCTAAGTCTTGAAGCTTTAGGAGCCTAGCAGGAATACTGTAGAATGAGACAGTGAGAAACTGCTTTGGGCAAGGCTTTCTTTTGCCGATCTTGTAGTTATTATATTATGGAGAATGAGAGAACTAGGAGCTCATAGAAGTAGAGTATTTTCAGGATTTTTGATTGCAAAATCCCTTGATTTTAAGTATTTTTACTTCAATATCTTAATCCAGTTTTGTTGGAAAGCTGAGTTTCTATTTAAAAGTTTTGAATGATACTGTTGTTCTTTTTTTAAAAAAAAGATTTTACTCAGGTGATACAGAATACAGAATTGTTGAGTCATCTGGCAATATGTCCTCCAGTAAAATAGTTGATGAACTTTTCAAAGAAGCAAGAGAACACGGGGCAGTTCCTTTAGATGAAGTATCAAGAGCTTCAGGAGACTGCCACAAGGCTAAAGTGAGTATATATATTTTTCTAGAACATTTATTTTAATGCAAAAATGCTCATGTTGAGATCTGATTCATCTTAAATTGTACTTAAAAAGCTAGGAATTTTGGTAAATATTTCTAAGGACAAGAATGGTGGTAAAGTTACTGAAGAAATTATCTCTGCTTTTAATGTTTCTAAACTTTAAAAGGAATAAATAATTGCAAATGCTAGAAATATAGTTATATATAAATAAAATTAAAATCATAGCAGTTAACTTATATCTTTGCTTTATATAAAAGAGCTATTAGCCAGTGGTGGGATTCAAATTTTTTTACTACCGGTTCTGTGGGCATGGCTTGGCTTGGTGGGCATGGCAGGGGAAGGATACTGTAAAATCTCCATTCCCACCCCACTCCAGGGAGAAGGTTACTGCAAAATCCCATTCCCTCCCCACCCCACTAACCTGCTTTCCAGCTCCGTTCTGCTGTGCAGGGCAACAAAAGAAGACCCAGCCGATCAACTGGGACTCGGGAGGCAGAGAATAGATGGGGGCGGGGCCAGTCAGAGGTGGTATTTACCAGTTCTCCGAACTATTCAAAATTTCTGCTACCGGTTCTCCAGAACTGGTCAGAACCTGCTGAATACCACCTCTGCTATTAGCATTCCTAAACATCCAGTGACCACATTTCATACTCGTGTTTGTTAATATATCTAAATAATTGTTTGTGTGTTTCTCCTTTGTTTAGCCATAATGCAATTCATACTTTGTATTAGTTTAACTGTAGAATATGAGACAAAGTTTGATCTCTTAGCCATTCTGCAAACATCAGAACTTTCTCCAGATTACTCTCCTAACTTCTAATCATTTTTGTTTTATAGAATCAAAGGATTGGAAAGTACTAATTTAACTGCCTGATTAGGGCAGGAGTCTTCACACCATCCCCAAAAAATCATTGTCAGAACTTTGTTTGAAAGATCCATGACTAGAGGCATGCTGTTCCACTACCTAATAGTTCTTACAGTCAGGAAAATTCTCCTTATTTTGTATTTGGATCTTTCTCCATAAGCTTCCATCCACTGATTATTATTCTAGACTCAGACACTAGGGAGAAGAAATCCACGGTGACAGCCCTTTCAAGTATAGAAAGTTGCTGTCATGTTATTTCTTAGCTTTCTCTTTTGTTGTTCTTTTAAATGGTCTTCAGAGGATTTAGGTTCACCATCTTTATTACTTTTCTCTGCATTCCTTGCATTTTCTCAGTTGTCTAGTGTTAAGGCAGCCAAACTGAACACAGTACAAATGACCATTTGTTTAACAATGGTTTGGAATTATGACGGTCTCAGAAAGATGCTTAATTGCCCGTAAAGCACTTCTGGCCATTGAAAAACATTGCACCATCATCCCCTGATCGCATGATTACAATCGAGGTGTTTGAACTTATAACTAGCTCCCAAATGTCTTGTAATAATGTGATTGCCATTTGCAATTTTCTTGGCTGAAAGTCAATGTAGAAGCCAGCAGTGGAGGTTGCAAGCTGCTGAGAGAACAGTTCTTTTTCATGCCCAAAGAGGAGCTGAACTTGGCAGGCAGCTCTTTCACTTTGTCCATTTAACAGCCTGGGAGATTGCTTAATGATTGCAACTGGGAGTGCTGGTTTTTTAGTCTTTGAACAAAGCAGAAACAAGGGCATCTCACTGAACTACCACTTTGTTCAATGACCAAAATGCTGTTCTCAGTTGTAGTTGCAGGTTGAGGACTACCTGTGTACTAGATGCAGTCTAACCAATGCAGCATTTTAAATTATTCATTCCTACCTTGTAGTTTCTAGAAGCAGATTGACAACTACGGTCTCAGTTTATCAGTGAAACCACCCATTATTTGTAATGAGTGTGGAAACTATGTTTTCAGATGTTGTTTTAATTACAAACTGTTTGATATGATATATGGATCCGGTCTACGTTTATTGCATGAATTTTACATAATCTCATTTCTTTGGGAAAAGTATGGTATTGTTCTGCACCTAGTTATAAGCTATCAAATTCAATTGTTGCTGACCATAAAATATACTCCTGGATATGTTTTTCATTTAATAATGATAAGATGAATTCAGTTGATTTTGATTTTTTCTATTTTTGTTTGTAGCAACAAAAGAAAAGTGTTTCTACTTTACAGATTATTTGACTAAATAGACTTTTCTTCAATTTCTAACAGCATATATATTTTAAAAAACTGTAGTTAATAATAATGAAGAACTCATTCATAAATTGTATATAAGCTGATGTTAAAGTAAGTAGTTTAACTATAATACAGATCTCTATTTTAAATATTTTATCAGTCATTTTCTGGAGGTGGATACAGATTGGGAGACTCTGCTCGGAAGCATTCTGAATATATACATGGAGAAAATCAGTATGGGCAAGATGTAAGTAAAAGTATGGTAAATAAAATTCTCTATTAAAAGAGAATCAATATGATTCTTCCAAAATAGACTTTACTTTAAGTTGCACATACATACAAAAACATAAACTCTGTGATTACTAGATATGTTTCTAATTTTGTTAAATGTATTTGTGCTTCTGTGTTCTGTATTAGAGAAGTGAAGACTTAAACATGAATATGTGATACTCATAAAAAGAAAGCATAGAAAAATGTATTCTTCTAAATAAGTGTACATGACTACATGTTTTAGTTAGAATCTTGGTTCTAGGTTGATACTTAAGATACATCATTCTCCCAATCTCTCTCTGCCTGATCAAGAAGATCAGAAGATCAAGTTTCCTTTGTTTGCCATGGGACAGGTAGTTCCTTTTCTGGATGCCTTTGGCTGAATTGAGAATGTGGTTTTCTGAATGAATATTGTTTTGCTTGGAAAGTGGTGTTTTAACACTGATAATATTTTATTTTATATTCCATAAAATAAAATGTAGTGTGAAGACTCACTGTCTTGAATTTAGATAAATTAGGTAGATAACCTTTTAAAATATTGAATAGCTTACTTATATTTTACTGATTTGATTTCTTACAACAAGGAACAAATACTTTATGGTTACGCTTACATTTAGTATGCCTGAAGAATGGCTATGGCAGTACAGAGGCCTGCCGTGCTGTATTAGCAAGTTCTGCTCTAGGCTCATCAGCACTAATTAATGGTCCCTAAATATAGCATGAATTCATATGTAAATGTTATAATGCACTAAGGTTGGATTCTGTCTCCCACCTGTCCAGGTAGACCTAGTTAAGTTTAATGCCAGAACTAGCAGAAGGGAGTGGCATGATTCATCATAGAGGACAGTGGGCCATGAGTCCCCTGTAGTCTTCCTACATGAAAAGGATCTCTTATGCAGAACAAAGTAGAAGCTATTGTTCCTAGTATTGTTGGATGGACAGTAGTTTGTCGAACTAGAACTTTTTCCAATTGGATAAGAAGTACACTGAAAAAACTATCCAGAGCTATCTAGTTAGGAAATAGATGATGCATTAAAAAGCAGAAGGGTGGCTAACATCGTAAGGGAGCACTTTTTACTATAAATATTGTGCTCTAGTTTGGCAAGCTGCAACTTCTGCATTTCTGTATACTGCAACTTCTGCATTTCCAGCTATTTGTATCCCAATATTTAGAAAGATTCTGAATTGGATCTATTGTATAGTTTTAAAGGATTCAGATATTATTTTAAATTAAGTGCTATAATACTGAAAACAGGCCAATATGTATTGGTAGAAACAATCTATGTCTTCAAAAATCATATTTTATAAATCATTATTATGATTTATCAATAGGTTGAGATCTTGCTTAAATTGTGGAGGAATGGCTTCAGCTTAGATGATGGAGAGCTGAGATCCTACACAGATCCAGTGAATGCTCAGTTTCTTGAATCTGTTAAAAGAGGGTAGGTTTATAATATTAGTGAGTACAATAATACGCTGGTATACATTTTCATTGCCTTGATATTTTTGTAGATTTTCTATTCATTGAGTAGGGGATCATGCTTTTTATTCTTCAGGATAGAAAAAATGCTAGATTTGCCAATGAAACTGAGATTCAGTACATGCTCTGTCACAAGAAAGTCAGATGAAACTCTGAGAGTAAAATGTAGAGAATTACTTTTGCTGAATCAAAAGTATTTCCAAAAAAAATCCAAATGTGTTAAATGATGTTGGGAGGACAATGTCGAAAACTACCATGAAGTCCCATTTAAATTAAATTAATTTATAGTCATTGCCTATTTTTGAACATTGAAGGGGTACATATAGTGTTTCTGATTCTATTTTCCCCACAATAACCACCCTGTGCGATCAATTGGACTGAGAGAAAGTGACAGCCTAAAGTCCTCTATCCTGTTCTCATGCTTAAGAGTGAACTATATCCTACAGTTTCTCTGTTTTCAGTTCAGCATCTTAAGCACTACATCAAGATATTTTTGCCATGTGCTTTAGGAAAACTGGAGAAATATTTAAGAGAGCTTCGAGATACAGCAAGAATTTGCCCTTTGCAAAAAAAGCTTGACTAAGTTTTAAAAAAAAGCTAAGATAAATGCAATAGATGTTGTCAAAACAGCTTGATTTGAAACATGTCTTTTATAAAAACCTTCTGCTTACCTAAAAAAATTAAATACAAAAGTAGCACTACAATCTTAATTAATTATTGTCTCTATTCTTAAGAGAATCAAACAAGTTTTTTACAGAGTTTCTGGGAAAGGATTTCATTTCTGGAGCACCAATCCACTAATGTCAAGTGGGCTGTTCTAATTAATATGAAGGTTCAAAGAGATGGATAAACATTTAAGGTCAAGGAAGTAATAAATATGTAAGAAAGAAAAAGTTATTTGCAACCAATTAGTACTTCTTTGATTTCCAAAGCAAATAAACAGATGGTAATTACTAAAGAATTATGTTTCCTAGATTTGACCTGTGCGATTCATGTTTGTTTGATTTACAAAAACATCTTGATAGAATACTTATTACAAATATTTTTAAAACATGTTTTTTGTTTCAAAGAGCAGTTAGAGCTAGAATAGCACATTAAACCCAAACTATGTTCAGCATGAAATATAGGAGTTGTAATTAAGCATATCTGCTGACACAAGTGAAAGACATCATATCAGAAAAGACTGCTCTCTCAAATCCTCCAGATCTTTTGATGTTCTTTCCAATTTAATGGCATATTGGAAATAAATTATGTAAATAAATTATGTAAAACCTTCATCAGAGAAGATATTGAGTGTGGTGAGATAAGCAAACCACAGAAAGACCAAGTTCTAAAATAGGCTGGATCTAGCAAAAATTGAAGAAGAAAACATTCCAGAAAAAAAATACATACAGGAGAGCAGCTTGGAATGCTGCAGTGGTTATTTCTGAACCCCCCAGGACAGAACTGCTATGAAGGGATGGAAAGAATTCCAGAAGTCCTGCCCTACCAGGTTTCCATAGGCACCCTATCCTGTCCTTCTCAGTGCACCTAGACCCAGATACACAAACACATATAACATAAAACAAGAATAGAGCTTACTTAAACAAAAATTCAACACTTTTAAAGACACCCTGATATACACCCTGATATATCTCAGAAAGAAAATGTACATACATCAATAAACATACAGAAACAATGAATGGAGGGAGTGTAAACACATATTCCAGATGCACATATGCACGCACAGACACATAAACATACACCCATACAGAGGCAACACATGTCCACCTATCTATGGAGAAAAACACATAATAGATTATTAGACACAGCATGTTGGAAGATTAGAACTATATGGATACAACACGATAGTGAAGAAAAAAGTTATTTCCTATGGGTCTCATTGTTAAAGAGATTAGAAACAATTGTAGACAATGTGATCACCTATCTTATGGTCTAACTTTATGCATTTTGAAAGTGTAGTATTGATAATTTTACTTTATTCTACCAGTCATTTGTAGAAATAGCTTTTCCTTTAGTGTTTCTAAGACTTTATTTATAGCTTTTTGTAACGATGCTGAGCCAAGATAGTAATTTCTGGTGGGTACCAAAGTTTAGGTAGGTATACATTGCATTTAATGACAGGCAAAAATGATGGTAGTAAAAGGAGAGGAGAGACCTCTGATGCCATTGAAGCTGTTGCTGGATATTAAGGATATTGGCAGTAGTAGTGGTGGAAACATGAACAATTGGAGCTCCAGAACAATTGGCAAGAAGCAGCCTTGTGGAAAGTAGACTCCTAGAATAGTGTGATAGTAATTAAAGTCAGTATGGAAGCCATAGATGACACCAGAAATGGAGGTGACTAACTCGATAGGGAGACCAATTGCTTGGCTGCAGCAGCGGTGCTGCCAATCAGCTGTTGAATTGTACTATGTGCTTGTCTGGAGAGGCTGCTAGGCAATGGGATGTTGGATGCTGGTGGTGGTAAGTGCTTTCTCAGTGGTTAGTGCTTATGTAACAGCAGCAGTGGCATCTGACTGCACATTAGTGGTGGTACTGACCTGGGTACAATTGGCTCAATGTGCTGAAGGACCAAGGTAACCCTTGGCATGTGGGAATAGTTGAGTGCTGGTCTGTTCCCTAAGGTTTCTGCAGAATCCACTACACTGGGCAACCATGATCTCTCTTCATGTATTATCAGGACCTCAAAGAAGTAGATTATCAGCTGTCTGCTCTAACTGTTCAGAGTGCCTCATAAGTACTCTTTTAACATATGAATGAGACCATTGAGTGAAGATGGGTGAAGTCATCCATAAGCATGCTGAAGGTACCCAGTTATATATCTCAATCCATCATGGATGCTGAGATTTTATCTCGGTGCCTGGATGCTATGGGCTTCTGGACTAGGAAGAACAGGCTTAGAATCAACTATTATAATAACAATGGCTGTAGATTTTGGGTTCATGTGCCCATGGCAAATCTTGGAATCTTGCTAGATTCATTGCTTATGCTCAAAGAACAGGTAGCAGTTATGCCTTCAAGGGCCTTTTCACAAACCCATCTTGTGCATTAATTATGCCATTTTCTGGATCAGAAAACCATACTTAGGCTGACACAGCCTTGGCACATTTCACCTGGATCACTGCAATATGTTTTACTTGCGGCTGCTCTTGAAGACCACTTGAAAACTACAGGGGTCTAACATGCAGTAGTGAGAGTACTTATAGGTATACATTAATATACATGTAACCCTGCACTAGTTGCCCAGTAAGCTTAAAGATGCTGTTTGTGAGCTATAAAGCTTTTCATGGCACAGAAACTGGCTATTTGCAGGATTGCCTGTCTCTAGTTATGCTTCCTATCTAGTAAGTCTGACAGGGTTGGCATCCTCTCTGTATTGTCACTCAAGCAGTGTCATTTGGCAGAACCAAGAGCATTTCCTTCAAGATCCGAATACTGCTGACCCTGTCTGCCTTCCAAAAGACTAAAGATCTTGATCTTCCTCCAGACATTAATTGTGTATACCATTATGAATCACATGCCAAGTGGGCAGCCATATAAATTAATAAATAAGAAACAGTTTGCTCTATTCTATAGAATATATATTCAGTGACCATACTGCAGTATTATAAAGGATAATCCTTTATTTCAGAAATCTGTCCTTTAGACTTATTTGTCAAAAATTCAATTTTCGTCCTTTATTTTGGTCATTTAATTTTTACTGTACAAATGATACACATTAATGCACAGCCTTTAACATTTATGTGAAAAATATGGAAATGGGATTGTCTTTTTAAAATAAATTTTTATATATATGGTTTGATTTTATATAATTTTATTAGAATACATGTTTTATAAAGTTTTTCTTGGTTATTCTTTTCTTTACAACCTCTTTCAGATTTGCCTGTTTTTCAGGTTTGTCCTTTATTTTTTCCAAAAAAATATGATCACCTTAAATACATGTAAGGCTATAGAGAACAGTGTATCTGTTGAGTAGCATTTTTTGATATAATGTTAAAGATGCGGTTGGGAAAAAACCAAATCACTTTTAACATTTTACTGTTCAGCTTAGTTTATAGATTTCCTGTAAAATAAACCATTGTTGTTCTTTTTCTGCTGTTAAGAGAGATTCCTGCTGAACTTCAACGACTAGTGCATGGAGGTCAGGTTAATTTAGATATGGAAGACCATCAAGAGCAGGAATATGTAAGACCTAGACTGAAGTTCAAAGCTTTCAGTGGAGAAGGTCAGAAACTTGGAAGGTTAGTTTCTTAAAAAAATGATTTCATTTAAAAAGAAATTATACTGAACTGTTATTAATTACAGTTGAAGGTAGGAGAACATGAGACAAACATAATGTCAATTAAAACCAGAATTCAAGAACACTGGCTGACAGTCAAACACCACAATCTCAAATCCTTAACTCTACCTACACCAACACCAAACAGCGCCAGTTCGATTGGAGCAACACAAAAATCATCTGCCATGCTACCACCTACCATGTTGAAGTTCATCAAAGCCTGGCTCCATAAGCTATTTCACCAACAGACACATTGACCTACAACCAGCCTATGAACCCCTCAGAATCAAAATCAACCACGCAGCCAACTAGAAACAGCACCGACCCTCAACCAAGCTACGTAACCCAGCCTGCTTACAGTCTTTATGAACTGTTGCCTTCTGGCAGAACATACAGAACAATTAAAACTCGGACCACACATTTTCTGAATAGTTTTTATCCCAGAACTATAATTGTACTTAACAATGAATTTAAGGACCACCATCAGTGAGCTGTTGGACAGTATTACTTGGTCTGTTGTGTGGATGCTTGTGTGTTTTTAGGAGGCGGGGAATTTTGGCGGGTGGGGAGGTGTTTGGGCATTGTCATGTGTGTGCGCATGTTGAGTCTGGTGTCTGGGTGTTATGTGAATTTTGTTGCATGTATACTGTGTACATACGAACAATGACAATAAAGAATTCAATTCAATCCCCCCACCAGCATTTTACTTCCCAATGACGCTGACCTAATGTATTCTCCTTATCACAAGACCCATCACAAGACTCATTGATGACTCACAAGACTCTCGACACACCCACACCTGAAGTCCTTATAAACAGAAAAACACTGATATCCCCTAAACTCTACTGAAGATGTTACCTAGCCTGGCAATGAAACGTTTGTAAATCAACCCACAAGCTCAGAGAACAAATCTTCACCCTCATCCTACACCCAAGTTACAGATATTTGCCACTATTGCAAAGGAGTTTAGAGTATTGTGGTCTGGATTTCTAGGAGTTGCAGTACTGATACATTTAAAGGTACTGTATTGGGGAGGAATTATGTATGTTGCTTTTTGCATTTTTTTTCTCATGCCTTCAAATGAGTCTTCACACCCAATGTTTGCCTGGACAATTCACTGCAGTTTTCTTGGCAAGATTTTTTTGGGAAGTGGTTTGCCATTGTGTGTTACATAAGCTGGGAGATAGTAAATGGCCCAAGCTGACTTCATGCTAAGGCAGTCTCCCAGTTTCTAGCCTCAATGTTAATGCCTACTTAAATTATTAAATATGGAACAAATAATATTAAGAACTTACCTCAAAGTTAAAATAAAAACAGCAGCTAAGTATAGTTCCTTAAATTGTTAGTGCCATGAAACTATCAAATTTTTTACATATATTTTATTAGAATTTCAAGACACGTCAAACCAATTAGTTGAGTGTTTATAAACAAACAGATGAGAACTAAATATTCAATCAAGGCAATTCTGCTCAAGGGTTTTTCCCAGAAGAGTAAATCTGCAAAGACGGTTTGCAATCTGCAAAATATTTTTACTCCTGCAAAAATCATGTTCTTTAAATTAAGTATGCAAGAGTACACATTTTATTCATAACATTTCAATAGTTTACTACAAGGAATAAGCAACATAATGCCCTCCAAATTTTCTTGATTTCAAAACTATCAGGAAAAAATGATTGTGGTAATTTGGAAAGAGCTTTAATGCAAAGCAACTGATGAGTATCAGATTACCTATGTCTGGACTATATAATTAGCTTTGTTAAAATATATGTGATATTTAAATTGAAGGAAATTATTTAAAATGCATTTTTACACATAACTACAGCAAAAGTTTTTATTTGCAACTAAGAGCCATTGCTTAACCTCTTCCAGATAAATGTTCAATTACTCTTTTAGCTGCCTTTCAGTTATTACATGTATCTTTTTATTCTTTTCAAGCCAGCAGAATGGCTTTGAAAGGGACCTGGGCTTTGTTTGTCTGAAACTAAGCAGAAAGACACAAAGTTTAGTATCAGGAAAGGTCAGCTAAAGAAAAATTAAGTTTGAAAATAAGATGTTTGGAATGCTGCTGGCTGTTTCATTCTTGAACATTATTGTTGTTGTTGTTGTTGTTATTATTATTATTATTATTATTATTATTATTATTATTATTATTGGATTTATATGCTGCCCCATCTCCGGGGAGGACTCGGGCGGCTCACACAGAGATATATATACAAAATATATAAAAACATCCAAAATCTTATCCAATCCAAATATATTATAAAATACTCAAATGCCCCATTTAAAATCCCCAATCCCTCTCAGTCCAGGCCGGCCTGTAAAAACAGCCAGGTCTTTAGACAGCTATGCAGGTAGCCGTTGACTTACAGTCATAATGGAGCCTGCCAGTTATAGTCATAAGTTGTGATGAACATAAAGTAGGTCATCACATGACCTTAAGTCCTTTTATCTTCAGTGATCATTAAGTGAACTCCGCAGCTGTTTAGTAAACCCATTGTGCATTATAGAGCATTTTTATCAGAATCCAGAAGTAAACACCATATTCAGTAAAAACATCATAAATCACCCTCATGTGCCCATGGACACTGTAGACAGTTAAATTCCAACAACATGGTCATGTGACTGAGTGTGCCATCAGAATTTTAGAACCAAGTTGTAAGTAACTTTGGGAGTGTCTATCATAACTTTGGAAGTGTCTGACATAACTTTGAATGTTTGTTGTGGTAAGTGACCAGTTGTAAAGCGAGGACTATCTATATGCTTCTGATCACATGACCAAGATCAAACATGCTAATACAAGATTGGAAAGAATTCCAGAATTGTGTCCTGTATCTTTTCTCTACTTTGTTTTATTTTCTTTCAGCCTTACTCCTGAGATTGTTAGCACACCTTCATCTCCAGAAGAAGAAAACAAACCTTTTCTTGATGCCACTGTTCCAATAGATGCCACTGTACCAACAACGAAGATCCAGATTCGTCTAGCTGATGGCAGTCGTTTAATACAAAGATTTAATCAAACACATAGGTAAGTAAGATAAGTTTCCTGCACTGTAGGATCTTGAAACTGAACAGACAATCTCCAAAATTCCTTCCAATCTTCCGTTGTTAGTATGGTAGCATGCTGATCCAACAACTAAATTGTAAATCTTATTCATGCCAACAGGATTACGGATATACGAAATTTTATTGTCCAGTCTCGTCCTTTGTTTGCCACAACTGACTTTGTTCTTCTGACTACATTTCCACATAAAGAACTTACAGATGAAAGCCTGACATTACAAGAATCAGATATATTGAATACGGTGATATTACAACAGCTAAAATAAATTTAAAGCCTATCAGTGCAGGATAGGTTCTGGAAATAGATAATGTTGCATGTTGATTTGCAAGGTTGCTTCAAATAAATGAAGAAAAGACCAAAAGAATTCCCTTGTTTTCCAGTTAAATATAGCAACTGACTTTTAAACCTGTTCAGTCTTCCAGTAACAATTTATTCAAATTGCAGGTCAAAAAGATTTGTTAAACAAATGTTGAATTTGTATTCTTCCTAGTTCAACTTTTGTGAATTCAAGTACTTTTATAGAAGTGGGGGAACAGGGAAAGAAAATAAAAGACCGAACATGCATAGGAATGTACATTTGATATTTATAGGAATACAGTGAGGGGGATTGTATGTGTATAGCATGGGATTCATTTTCTGTAAAACCTGAACTATAGAAGAACTTTTCACTGTATCAGCAATTGAGAGCTCCAGTTCTTAGTCCCATTTGTAACTTAGAAATATTTTGTTCATAGAATGATGTTTTTCACTTAACTAACATGATTTTAACACAATCTCTGTGTTGTGCTATGAGTTAGTTTGCTTTATCATTCCCTTTTAATATCAGTTATTATTAGCCATACTTTTAAGTGCCAGGTTGCAGAACAGGTACAAAGTATTTTTTACTTTTATTCTGTAAACTGGTTTCCTGTTACCAAATGTGAACTCTAACTTTTATGACTAAAGAGGTAAATATAATAAAATAATATGTATAATTTTTAAAGTCTGGTTTAAGAGGGAAATAGTGTGCTGTGTCCTATTAAATAGGTAATTGAGGACCAATTAATAAAGTCACTTTGCAGTATCACTTTTATACCTGGATTTGAATAGCAGGGAGTCCTTAATATGTACTTTTCAATGACGTGTATGTTTGTTTTGAGTATGCAGATTAGCTTCCGCCACTGGAAATTATTACAGAGGTATGATCATTGAACTTTGGATATTACAAAGCATTTCTACTCCAGTTTAATTTGTATGGCTAGTTGCTTTTCCAAGCCATTTTCCAAAACCACAAATTCATAAATCCAAATTAAAGATTTTAGTGGTGTGCCAAATTTAACTTGAGCTTCTGGTTATGCTCTGATGTAAATAATAAAGTAGAAAATGTGCAACACAGGATGTACAGATCATCTTGGAATGTTATCCACAAGTATAGAACACTGGATTAAGATTCCACATGTAGCATTTTAAAGTATAGCATCAATTGATATAAGGAAAAGAATAGAAAGAACCATTTAAAAAAAAGCGACCACAAATGTTTGGTTAACAAGGCACAGCAAAATTTATCAACACAAGATTGTATGTATAAATTCCATTTTTCCCCAAGAGCACTTGACTATAAAAAAGTCTGAAATGTAAGATGATGTGATAATACATCACACTGTATTTAACTGTATTGCACTTGTATCTTCTAATCACAATATATGAATCTTGTGAATAGACTGTTTATAGTATTATATCAATAATTATTTGACCAGCATAGTTTTGTTTAAAATAATAAAAGTGTTATCCATTGTTAAGGATTTTTAGTGGCAGCTTTACAGAAGGCCTACTGAGATTATACATATTCCTCAGCCAAGATATTTTTTCCTCCTTTTTAAGCTAAGTTTATGAAAATATATTCAAAGATTTAAACATCTCTATAGTATTTTTTGTCTTCAATTTTCTGCCCAGGAATCCAAGCCTATTACGAAGGGAAGTTGCCTTTAAGTATAGGATATAATGCTTGAGTGTAAATTTTAAGTAGGGTTAGCTCCAGATTTCTACAACTCAGTTTGTAATTGGTACAGACTACTTTAGTTTTCAAAGACATAAAGAATTTTAAAAATGAAAAAAATGTTGAAAGGAAAGCAAGATTTTGAAAGTATAATATGTGCATGATTAAACTAAAAATAAATTACCATTATGTTGTAATTAATAAAGAACATGTTTAAATGACAATGCTTCTGTATATTTTTCATGTTTAATTTGAAAAACAGAATGGTTCATTCTGCTCCTGTCTTAAATCTGAGTGTCAAAGAAGTTAATTCATAAGATAATTACAACTTTTAACTGATTTTGAGGACAATGCATAATAAATTTCCATTTTTAACTGTCCAACTGACTTGTAGTAAATATGAAAAGCAAGAAGAAAATATTATAATAGAAAGTCCTATTTGCTTCATATATGAAAATGTGATATATTTTCAATTTCAGTATAAGATTGTTGCATACATCTGTTTTGCCAGTGCATGTTTGCATTTCCCTATTAATGAAACAGTTGATACAAGGAAATATTATGAAGTAAATTAGATATCCTCAAATTCTCACTGGACTATAGTTATTTTATTTGAGCTAAGCTCGAATTGATTCAGTCCATCAGTTAATCATAAATTTGAAATTATCCCATTCACAATAATCGAAAGATTGGTTTATATTTAGGTACTCCGCTTTATCTCATGTCTAGTTTATAACCATAATAAATAATAAACCTATCCAACATGGAAGTTGTTTCAACCTTTAGTCCATGCGAATGTATATAAGATATTTATCACATTATTGTGTAATATGAGATAATGTAGACTACATTGGGTACTACAGCTTGAGCTTTTATTGTCAGAGTCAAAGTCCAATGATTTAATATGTATCTTACATAAAAACTAATTTTGATTGAAATTAGGTATCGTCTATGAATTAGAACCAAGAAGCATAAGACTTGATTGTTAATTATTTTCTAGTGATACTTCTGTAAAATTCTCATAAATACTTAGCAAATTCAATTATAATAATCTCAATAACTTTATTATAGTATTACAATATTTATGATGTATACTTTTTATAATACTTTCAACAAAATAAATTTACTTCATAGTTCCTGCTGCTTAGTTGTTCAAAGCAGCCATTAATCATGAGATCATGATTGTACCTAGTTTGCCTTGACCAATTTTGAAAAAGCTAAGCAACATCAGGTCTTGCGAGTACTTGGATGGAAGAACATCAAGACATCCCAGGTGAACTAGCTTAGGAAATTTTTAAAAAAAATCCCAAAAGAAAGCAATGGAAAATGACTTTATATTTTTTCTAAGAAAAGAACATCAATTTATACTAGTGGTGATTGGAAGTGTTAAGTTTGCATGAAGAGGCAGACGCGGAGTGCTTCAGCTCTTAAGTTTATTAGTGACTTCAGCTCAGAACGGACCCAATTTGGCTTAGCCGAGGCAGCTGTATATAGCCGGCTGCCTCGGCTGACAGCCAATCAGAGTGCAGGGTTTTTCCCGCACTTTTTAACCAATCATTTCAAACACTTAACAAGAACAACCAATCAATTCAAACTCTGCATACATAACATCCCTCCCCACTAGGTTCAGTCCATACTCAAACCCCATCTATCTAATGTATTCTTTTAAATAGGTGGGGCTCTTATGTGTACGTTGAGACCCATGTGGTTCAGATGTTTTAAGCTTCTCACCTTGTGAGGGAGGAAATGTGTCTGTTGACATTTCCTTACTTGGACTTCTATTAGTGGTAGAACCTGTTTGGTTACTACAACCTGGTCTCTCCTCCCAATCCATCTCCAACCCAATGTCAGCACCTAAGTCAGGTAGTGATGTGCAATCTTCCATTTGTAAAAATGGTTGTTGGCACTGTGACAGGTTTTGGGATGGTTCCTGTCGTGTTAGCTCGTTACACATGGGGTTGATTCTTGCTTGCTGATTATCCTCATAATCCTCCCCTTCCCCCCTAGAAGAGGCAGTAGGTATGGGAACCATAGAGGAGCAATGGCGACGCTCCTGAGGTAGTCTGGATCTTAACTGGTCAATGTGCCTGCTCCAGAGGACACCATCCTCCGTTTGTACCCTGTAACACCTGGGGCCTGTGATTTGGGTTATCTCAGCAGGAATCCATAATGGTTCACCCATAATGTTCTTAGCATAAACAGAATCACCCACAGTGAATGTGCAAATTTTGCTAGTGGAATCTAGTGGTGCGTTGGGTGCGTAAGTGGGATGAAGGTGGTCAAGGGGAGACCTGAGTTTCCTACCCATCAACAATTCAGCTGGGGTTAAGTTAGTTGAGGGGTTGGGAGTGATATGCTGGACACTGAGTAGTTTTTCAACTTTCTCAGTGATGTCCCCTGGACCCAATTGCTGAAGTTTTTCCTTGGTAAATCGTACCATACGTTCAGCCCGGCCGTTAGCCAAAGGATGCCCAGGGGCTGTTAGGGCATGTCTGATACCCTGCTGTGCTAAATATGATTCAAAAAGGTTGGATGTAAACAGGACCATTGTCAGAAACGAGTACATCAGGTAACCCGTGAGTTACAAGAAGTTTTTTAAGCTGTTTGATGACAGCTTCAGTTGTGGTGGATGCCATAGGGATAACCTCTAGCCATTTGGAATATGCATCTACTATAATAAGGAAAGTGTGCCCTCTGGTAGGGCCAGCAAAATCAATGTGAATCCTGGACCATGGGCCCTAGGACATTCCCATTCCTGTTTGGGGGCGAGAGGTGGGGCAGGCCTGACTACCTGACAGTTGGGACAGGATGCAACCCAGTTTTCAACCATTTTGTCAATACCTGGCCACCATACATAACTCCTGGCCAATCCCTTCATTCTGACAATTCCCGGATGACCCTCATGTAACATTTCCAAAACCTCTTTCTGTAGTTTTGCAGGAATAACCACCCTGTTACCCCACAAAATACATCCTCTTAATACAGATAATTCAGTTTGCCTGGATTTAAAAGGTTGGGCAAGTTGAGGTAGATCTTGAAGTGGCCAACCTTTCTTAATCCAGCCTATAACAGGAGCCAATAAAGTGTCTTTGGCAGTCTCTCTGGCAATTTCAGCAGCATGTACTGGAAGCTTGGCAACAGTTTCTAGAAAAAGGTGTGAGTCTCAGGAACAGGGTCCTCAATGTGTGAAGGAAGTGGGCAGCGACTCAAAGCATCTGCGTGCCCAATGTCTTTACCAGGTCTGTGGATCAGTTTGTATGAATAAGCAGCAAGAAATTCAGTCCATCTCAGCATTCTTGGTGACAGGATCGGCGTTGGTTTGTCTCCTGCCACGATGCCTAAAAGAGGTTTGTGATCTGTGACAATAGTAAATGTTCTCCCATATAAGTACTCATGGAATTTCTTGACAGCTGCTACAATTGCCAAAGCTTCCTTGTCCAGTTGGCTGTAGTTTCTCTCTGCTTTAGTCAAGGTGCGAGAGTAAAATGCAATAGGGGCTTCCCTTCCACTGGGAAGCATGTGGCTCAACACCCCCACTCCAAAGGGGAGGCATCACAAGTCAGAACAACAGGCAAGTTCTCAGAGAACTGTATCAGTACAGAATCAGATGTGATTTGTCTCTTAATATTGTTAAATGCAGCTTGTTCCTTTCTGCCCCAGACCCATGCAGATTTTCTGTCCAGTAATCTATGTAGGGGTTCTGCAATGGTTGCCTTCTGAGGTAGAAACATATGATAGAAGTTAATGAGTCCCAAGAATGCTTGCAAATCTGTTTTGCATTTTGGCCTGGGGGCTTCTTTGATTGCCTGAACTTTGGCTTCTGTGGGTGGATGCCATGTTTATCAATCATGTAACCCAAGAATTCTACTTTGTCAGTTCTAAGTGTGCATTTTTCTTCCTTGACTTTTACCCGCTTTTTGAATCTGGTTAGGACTTGTCTGAGTCTCTCGTGTAACTGAGTGTCATTTTCAGCAGAAATTAGAACATCATCAAAATAGGGCACCACCTCTGGCAACCCTTGTAGCATCCTTTCCATAAGGCTTTGGAAGATGCCTGGTGCACGCTTACTCCAAATTGCAACCTTTTGCATTTGAAAGCACCTCTATGGGTTACAATGGTTTGGGCTTCTGCAGTGGCATCATCAACTGTTAACTGTTGATATGCCTGGGCCAGGTCCAATTTGGCAAAACTGTGCCCCCTCCAAGAGAATGTAATAAATGATGCACTACTGGAACTGGATATGCGCTCTGTTGTAGCGCATGGTTCAATGTCCCCTTGTAGTCTCCAGATTCTCACAGACCCATCAGCCTTGACTGGTGTGACTATGGGTGTCTCCCACCTGGAGTGGTCAGTGGGCTCTAAAACCCCTTGGGCTATTAGTTTATCTAATTGTGCATCAATTTTTCCTTTAAGGCAAATGGAACCCTTCTGGGTTTTAAACGATTGGTTGTACCTTGGGATCTAGGTTAAAGGTGATAGGGGTCCCCAAGTACTTGCCTAATCTGTCGCTGAAGACCTCTGGAAATTCAGACTTCAAGGCCTCTTCCCACTCAGTGTTGCTCACGTGATTGATGCCAGTCACCTCGATGCCCAGCAGGTTGAACCATTCAAGTCCCAGCAGACTTGGGTGATCCTTGTCTACGATGGTCAGGGGTAGATGCTTGGTGTGGCCCTTGAACTTCACGTTGAATTCTCTTGTTCCAACTACTGGAATCTTGTTCCCTTGGTAGTCTTTAAGAGTCAATGCTTGCTTCTTGAAGTGAGTCTTCTGAATATTTGGTAATAGTCTTCTGAATAGTGTCCCATGACACCATAGATAGATATGAGCCTGAGTCCACTTCCATTTGGCAAGGCCTTCCTTCAATAAGTACCTTGACATGCACTTTTCTGCTTTTTAAAGGAGAAGAATGACCAATAGTTACTGTTTGATGAGTTTCATTCTTCCCATTTGCTTCTGTACTGTGCCCCATTTTCTCACTGAGGTTGTTTGGCTTGAATTCTTTGTCTTTGTTTGCAGCAAACTTCCTTCTGTTGGGTGGAGTTCTGGATGATTTGCAGACTCTTGCTAGGTGTCTAGAAACTTGCATTCAGTGCGGGGGTGGCTTCCTCCACAACCTCTGCAGTAAAAATCTTGCCTCTTTCTTCCCAGGTCTTTCTTTTTCCGCTCCATTCTGAGTCTGTAAATTCCTTCCTCCACCTCACTGCAATCTGACTCAGAATCTAGTTCCTCACAATGATTTGTGGTGGACTTTTCCCCATCAGAATGGCTCGTGGCCCTGTTTATCTTCTTCATGGCTGCTGCTGAGGACTTGGTAGCTTCTGCTGAAGAGGCTTCTTCTATTGCTTCTTTCAGCGTGATCTTAGGTTTCATTAATAACTTGCTCTGTAACACCTTGTCTTTAAGGCCCAGTACAAAACGATCACGCATGGCCTCCTCTAAACTGTTGAATCGCATGCACCCCAATGTCTCTTAAACTTGCCACAAAGTCGTTTATGCTTTCGTTTTCCCCTGATCACGACGGTAAAACTTCGTGTCTCTTAATGAGGCACGATACTTGTGGCGCATAATGGGCTCTTAACAGCCTTTCCAGATCAGGCCAGCCATTACTGCTCCTGCACGCCATCTTGAAAACTGCTGGACCGCAGTATGTAAGAAAGACCGCCCTCTTCCGCTCGAAATGGCGGCAAGATCGTTCCTTCCAGATACATTTGGAAACGATCTGCATACGACTCCCAGTCTTCTGCCGTCGGATCGAACGGGCTGGGGGGTGTTCAGCGCAGCCATCTCGCTTCTTCTGTTCCGCGTTGCCTTCTTCTTCAGGGGAATCCCATCCTTGTCACCAGTGTTAAGTTTGCATGAAGAGGCAGACGGAGTGCTTCAGCTCTTAAGTTTATTAGTGACTTCAGCTCAGAACGGACCCAATTTGGCTTAGCCGAGGCAGCTATATATAGCGGCTGCCTCGCTGACAGCCAATCAGAGTGCAGGGTTTTCCCGCACTTTTTAACCAGTCATTTCAAACACTTAACAAGAACAACCAATCAATTCAAACTCTGCATACATAACTCCCAGTCTTCTGCCGACGGATCAACAGGGCTGCTGGGGTGTTTCAGCGCAGCCATGTATCGCAGATACATTTCTTCAGTGTTCCGCGTTGCCTTCTTCTTCAGGGGAATCCCATCCTTGTCACCAGTGTTAAGTTTGCATGAAGAGGCAGACGCGGAGTGCTTCAGCTCTTAAGTTTATTAGTGACTTCAGCTCAGAACGGACCCAATTTGGCTTAGCCGAGGCAGCTATATATAGCCGGCTGCCTCGGCTGACAGCCAATCAGAGTGCAGGGTTTTTCCCGCACTTTTTAACCAGTCATTTCAAACACTTAACAAGAACAACCAATCAATTCAAACTCTGCATACATAACAGGAAGCAAAGAAAATGCAAGGAAATTTTTATCTTGGTTTCTTGTTCTAACTAATCATGGACAGAAGCAGCTAATTCTAGTGGTGGAAGATCCATGAATAAAAATACAAAATAATAATACAAAATAATACAAATATCCTCTCAATCTAAAATGTGTTGTCCAAGATACTTGTAAAAGGACATATCCAAGAAATGCTGGCAGGAAAGATCTAAAAATCACATATTTTGAAGATTGAATGTTCAGGAAATTTGCCTAATATCAGTGTTCTTACTGCATTTTTATTTTAAAGGGATTTTAAATAATCCCAGGAGTCTAATTATCAAACTGCTGCAAGAAATAAAGTATCTTCTTCCTAGCGTATTCCCGCAGGTTCAGTGTACGCTTTTCAGATCATTGAATACCACTTTGCACGGTCAACTGTGTCTCCAGGGCACAGACCCGCAGCTTGCTTATCTTTGTTGATGGTGTCTTGCCATCTTTGTTTTGGACGTACGCAAGGTGGCCAGCCATTGACTTCTAGTTGGTAGGCAGTCTTAGCCACAGTGGAAAGTGCTGCTCTCTGGAAATGTCCATACTGGCCTTCTCTATCTTCTCTATAATTGGGGCCACACCAAAATCTTGTCGAATGCAAGAAATAAAATATATATTGCAAAAAATAAAGTATTCCAAAACATGATTCAAGGATTAAAAGACCACGATGAGCAAAAAGGATTCCTCTGTAGAGGAGACTGCCTGTTCCATTCTGCATAATCCTTTTTTTCTGCTTCTCTTCCTTTCAAAGCTAGTGAAGGGAAAGAATAACTTGGCCCAAGTGCATATGGCACTGAGCAAGGATGCTGCAGTACAGGCATGCATATAGACATGCACCTTTTTATACTGATACAGTTTATTTTCCTTCCTTCTAGCAATCTTGAGCACTTCTGATGCTTGATAAAAGTTCCTTCTCTTTACTAGTGTTACCACTGATGGAAAGGATGTGTATTTGGAGGCCAGTACCCATAAAGTCCCATTGTTTTACTTTTATACTGAGAGGTCTCTTATCTTTGGGCCAATCATCATCTTTTGGTGTATCTCACAAGGTTGCAGGAGACATAGTACGGTAGTGCAGAGAAAACTGAAGTGACTTGAGCTTTTCTAAGCTTTTTATAAAAAATAATATACCTATTCAGTGGAAAGAAAATATCTCTGAACTTGAGATAATTTCTCCCTGAGAAAAAAAGGGTAGACAAATGCAGACAAATATCCTATACATTCAACCATATTAGCATAAAGTTGTCAATTCCATCTGAGTACAATCCAGATGGTTATTTATTTGTTAATAACTGTTGATTAATTTTTGTCAATTTGTCAACTTGGAGAAGGGGATTACATAAAGTTAGATTGTACCAAACTACTTGTCCCTGTTCATTAGGAAGACCAGAACTCTACTAGGTATGTACCACTAAAATTGAGATTGACTGTAACCCCCGAGGCTTGCAAATAAGATTTTGCTGCACCTCCTCCTTTTTATAGGCCAATAAATTATTTATTTCCAAACATTATCTGGACGTTCTGGAGTTTTTAAAAATAGTCATTGTCACTTTGACACTGGAATCTGCATGTCTCCATCAAGGTCATCTTCCTAACTGTCTACAGCCCAACCCTGTTTTTTTTTTTTAATTACATTTATTTATATGCCGCCCTTCTCCGAAGACTCAGGGCGGCTTACAATTTTTGGAGCACAACCCAATGTGCTCAGCAATAGCCTTCATTCCATTGTATATGCCTGCTTTTTACTAAGCGGCATTTTTACAAGGTCAGCTAATTGCCCCCAACAATCTTGGGTCCTCAATTTACCTACCCCGAGAGGATGGAAGGCTGAGTCAACCTTGAGCCTGGTGGGATTCGCGCCTGCAATAATTACAGGCAGCTGGAGCTAAGTGCTAGGCTATTAGTTACAATGGCACTGGAAAAGGTGACGACCATTTTTCACAGTTACCACTTTTGCAGCCTCCCCATGATCATGTGATCAAAATTCAGATGCTTGGCAACTGGTTCATATTTATGACAGTTGCTGTGTCTTGGGGTCATGTGATCACTTTTTGAGATCTTCTGACAAAGTCAGAAGGAGAAGTCAGATTCCCCAGTTACTAACTTAACAACTTCAGTGATTCACTTAACAACTGTAGCCAGAAATGTCTTTAAAATCTCACTTAACAACATAAATTTTGGGCTCAATTGTGGTCATAAGTTGAGGAGTACCTCAGTGGTAGGATTTAATTTTTTTTACTACTGGTTCTGTGGGCGTGGCAGAGGAAGGATACTGCAAAATCTCCAGTCAGAGGTGGTATTTGACATTTCTCCGAACTACTCAAAATTTCTGCTACCGGTTCTCCAGAATTGGTCAGAACCTGCTGAATACCACCTCTGGACTACCTGTAGTTTAGGATTGAACTGTGGTGTATTTGATGCTCTCTGAGCTTGGGTGTTTTCTTGCAGTCATTTCATTACTTAACTACTGTAGGTAACATTATTAAAGCTAGAAGGGAATGATGTTTATTCTCTGAGAAAGAACTCAGAGACCATCAATAAATGAACATTCTTATAAAATAATATACATCTTTTAATGTCAAAAAATTAAAATTGAGGCTGGAAAAATAATCTATTTTTTGTTTTAAAAATACATTAGAAATATCAAATATGTTTCCTTTCAGTCAATACAGTAATTTCCCCCTTAAAAATACCATTTCAGGTATAACTTACAAGAGGCTTCAGGCAAGGCTTCAGGAATCATGCTGGTACATCTTTTAATTTCAAAGTACAGCAATATTGTTGTTTGAAATTTCCTCACTTTCCCAATATATTTATTGTCTATACCTCATCTGATTAAAATAATCAAGGTCTTTATATTGCTCTTGATTTAATGCAATGTGTCTAGTTTGGTGATGTTTCCCACTATTCGATGGAGGGGGGGAGGTGTAATCACTTCAGTTGTCTAAAGGTTCAAGGATAATTGATGGCATATTTTGCTGTATTAGAGATTAAAAATGCCTATTATATCGAAAATCCTTGACTAATGCTGGTCAAGGCTATATACTCAAGGCTGAACACTTAAGGCTAAGTGTTTATCAAATAATCACTGTGTTACATGCAGTTTTATCTAGGATGCTGTAAAAAAAATTACCACATGTATTTCTGTTAGGTAGAGACTATTGCCTTAGGCTCAAGCTACATTGACATGCAGCTAGTCTCTCTGTTTGAGTTGTCCATTCACAGAGAATTTGGAATTAGGGGAAAGAGCATTCTACCTATACTGTATGCCATTAAATTATGGAATTCTTTGCTATTAGACATAATGATGGCTATATTTCTAAACTGTTTTCAAAGGACACTACTCAAATTTAGTTGGGTTACTAACAGCTCTTAGTCTTCATGTGCATTTACCACTCCTGAATCTAAGGTAAAATATTTGAATATCAACTGCTAGGCAGCAGAGTGGTATTCATCAGGTTCTAATCAGTTCTGGAAAACCAGTAACGGAAATTTTGAGTAGTTCGGAGAACCAGCAAATACCATCTCTGACTGCAGATTTTACAGTATCCTTCCTTTGACACGCCCACCAAGCCACAGAACCGGTAGTAAAAAAAAATTGAATCCCACCACTGCTAGGGAGTAATAGAAAACAACTATATTACTCCTGTCCTTGCTGGTAAGTTTCCTAAATGGAGCACTCACATAAAAAAACAGGTAGAGTTTTGATTGCGCCATCTTAACTTTTCTGACCACATTTTTTCAACGTCCTTGCTTTGACCTGCTCCAGCCTCAAGGCTCTTTTTATGTTTCTGGAATCTTCTTTCCCTTCAGATTATGAAATTTGTAAATTAATAACCAGCTGGAAATGAAAATATCCTTGATGCCTGTCTTTACCTCTTTAAGGACATTCCAGAAATATCTTTGTTTTCAGTCCATGAATATCTATTGTCTTTCCCTTACTAGTCCCAGGCTGTATAACCCAGTTCTAGACTGCATCAGAATCGAATCAGACTAGAGCTGGAACGGACCTTGGAGGTCTTCTAGTCCATCCTCCTGCTCAAGCAGGAATCTCAGGGGTGGGATTCTACCTGGTTGGACTGGTTCTATAGAACCGGTTGTTATGATTCTGCCCAGTTCAGAGACCTGGCAAATTGTGCCACTGACTGGCTCCACCCCTCCCCTCCCTGCCCACTCACTCCTTACCTGGCATGCGCACCATCAAATTTGCCTGCTAAATTGCTATTTTTACATTTCCTCCCCCCGACCATCAGCTGCTCTTCTGTGCCAGGAGATTTAGATTGGCTAGAAAGCAGGAAATCGTTGGATTTCTTGGTTTCTAACTAATCTAAAAGCAGAGCTGAACCTTCCTTACGACTGAAGCTTCTATTTTTCAGTGCAGACTCAGGCAGCAGATTGCAGAAAGGTAGATCTCTGAGTGAATCTGTGGTTCTGTGAGCAACTTAATCTGCCTGACTGCTTTGCCTGATTTGGGGTAAAAGTTGCTCTTTTTTAATGAAAAATTCAAAATTTACATAAATATTTACATACAAGCCCCGCCCAGCCAGTCACATGACCACTAAGCCACATGCCCACAGAACCGGTTGTTAACAAATTTGAATCTTACCCCTGAGGAATCCTATACCATTTCAGACAAGTCTCTTCTCCATTGTGGTGGAGATAGCATTCAGGATTAGCATTCAGGATTCGGGTGATCAATCTCTGCCTATGATTGGACTGAGTCTGTCAAAAACTTTGATGACACTCCCTCTGCTGCTAGGGTCCTCCCCAGAAATTGTTGGACGATGTGTTAATTTCTTCTCCTAGCAAATTTAACAAATCCTTTCAAATTGATTGGAAAAATAGGAATAAAAACACCAATCCTGAATTCTATTGCAAGCCGGAACTGGTCTACCGCTTTGACAGCTGTCAAACTGCAGCATGGCCGGGGCTCTGCCCCGGTCATTGGACGTTGGATCGGCTGAGGGCCGATCTACAAGGTACTAAGGTTCTGGTTGCGGGAGGAGTTTGAATACCATCCTCACCTCCTTCCCGCACTTTGGCTTGGGAGGCTCCCAGTGGTTTCAGCCATTGGAGATTAACCACGGTAGCCTTTAGAGGGGCAGAAGACCTGCAGCGAAGAGTACAGGTAGTGAGAGTAGGTTTAGGAAAGTGAAAGGCTGCAGCATGATCTGGTGACTCCAGAGTTAGATCATTGGAGTCAGAGATGGCAGAATCACAAAAGGCTAGCCGTGATGTCAGGAGAATGGAGAGGGCGGCTCAATGGCCATCACGCTCTCTAAGCCCAGCAGCTCCAGAACAGATGGCTTCATTTTACAGCCCCAAGACAAAGAACAAGGCTGCAGGAACCCGAAAGGGCTCCAAGGCAGCAGAGACAAGGCGCTGGATAAAGTGCGGGCTCGAGGAAATGGTGCCCTGCATAATTTCCCGCCCAAATGAGGAATGGCCGATATCGAGAGGAGAGAGGCAGCTGCAAACTGACAGGATTGCAGTAGCAGAAGTGGCCATAGGGGGAGCTGAAGAGCAGGAATCTATTGAGGGTTCTGAGATCAGAAACTTTTTCTCTATCTGCCCAGCAACACAGCAACTGACACTTACTGATCAGAGGCACAGAATGGCTTCAGAAGCAACCTTTACTCCCATGTCAGCTGGGATCAGACCAGTTAGGGCAAAAGAACCTGAGTTCAAGGTTAATATGCAGGCTATGTTAAATGAGGTAGTAAGGCAAGGAGTATCAGCTGTCTTGAGACAGACTAGAGATTCTCCCTCAGAGGTTTCCACTTCCTCATCCAGACAAAGTAAGAGACACAGGTCTCATTAGATGATGATCTTTCCCTGCATACAGAATCAGGTGCATAGATTCCTGTTGTAAGCTCCCACTCCATCACATCTGACAGTGGCCAGCTGATGGACAGGAACTATTCTGATGATGAGGGCCTCAAAGAAGCTGACCAAGGCTCTATCCCTAGCTTGTTCCAACCTGTCATCTTTAGATAAGTCCAAAAGGCCACAGGGTGAGGCTTAGTCCCTGAACCACAGGAGCCTGCAGACCCCTCTGAAGAATGACCCCCAGTCACAGCAGATGTCATCCCTGCGCCAAAGATGTTCACCACAGTCATCCAAAGATAGTGGTCATCCCTCGGGTCCTGTCCAAGCCCTTCCTCCCTAGACAAGAAATTGTTTAATGTAGGAGGCGATCTTTCCAAGGCCCTGGAAGTGCCCGATGTCAACGCTCCAGTTGCGGCCCTGCAAGCCAACACAGACATCCCTGTGGAGCCTGAGAACTCACTGAAGGCTGAGGATAAGAAGGCTGAGCAAACATTGCAAAGAACACACCTGTCAGCAGCATGGGCAGTGAAAGCTTCCACAGCTGCATCTTTCTTCAACAGGGCCTCTCTCATCTGGCTCCAGGAGCTACAGGAGAGAATTCCACTGGACAATGTCAGATCACACCTGCATGTGAACAAACTATTGGCAGCAGTAGAATTTTCAGCTGATGCCACACTGAGTGCTGCCAGATTTGCATCCAGGGCAATAGGGGGAGCAGTGACCTCTCGTCCCTTGCTCTGGCTAAAGCAATGGCAGACTGATATGAGGCACAAGTGGAGGTTGGCCATGGCCCCATTTAAAGGAGATAAATTGTTTGGAGAGACTCTGGACAAGGTCCTAGTGGACTCCAAGGACAAAGGGAAGGTTTTGCCGTCGAAGTCCAGAAAAAGTGATTATAGACCAACTCCCTATGCCAGATGCTCCTATTATAGGACCCCTGAAACAGGAAGGGGATTCCCCAGACCCCAGAGGTCTTTCACCCCCAGGCAGGAACAAAGCCAGGACAGGACAGGTAGAAATTGTCCTTTTAACAATAAACGGTCCTTTCGAGGGGCTGGGGGTCGGCCCTTCCGACGCCCCAGATAAAATGGAGACCAACCCTCCCATTGGGGGATGTCGGGCCTTGTTTGCCAGGTGTTGGGAGGAAGTAACCACCTGGGTCCTGGAGACAGTATGCTCGGACTGTCTATAGAATTCCTCTCTATGCCCCCGAAGTTTTTCATTCGTTGCCCTATCTCTAGGAATGCAGAGAGAAGGAACCTTATGGAAACAGCTATTCAGCACCTGCTGGAGATTCAGGCTATTCAGCCAGTGCCTGAGGGTCAACAAGGCATGGGATTCTATTCCATATTGTTTGTAATCCCAAAAGCCTTGGCGGGATGGAGGGCGATTCTGGATTTGAAGTGCCTTATCCACCAGGTGAAATACAAGTGGTTCAAGATGCATTCACTCCAGTCTATCCTGGAGGGAATTAGGGAGGGAGACTTCCTGACCTCCATTGATTTAATGGAGGCCTATCTCCATGTCCCTATTATCCCTGCTCATCAACAATTCCTCAGGCTCTGCTACAATGGGAGGCACTACCAATACAGGGCCTTGCCCTTTGGACTTTCCTCAGCCCTCAGATCATTCACTAAGCTGTTGGCAGCCCTGGTAGCCCACCTTAGGGCTATACCAGTTAGAGTCCAGTGTTATCTTGATGACATACTGGTCCAGTCATCTTCCCCATCTAGAGCTGTAGAGGATTTAGAGATCACTATTCAGGTGCTCCAAGAATATGGCTCCTCTGTCAACAAGGCCAAAAGCCACTTCACTCCCACCACCTGGGAGCTGTAATAGATACTATTTCCTGTAAGGTGTCCTTATCCCAAGAATGTCAGGAGAGTATCAGGGAGTTAATTGGACAAGTGAGATCTAAACTTAGAGTATCCCTGGCTATGCTTTCTAAGTTCCTAGGGAAAAGGGCGTTGTGGTGCAGGCTGTTAAAATGCCTAGCACTTAAGTTCCAGCTGCCTGCAATTACTGCAGGCTCGAATTCCACCAGGCTCAAGGTTGACTCAGCCTTCCATCCCTTTGGGGTAGGTAAATTTAGGACCCAAGATTGTTGGGGGCAATAAGCTGACTTTGTAAAAATGCCACTTAGTAATAAGCAGGCATATACAATGGAATGAAGGCTATTGCTGAGCGCATTGGGTTGCATCCCCCCCAAAATTGTAAGCTTCCCTGAGTCTTCGGAGAAGGGCGGCATATAAATGTAATTTTTTTTAAAAAATGATATCATGCATAGACTGCACCAGGTCACTCCAATGGTTCCTTCTACCTCATCAGAAGACAAGTAGGAGTTGTTCCCTCTTACAGGTCAGATTAACATCATTGGTCCTTAAATCTTTAAGGTGGTGGTTATCTGACGCTTTCCATGGGACTCCTATTCAAAGAACCGGACAGGTTAGTGCTGATCACAGATGCCAGTCTTCATGGCTGGGGTGCCTACATTCAATCCAGGGTGCTTCAAGGACAATGGTCACAGACAGATTTGGACCATAATATCAATTGGCTAGAGCTTCAGGCGGTCCATCTGGCCCTGAGACAATTAGAGGATGTGGTCTCAGGTAAAGACATCCTAATCTTGACTGACAATGTGTCTATCAAGGCACACATTAACCACCAAGGAGGGACCAATTCACGGCCTCTGATGCTGGAGACAAAGCAGCTCTGTTTATGGGCAGAGAGACACCAGGTATCTCTCAGAGCTGAGCACATTGCAGGCATGACCAATGTTGAGGCTGACTGGCTTAGCAGGGCCACCATTGACCATGCAGAGTGGTGTTTGCATCCCGATTTGTTTCAGGAGCTGTCAGAGTGCTTTGGATGCCCAGCAGTGGATCTCTTCACTTCCCAGGACAACACGCAACTCCTGAGATTCTATTCCAGGTTTGCGGTTCCAGGGGTGGAGGGAACGAATGCGTTACGCAGCCCTTGGCCATGGAAGCTCCTGTATGCCTTTCCTCCTCTGCCCCTGATCCCAAGGGTCATCCAGAAACTGTTGGTGGAAGGAGCAGAGCTTATCCTTGTAGCCCCTCATTGGCCCAGGAGGCCATGGTTTGCAGACTTAGTAAACCTTTCCATTTCCAGACCTTGGAGGATACCGGAGGACAGAGTGTCGCTCAGCCAGGGGCCAATCTTGCATCCAGAGCCACAGTGGCTTTACTTGGCCGTCTGGAGATTGAGCGGGGATCTCTGATCCGGGACATTTATTCCTCCAGAGTAATAAGAACTATCCAGGCCTCCAGGAGACCCTCCACCAACTGCATCAACGATGCAACCTGGAAAGCTTTCGGTGCATGGTGTTGTAAGTATGACATTGTCCCTTCTGTGGCCTCAATTGCTCAGGTGCTGGATTTCCTCCAAGAGGGCCTGGACAAGGGGCTTTCACCTAACACTCTGTGGAGGCAGGTTGCAGCCTTGTCCTCTGTTCTATCCTTGGGGGGAGTGGAATCTTTGTCTAGACATCCCATGGCCCACAGGTTTCTGAAGGGGGCTACAAACCTGAGGCCTCCAGTGGTTCATCGATATCCAACATGGGACCTTTCTAAAGTACTGCAGTCGCTGACTGAGGCCCCATTTGAACCACTGAGGTCAATTCCCTTGCAGTTTTTGTCTTGTAAGGTAGCCTTTCTGGTAGCGATCACCTCTTCCAGAAGGATTTCGGACCTGGCAGCCTGGTCTGTCAGGAAAGACCTTTGTGTGTTTCACACCAATCAAGTGGTATTAAGACTAGACCCTTCATTCATGCCAAAGGTGAACTCATGGTTCCACAGATCCCAAGAACTAATTTTACTTGTCATTTGTCCACATCCTGTGCATGCATTAGAAAGACGATGGCATACTCTGGACGTTCGGAGACATTGAGGATTTACATCAAGAGAACATCGTCCTTCAGGAGGTCTGAATCCCTCTTTGTTTCCTTTCAACTTTCTACCATGGGCTGCAAGGTTACTCCAACGACTGTAGGGAGATGGATAAGACTTTGCATATCCAAGGCCTACCAAACATAGGGACTTGCAGTTCCTCCAAGGATAACAGCGCATTCAACAAGAAGTGCGACAACATCGACGGCATGGGCCACCCAAGCCTCTCTGGAGGAGGTTTGCAGGGCGGCTGCCTGGGCCTCTCTTTCTCCGTTCATCAGACGCTATAAGCTGGACTCATTTGCTTCTGCTGAGGCAGCTTTTGGACTAAGGGTTCTGCAAAAGGTCCATTCTGTATAGGGGACTCGGACCGCACTAGGCCCACCCGTAGGACAGCCGGCTTTGGTATGTCCCAATCCTGAATGCTATCTCCACCACAATGGAGTAGGGTCATTGGTCCTAACCTGATACGACCTTTCTCTTTGTGTGGAGATTGCATTCAGTCCCACCCTTTTGTGGTGTGTTCCGAATGTAATGGTGTATATTATATTTATAGGAGAACATGTCAGTCTGTCACTATTCCTTCACCAATTTCTGGAAAGGACCCTAGCAGCAGAGGGAGTGTCATCAAAGTTTTTGACAGACTCAGTCCAATCACAAGCAGAGACTGATCACCCGAATCCTGAATGCTAATCCTGAATGCTATCTCCACACAGAGAAAGGTCGTATCAGGTTAGGACCAACAACCCTTCTTAAAAACCTCCAGTGGTGAAGCACCCACGATGTGTGAAGGCAAGCTGTTCCACTGGTTAATTGTCCTCACTGTTAGGAAGTTTCTCCTTAATTCTAGGTTGCTTCTCTTCTTGATTGGCTTCCATCCATTGTTTCTTGTCCTGCCCTCTGGTGCTTTGGAAAATAAATTAACCCCTGCTCTTTGTGGCAATCTCTCAAATACTGGAATACTGCTATCATATCCCTCCTAGTCTTTCTTTTCTCTAGACTAGCCAAACCCAAATCCTGCAACTGTTCTTCATATGTTTTAGTCTCCAGGCCTTTGATCATCTTAGTTGCTTTTCTTTGCAGTTTTTCCAAAGCCTCAACATCTTTTTTATAATGAAAAGAATGATTAGGGGTGACATGATAGCAGTGTTCCAATATCTAAGAGGCTGTATCTATGGTTAAGGGGAAAGCCACATGTCCAGACTGAAAAATCACTTTTCTTTAAGCTTTATTCACCTTTTCTTAATATACTGAGGGTTAGAATCAATAACTTCTGTGCTGAAAAAAGCTTGGTGCAAATTATGGAAAAAGCTAGGACACATGGTTTTTTTGGTTTTTTTTTTAACCTGTGCAGTAAAATAAAATCATGCTGTAAAATGAACCAAAGTGGTATTACTGACATAAAATCTGGTAACATGGATAGAAAAGTTTGGAAGAAAAAAACAGTATAAAAAGAACATTAAAAGAAAACCCATTTTCAAATTTTGTAGAATGACCAGGAATGGTGTTCTTGGGATAAAACATTTTCTGTATGACAAATGGCACTGAATCACACATTGATCTAATGTTGAACGGGAAAAATCTGCATCCAGACAACTCCCTAAAATAGCAGATTAGATCCTCTATGTGCATAATAATTTGGAGAATTTTCTTAAATTTATGTAATTTCTATCAATTTGTACAATCTGTGCAATTAATACTGAATTAGTACTGAAGGGACATAAGTTGCAATATCTGCATCAATTTAAATAATTTTGCAAATGTTATAAATAAATTTGATGTTGTAAATAAATATAAATGTCATATGTTCAGATTGAATGGTCACCCCTTTACCCCAAATTATATGATGTTTATACTAAGAGCATACATCATGCTATTTTCTTTAGCAGTAAATAGTATTACAAAGCACAGAAAAGATATATAATAATAGGCAAAATATTTCAAAGAATGGTATAAGAGGACAAAACAGCCAGTTAAATAAAAAGGACAAGTTTCCATTAGGACATTAGTGAGTTGAATCATCTATAAGAGAGAGTATTGTTGGAAGAGATTGTATTGATTTTCTTTAAATAGACGGTTGAAATATTTATGTCAGAAGTAACCCTGTTTACATATACTATGTGGACAAAAATGCTGTTGATAAAATTGGCTTAAGGAAGCAGTTATGGATGTAAAGCTAAGTGATGCCTAAGATCTCACACAAAATAGAAGGCATTCAAGTATTACTCTATTTTGTGAATATTTCTATTTTTTATTTAAAAGCACAGAGTTCACCTTGGAAAAAATGAAATTATCACCTCTAACTTTCCCTTACACATGTTTGTTTGTAAGCAACATTTCTTAATGCACTACTGTTTCCATGCAACTCTTTCTAATGTAGGCTTTTGTTCTTTCTGCATTGTACACATTTTATGCAGCTTTTAAATGACTATTGCAGGTGTTCCTCTTATAAGTTTATCCTATTTTTTGCTCTGAGTTGCATCTTCTTAAGCAACCCCTATTCGTTCTCTTACTCCTTCTAATTTCAGTTTACACATCTCTTTCTCACCTTCTGTTGAATTACTACCTTTTTCCTTGCATCTCTCCACTTCTTCTGCTACTTTAGGAAACCATGTTTGCTTCTATAGCTTACAGGACTTCACCAAGATGGTTGCTATGTACCTTTTGGGCTTGAAAGTGCTATTTTGGCTACATTTATATATAAGATCCTCTTATATAAGAATATATTTATATATTGTTAATCCTAATAAGATACATAATCAATATGTATCTTATAATTTATATACTTTTAAATTCTGTAAATGTATTGATATAACATTTTCCCTCTCTCCTTCTCTCATTCTTTTTCTTTTCTATTCCTTTTTATTGGTTACAATCATGATAATAATAGACCATTTAGTCTAGGATATCTGACAAAAGATATTTGTTCTTTCTACAGACAGTGGTCCAAATACGTCTCTATACTCAATTCATGAAAGATAATCACTCTATTTAAGATTTATTGATTTTGTGTGAACAAAATTAAATAATATATTTTGTATCAACTTTATAACAATATTTTAGAGGACTGGGTATAGAGAATGCTGAGAAAATAAATAATATTGAAGGAGATCAAACTTATTTGTCTGGAGTGTTGGAAACTATATAAAAAGGATGTTATGTCTATGGTATATAAACATTATGCAACCTGTTCCTCAGTTTCGTTGATCAAAAACCTGTTTGCAGAGTAAGGTCAACAACATTTTCAATTAAATCTCTGATGTAACAGTTTCAATGCTAATTAAGCATTATACTGTTATCAACACTAACCTACTGTTTGCAGATTTGTCTGAGGAAAAAAAGGTTGTTTTTCCTCTGTCCATGAATTTCCAAATCTCTTAAATGTTTTCTATCAGTAGTTTCCAAGAAATGTTTACTTTAGGTACAGATAAATTGGTTATAATTCTATAGAGTAAGCTCCAGGTTTTCTACAGAGATAATAAGAATCCTATTTTGTGTTGAAGTGCTGACGTCCATGGGGTGTGAATATAGATTGCGTTGTGCAAACCTATTTCAACTAATATGATGATTTGAATGACGATAGATTTGTGTGAAAAACATTGCTATCTGTTTGAATTATTATTGCTGCCTTTATATTTTAAAAATACAGAATAAATTTAGAAGGAATATTATAATGGTATAAATATTAGCATACCGTAACAGATACAGCAGGACTTATTTTAATCTGTCACTCAGACAACTTTTTTTTGGCAGAGGAGTATGTAGCATATTTAACATATCCCAAAGCAGACACGAATCTACACAAATGTAATGAATCAGATTAGGGAAAGTAGTATTTATTTATTTTCTCTATTAAATTGTTATGCTTCTCATGTCCCCTATAAGGTGACTCTGGCTGGTTAGAGGCCTTCAAAAAGTCTGTAAGCCTAACATAAATTGAACATTGGCTTCCTATTGTTTCCCTATAAGTGTATGGTATTAAAGACAGAGATAAAAATCTTTATATACTTAAGTTGTATGCTATATATATAATATATAATATACCACATAGTAATTCAAATTCATAAGTGAGTTAATATTCTGCATGCATCTCTTACTTAGTGAGATATGAGCAATAGGATGTGACTTGCAACATAATCACTAGATTAGAAAGCTGAGTTTATGTAGAATAGTTTGAGCATGCTTGGAATAAAATATGGTTTTGTCAGGCATAAGGCACACTGACCAAAATGTGCCCAAATTTGTGACTACCTTTCTTATACTTAGTAGGGAATGCTGCATGTGGCATAGGTAAGACTGAGGCTGTAATCAACTTTCTCTGTGATTCTAAAACACCAGTTAACCAAAGCTGTGACGGGTGGTAGAACTCAATATCTATGACTATTGCATAAAGAAGATTATCACTTGGAAATTAGAAGCTGTGTATGGCAAAAAGCAAGAATAAAATAATTGGAAGAAAAACTATTTGTTCAGTTAAGAAAAAAGATAAAGTGTTTTAGATCTACACAGATTTAGATTTAGACAATCAAGATCAAGTGAGGTACTAATACCATTCTATAAAACCTTGGTAAGACCACACCTACAATACTGTATCCAGTTTTGGTCACAACACTATAAAAAAGATGTTGAGAATCTAGAAATAGTGCAGAGAAGAGCAACCAAGATGATTAGGGGACTGGAGGCTAAAACAAATGATTAATGGTTGTAGGAACTGGGAATGGCTAGTCTAGTGAAGAGAAGGACCAGGGGAGACATGATAGCAGTTTTCCAATATTTCAGGGGCTGCCACAGAAAAGAGGGGGTCAAGCTATTTTCCAAAGCACCTGAAGGCCAGACAAGAAATAATGGATAGAAATTGAACAAGGAGAGATTCAACCTGGAAATAAGGAGAAATTTTCTGACACTGAGAGCAATCAACCAATGGAACAGCTTGCCTTCAGAATTTTTAGGAGCTTCATCACTGGTTGTTTTAACTTTGCTTTCTCCAAAAGGAAATAGCATGATAGGTACATGTATTTGAAGGTGCTGCAGCATAACGTGGGATGTAAAAAGTTAAGTAGCCATGCTGGATCAGATCAAGACCTATATCAATCCAATCACTTCTTTCTTGAGCAGTCAATCAGATGTTTCTAAGACAAATTGCATTCTTCCTCTGTGCAACTCCTATGTGGAATCCCTCCAAAACCATTGAAACTCACTTAACAAATGTGTCACTTAATAAATGTGTCACTTAACATAAATTTTGGGCCAGATTCCCTTAACAACTGGGTTACTAACTTATCAACTGTGGTGATTTATTTAACAACCATGGCAACAAAAGTCATAAAGTGTGACAAAACTCACTTAACAAATGTATCATTTAACAACCAAAAATTTGGACTCAGTTGTGGTTATAAGTCAAAGACTACCTGTACACTTTAATCTTTTTCCAGTCATCCTTTTCCATGTTAAAAATTCTTTCTCTAACTTCTGGCAATCTGGATTGCTCCAAAACACTTAGAGCAATCTCAATTGAAGGTAGACACTATTTTCAAAAGTTTGTTTCTTTACCCTGATCCTGAGATAGGTGACATGTGTGAATGGGGTTTCTCCTTGTGTTGATTTTAACAGTTGTTAGACTAAGAAAAGGAACTTGGCTACGACAATTAGGGAACATCTATGTACTATACTAAAAATTTTTACAATGATATGAATCCATCTGCTGGCCTGAATCCTGACTATTTCTTTTCATACTTTACTCATGCTAAAGAGTCTTTGCCTGCTTGTTTTGAAGGTTATTACAGGTTAAATAAATAGCAGCACATCTTCTAATCTGTTTAATGTATTAGGAAAGTTGTGTAGTTTTGTTGACTGTGCCAGAGAAAGAATAAAATAGTGTGAGGTTACTTTGGTCTATCAGTAAGTAAACTGACAGTGACCTTCTATTTGCTCATGACCCAGAATTCTTATTTTTCCCCTGACATTTTCCTCTGAATATTTTTTAGATGTTACATATCGAGCAGATTTTGGTTGGTTCTGTAGTAGGGGATGTCATCACTCTTGAAAATTGTCTGAGCTGAAGAATAAGAAATCACTCTTAAGGTTTTCCAGAATGAATAAAGTATTTTATTGAAGAAAATAAAATCTATACTCAGTAGTTATACACACACAAAAACCCACAATACCCATACCTTCATCTGGGATTATGTTATAGATCAGGTTCTACAAAAGCCATAAGGAAAGCTGGACCACCCTTGTCTGAAAAAGTATTTCATACTCTTCCAGTATTGGGATGAGTTTTGTACACATTTTATCAGTGGCCTAAAGTCTAACTCGTGCTCTTATGTTCACAAGTTTTATTTGCAAGTACATAAAAGGCAGCATAGTGCAAGGTTGTTCTATTGCTTTTCAAAATGTGGTGAAGTAATCTTGTCTCTGACTTTAATCTGGAAGGCTTTGGGGTTATGGACGGTCAGTTCTTCTTTCATCTTTTCCCTTTACTCTGAATTAGACTCAAAACCAATACAAGCACATTTAGTGGACTGAACTAGCACTCACAAGAATCAGTCCAGAAATTTGATTTACTGTACAACCATATAAAAAATATTTCCTGTACAACCATATAAAACAATGACAGCAGTTTCTCCAAACTGTCTCATTTTTCCTAGTATATTGCAACACCTTTACTTGATGGACCTTTCTACCTTCATGGAAGTTTTAATCTGTACCTGAAATCTATATCATTTGAAGGTTGCAAAATGCCAAGTCCAGCTCGCGATTGATCCAAAGAAGGGCATTTTACATTCTCATCAATTAGCTCCACTTCAAAATAAAAAAGCAAGAAAGTAAGAAATTGTTTGATTTCATTAATAGCAAACCATCTTCCAGGGCATTTGGCCAATCCTGTTCCAAATGGCATAAAATAATATTTTAATTTGTGACCATTACGATAGAAAGTTTTTTCTTCTCCATTTTCACCAAGATAACGATCAAATTTGAATGTCTGTAACAAAATTAAGAACAGTGTATGTGTTAACTCAGCAATTTCTACAGAAACCTTAAGATAATTTAAGAATTGCAAATGAAAACTGATATTCTTTTTCCTGATGATTTGGAAATCAGTTGCTGAATATGTTACTAGCCAGATAACTTAAATATGATGATATATTTCAGAATATTAAACAACTTTCACGTAAAATATTGGATAAAATTTTGGAAATATGCAAAAATTTCAGATGAAATAAGCAATAAATCCTACTTCCTTTTTTACCAAACGAGTAGCCATAGCCTTGATCTTTTGCATTTAGTTTGTCATTTTAATGTTATCACTATTTTTAGATATTTTTTCTTTGCTTTCTACTTATTTCAGAAATTCTTCCGGGAGTAAGTTTTTTCTTCTTCATCATTAATGAGTATGGATTCAAAAGCAATAATTATTCTCTTTCAATCTATCTATTGTTTATTTATTACATTTTATCCTGCATATATACATGCATTGTTATCATTTAATTTTAACTTTCACACAATTGTGGGCTTCTGAGCAATAATGGCAGATTGAAGATGGATCCATAAGAATGAAACTTCTAGATATGACAAAAAAAAGTATGTGAATGGACTGGCTTTGGAACTCAGATAAACAGATAAACAGATAATCAGAGCTGGAAGGGACCTTGTAGGTCATCTAGTCCAACCCCCCGCCCAAGCGGGAGACCCTACACCATTTCTGACAAATGGCAGTTCAATCTCTTCTTGAAAGTCTCAAGTGATGACACTCCCACAACTTCTGAGGCAAGCTGTTCCATTGATTGATTGTTCTCACTGTCAGAAAGTTTCTTCTTATTTCCAGGTTAAATCTCTCCTTGTTCAGTTTCCATCCATTATTCCTTGTCTGGCCTTCAGGTGGTTTAGAAAATAGCTTGACCCTTCCTCTCTGTGGCAGCCCCTCAAATATTGGAAGACTGCTATCATGTCGCCCCTGGTCTTTCTCTTTGCTAGACTAGCCAAGCCCAGTTCCTGTAACCATTCTTCATATGTTTAAGTCTCCAGTCCCCTAATCATCCTGGTTGCTCTTCTCTGTATTTTTTCCAGAGTCTCAACATCTTTTTTATAATGTGGTGACCAAAACTGGATGTAGTACTCTAGGTGTGGTCTTAGTAAGGCTTTATAGAGTGGCATTAATACCTTACGTATTACTCTGTTGATGCAATTTAGGGTTGTATTAGCTTTTTTGGCTACTGCTGCACACTGCTGGCTCATATTTAGCTGGTTGTCGATTAAGACTCCAAGATCCCTCTCACAGTTACTCCTTTCCAGATCAAGGAGAGACTAGGATTACCCACAGGTTTGCTTTACACACAAGATCCCCATGAAGAGATAGTAACATAGTAATCTCCAGCAGGTTTGAGAATTGTGGAAATCTGTGAAAAATCATCATATCTAAGCCATGGTTTAGCATCTTCAAAAGCAACCTGAATTTGCCCACTATTCTAGGATAGTTAAGAATCTTATTTTTGCTAATGATATTCTGCTAATGATATTTTTTGTTATTATGCAAGATTTATCATGCCAGGAGTTTCCTTGTGCCCTGGATTAATGAAGATTTATTTAAATTTAAGGATTAAAAAGAAAAAAATAACTTTTGGAAAACAGCAAAAAGGGGACTACAATGTTAATTTAGGAAAATTAAGGGACTAGGTAGACTTGAAAGAATATTTTTGGTGAGACACTTAAAATAGTGTGAAAGAATATATGAAGATTTCTTTCTTCTATCTCTTCATACTTTTTTCTTTATTGTTTATATTTTTCTTTGTTTGTATTTGTATTTATCTTTATATTGTACACTTTCATAAAATTATCAGCAAAACAGATTATTTGGCATCTAATTCTAGTATTTATGGCTTCTTTCTTGCTATATCCAGAGTAGTGTGCTGTATATTTGATCATGCTTTACTTAATAACCTCAGGATAAAATGGTTATTTCAGTCCATTTCTTTCCCAGTAACTTATCAACATCAGTAAAACATAATGTCTTAGGAAACTAACACTGAAATAATTATTGGGATGATATTTAAACTGATTAATTATATCATTATAAATGAAAGAGTATTAATCCACCTATATTGGTAATACTGAAGCAAAGATGGAGCCTGAACAAATACTGATATTATTCTGCCTGTGGTATTAAGTTCTTACCTGTGGGAGAATTCACTGAGCAAAACTCAAATTGTTTTATAATATAGAATAATTTCTTCCTATTCATAGTCAGGCAAACTGTTTTGTTGGAAAACTTACCAGTGGATCAGGATAGATTTCGGGATCAAGATGTAACAGCGGGGGATAAACAGCTATGATGTCGTCTTTGCGGATATGGTAGGAATCGCTGCTCAATTGCAAAATGAAATCTTTCTTTGCAACTCGAACTGTCATGGAGGCACTGGAGAGTCTTAGTGCTTCTTTTATAATGCTGTCTGTGTAAAGAGAGTAGAAATGAACTTTCATCTAAATGTAAGATAAACAGCTGTGTTACTGTACTGATAGCAAAGTCAAAAATAATCTGATCCAGTAAAAATGAAAGACCAAAACCAATGCATGAACTGTTGTTCCAGCCAAGCATGCTAAATTTCATCATTAGAGCAGGACTAAGACTATTATCCAGCTGATTTGTTCTGATGATTAGTGATTTCTAAATTCTAGCAGATGGGAGTTCATATATTTCAGTAAAAGTTAACCAAGCATACCTAATATAGGCATGTCATCTAGCTGTTTTTGATTTAAGCAAATGGGTTTCCTGCTTGAACAGATCTTTTCACCAGCATCTTTTAGCACTCGTTCTGCCTCTTTTGTAACTGCTTTCATTGCACTGGGATTCCTGAAAGAGAAAGACATAGTGAAATCACAATACAAATGTTTGTTACTAATCATCTGTGTTGTCCATCTTGCCGAGGCAATTCTGGACATTAATATAAGCCATACAATGAACATTAATAAAAATACATTATGAAATCATTGTGCACTATCCTCAGAAACACTTCAAGATTGTGAAGACTTTCAGGCAGGCCTTATGGGGTCAGATTAATGATAAATAAATCAATATAGGGCATGTATCATCAGAAAAATCTCACTGGTGTTCTTAAATTTTATTGCCAATATTAGGATGCCACAAGCATTTGTTACAGGGAATTTACACAATCTAACTCTGAGCAAATATAAATGGCCTTTTTAGAGTTTATTTTAATGCTCTTCCTTTTGTAATATTGGTTTCATGAGACTCTTTATCTTCAGAGATGTTCTCTAAAAGATTCCTGGCCATCATGGAATCGCAAATGCAGATTATCCTAGGATAACAAATCCTGAATTTCTGCCCAGCATAAGCTTTGTAAGAGTTCTGATTTGAAGTCATTAGGTAATAATGGTTTGTAAAAGGCTGTCCTAAGCTTTGTAGCAAAAATGAAACATATAAATAGTATTTTACAAAGTAATAACCTACAGCAGTACAATTGCAAAAGAGCTGGTTGTTTAGTTCTTCCCAGTTTTGAGGATATATGCACTGCTCATTTCTTAACAAACCAGGTCTATCATGGCAATGGTGTGAGGTGCAAAAGACCAGGTACACATGTGAAAGTCCAACTTAACTGATTTATTGCTACAAGCCAGAAAAAAGTACAGGAATCTTCTCAACTTATAGTCAGCATCTGGTTAATGGGTCAACGGCAATCAAGGTAGGGGGTTGTGGATTTTCTCTGAGGCTAAGGAATGATTCTAGTCCAGGGTGGAGGCCCGTGGGCCGGATGCATCACACACAGGCCATGCCCACCCAGCTCCGCGAAGGGAAAAAATGTTGCAAAATGTCACATGACAATAACATTAGACAGCTGTGTTCTAGGCTGATCCCTCTTTTTACTTGTCCCCTGGCTCTGCCAGTCCTTCTCTATAGTGTTCTAATAAGTCATGCTTTATTAATAGTGTCTGAAATCTGACAGGCAGAAGAAAATGTTTAACAAATATCATTAATATATTTAAAAATATTCACCCAGCTTATCAACAAATACTCATCCCACCATTTAGTCAACAGTAAATGAACTGACCATAATAAATAGAAATAGTTTTCTTGTTGACCACTATTTGTATGAACTCACCTAATAAGATAGAACGAACTCCAAAATGTAGCAGGTATTGTGTTAGCTTGTGATGCCCACAGGATTGCAAGATGTGTCTTTGCTTTATCCATATCATCAAAAGTAGACAATGTATCATTCAAGTACATACGGAGAGAAATGAGTTCAGAAATGTTTTCTCTTTTTTTAAGGTTCTCATGGAGTAGAGCCTCAGCTAGCTTCTCTCGTGCACTGTAAGCATTTTTAAATAGATGGATTGGAAGACCTGCTACAAGAGCTGGGAAGATTTGGTCAAATTCCTTGAAGTTCTCTAGGGCACTGAGGATACGTGTTCTCTGGTCTTGTTGACTAGAAGAAAGGACCTTGTCGTGATGTGTATTAAATTCTGTACCAAACAATGTTAAAAACCCAGATTCAAACATCACACGATAGCAGAATTCAAAAAGCTTATCAGTGACCCAATCATTGAGATTCATTTTTTCTGCACTTGACTCCACCATGACATAATGCAGATTCTCCATCATAGTTTCACTGAGAAATGTTAAGGCATTGCCCTGCAATGTTCTTATGATGGTATGGTGCATATTCTCAGTAGTGAATCCATCGCTTGGATCAATGCTTGCGTGTCCAAAGGCCTGCCACCAAATATTGAGAATATTATTTGCCACTAATTAATTATCTAATCTCTTGTCCTATCCCGCTTCTCGCCCTATTTTGATGGCATTAAACCCACCACAAATCATCTTAAAGGTAGAACTGAATGGCACTATTTAGAGTTTTGTATATCCTGGTCTAACTGAATAATAATGTGCATCTGAAACTGAAAGCACTTTATTTTTTCTATAATTTATAAAAGGGAAAAAAACATAGGATGAGGTATACTTAAACATATTGCATACTAATGGATTCTGAGTGATAAAGTACAGCCATTTAGAATCCCCATTTAGTAAACATTTAAACTCCAGAGATTCATCTACAATAGGAAATGGATTTACATCCATCATTGGCTTTATTTGGTAGATGAGAAGTTGATCCCAAATGCTAAATCTGAAACCAATCTAAAACCTATCTTTCAGATTAAAAATCCATCATAATAATGATTGTCTCTATGGCAGAAAATTTGCCAGAACTGGTGTCTTTATTTGAAAGATATAAATCACACTGATACTGGCCTGACAGCAAGTATTATTAGGCAAGAAAGCACAAAATTACATCCTGAGTCAATCAGAGTCAAACAAATAACTAAACTGATACTAAGTTAGAATCCTACATTTATATTCTTGCTTTCTTTCTGTTGTTATGTGACTTTTGAAAATAAATAATTTAAAGTGAAATTTCTAGGTATGACTGGAAGTTAGTCCCAATGAGTGTATAGGAACTATACAATAAATTCATTTGTATTCCTGCAATTCATCTTCTTAAGTACGCTGGCATTGATTAATCAAAATCCATAAAGAAAATCAATCTCAATATACATTAAGGAAGATTCTTTTAGGATGTAAAAGAAGTAGAGGCAGTTTGAATTACTGAACTCTAAATAAGATAAAGCAATAAGTAAATTTAATGTGAAAATTGGTTTCATCCCATTGGACTGAAAAGTTTGAATCTGAAGAATATTGGGACAGCATCCTTATATTGTGCTAACAACCCCAAACCCTGCACCAAACAGTATTTGATGGCATGGTTTTTACATTGACCCCTTCACCCTGCCCACTTTTAACAGAAAAAAGTACTTTATTACTATAGTTATTCTTTTGAAATGCTACCTTTGCTGAAGTTGCAAAATGGAATTTTTTCCAGTCTAGGTTTCTTCCTTGTTGCATCACTGCATTATAGGAGAAAGGATCTGTGAGAAAATGGACATATTTTCCAGCCAACTGACATGTGAAAGTGAGACCATGCTTCTTTTGTCGTTCCCTTAGGAATTTGAGAGGATTGGCTCCAAACTGTAAAGCACAGCCAATATATGGAAGCATTCCATTCTCCAAAGGTGGCTCCCCTTGACGTCTAAAGAAAGCAATATATATTCATATTTAATTTACAATAAAAATTAAGGGTTGCAATAGTGGTGAATATCTGTACCCCAGGTATAGGATCAGGGTGAGGGTTCATTCTACGAGCTTGTGGGTTGGTTTCCAAATGTTTCATTACCAGGTTAGATCACATCTTCAGCGGATTTTAAGGGATCTCCTAAACTCCACTGAAGATGTTACCTAGCCTGGTAATGAACTGTTTGGAAACCAACCCACAACCTCAGAGAACAAACCCTCATCCTCATAAATTAAGGTTTTGCCTTGATGTTTGCTGGGCAAACACTATTTATAGCTTGGTACTTTCACCATTACTAGGAAGGCTTTGCTCCCCCCTATTGAGGAGGTAGTAGACAATGGATGAGAACTCAGTGGTTTCAGTTCAATCTGGAAGCTTAATATAGCTCCAATAATAAGAATGCCTCAGATTGATTGTAAATCAAATTCAATGAAATCTATTTGCCAAGCTAAAGATATCATTTATACTTTGTTTACTTTGAGGCAGTTTATCTAATCCTTTGAATAAAATGCTGATTCATGATAAAATATGAATAATCTATTTATATAGGATTACAATGTCTATTTACACATATCTCTCTTTCATATATATATATATAGATAGATAGATAGATATAGATATAGATATAGATATAGATATATATATATATTCTACATTTATGCTGCAAATAGATTATAGAATCCTATTCTGCTTTCCTATACATATACATCTGAACAATCAATCATTGTATCAATTAGTTAATAAAACTGTTAAACACAGATCTTTTTTCAAAAAGAAATCTATATTATCAAACAGGAGGAAAATCAAAGTTCATGACAGAATGTTTGAAAGTAATCTTTCTTACCTTTTTCTTATACCCAGAACATACCACAAACTACCACACAATATTATCATTGCTCCCCATGTCAAAAGCAAAGCCAACATGTCAGATAACTATAATAAATTCCAAAAATGATACAAGTCTGACACCAATACAGGCAATTTCAAAGGGCCACTTCTTAGATTCAGTAGGCTCACCTATTTATTTCACTGAACTAAAATAACCTGTGCAAGCTATTAATTAACTATTTCTGTACAAAATTTCTATGCTTGCATTTGGAGCAAAAGCTTTGTGAAAAATCGGATTGCACACCTTAGATTTGACCTTGAGTTGGTTATCACTTATCAGGTCCAAAGTAATCAAAGAATTTAATGGCTGATATTTTAAAAGCCTATCAGATGTGTTTTCATCTATCAAGTAGACTTAACAAATACAGTTTATAGTTCAAGTCTTGGCTTTATATGAATGACTTGGCTTTATTTGATAACTCCACATATTCACAACCTTCTCTAAGCTATTGCCCTCCAACTTGTTATACTATAATTTACATACTGTGTTGGCTGAGAATTCTGGAAGTTGTAGTTAATATATCTGAGAGAAAAAAAGAAAGGAATCTATCTTTGCCCATGATAACAAGTGAATTTGGTTGGGTTCTACTAGAGTTGTGCTGTACCTTAGATTTGATTTGAAGGCAAAGGGCACTTGGGACATTGTCTAGCACTCATCTGCAGCTCCTTAAGGCAGTTGGACCTTTCCAGGGAATTATACAGCTGTTCTCTACCATTGCCTTTGAATCTGAAGTGCTGTCCAATTCCAGTTGCTACATCTTGCAAAAAGAAAACTGTCTTCACTTTCTAGATTTCATCCCCAGTTATAGCAAAAGGAAAATAAATGTTGGTAGAAAAAAATGTGGTATACTATTGGCCTATCATACAAAGTAGTTGCAGTCTGAATTCATTATAGCTTCAGTTACTCTTTTATAAAAGAAAGAAAGAGCTGAAGATGAATTATCTAAATAAAACAGAAATTATGTTCTGTAATACCCGTTTTTCCAAACAATAAGATTAATAGATATATTATATATTCCTAGTATGTAATTGCTGGGTGTAGGCTAAATACACTGACTAAATAAGAGTCAAGGAAAGAGTGTTAAATAATATTCCAAGCTTTTTATTTATCCTAACAAATTATGTATTTTTAACATATTTTTTTTAATTTTTTTTAATTTTTTTTAATTTTTATTTTAATTACATTTATATGCCACCCTTCTTGAAGACTCAGGGCGGCTTACAATTTTTGGAGCACAACCCAATGCGCTCAGCAATAGCCTTCATTCCATTGTATATGCCTGCTTATTACTAAGCGGCATTTTTACAAAGTCAGCTTATTGCCCCCAACAATTTTGGGTCCTCAATTTACCTACCCCGAGAGGATGGAAGGCTGAGTCAACCTTGAGCCTGGTGGGATTCGAGCCTACAGTAATTGTAGACAGCTGGATCTTAAGAGCAGGCATTTAACAGCCTGAGCCACCAAGGACTCAAATTATGAAATTATTAAAACAATTATAAAATTATAAAAATCTAATCATTCAGCATTTCCACTAGAGGGAGCCATAAATTTCTATGCAATACTATAGATAATGAAGAAATACAGTATGCAGAAGGAAAATCTAGTGTTCATCTTTATATAAATGTGGGATTTGGAACACATTTTTTTCTTCTTCCTTTCGAAGCTTTTTAAAGAATTAATGTGGATGCATGTATCTCTTCCAATCTTTTGGTCATCTTCACAGGAGACTCATACTGAGATCTAGAAAGGAGACAGAACTCTTGAGGTTTTGTACTTTTCAGAAGTATTTTTCAGCATCTTCCATGACATTCCTCTAGGGCTGCCAGCCATAATTGAAACACAGCAATTGAAGCATATAACTTCCCTGTAGAAGGAACCAAAAGGAAAGGGAAGATAAATACACCTGTATGCTAATAATAGTTGTGGAGGTGATTACTATTGACCAGTTCAAATAATATTTTCCAAAAGGGGTGACATGGCTAGGGGTGGCATGATAAGCAGTGTTCCAATATTTAAAAGTTCCATCAACAAAGGCATTCATAGTTTGTTTATCTATGGTGCATCTGAATTCTTGGTCAAGTTTCATATATCTTGTACAACATTCAGGAGGATGCACTCAAAGATGCAGCCACTCAGACTTCTGCCTGAAGTGATTATAACATTAATTATCTAGAAACAAAACATATATACATAGCTACAGCTAAAACCGTATTTACTCACCTTGAGATATGAGAGGCCATGATGTGAAGTCAAACTGATTATTTCTACTCTTGTAACATTTTCCAATATGAATGGGGTATGAGGTATGTTATGAACATGTCTGCCATAATGTTATTTTCATCTCACATCCAGATCATGAATCAGACAGGCATAAGTTGTTTCTGTTTAAAAACAGTTTCTCCATAAGCCAGTAGATATTCATGACAACATTTAAAGGATTATATCTGATACCCTTTTGTACTAGAGCAGCCCAGCAACAATTGATTTCTTGTGGCTGATACACACTGATATATGCTCTCCTCTACTGTAAGAAAGAGTATAAGGTTCTGTAACTGGGTGCTACTATATTGGCAATTCTCTGCACTTCCAGTAAATAACTGATCAATTTGCTGGAGCAAACTAATGTTAAACACCTGGCAGTCAAAACAAGCAAGCCCAAATTGTCAATCTGGCATGTGAGTGTGGAAGGAGCTGTCCAATTGCTAGGAGTGGGAGTAAATAAAGGCGGAGAAGTTCTCTCACTTTATTGGGAAAGTCATCCACTCCATGGATCAGCTGTGGTTCTGAAATTGGCAGGTGCTATTTTGTCATTCAGAAAAGAGGAAAACAGAAAAGTCAGAGGCTTTAACCAATGGCTTTACTTAAGAGGGCCAATACAACTAGAATCAGAATCACCCATTACCTAATGGCTCAACAGGATAGAAAGCAAAAAAGGCAATATTGGAAAATGTATTTTTAACTTTGTACATTGCCTAAAGATGCAGATACAAGAGCTACTAGTATTATTTCATAGTAATAATCAGGGGTGGGATTCAAATTTTTTAACAACTGGTTCTGTGGGCATGGCTAGGTGGGCATGGCTAGGTGGGTGTGGCCATGTGATGGTGGGCATGACTCCCCCCATTTTTGGGGCATTCTGGGCCTCAGGGAAGCCTCCTGGGGGACATTTTTTCCCAGAAGTCTTCCCTGGGGCTAAAGAAGGAAAAAAAACACAGCCTGGGGGCATGCAGCACCCCACTGTGCTCCATTCTGGGGCTCCTGGGCCTCATGGGAGCTTCCTGGGGGGTGTTTTTGCTCCCAGAAAGCTTCCCTGGGGCCCAGGAAGGCAAAAAAGGGGGCAGGGGGTGCTGTGCCCATCTCCATTTTTTGCCTTCCTGAGCCTCAGGGAAGCCTCCTGGGTGAAGCAGTAAGTAAGCAAGGGGAATCCCAGCACAGCTGATTATAGGAACAGCTGATCGTCAGGAGGGAAAAAAAGAAATACCTTAAGGAGTGACTGGGTGAGGAAAAATGCAATCAGTGATATCAGGCATGTGTGCAATGTTGCGCATGCATGATAAGGACTGACAGGGCGGAAAAAGGAGGGGCCAGCCAGAGGCATGATTTGCCGATTTTCTGAACTGCGCAGAATCATAACAACCAGTTCTATAGAACTGGTCCGAACCGGTAGAATCCCACCCCTAGTAATAACTCTTTTCTTGAAGGAAATACATTATTTCAGACTTGAGAGGGTCTTATTTTTTTTCCCCTAGAGCCTTGAGGCTGACTATCTGGCACCATCTAGTGCAGGCAACCAGACATAAGAATTAAGGAACAAAGCATTTTTGAGCCACATTCTCTGGTGAATTGATTGCAACAAAACTTTTAGAGAAAAATCTTTTTCTGCTTTGTCACTATACAAGTACATTGAAGGGATGGAAAATTAAAGAAAAGCTTTTGATATTGTGTAACAGAGTACTATTTCTACTGATAGAAATGTTTAAGTCACTGCATTGGGTTAGCAATTGATGACTATTCATTGTCAAATTGTTTTAGCAAAGCCATTTTCTGTTTTATGAACTTATATTAATAATTGGACAGCTTACTAAAAATCAAGGTTTTTTTACCACCTTCTTTTTTAAATGTAGCTGATTCCCACAACTATTCTTAAATATTTGATCAAAATTATATTATCTCTAAGTCTTATGAAAATTAGTTCCTTTTCCATATGGATAACGTTTATTATTTTTCCCCGATATATATAATAAAGTGATAGACTTCATAACTTACATAGATCCTGATTTCAACTGCTGGTTCACAAATAAAACCTCTGAAAAGTTAAATTAATTCTGTATTTAATTTTTGATTCATATTCTAGTTTATTTATTATCAGTATTAAATGTGCATTTTATAATGCTATCTTGCATATCTTTGAAAGCTGTTCTACACATTGTAAAGTTTTCAATAAATCTGAAACTACAGTAATGAGGGACAATGTTTCAGCATCTTATTACATTAATATTCCTTATAAGATTTAACTACGGGAAACGCACAATTCCTTTGGTTGCTCATTTCTCACATTACTTCATCCATTTTCTAATATACATTTCCTGTCTTTCATTTTTCCAAAAGGGTCATATTTTCCATTCATAGTAATGTAACAGAAAAAAACCTGTTCTATCATTACATGTTGCAATTGCTTTCCCATTTAGGAGACAGAAGCTATTGCTCTATAAAAAAAATTGTGAGTGTATATATAATAATTTGTGGTTAATAATAAACAATGGAAGAATCCATGCACAGATTTTAAGGACAACTTTGATTACAGTGATTCGTTCTTTTTTTTCCAAACATGTTTGAAATCTACCACCAGAAATGCATCTCTTCAGGATCATGTCAAGAGGCTGTATTTATGTATGTTTAGAAACTAATTAAAAAAGAATACGGACAAGGTGGCAATAATGCTGAAAGTAAATAATCACAAACTTTAGTCCAACATTAGCAGTTTAGATCTGTTAAGGAAGAAAGAATGATTTCTAGAAAATTTTTTTTAAAATTACATTTATATGCCGCCCTTCTCCGAAGACTCAGGGCGGGTTACAATCTTCGGGATACAACCCAGTGTGCTCAGCAATAGCCTTCCTTCCATTGTATATGCCTGCTTATTACTAAGTGGCATTTTTACAAAGTCAGCTTATTGCCCCCAACAATCTTAGGTCCTCAATTTACCTACCCCGAGAGGATGGAAGGCTGAGTCAACCTTGAGCCTGGTGGGATTCGAGCCTACAGTAATTGTAGGCAGCTGGAACTTAAGTGCAGGCATTTACAGCCTGAGCCACCAAGGCCCTTAAAAAATCTCCCTTCTTTAGCCACTCTTAGACATACTTTCATATTTTCCTATACTCATCCATGGTTCCAACATGCACTTTTGATGATTACAGTGGATTTAGCACAGAACTATATTTCAAGCCAACTGATACAGAAAGCTGTATACAGATACTACATAGTGGAACTATTCAGTGACAGACAGTTGGCTACAATAAATAGCGAAAGGAAAAAAAGTATTTCCAGAGGGAGCAAACTAATTAGCCTTTATTGCTGCACTGTCCTTTCATAGTTTTCCTATCCATTGAAGTTCAATTAATGTCAATTAAAAATAAATCAAGATTAAAGTATCATTTCTACTAAAAGAGAACACTTGCATAGTTGGTCTCTTTGAGATATTGTTTCTTGCAGGGAACAAGTCAGAAGTAGAGTTTCCTTGGCTCCATGGCAAGCTTGTCAAATGGGGACCTCTAATGGTGAGTGATTTCAAACACTATGTCTTTTCAGGCTGCAACAATTGACAGAGTTTGGCAGAAAAGGATGGTAACAGGCTTTCTTTTCCCTTGCTGCTAAGGGCCTAAGAGGTGCAGTGTTCCCATTTTTAATATAACTCCTATCTTCTCTTCTACTACAAGTCTACTCAGGGAGACTTGTCTCCTATCATGTTCAAAACACAATCACAAATGCATCTAGCATTCCTTCTCTCCAAAGATCTTCTCCCTCTATCTGAAACTCCTCCTGTAGACACACTAGATGGCAGCAAAAAAGATACTGAAAAATTTGACTCTGCTGCCAACTAATGGTTGTCTGGAGCATCTGGATTTTTGCAGCACAAATGTGCACACTCTCATCACCACCCCTGCATGATCAAGGTTGTTGAAGATGACAGCAAGAAGTGGATTGCAAAGTTCCCTATGCCTTTGCTTCCTGGGACAACTTGCATTCCAAGTCTTTACTATATTTATACCACTGGCCACATGAGGTAAGACATAAATTGAGAAGATCTTGTTCGTTAACTGAACCTGAAATTCAAAAATTCCCTCACTTGTATTGCTACATAAGAACTGATAAAAACAAATGCCATCTGTTTTAGTGTTCTTTATACATAAAGGCTCCTTTGTAAGGAAGCACATCAGTGCCTAAGTACCTTTTCCTATTTATTTATCTTAGCCGTGCTTATGCAGAGGTATTTGTCTCTCATGCTAAATAATTCCTTCACAGAGAATAAGCTATTGATATCATTATCCTCAGTGGTGGGATTCAATTTTTTAATACCGGTTCTGTGGGTGTGGCTTGGTGTGCGTGGCAGGGGAAGGATACTGTAAAATCTCCAATCAGAGGTGGTATTTGCCAGTTCTCTGAACTACTCAAAATTTCCGCTACCGGTTCTCCAGAACTGGTCAGAACCTGCTGAATACCGCCTCTGATTATCCTCCACAAATGTATTTAATACTGTCTTACATAGTCTAGTTTTGTCTATCTTAGCCACAGACCTCTAGAGATTTAGCCAGAGGTGAAAAACCCAAAATTCCAGATGCTAACTCATGAAAAATTTGCATATCCCTCAGCTCTTCTAGCGTTGCCACCCAACTTTTATGGCAAAAGGAGAAAATTATTAAACACATAAGGAGAGAATGTATTATTATAGTTAATTAATTTATTATAATATTTTTAAAACATAATTAAGTCCCAGCACTGCTCTTTGTATAAAAAAGGTATAACTTAGTCTTAGACTGTGGTATTTTCCTATTACCTAAATGTCAGGCTATTAAAACATTTCATTTTTATCTTCTGTATTTTTGTACTTTGGAATTTTGAAACTTTATTGTTTGTAATCTTGAAATAAAAACTATTTAAAAAGCCTGGAAAGGTCTATACAGACCAGGAGTTAATCAAAACTTTCTGGGAGGGTGCACCAAAAAAAATAATAATAAAGGAAAGCTTACATCATCTTTTTAAGCTGATTTAAAATTTAGAAGTAGAAAAGAAAATGTACATCCTGTCTTTGGGCGTTGGCCTGTTGATATATCCAAAGGAAATGCAACTGAAACAAGGTCCTTCAACCATTTTTATGGAACAGGAAGGAGCTAATTTCTATCTTGTGAAAGTCACTGGATTTTCAGATATCACAAGGGTAGAGACAGAAAGACAGAAGCTTATCCTCAGCCTTCTAGTGTTAGGGGACTTCAACAGTAGTTATTTCTTGAAGTCAGACATCTGACATTAGATGAGCAGAACAAGATGAGCTGAGAATGGGAAAGGGGTCTACTCTATTCAGCTGATCTTCAAGATCATCCAGAGAAAAGCTGTATTCAAGCCAGAAGCAGAGATACATATAAATTGATAGATGCAAGATTCTCCATTCATGACATAAATACTAAGTTTTCCTCTTTTTTTTTCCTGTCAAGTTTAAAGTTTTCAAATTTGTGAAGGTTTTTCTGAGTAGAATACCCAACAGTGTGTAAAACCTATAAATTATCATTAATTTTAAATTGAGTAGGAACTACATTCTGCATTATTATTATTTGCAAATGTATACTCAGTTTTGGTTGATAAAAATAAATATAAAAATATGATACACTAGTATATGTTTATAACATACTGTGTACGTAACTAAAATTATTGAGTAAATATTTATTCAAGCTTTATCCAAACTCTGGGATGCTTTAAAAAAGTTTATTTTAGTGAATCATTTAAGTATATGTTAAATTCATTTGGAAAGGAAGTTAAAATAGTTCCTATTTGGTTTGCCTGAGAGCTTGAAAGCCAGTCATGATGTAAAATATTTACATACATTTTTGAAGAATGGGGGTGGAAAGAAAAATGTTAGAAAGAAATTACTGTTAGAATTGCAAAAGGAAGGAAAAAGAAAAGAAAGATAAACATTTAAACATTAAACACATTCTCTCTGTGTGTTTGTGTGTGTGTATGCTACCTATTCCAACACTTACAGTTAAAACAAATGATAGTTATATAATTGAAGAGTGTATAAATATTTAGTTCTTTGCATAATTTTCCCAAAAAGAAATAAAAAATAAAACAAGTTGCTAATGATTTTGATAATGGTCAATCCAGATTATAATATTCCAGAGGTTTATGAAAGACATTACAAAAGTGCTCACAAATTCCTATTCACTAATTGTAACAAGACAGCAATGTCATCATTCATCATTAATTCTGATTCTCTCTGGCAAGCTGATTATGAAGGCAATGTCTTGAAACAAAATCCAGATTCTTTACTAAAATAATTTATAAGAGAATGAGCATGAAATGATTTATAGAAATATTAGGTAGATTGTAAAATGCAATAAGGCTGTGGAAATTAATGTATTAAAGACCAAGAGAATTCTGTTTGATCGGGAAAATGAAATTAGCAATTGTAAATTATGCATAAAAGCAAAAAAATAGAGCATGAAGATGAATGTGCATATTCTATTAAAAATTTACTAACAATGGAGAAAATGGCTGGAGATATTGTAAATTCTGGTGAAATGATAGGTTTTTTCCTTCCAGGAAAAGGCATTAATACTTAGCATGATCAAAATGGATTTCAACCAGTTTATGATATATTAGTATGTATCAACTGAGTTTCACATATACTTGAGGGATTGGGATCACTGTCACTGTCCTATAAAAGTATTGAATAATAATAAAATAATAAAAATATTATGAAATAGGCTATGTTTGGAAACAAACTGAAATCTACCATGCATTTTGTTGAGCTGTAGACTTTTAAGAAATCATTTATTTATTTATTTATTTGATTTGTTTGTCAATCGCTTACAAGATAATAGGTATAAGTATAAACATGAGTAAAAATACAAGAAATAGGTACAAATAAATGGGGACAGGGATGGGAGGCACGATGGTGCACTTATGCACACCCTTACAGACCTCTTAGGAATGGGATGAAGTCAATAGTGGATAGTTTGAGGCTGAAGGAGTGGAGGTTTGAGGATGTAACAACAGAATCACGTCGTGCATTCCAGGCATTGACCACTCTGTTGATGAAGTCATACTTTTTGTAATCAAGTTTGGAGCGGTTCACATTGAGTTTGTATCTGTTGTGTGCTCTTGTATTGTTGCGGTTGAAGCTGAAGTAGTCATTGACTGGTAAGACATTGTAGCAGATAATTTTGTGTACTATGCTTAAGTCCAACCATAGATGGTGTAGTTCAAGATTGTCCAAGCCCAAAATTTCAAGCCTGGTGGTATAGGGCAGTGGTTCTTAACCTTTTTGAAAGAATCGCCCCCTTGAGCCATTGAGGAAGTTGTCATTGCCCCCTCCCCAACATACTGCCCCTGCCACCTCTTAGCATCCCCAAGGGGGTCCAGCAGAGAGCTAAGAGGCTGCAGGGGAGGCGTTTGGGGACCGACCCCTGCAGGCTCACCCCATTGACTGTTGTACAGCACCTGAACTGGCGCCTTGAATGCGGCAGCATGTTGGGAAAACGCCACCACCTCCCAAAGTGCTGCGCTCTTGCATTCTTTCTGTCTGTCCATCCATCTGTCCATCCATCCATCCATCCAAAAGGTCTGTTTGCCTGCCTGCCTTCCTGCCTATCTATCTACCTGTCTGTCTTTTTGTCTACCTACTTACCAATATAGATCTCTCGCTCTCGCTCTCTTTCCCAATATATCTTGCTCCATCGCCCCCATATCGCCCCCCTTCCATTCCTTCACCCTCACGTCACCCCTTTTCGTCCCATCACCCCCCTGAAAAACAAAATTGCCCCTTGGGGGGTGATATTGCCCAGGTTAAGAACCACTGGTATAGGGTATTCTGTTGCGAGCAGAGGAGTGTAGTACTCTTCTCGTGAAATACTTCTGGACTCACTCAATTGTATTAATGTCTGATATACAGTGTGGATTCCAGACAGATGAGCTGTATTCGAGTATTGGTCTAGCAAAGGTTTTGAATGCCCTAGTTAGCAATTCAATATTTCCAGAGAAGAAGCTTCGTAAGATTAGATTTACAACTCTTAATGCCTTTTTGGCAATGCTGTTACAGTGAGCTCTAGTGCTTAGATCATTTGATATGAGTATTCTGAGGTCCTTGACAGAGTGGGGGTCATCAACGAGGTCATATCCGCCTAGTTTGTATTTGGTGAATTGATTTTTTTTACCAATGTGTAGGGCAGAGCATTTGTTGGTCGAGATTTGGAGTTGCCAAATGTTTGACCATTCAGACACATAATCAACGTCACTTTGAAGAACAGTAGCATTGTCAGTGGTGTTAAATAGCTTTACATCATCTGCGAAGAAGACACAGTTGCTAATAAGGTGATTGCAAAGGTCATTTATATAGAGTATAAAGAGTGTGGGTCCTAAAATGCTGCCTTGGGGGACACCACTGTTGACTGGAGCAGGGTTTGATTTAGCGCTCCCTAGTTTTACTATTTGTTGCCTGTTTGACAGGAATGCAGTAATCTACTTATGAAGGGATCCAGAAATGCCGTAAGAGTTTAGTTTTAACAGTAGTTTGTCATGTGCCACTGAATCAAAGGCTTTGCAGAAGTCTATGTAAATTGCGTCTATTGCTTTACCATGGTCGAGTAGAGTAGTCCATGCTTTTGCAGTGTAGGAGTTGTAGGTTGCAGGATAATTTTTTCCTGAAACCAAATTGTTTTTGGGAGAATAGGTTGTTTGACTCCAAGTGGAGGGTGAAGAATTGGTTAATGATTGATTCCATGACTTTGCACGTGACACAACACAGTGAGATTGGTCTGTAGTTTTCAACTTGGCTGAGGTCACCTTTTTTGAAGATAGGGATGACTGTAGCTAAGTACCATAGGTTCGGTAAGGAGCTGGTTTTGAATGATATATCATATATAATGCTTAGGGGTTCTGCTATGGCAGAGGAGAGCTTTTTTAAGAAGTATGAACATAATCCATCGGGATCAATAGATAGAGATGGTTTTAGGTTTCATAGTGCCTTTTCTACATTATCTTCTGTAAAGTCAATATGTAGTAGATCATTGCAGTTAGTTGTACGAGGAGGAAATGTGGGGCATGAGCCATTGCTGTTTACAAAGACTGAACTGAAGAATGTGTTGAAGAGGTTGGCCTTAACAGCTTCGTCGCTGCAGTCTTTCCCATTTGGTCCCTTTAGAGGTGGGATGGTTCTTGAGTCTTTAAGTTTGGAGTTTACAAAATTGTAGAAGGTGCGGGTAGATTTTGTACATAAGTGCTTTTCCCCTTCTTGCAGTAATAATTTGTGCATTGTGCCTTTATCTGTTGGCATAAGGTGTTGTATCGGTTTTTAAAGTTTGCTACATAGCTAGTTTTGTTTTTACGCCATAGTGATTTTTTTTTATTGAAGTTTCCTTATTGTTATGGGTAATTTGTTTTTTGTTTTGTTTTAGGGATTACTAATGGTACATATAGTTTAATGACTCTTTCAAGTTCAATGGTCTTCTGTAGTATTACAGTTAGAGAAAAGAAAGTCAAAGGCAGATTTTTTTTCCTCTTCATTTCCATGATCTGTATCAAATGAACCATGAAGAACAGTTTGTCATGTGACTCACTTAGAAAATAGAAATCATGCTGTTTTCTATTGAGCAAACTTGCTGAAGATAAATGCTAATCAACAGATTTATTTTTAATGTAGTTCAGAAAACCAGACTACTTATAGATCTCCTCTTCCATCCATGTGTGCTTCGATTAAAAAAATAAATGATAATATGTGATTATTAAAAATAACAAAATCAGTCCACACATTCCAGGATAAAAATGAGTAAGGACATGTTATGTTAATGCACACATGTAGTAACAGTTAAATCTTTTTTTTCTGTAAAGCAGTACTAACATATTTCCAATGTATAAATTAGCACCCAAACTAAGAATACAAAATAGAGCAATAGTATGTGCATTGATAGCAATAGCGCCAAGAAAGAAAATTAATAGCAATTCAAAGGAGGTCTTCTTCATAGACAGAAATAGAAATCTTCAGGACGATATCAGTAGGTAAGAGCTAAAAAAGATGATGCGGTAATAGTTCAGCTCTTTATTAATGAAATAATAGGGGTAATAATAATAATAATACCCATGAAGTGTCATCAAAAACTAATGACTCATTTATAAGTAGCTTTGCTGTGCTTTTTTTCCTGGAAGTGGGAAGAAACCAAGTTGGCATAAATCATTTGACCTTACATTGTGCCCTTAATATGCTTCTGAAGCATTTTGTACCACTTTCTCATTCAGCACTGTACTGCAAGTGACTGGGAGCCTTCCCCCATCAAAGTGTACAATATATTTCAGGGGCACTTACACAGTCTATATCCTTATCCAGTCCTGTCTTTTTCTTCTCCCAATGATTATCATCCTATCAACTAATGAGCGTGAGGTGGTTTCAAAGCATGTGTTTCTCTTAACTGCAGCAAAGTGGCCACATGAGCTTGCATGACTCAGATGTAGCTGCTATGTAAGTGTTTCTTGAGTCAGCATTCAAGCAAAGTATTTTGATGTGTATTAGAGACATGTTCAGCTTACTCTTCATTAAATGAAGCCAGCAACAGGCTGTTCAGCTTCAAAGATTCACTCTCAAGGGTGATGGCCAATCAACCAATTCATTTAAAAAGAAAAACAAAGTGGTTCCAGTTTCCCTTGCCACCGAAGCAGTGCTGCAGAGCAGGCATCAAGCCCAGGGACCAGATGGAACTATTATGTATGGATGAAGTTGAGTTAATTTAGTGGTTTTTTCTGAGGGCTTTTAATTTGAGCCTTTGCAGGTTTTAGTGTATGTCTTTTTTCTGACATGCACTATACTATTTCTTTAAAAAGAGAAACAGAATTGTTGCATACCTTCTGATTCTACCACCAGTTGATATGGTTATATAATTTAGGCTCATTGTATCCCTGAGGAAAGTTTTGTTCAGAATTAGTTTTAATATATTCTATTTTTATATTGTTGATGTATACATTTTTATTGGATATAAAAAGCTGATTCCCACAGGAGCAGGTAATCCCATAGATAACCCAGTCCTATGTCATGTAGGGTAGGGGTTCCCAACCACCAGTCCACAGCATGACAATAACTGGGCTGCACAAACAAGTAAAGCACCAATCTGCGGGATGCAGGTGGCATGCAAAACCATGCTCTCCACATGGTCCACGGAAAAACCTTTGTCCATGGAACTCGTCCCTCTGGTGTAGGAATTTATAAGTGATATCAAGTACCTTGAATTACATATAAAAGCCTATATGGGCCTAACAAGAAACACCCATAACTATTTGTGCTGCTACATTGTGGACTAAATGAAGTTTCCAAATAGTTTTCAAGGTCAGCCCCATGAAGGGTGCATTGCAATAATTTATTTATTAGATTTTTATACTGCCTTTATTGCATGCCTAATGCTTCCTTTTCCACCTGTTTTTCTTACAACAACCCTGTGATATGGGTTGGGCTGAGAGAATGGCTGGTCCAAAGTTACCCAGGCAGCTTTCATTTCTAAGGGGAAACTCACAGACTAGTTTCTAGGCTGTTGCCTTAATTACTGATATGATCAAGGATGAGTGACTGTGAGAAGACCACCAATCCAAAATAGGAACAACTGGCACACAATACAGAATTCTGTGACGGTCCCTCTGGCTACAACTGCCACCTGGTCTTCAAGCAAGAACTGTGAATCCAAGAGAAACCCCAGATTGTGCATGGGATCCAAGCAAGCATGGGCACAGATGTGCAATCAAGTACCATCAGCATATTGACAATAGTATAGTTTCACAAAAATTCAGTGAAGACTTTTAGTGTCATGTCAGTTTAAAAATCATATTCTCCGAAACCTTCACTGGCAATCTGCTGGGGATTTTTTTCTCCCAGTTAAAAGTCTGTACAGATTCTCAGTCATCCAGGTCATGATTGTCCCAAAGGTTCTTTTTCAGGAGGCAACTGGACTTTCTTTTTTCTTTGAAGACATTTTGCTCCTATCCAATAAGGTTCTTTAGCTCTGACAGGATAGTGAGGAATGGAAGGATTTATATTCCTTGCAGAAAGCTGGTCATTTGTATCCTTTGGGATCGTTGAAGCACTTGGAGGTTCATCTGTGTCCTCAGGTTTACCTGAGTAGCGGTCCTGATTCCTGTAGTCTGCATTTTTTTCTCTGGAAATCCATTCCTACTCCCACACCATTGAAACGGTGTTCATCGCAAATTGTATAGCTAAAAGTCTGTAGAGATTCTCAGTCATCCAAATCATGGTTGTCCCAAAGGTGCTTATTTATTTTTTATTTATTTATTTGATTTGTCAATTGCTTACCAGTTAATAGGTATAAGTATAAACATGAGTAAGAATACAGGAAATAGGTACGAATAAATGGGGACAAAAGGACAGGGACGGTAAGCACAATTGTGCACTTATGCATACCCCTTACAGACCTCTTAGGAATGGGGTTAGGTCAGTAGTGGTTAGTTTGAGGTTGAAGGATTGGGGGTTAGAGGATGTAACAACAGAGTCAGGTAGTGTATTCCAGGCATTGTTTGCTGAAGTCGTAGTTTCTGCAATCAAGTTTGGAGCTGTTTACATTGAGTTTGAATTTGTTGTGTGCTCTTGTATTGTTGTGTTGAAGCTGAAGTAGTCATTGACTGGTAGGACATTATAGAAGATAATTATAAGTATACATACATACATACATACATACATACAAACATACATACATACATACATAGAGAGGGAATATTATTATAATTATAGTACATAAAATTATATATTGCAATGTCCTACCTGTCAATGAATACTTCAGCTTCAACCATAACAAGAGCACACAATAGATACAAACTCAAGGTAAACCACACCAAACTTGATTGCAGGAAATAACGACTTCACCAACAGAGTGGTCAATGTCTGGAATATTCTACCTGACCTTGTGGTTTCTTCCCCTAACCCCAGAAACTTTAACCTTAGACTGTCTACTATTGACCTCACCCCTTTCCTAAGAAGTCTGTAAGGGGGCGTGCATAAGCGCACCAACGTGCCTACCGTCCCTGTCCTATTGTTTCTTTTCATTTTTCTTATATGTATTCATTTCATATATTCATAACTATGTTTATACTTATGCCTGTTATCTTATAATCGCTTGACAAATAAAATAAATAAATTTTGTGTACTACGCTTAAGTCAGGAGGTTTTCCCTCAGTTGTCTCAATGGGCTGTCGGAAGAAAGATCTGAACCATCATAATTCTGATTCTATGTGATTCTGATTCTTTTCTTTCTCAGGTACAGATCACATATAAGTCTAAAGTTTGGGCTGTAAAATCCTTGTTCAGTGGATCAGTCCGTCGCTGGTTGAGAAACCCCTGGCGAAAAGGGGAAACTCCTTTCCTGCTCAACTTCTCAAACAAACAACACACCAAACCACAAACCATCCGACTCATTCCAAATTCTCCCCTACGCGGCTTCGTCAGACGTCACGAGGGCCCTGAGAGTGGCGCATGAGCACCCGGAGCTTCCTCCGCCTGGCTTGTTTCAGTCTTCGCCGAAGCAACGCCGGGAAGCAGGGTAGAGGTGCCGCCTCTGCGCTTAACGGTCTCCAAATTAGTACCGTCGCCCGCTCGGCTGCCGGTGAGTATCTCGTCCTTCAGCCGCCCCCTCTCTCTCTGTGTGTGAACGGCACGGGGAGGGCAGCGAGGCGGTGGGGCCACAAGGTTTCTTGGTGGGTTTTGAAGGACAGGTTTCCGACAAAGGAAGGTAGAGACGGGAAGGCTGAGCCCCCGCCGGGCCTATAAGCGAGCGTTAGGCGAAAAGGGGAGAAAGGCTCGTTCCGTTAAGGGAGGGTGAGGGGAAGAATAGGGAGGTTTTCGTCCCCCGGGTTGGCAAAAAGCGGGGTCCTTTGTCCACCCTTCTGCTCTGAGGTTGAAGCGTCCGACCGATCACGGCCGCGCCCTTAGCGGTGCAGAGTTCGCAGTCCGGACGGGACTCGAGCCTTTCCTTCTGAACTCCCCGGAGAAGGGAGGAAGGGGAGCAATCTGGTTCGGGCCCCGCTCTTGTGAGCCGGTGGCGGGGAGCTGGGCCCCGATTTCCTCCTCCGGCGAGGGACGGAAACTAACGCTCAGTTATGGGAGAGGCGAAAAACGGGGGGGGGGAGGAAAGAGGCGGGCGCTTGGAGGGTCTCTGGGGCCTCGTTATGGACGCCATCGGAAAGCCTCGCCGATTCCCTGAGGAGGACGGTGAAGAGGCCTTGAAGGAGAACTTGTAGTTTCGTTACGTAGCATGTTTTCGTAAACGGGAAAGAAGGAAGTAGTTGTGCTTTTTGTGAGAGTCGGTTTCCCTTACGCGGAGGTGTGCCTTGGAATTCCGTAACCATCTGTTAGTAATAGGGGCCGAATCGATATTAGCCTGATTCATACATCATATTAAAGCATAATCCATTTGGTTTGGTATATTGTGTGGATCTAGCCATTACGGTTTAGTGTAAAACCATGGTTTATGGATTAAAATAATCTTAAAAGTCTGTGCAGGCTTCAACTTCAACTCATATAGTATTTTGTCATCGATCATGCTGGAAGAATTTGATGAATTAGAGGATAACCTAAGGTCTGGGATGGCTTGAACTCGAAATCATACAGTCTTTTGCCATTGATCATGTTGGAAAAGTTTGATGAGGTTGAAATAAAGTAATTGGAAAGCAACAAGTTGTCTTCTCCTGGCTTATGTTCTGAGAATGAATTTGTAATTTTCCAAATAATACAGGATTTAGCATAGTGTTTTGTCATGGGTGAACAGAATCACAGTATTTGCTGTCTTGAAGTACTTATCCTTTTATTTTATGAAAGTTATATGTATTGTTAAAAATACAGTTATCCATTATTTGCATAGATAGATTTTTACTACTAATAGTTTTGAATTAACTCTAATAGTTTATGGAGTTTGAAATTAAATTTTGCTTCTAGCAGAAGACTTTAGAGTTATGATTCATGCTTTCACTTTTGAAATATATATATAGATGGCACATCTTGAAAAAAAATGTCCATTTCATATACTGTTTTTTACTTCTCCAAAGGCACAGGAAATATTTTTAACCATTAAACATTTTTAACAATTTAGAAAGTCTGATAAACTAGTTGCTTCTAATGTATTGTTATTATAATTAATATTAAAAGTAACAAAACCATCATGAATAGTTAACCACTGAAAAGTTTATCTTCCATGAATTTGACTAATTTTTCCCATAAAATAGTCCAGGTAGTTTGCCAACAGTGTATTTCTTTTGGAAGTGAAGTCCATAGTTTTAAACTACACTGAGTGTATTCTCTGTTCAGTTTGTTAGGCAAATCCTGTATTTATTTACTTTTTAATATTCATATACAGCCTTTTGTACATGACCTCCAGTTGGTATACACAGTGTTCTGTCTTCAGGTTACCCAGCAAGCTTGTCATTAAAAGACTTGTTCATTTTTCTACATTATACATAAAGCATGTTTATACATCTCTAATATATTCTCTGTTTCTGCCTCTTGCTAAAATAGAGATCCAGTGTAATTTTTCCTTTACATATTATCAAAATAAACACATTATCTCATGTCAGTTATATTACAGATGTTATAATGTCTGTAACTGAAACATAACTGAAATCATAAGTAGTATATTTTCATTTCGTTTTCTGATAATTTCTACCCTTTTTGTAGCAGGTAACAATTTATCCTTTTTTCTAATGTACAGTTTATCCTTTCTTGTACAGTTCTATTGCAATCTATTACAAACCTAAGACCATTTCTTGGTCAGTCATTGTCAGTGTGAATTCAGTGAATATAAAGTTAGGATTGTTTGGGCTGAACATACTTCACTTTTTCCATGCCTCTCAGTTAGTTTGGAAATATGCTTTTGGAAATATTAAGGAGGTATTGAATGACCTAATTATTTATTCCACAAAATACTTCGTTATCCAGAGGATTATTATGTCGTGTCTCTCCATTTATTCAGATCAAGGTATATACAGTACCAGTATAACCAATTTATTATGTGATACAAGACAAAACATCCTTCACTAAGTCTTCTGGACTCTTAACTAGCAATGAAATAAAGCAACAAAACTTTTTTCTGTACTTCCATTGATGTCCAACATCTGAAATTTGAGCTTTATGTTGCCTAACTGATCTGATTCCTCAATTATTTGGATTCCCCCTCCCCCCCAAAAAACTAGGCTGTTCATTCCTAACTCTAGGGTCATTAGAAACAAAAAGAATTAGACTTGTTGGGGGTTCCAATGTTTATATTCATTTTGAGAACTCTTTCTCCCCAACTTCCGCTTTCTGTCTTTCAGCCAGTAAGAGACTTTCCCTCTTATCCCAAGGCCACTATATATATTTTCAGGAGCTTTGGTGAAGAATTTATCAAAGCCCTACAAAGTCCACTTAAATTATGCCATCTAAGTTACTATTAATTCTTGTTGGCTTTCTTGAAGTATTTGGAAAGCTGAGTCAAATAGGATTTTACTTTGCAGAATCTATATTCTTCTCTTTCAAATAACCTTCACTTGATGGAAGAGTTGGTGCAAGCCCAGATAGAGGCTGACCAGCCAGCAGAAATACTAGAGCAGTATTTTTTGATTGATATATATGTTCATGCATGCACCTATGTTTTCTTTTTCTCCATTGCTTCAGTCTGGTCAGAAAGCAGGATGCAATATTACTAAGTTTTAGAAAAAATATTGAAAAGAAAAGAGCTATTTAAAATGTTGGAAGTATTAATTCTGTACTTGTTTGATTTACAGTTCACCTGTGGTTTCCTAGATGTAAATATTGGGAGTCTTTTATTCATAAAATTAACTATATACTGTAAATAGAGGTCTAAATGACATGACTCAAAGAAGTAAATGAAAGTGCTGGAATGAGTCACATCAATTACTTAAAAATGTTGGACCCCAGGTACTCTATTAACGGGCGTAAAAGGAGCAACCGTTGTAACAGTTAATTTTTCAGCTTAAACATATAAAGCATGGATATTTTAAGTTATTCAAGATCGCATCTCATTCGTATCAAAAGCACTGAGAGGCTTCTGGATTAAAGGATAGATGACATCACTGTTGCCCAGGGCTTCATGGATAGGGGCTCCTTTTGTGTCTCTGGCAGGAGCTGAAACGAAGGACACCCTTCGTTTCATTCACCCAAGCCACAAACATGGGCTTGCTAACCTCCAACCCAGCATCCTAACCACGTGAGCCCTTCAGATTAAGTAAATATAATGTTAGTAAATAATGTTTTTTTAGAAATAGAAATTAATAATCTAGAAATAAAAAAATATGAATATCAAATTGTGGCTGTTAATAACTTTTTTGAACTGTACTTGGATATTGGAATTTTTTATTTGCTTATTTAAAAACTTTTTTCCTCCAGTGAAAATGTCGCTGTATCCTTCTCTGGAAGACCTGAAGGTAGACAAAGTAATTCAGGTATGACAAAATAATTTTTAATAAACTTTTGTTGTGGGTAAAACTTGGTTTTTGAGATTTCTGAAGTATCACAGTAGTTTTAAAATATGGTGTTTGTGGTATAAATACTAAGTTTTATTAATTATATTGCATATATTAATCATATGCATAACCAAATATCGTCTGGAGACATGAAACCCACATTTTTTCTAGAAGCTCTTTTACCTATTCTGTTTAAATAATCGAACATTTCCATACCTAGAATTGCTTAGCTGAACTTTGATATGAGTAGTTTTCTTAACCTGTTTATTCCTGGTGAGCAGAATGGGGTTATCCATCCCTTTGAATAATCTTAGAGAATATTTTCTGGTTTACCAGAGATATAAATTCAAGCATTGTTTAGACTGAATGCTCTGGGCTGGTCATTCCGTTCCTGACATCTGGTCCTGGCACAGGTTACTTGTGGAAGCTAATTTTAAAGCCTGATTGCAGCTTTAAAACTTGATTTCTTGAAATAAGATAGTATTGTAGGGGGGAGAATAAACTCTTCTTTCATTAGCACTGACCTTCCACTAAATGGAAAAACAGTAAAATCTTAAAATCAGTATCAATAATAATAGAGGTGATTGAAGTCTGACAGAGGGGCCAAATAACCTTACCTCTAAACTGGTGTTAAGCATAAGATAAGAACAAGAAAACAGGAAGAAACTTTTAGAGGTGATGACTTTCCTGAGAAATATGTGGGTTGTATAGATCTTTGTACTGCATTGAGACTTTGGCCAAAAGTTCTCTATGTCAATTGCAGGATTAGTGTTAGATGACATGTCCAGTGACCGTGTTTAGATTCTAAATGTCAGTAAACTGAGTGGGTAATCTTGAATCAAAATTTCAGTGCTTGAGGGAAGACCATTTATACCAGCTTCAATTCTTGGAAAAAAGTGGAGGAACCCTAATTTTTTTAAGATTAAACTTCACTGTGATGTGGATGTATAAACTGTTGCTCCTTTATGTCTCCTTATCTTTCATTATTGTAATGTCATGATACACATAGAAGTAGAGATTATAAACATCTTTGTTCACACTGCTTTTGTTTTATACTAACAGTAGTTAATCCCAACATTTAATATTTTTACATTTAGAAGCCAAATAAAAGGAGAAATGGGATACAATGATATTACTGTGAGCTATGCATAAAATGGGTGTGGCATGTTTTAAGCTTTATATTTTTAGCTTCAAAAAGTTTTAATCAGGAAGCTGTGATGGATAACCATTTTATCTCACTGTTTCTCTGATCAAAATCTCCTTGTCCAAATTGTTGTCTTCCCATCTTATCTATGTGAATTTAACTTTTATCAAAGAACAACCAATTGTGTCTGCACTGAAATAAAATAAAAAGACAAGGTTCTTACTATTGAGTCAGATCTAGCTGAGCATTTGGAGAATTGCTTCTTAAAATTGTGTCTTGCATAATGAGGAAACTGAAAAAAATTACAAAACCTTATAAAATGTTCATTAACCATTACGATACATTAATATTTAGAAACATAAAGGTAGTCCTTGCTTAATGACAGCAACTGAGGCTAGAATTTCCATTACCAAGAGATGCTGTCATAAAGTGCAACATCACATGATGACATCGCTTAGCAATAGCAATCATAGCAGTTCCTGTTGCCATTGTTGGCAAGGGTCACAGGTAATAAAGCAAAGACTACCTCACAACCCCAACAAGCAAAGTTAATGAGAAGCCCACAGGAAGTTGCAAGCTCTTGGTGGCTCACAAAGAGGCAGGCAGTCAGATAAGGGGCTGCTGTGCTGTGGGTGGCTGCTACAGTTTGGGAAGGGTCTGTGAGTAACAGAGCTACATGAGGATGACAGGGCTTGGGTTGGCAACTACTGGGGATGGGAAGAGTACATCTGTGCCCATGAGTGTTTGCTGCCAGGTGAGAGACACTCTGTCAATAGTTGCAAGTGGCTGCTTTCAGGTGAGGGAGGGGTCAGTGTTGCAATGGAAGCATTGCTGGACATACATAGATGTAGGCAGGTGTTAATGATTATGCACTGCACATACTAGCAATAGCTAGATCTATAGTACTTTACAGCACTCTCTGAGAAGTTTGCAAATAACAGCATATTGCCCCTAACAATCTGGGTCCTAACTTTACTGACCTTGGAAGGATGGAAGACTGAGTAACCCTTCAGCCGGTCAGGATCGAACTCCTGGCTGTGGGCAAAGGTAGCCTACAATACTGCATTCTAGCTACGATTCATAAGTACACTAGAATAAGATTCCCAGAATCTTGTACTAAAAAAAAAAAAGCTGTGGGAGCAACTTAACGGGACCAACTTGTAATCTTCCCTGCTGGCTTCCCCATTGACTTTGCTTGTGGGACACTGACAGGAAGATCACAAATGGTGACTATGTAACCACAGGATCCTGCAACCATTGTAAGTATAAGCTGAATGCCAAGTGCCCAGATTGTGATCATGAGTGTGCTGGGATGGCCAGACTTTGAAGACCAATCATAAGTACCTCATGCTCAGCGCCATTGTAACTTTGAGCAGTTGCTAATGAATGATAATCAACCAAGAGCTGGCTCTAAAATGTTCTATATTTTTATGTAGTTTAATTCTTTTATTGTTTTTTAATCATATTTCTGTGTAGGCTCAGACATCCTTTGCTTCAAATCCAGCTAACCCAGCAATTCTGTCTGAAGCTTCAGCACCCATCTTACAAGATGGAAGTAAGTTGCTATAAGATTTGGAAAACACTTAATACTTTGTATACATTTCATTGATTGTAGAAAGATTTAATATTTTAATTGATTGTTGTATGTTTTGCTCTTAACATGATCTTTCATCATCCATTTATTTATAGATGAATTTATAAAATTTATTTTCTAGCCTTTGAAATCCTATCTATTGATGAATTATGGACTTATTTCAAAAGAAATGAATTTTGCAAGTTTTAATTTGAAGAAAAAAGCTCAGTGATGTTTTATATTTTATAATATGTACTTGAAATGTATTGTTTTTATTTTTTTGAGAATGATAGTATCAGTTTATATATCAAATTCATTATAAAAATAAATCAAACTTACTGAAATGCTTAGATTCAGTTTGGAATTTTGAATACAAGGAGTGCAGAATAGATTTTGTGACCTGTTGTCTTATTTTCAGACAGAAAACCATTTTCACTAGTGTAGAATCATTGTAAGAGAATGTAATGTTGTTGCAGTATGAAAGTAAACTTCAGGTAAGTGAATTTAGTATCTTCAACTAGTGTGTTCAGTTTTTAAAAATGCCAAAGGATGAGATGAATGAAATATGAGGCATGCTGTTGATTTTGCCAAGAATATAATTCAAGGGACAGAAATACATTGTAGCAAGATTATAACTACTTTGGTTTTTACTTTTTTCAGATTTATATCCTAAACTGTATCCTGAACTTTCCCAGTATATGGGTATAAGTTTGAATGATGAGGAAATTCAGAGAAACCTGACAATGGTTCCTGCAAATTCACAGGGGGTAAGTGTCATAACAGAGAACAGGGATTCCTTTGGGCTTTACTGATTTTGAGGGATTGAAGTACTCATGAAAAAAGGGAAAGAAAGATGGGAAACCTATTGTATTCCCTCCCCTATAATTGAAAAAGTCATAACAAAAAAACATACATGTGTTAACATTAAAACAATGGATGTAACTGCTCAGCATGAATTTACTTCAGTCTTTCCATAACTCTGATTTTATAGATGCTAAAAATATTAGTATAACACAACCCATAGGTCTGACTCATTTACAACAAAGATGTATTTCTGATAATAAGGTTTGTTTTGATTTTTAATTTTCTTTGGGGGGGGGAATGTTTTTTACTTTATAGCTTGTTGCAAGACCTTCTGCATCAGATTACATGGTAGCTCCAGTAACTGGAAATAATGTTGGAATTCGTCGAGCAGAAATTAAGCAGGGAATCCGTGAACTGATCTTGTGTAAAGATCAGGAAGGAAAAATTGGTCTTCGTCTTAAGTCAGTGGACAATGTATGTATATTAAATGTTATCATGCTAGAATTCAAAATAGATATATTGTTACATAAAGATGTATTTTTTATTGTTTATCTTTCAGCCATTGAAGTTGGACAGCAAAAATCTTTAAAAAAATTAAAAATACTTATATTTATGAGTCAAAAAGAAATTGCTAGCTTTTTAAAAATTAAAACACTTTCATGAGTAATACAATTAATAGTATAATAAGAGAACTAATATTAGCTTAATACATTTTATCAAATTTAAATATGTATTTTTGAATTAAAATTTTAGGAATGGTAGATGTAATATTTGTAATATAATAATGTTAATAGAAGGTTGGGGCTTGCTTATTTAAAAAAACGATAAATTTGTTCAGTATATTTCTTCTCTGCTTTTAATATATACAGGAATTATATGCGCATACACCTAAACTTACCATTATTGTTTTAGGGTGTCTTTGCTCAGCTGGTTCAGGCAAACTCCCCAGCTGCACTGGCTGGCCTGAGATTTGGAGACCAGATTCTACAAATCAATGGTGAAAATTGTGCTGGATGGAGTTCTGATAAAGCTCATAAAATATTAAAGCAAGTTCCTGGAGAGAGAATTTCCATGATTATTCGAGACAGGTAAACTTGCAGGATTATTGTATATTAGCTGAATTATATTAATAGTAATATCTGTGCTTTCTATATTGTTAACTTAAAAGTATAAGCTTCTTCACAGCCAGTAAATTTGGGGTTATTTTACTGAGGACAGTGGTTCAGTAATATATTTGGTAAATTTTATAAGTAATGAAATACAAATACTTTTCTTCTAGGCCTTTTGAACGGACTATTACCATGCACAAGGACAGTACAGGACATGTTGGCTTTATCTTTAAAAACGGAAAAATAACTTCAATAGTAAAGGATAGTTCGGCTGCAAGAAATGGACTTCTTACTGAACACAGCATTTGTGAAATAAATGGACAGAATGTAATTGGTCTGAAGGTAAATATGTTTTCTGTAAATATATTGTACTCTAATCAATTAAACTGACAAAAAATCACTTGTAAATGTATCAGTAATACACAATTGTACCTTGGCACATGACTGCTTTGAAACTCTTTGAATTTGATACTTGATGCATTTTGACAAGAACATTTTGACCTAGTCCAAAATTTGTTTGATATTCCATGTGCAAGCTATAACTTATTGGTGTCAGCTGCCTTGTTATTTTCTACCTTTTCCAGTTGAAACAAAGGTCCATGCATTAGTCATGTGGTATCTTTCTCTTGTGCTCACCCCCTTGTTGTCTTAGCTTCTGTGGTCATTTTGTGTATTTTTGCACTTTTTTCTCATTAGTACAGGAAAAGTGAAGTTTTTATTTTAAGTGTTTATTAATTTTAATACATTTTATTATTTTTTTATTTTATTTTTAATTACATTTATATGCCGCCCTTCTCCGGAGACTCAGGGCGGCTTACAATTTTTGGAATACAACCCAGTGTGCTCAGCAATAGCCTTCATTCCATTGTATATGCCTGCTTATTACTAAGCGGCATTTTTACAAGGTCAGCTAATTGCCCCCAACAATCTTGGGTCCTCAATTTACCTACCCCGAGAGGATGAAAGGCTGAGTCAACCTTGAGCCTGGTGGGATTCGAGCCTACAGCAGTTGTAGGCAGCTGGAACTTAAGTGCAGGCAGTTAACAGCCTGAGCCACCAAGGCCCATTTTACTTCTCATGCAATGATATATAACCCTATGTGATGACCCGGGGCATGGCACAAAAGCAATACAGCCAGAGAATAAGTATGACTCCCTTTATTAGTTCCAACTTTGCCCTCAATGTCCCAGTTACTCTCTGGTCTGGAGAAAAACTCTTCCACAGACCTGGAATAGCCTTTGGCTGCAGATATTCCAGTCCAAACGTTGAAAACAAAACTTTAAACTATAAACCCAACAAGGCAAGATAAGGTAACAAATCCAGCAGGGTAAGATAAGGAATTCCAGAAGTGAAGTAACATGGCAGTAAACCAGTTGGAAGGATGCCAGGAACTCAGATAACAGCAGCCAACACTAGATAAACTCAGGGTTTGTTCCTGACAATCACCCCTCCCGTCTGCCTCTCCTTTAAACTCCACCCCCAGGTGTGCCTTGTGAAAGGAATTTCTTCCCTCATAAGTCAGGCAACCTATGTTGCTCTCTTCTCTGTTCTTCCCTGCGTGCCCTAGGATGAAGAGGGGATGGGCCTTGGTCTTCATCTGAACCTCTTCTCCCTTGTTCTACCTCTCTCCTGCTCTGCCCAGCCTGACTTTGCCCTTCCCCCATTTCTTCTGTAGCCAATAAAGCCACTCTCCCACTTCCTGTCAGCTACTAGTCTTCCTCCTCAGAGTCTCCGACAGGGGCATGACACCCTCTCTTACATATTGCCTTAAAATGTGAATTGTCTTTGGTTTTGGAACACATTAAATTTATTGACATTATTCCATAAAATTTGTACTTGTTGCTTTTGGTACTTGTTGCACCTCCTAGAACCAACTAAGCACAAGTACCAAGGTACCACTGTATACAACTTACTATTTTAAAACAAGAAAGCACTATATTTCTATTAGCGTAGCGATGCAGGTTTCTGCCTTTAGTAGAGATTATTATTGATTACAGCCTTATTTTAGCCAGCTTTTTCTATTGTTACTTTCCTTGTAAAGAGCTGCTGTTTCCTTTTGCTGATGAAAAAAAGAATATTCACATTCATCTGCTGAATTGTAGCTGTGTGCATGACTTTCTCTGATGTTGTTAGTTTGCTAGCTTTGAAGATCTAGTAGCATATAAAGATAGCAATCATCACTCAAATAGTCTGATACTATCTTTTGTCTGCGAGTATATTTTATTTAAACTATTAAACTACTTGAAACAGACTAAAACAAAGTTAAAACCATTGTGGTTATAAAACAGTTTCAAAGTTTATAAGAATTTATGACTTTTACACTTTGTTTAACAGGATTCCCAGATTGCGGACATATTATCAACAGCTGGAAATGTAGTGACCATTACTGTCATGCCTTCCCAGATCTTTGAACACATAATAAAAAGGTACGAGTATTCGTGTGTGTGTGTGTGGGGGTATGGGCTCTTTATCATTTGAAAGGATGGATAATATGCATTGAACTTAAAATGAATATAAAATGCAGATAGTCTTCTCTTACTAACCGCTTCTTCACTGACCAAAATTATCACAGCGGTGAAAAGGTAACTTAATGGTTAACTTAAGACCATTGGAACAGTCCCTCAGAAATGTGATCAACATTACTATTGGCACATGTTGTTCTGTGCCTGAATTTTATTTTATTTTTTTTCTCCCCTTACTGAACAGATTTCAATAAAGGAAGCTTTTTTATTTTCTACACAGGGAAAGCAATGTAATTGCATTGGCTGTTAAAATCCCTTTCTCTCCAATTTCTCTACTTTGCAAGGCTGGCTGGAAAATAAGTGATTTCTGTAGGCAATCTCTTCTTTGCCTGACCCTTTCCTGCTACCAAAGCAATCACATTGTTTTTGATGTGTAGAAGAGCAAACAGCTTACTCCCTTGAAATCCCTACTTCAATCTTTTGTGGGAGAATGGTCAGGCAAGGAAAGATTACTTACAGAAATTATTTACTTTCTTCCTACCCAACCACCTTGCAGAGTGGAGAGATTAAAGTGGAAGAGAGTTTAGAGAGATTAAGCTGTTTGTGTAGCACAGCTGTCCTATAACACGAAACATTTATATTGCTTTTGATAGTAAGCAGACACTTGAGCATTCCAAAGAATGGAACTATAGTTAGCGGACAAACAGATGCTGTAGATATGAAACTGAGTAGTCTTGTCTATTTCTAGCCAGAAAGTTCAGTTGTGGTCACATGATTTCACTTACTATGCTTCACTTAGAGTCCCAATTAGAGTCACTAAGATTATCTGTAAGTTTGTATTGGTAATACTACCTTATTCCAGCAACTTTACCTTCAATTAAATTGGAACACATCTAAACTTTGCTACTGAAATAATTGAAAACTTAACACTTTTAGTTCTTGAAGTTTCTTTTTAAGAGTAAACATATTAATATAAGAGAATATATGTAGTTCAAGATTGAATTGTGAGTCCTTAGTGCTGAGTTTGGTTGTTTGTCTGCTGATGTTTCATCCCCCTACTAGATACAATCAATACAAGTGAATATGGGGTTTTCTCCCTGCTTATATACAGTAGCTGGCTCTGCCAGTTTTGAAGGGGATGTGATTTTCTCTTCTGTTGTCCTCAGGGTATTTTTTCTACTTGATAGCAACCAAGCACAGAGAGCACCAAGGATTCCATATATTAATGGTTGTTATAATTCTTTGCATATATTTGCTCATAGAATAACATCGTAGCGGTCTGATGTGAAAAACCAGAACCATGTGCAAAAGTCCAAAATTAACAGATTTATTGCTGAAAGTCTACTATGCATAGGAATATTTTCAACTAATGGTCAGGATCTGATTAACATGAGATAAGTGTCAACTTGGCAGAAGAACTCTAAACTGATCCCTCTTTTACTCCTCCACATAGCTCTGCAAATCCTTTCATACAGACCTGCTAATATTAACTCATTTATGGATAACTCAAATATTTTGCTCTATTCTTTTTGTAATTCTGCAAATTTTGAATTACTTGCATATTCCATTATGGGCTAATACATTGTGAACTTTTTTTTCTAGGATGGCTTCAAGTATTATGAAAAGCTTGATGGATCATACTATTCCTGAAGTCTAAAAATTTTTTTGGATGCATTTGTAATTGAGACACTGCTAAACATGGGCTACTATGTCTTCACAATATTTACATTCTGCACATGAGCCTTTCTTTGACATGAGATGCTGCATTGAGCATTTATATTACATTATGGCTGGGAATGTGACATTTCAACAAAAACCTTGCTTACATTTTGCATTTTATATTCATCATGCTACTTCGACAAAACATATGCTTCTTTCATAGGGTTGTACTATATAGGTCAGGAAAATTTCTGTCATTAACAATGGAAGAAAACTCATGTTTGTGAAAGCGTCTAGTATTTGCTTTCTTTGATCCAGATATACTGCTGCTCTTTGTACTTTTTCAGATTAATTTTTTTACTGCATCTACCAGTGAGAATATAACTTAGTATTAATTAACTGATTTTAGTAATCTTGTTTACAGAAAGCATGCTGGTTAAACTGAGCATAGCTTGTATTTATCATTCCATAACAATTTTAAATAATGTTTGTCTTCTTGCTGTCTTATAAAATTGTTCTAATATGCTTATATTGTGTTGCCTTAATCCTCTTAAAACTGAAATAAAGTTGCAAATATATTCACTTCCTAAATGCATAGTATTTTGTACTGATGAATCACTAAATCCTTCCTGATTGTTAGCAATATAATCCAGCATAAAGGAAGCAGTGAAAGTGTTAAACATTTTACCTCAATAGTGTGATTTTGGGGCTCTTGAACTAGTAAAATCAGTGTAGGCTATAATATTTCTTTTATTACATCAACCAATTTTACTAATACTAAATAAAATGTAATATTGGACATGGGTAACATTTTAATAGCTTAGTCATTAGGATTTTTAATTTATTTCTTCTCTAGCAGATAGCCTTCGATATAATAATTGTAGTAAGAAACCACCAGCAGTTTACTATCAGTTGGATGTCAAGTTTTAATTCTAGAAGATAAGCTCAACCTGGCAGCTAGACAGAAGAAAAATGTTACAAATACTGGCATGTAACAAGTGAATTCTATCACAGGTATAATACAAGGAAGCTGAAGGGTTTATTGGCACATACAATTGAAGAATTGTTGGGAATTATGACTTGTATGGTCAATTTAATAACATGTTTTTCTATTAAACTGATCACCTTAGAAGGCGAGATTTAAGAGAACTAGATGATAACATTAAACGTTATTGGAAATAAGCAATATTTACCACTACTACCCCCAAGCAGAAGCAAAACATTTGGGAGATTCATTGAAACATATTGCGTAGTTTTAAGTACTACATATAGAGAGATCAGCATTTAAATGGGACTCAGTAGTGAGTATGCAAGCATCTTTTATATTGGTTTGCAGAGGAGGGTGAAAAAGAATTCATGTTTTGGTCTGCCCAATAAATCATCACAGTTGATAAATTTCTCAGAGATTAAACTGTAGCACTTGACTTAACTAAGGGTAGAGTGATAATGACTTCATTTAACATTGTTAAATATTTATTAGTAAATGAAATACTTCCCAGTCCAAATACAGAGATACTAGAAGTCAGTGAAAGGAAAAAATGACATGGGACAAAAATGAGCTTTCTATGTCAGACCTAGTACATGTGGATAGAATGTTAAACTCCACTTGTCCCTGGCTCTTGGTAGAAAGATTTGAATGCCAAATCATGGCAATATATAGATAACTCTTAGTAAGAAGATGGGAAGGTATTTAATAAGGAATGTGCTAGCCCACAAAAAGAAAAAAAATAATGTAACTTTACCAGCTGATTTACATTATTCCAAGCAGCTTTATAAAATCAGAAAAAATACTTTCCCAACTAAAAAAGTTGTCAAGTTATTAATTCAGCAATCAAACTGTTGGTTGACAATGAGTTGTCTATAGAGTGAAACAATAAAAACATCATATTCAGATGGAAGTTTAGGGGAAATATTTCTGCCAAGTACATAAAACTGAACAAAATCCTGTTAGAAAGCAGATGACCATGGATGCTTAGGCACAAAGCCCTCTTGTTCTCTTTGGCCAACCATTTTCTCTCTTAGCTCTAGGAAGAAGACAATGGCAAACCAGTCCAGCAATTTCCGAATAAAGACAAAATTTACTGATTGCAATATTGGCAAAATAATGCCAAGAAAACTGCAGAGATTTGTCTAGGCCCGTGATGGCGAACCTATGGCACACGTGCTGGAAATGGCATGCAGAGCCATCTCTGCAGGCATGCGAGCTGTCACCCCAAATCAGGTCCACTACACATGTGCGTGCACCTCCCACCAGCCAGCTGATTGTCGGATATTTGCCGTGCATGTGCGGGGGGCGGGGCACGCACAGGAGATGCGTGTGCTTGCGCAGAGGCACAGGGCATGCGGGGGGAGTCATGCACATGTGCAGAGGTGTTGCACATGCGCAGAGGTGTGCATGCACAGGGGGGAACGTGCACATTGCATTATGGGTGCAGGTACTTTCCGCATACGAGGATGAAAAGGTTAGCCATCACTGGTCTAGGCAGTCACCAGGCATCAACACTGATTTTAAAAACAAACATATACAAGGAACAATATACAGAGTAGCATGATTTCAAGTTAGAACATATTGGTTATTGAAAAATAAGTTTATTTGCACAGGAGTGTATGACAAGTACCTCAAGCTGCTACAGTATTCTGTAAATAGGCAAGAGCATACAGACATTTGTAACATTTTAGAGTCTTCATCAATACATGAAGGGGACCAGAAGTTCTGCTTGAACTATAGAAAGCATTTTTACATTTTAGCAAGGTCCTTTTAAAATTCTGGTTTAAAATATTAAGGATTGAGATTATCAGAGAAAAAGCACTTAGTATTGCTGTTTCCAGAACACAATTTGTCTGTCTTCTCCTCCAGTAATTATATTGCTGCACTGGTCATTCATCCACATACAAGTCACAGCACCTAAGGAAGATACATATGCAAGTCAATCAGACTGAACATTTCCAACCACCTTCCTGAAACTTCTAGCTGCAATACATAACTTTATTCCAACTACAAATGATGTTAGCTCACAGCACCTATGAAATCAACATTTTGAGAAACAAGTTATGGAATTTGTCATATTTAATTATGACAAATTTTATACCAAAATCTCTCAAGCTAAGCTAAAAATGGTGGGACATGAAACTGTTCTATAAACTGATGAAGGGAAACAGTAAAAAGTAATATGCATTCCTACTGGCGAGGCAGTATTTCCAAGCATCTGATTTGGGCTTTCAAAATTGTAAATAATAATCATGAATTTCATGTAAGTAATGAAGTAATGAACTAAGAATAACATCTAAAACTATTGAGTTGATTGCCTTCCAATGTCTCCATACTTGAAAAAAGAAAGTTGCAAAGCCAAGATGCCAATAAAGAAGAATATTTGTATTTCAGGGTTGAAATGAGGGGTCCTTAGTGCTCTCTGAGCTTGGTTGTTTTATTATTATTGTTTAGATAACATTATTAAGGAGTGGGGTTTGTCAGTTCATCAGAAGTCATCCACAACGTACAGTGAAATGACTGCAACGGCCACTACGTAGGACTAACAGGAAAAGACCAGCAGAATACATTTATGAACATCAACTAGCAGTCAGAAGATATTATAAAAGATATAATATTTTAATTTCAGAAAAACAACAGACTTAACCATAATTTCATCTAGGCAACTGACAAACCTAGACCAAGCCAAGTCCAAAAATGCTAGGGAATTTCTAGAAGCTTGACACATAGCTAAACAATATCTACATGCAAAAAGAGACAAATCAACAAGACAAAAACAGAACAAAAAGACCAAAACATCTCCCTACCAGCAATCAGCACTTAGATGAGCATACATTAATTACAAGATTAACATCAGATCAACAATCAAGAAGTAAATAATAGCACAACGAAGGGACTGCCAACAAGCTAACAGTAAAGAGCCTAACCAAAGAACTTCCAAGGCCACCTCCACCAATCCTGTCAGGGCAAGACAATAGAAGCTCACTCCTTCTAGCACTATGATATTACCTAGTTTGGTTAATGAAATATCTACAAGAAAACATCCAAACTTAGAGAGTACCAAGGACCCCTCAAAGCCAAGACAGAATAATTTGAGGTCAACATTGTTTCTGGTTTTCTGATACTTTTCATTAGTTTGTTTTATAAAAATATCTCCAAACTATAGAAAGTGTATTAGCAAATAACAAAGCAAACACAAACCTATCTCTAAGGAAAGAGAATTCTTTTAAAAAATTATTTGCTATGGGGATTGTGAGTGTAATACCTCACAATCTGTACCTGTAATATTTCACAGTTGTTCCTAGTTGGTAGAACACAGGTAACAGTATATTTCTTTGTAATGTAGCCTCTACACTGAAGATCCTGGTTTGCATAAAATAGTCTGAACATACCCAGGCTAAAGACTGCCCAGAATCATAAGAGTTGGAAATCCTATAAATCAATTCAAGTCAAACTGGTATTTCCCCCTCTTCTATCCTTAAAACTTCACTAAACCTTTTGGACAGTCAGATTCTTTTGTCTCTTGTTTTTTCTTCATCGAAATTTTTTACAATCTCAGTTTAGTAGCTTCAAAAATGTTTTGTTTATTTCTTAATATTCTAAGCTTTAGTATCCATATAATAAAAGTCATGAACCTTATGAGCCAATATTTTGAATTTTCCATTGAATGGTTTAATAAGACCCTTTACAGCAATATTCTGACTTCTTTCTATAGTATACCAATTCTTAGGATTCTTACTTCATGCTATCAGGATCAATAATTTTATACAATAGTTTGATAATTTTATACAATAGTTTAAGAAGCAAGAGCAACTTTCAAGACGAGCATGCACTTTATCTAATATTTAAGGGCTTCAGAGATTTGAAATGTTACCTAGGAACATTTTAAAAATATATACAAACATACCTGCATGTCCTGGAATTTTTCTTACTGTTTTTCCTCCAAGTATATCCCAAACAAACAATTCTCCTGACTGACTTCCTGATAAAACTATGTGTCCATCCCACTTGAAACATCTGCAAGAATAAGTTTATCAAACAAAAATTGGTTATCAGTTGATGTTATATAACTTTATTCTCACCAATACTTACACTTCCCAGGGTTTAATAAAACATAGGCTGTTGCTAACGAAGTGTGGTTTCAGATTAAGAAAATTTAAATGTATTTGTATTTTGAGTGATAATTTGGTAAATGAAAGCCATTACTATAATCAAATGTACCCAAGCTAAGGAGATAATTTAGAAGTTTTACATTTTCATATTTCTCAAACTTTAACGTTAATGTTGTGCTAAGTTTAGAGGGACAAGCCCAGATTGCAAAAGTCATCTATTTCTCCCCAGGTAATCTTATGAGACAAATCTTATGGTGCAATATTGAGACAATATATATGAACATTTTTTCAAAACTTGAAATAAATAATTAATCTGTTTCATACACAGTATAAGTTTAACATTTTTTTAAAAAAAATCAAATTTGGCAAAAAGATTACCTTTGAGTCTGCTCCAAAGCTACAGAAGAGATAATCATTCCAGTTTGCACATCTGTAACTTTAAAATAGGCATCTTCTCCTGTGCTTAATAGGTGTCGGCCATCTATATTACAAGAATAGCTACACTGGGTATTCAGTTCAAGCTTTTGATTGAGCAGAGAACAAAACACCCATCAGCCTCAAAACCTGATACCATAGTTTAGTTTAAGGAAAATTAGCTAGTTGATAAAGGAAAGATGCATTCCAAATTACATTCACCATTTTGATTGTATGCATGTATGAATGCAAGGAAAAATAGAAAACTTTTAGTGCTATAAGTTGATGTCTTTCTTCTCTGAAACAACTAATATGCTACAAAGATACTAACATAGATTTGCAAGGCAAGGCAAGCTAGCAACAATGTTTTAAACTTTGTTATAGCTGCTGCTGTTTTATGATTACAAAGCCCAGATCAAAATGAGATGATTGGGATTGCCTACTAGCAGCCACAATCTATAATCCATTTACTGAAGAATAAACTAACTGAATATACAGAGATTCCTCAATTTACAATAATTGAGCCCAAACTTTTCATTGCTGAGCATGACAGTTCTTGCCACAAGCTGTTAAATGAATCACTACAATTGTTAAGTGTGTAACACAGGTGTTAAGTGAATAGGGCTTCTCCGTTGGCTTTGCTTGTCAGGTGGTTGCAAAAGGTGATCTCATCACCCCAGGACACTGCAACCATCATAAATTCATGCCAGTTGCCAGGTGTCCAAATTTTGATCATGTGACCATGGGGAATGATGCAACTGTTGTAAGTGACAGCCATATGTCACTTCTTTCAGTGTCATTATAACTTCAAATATCATTAAATGAATGTTTGTAAGTCGAGGATTACTTGCGATGGCCCTTGTTTCCCCTGTAACACGAACAAGTATTGTATTGGAATTGTATGTTTCCAATCCAGAATTAGATAAGAGCTTTGATTATCTGTAAGGGTGAGTGTTTTCCTTGACTGAATGGGTATTTAAGAAGAAAATTTGAATTACCCATACCAGGACTGAAAGCAACATCCAAAACAGTTGCTGAATGACATGGAAGGCGATGCAGTATAGAAGCAGCAGTAACATCCCATATACTAATAGTTCCATCTTTTGTTCCAGATGCTAGCAGAGTATATGCAGGATTCAAGGTGATAGTTGTTACCTAAGCAGTTATGTTAACGTTATTTATTTGCACATTATTAATAATATATACAATGATAAGTAAGTTTCCATACATTCCCTAATATACTGAATCTTTATGCCTGAATCACTTGAATATTTAAAATTATATGCATATACTTTCCCCCCCTAATCAATGAAGGATCACTTTCACAGACAAAATGAGCACAAGAAGATGGTATTTGTCTGCAGAGGCTTCTGCTGGTCAAAAAATCAAGATGGCAGCCACGTTGGTACAATCAAAACTCTACTTTTTAATGTCTGTCACATGTAAAAATAGGCAGAGATTTGCCTGCCTGCATCAGTGTGGCCACTATCTTGACATTTTTTTTATCATATGCTGCAGATATCCTTGATCAAATTTGTGGTCCTTGGGTACAAGATCCAAACGCAATCAATCTGAAAATTGTTATGTATCTTTATACTTACACTAACATCATGTTCCAATTCAGCAAGCAATTCAAAATGTTTCTTAGTGTTTAATAATTCTGTTGGATTACAGTGCCACACCTGGAACATAAGATACAAAAGGACTATAAATATATAAGCATTGTTTTCACTCATTATGCCATTCATATAAGATATAAGGAATTGGAAAAAAAGTTGTGGAAGACTTTTTTATATAGAATAACTGCAGTAAGATTATTGCATACACAAAGATAGAAAGATTTGGCAATAGCTACAACATATGAATGGTCAGTTAAGATATTTAAAACCCGCTGAACTTGACTTATTGGATTGCAAAAACATTTATTTTTGTGATTCTATTTTTCAATTACATTATACATGTAAGATATAAGATAACTTACTGAAAGTCATATGGTTTGTTCCATATGGTTTGCTGTTATATACATTTGTAATACCGTATCACTCTTCACAAATTAAACAATTCAAAGCCTATGTATCTAAGCCACCTTAGATCTCTTAGCCATTTCTGCAACTGTTTGCAACTGTTAATATTCTACCATGAAGAACTTTTTGTCATTCAATTTATCTGGTGGATTGTTCTTAGGCTACTTTTCCGAGAAGAGATCAATCAGTACTACATGAAATAATGCATCATCCATGAGGCCATAATCTACCTAACCTATTATAAACACCACAAGAAGCGCTATCAAGTAGAGATGATTAAATAGATTCCATGGGTCAGTTTTATAAAGTAATCATTACTAAAATATCACAAGTAGACACAGTCCATGAGTCAAACTAGCTGCTATTATTCAATTTACGGATGGAAAATTTTGGCACTATAATAGAAACCTAACGTTGTAAAAGGGACAGATTTTGTTATCTAATTACAAAGTTATTGTTACAGATATATGATGTAGCTGCTCTCCAGATGCACTGCACTGCAACAATCCAAGTTTTTTAGTCAGCATGAGTTAAATCCTGAAAATTGTAGTCAACCTGTATTGTATCTAGCGGGCATTTGGTAGGAAATAATGACCTACAAAATGTCTTCCATCACAATCATACTTACTTTTATTGTTGAATCCCAAGATGCAGAATATAAACGATTATTATGCCAACAGATCTTGCTGACAGCATCATGATGCCCTATTAAGGTGTCCTGCTGCCTTCCAAAAGCTACTGAGTAGAAATAGCTTTTAGAAGTAAAAAAGAAAGAAAAGGTTATATTAAATATTTTGGAGAGCAATTTTATTTTTATTTACATGCACTTACAAAGCCAAAATGTAGTTCTTCTCATTTCCCCATTTTAAAAGTATTTTAAAATGCATTTACATTTGGGATTGTCCTGCTCATTAGTTTCAGTGGGAGATCTTCTAATAAGGCAAATATTGTAATGTCACCAATTAACAACTTATTTTGCTCCCTGAAACCAACTTATTTTGCTCCCTGAGATAAAGAATAAAACTGCACTGATTGGTTATTGAATCTTTTGTTAATCTCTGTTCTCAAAGGCTAATTTAAGAAGTGTTGTAAGGAGACTGTGGTGTAGCATAAAAATCTCTTCCTCACAACCTGCTGCCATTTATCAGCTGCTAACAACTGCTTCATTCAAAGATTTAGCCATGGTAGAAATAAATATTTCTGTCAAGAAAACTTGGTCAGATCTGGTCACTGGGTTAACCCATTGTGCAACATATTATATACAATTATATCCAACAACTAATTCTATTCTATTACTCATGTACATGCACAATCTTTTGCCTCCTCAAATTCACTTAAAATTAGCTCATGGAAAGACTGGCCCTGAATTAAAAGAATCATGAACTAGTGCTGTACATTTAGGAATCTGTAAAATCACATACATATTATTGTCCCATGAAGAACATACAACGGTGCTATTCCCTGGTAAGATTAAACAAGACGACAAAGCCTGTAACAAAATCAACAAGTGGTTGGTTCATGTTATTAAATTATATATTAATATAGTAATATATTTTGAAACAACATATTTTGTATTTGATGGATTCAAAAGCTGTTTTTGAAGAAATTAAACATATGACATTATTTTGGTGTGTCTAAATCTTCAAAGATAGCTAAGATAAAAAAAGAAAAAGGAACCATCTCTGTATCAGGCCTTTAACTAGGTGTTCCCATTGGAGATTGTATGCCCTAGATTATATCAGTTTCCTGGCTTGAATTTAAAAGGAATATTGTCCTGGCTGGCCAGATTCAAAGCCTTAAGATTGGCACTAGGCATCAAGAAGCTTTGAATATTTTGAAACCTACTTCTAGTTTGCAAACAAATCAGCAGCCTCTAATTCAACCTGCATCAATTTCAGCTGTTTTCTGAATTATAGTTCCAACCAAATCTAAAAAGGCTACAGTAAAGGCTTGGAAGAACTGACCATGTTTGAGAAAGACACACTCCTCTGAAGCATTTTTGAATCTGCCGAAAACATCTTCAAAGTTGAATCTAAAGTAAATGATGAGAGAAAAATAATAAGAACTGTGCTCATTTAAAGGCATCCTTCACCTTCCCGTTTGAAAAATCAGCCTAGTCAGGATACAGACATTCAGTTGGAAAAAAGTCTGTGTTTGTGCAATCCTGTAAACTGATGCATAAGTAATAAGTGCATCTGTTAAGCAATGTAAAGGTATTATATATTTTATATTACTATATAAATATATATTAAAAGGAAAAACATTACTGTCTTTGAATGAGCTTGCACAGGATAAACTTCAACTTCATTTTAGATTTATTTTCACTGAACATGGAAGGAGTATAGATTGTTCTACAGATGCAATTAAATCTATTTTCTGTATTTTTTTGCAAAACTTGGGTGTTCATGGCAAGCATGCCAATCTCTACCTCATATAAAACCACTTCTGTTACTATATTTTTCACCTACTGAAAGTACAATGCTCCCCTAACTTCTAATATTTTAGCAGGAATTTGTCCATACTTTGCAGGCATCACATCAATTCAGAAATACTTCTGGTTATTTAAGGAAGTTAGCTTCTGCATCATGTGATGTTTTCTGTACTTGCACAGAAATATGGAACAGCTTCCTTCCTTTTTGTTCATCCATGCATACATTTAATAATATATACCTATTAAAATGTTCAGATAGTCTGTGAATATAGTAAGCCTATAGTAAACCAATTTGAAATTCTAACGTTTCACATTACTTGAAAGCAGGCACCTGATAAAGGCATTACTTACCTAGAGATGTAGTAAAGATGGAAGATTGGTTAGAAGTAGAACACATGGCAATTCCGGTTATTGGCCTTTTCAAAATGAAATCATGTTATTTGTTTAGTTACTTCAGGCTGATTGAAAACATACACCAGTGCTTCCTGAAGTCTCTAACTAACTTATTACGTTTATTCCATGCTGGAATTCTAAATTTGTTTGATATTCAGATGTAAATCCATTTGTATTCAATGGATTTACTCCAAAGTAAATAAAGTAAGCACTTCATTGATTAACTCTTAAAGGAAGGAATATTTACAACATTTCAAAATTGCAGGCATTACATCAATTCAGAGTGATTTCTCATCCAAGTTCAACAGAAGCTCTGTTTTCAAAATGATACCAACTCAAAAGTGGGAGCAGTCGGAGTGCCGAGTTGCCATCTTTTCCAACTGCCTGCTGTTTTAAGAACGCATGGGTTTTAACCTCACATTCTGATTCTTTTTTGTTCTTTTGATTTTTACTTTCAATGTACTGGTTTAATGCTGATCTAATTTAATCCCCTTCTTGATCTTAAAATGGTTTCTTCTTTATGTTCTTTTTATTGTTTTATTTGCTGCCATAAATTACTTCTTATGGAAGGCATGGCAACTTTGGCTAGTGAAAGAGATCTGATATTATTTTGGTATCATACTTTCATTACAGGAAATATGTACTACTCTATAAAGTTTTTAAAAAATCTGGTCTTAATTATTTTAGTTTTTGACAAAAGTATCTCCTTTTATGCTGGAAAAGCTCTTCTCAGTGTGTTTTGAGGCTTATCTGTCATGGTGTTCTTCCTGTCTTTGGGAGGAACTTTTTATGATTGGCTATAAAAGTTCCAGTTGTGAAAGTTTAACGACTGAGGTATTTTGGATTATATTAAACTATAGTCAAAATGCAAGAAACATATGAAGACGAAGCTTATTGATAAAGCTGAGCAGAAAGAATACTTTTCAACTTACAAGTTCATCTTGAAAAATTAGATAAAATGCTTGATAAAGTAATTATGGTTTTAAAAGATTGCAATTAGATGCAAGAAACAGCACTACAGGATTTACAATTAAATGGATTGGAATGTAACTTGCTGCTAGCGGTCCTGAAAGTTGAGGTGGACTTGGAAATTACAAGTTGTTTAGAGGACTCTGAGAAAGGATACTTTTTTGTACAACAAATGCTGTGGAAATACACACAACAGAGAATTATGACTCTGGGGAATAAAATCCAACTGCTAGAAAGTATCCTGATTAATATCTTAAGGAAAAGCCTTATCACTAAGAATAAATTGAGGATATTTGATCCTGGATGGACCAGAGACAATGATTGTGGTGACTTATGGTAGACCAGAAGCATTGTGCACTTTCTTCAGGTGAAATATAATAAATAGATTCTTAACAGAGGGTTTTGAAATTTAATTTAGTAGTTGGTTTTACTTGTTAACTATGATTTCATATAGTAGACTGATGTCAGGCTAAGTGGACTGGGTAAACAGTGTTATAGAAATTTATAAATTGTGTGCTTGCTTTGCAAAGGGGAGGAGTTATTATTTTTGAAATATATCAGTATTCAACTAGGAGGGACAATTTATGTGTATGTCTGTTTGATTTTTTATATACTGTTTTTCGATGTGGTTCATTTTGCAGGTTCTGGAGTTTTATTTTAATGCTTTGAATAAAATAAAAATTAACTGACAAAAAAAAAAGAAATTTCCTTCCCTATGCTAAGCATTTCATTTCCTGCAATAGGGTTGCAGATCATTAAGACTTAAAATATATATATCGTTTCATTTTATACAATTGCCCATCTGGCTGCTACAATTTACCCTTTGTGGATCTTGTACTGCCCATCAAGTTTTAAACTGGCCATGTTATTCCAGGAAAGTAAGATGCTTTCTTCTGTCAGATCTTCAAAAGAGTCTTCACCTGGAGAAACTTTGCAACATAGTAATAATGTAAAATCAAAGTAATTAGATGAAAGTCAAAAAATGTGCATTTATTGTAGGATGTTATTTTCTTTTTTCTTTCTTAAATACCTGATAAGTATCAGTTATAATGTCTACCAGGAGGCACCACATTATCAATTTTATCTTTATAGGTAATCATGGTCGAAGTTATTCTATGGGACTCAAACCTGGTAGGGAATTCAGGGACTAAAATAGGCAACAAGCTGAACAATAAGCAGAATCTAAAAGTTTAAATTTAAATTTACCTGAAGATTCAGTCACAGAAGGGCTATGGCTGGATGCTCGAGACCAACTTTTTAACTTTGGAATTATCCTTCTTGGATGAGGGATTGTGAACAATTGTTTTGGAGTCTGTCCAAATTCCAAGATTTGTGTCAACAGAGCTACTCTTTCATTTGTGTCCATAATGCTTCAGGAGAAGAAAAAATGACCTTGAATTGTACCAAGAAAAACATCACAGTATATATAGATATATAATATGATTATATACCGTTATCTATGGATATTCTCATTCAGGCTCATTCAGGCAAAGGTGCTTTTTCCAAGAGGTAACTGAACTTTCTTGGTTTTTTTCTTTGAAAATTTTTCACTTTTTATTCAAGAAGCTTCTTCTTGGGAGCTAACAACCTTCCCTCAGAATACTAACAATCAAATGACTGCAAATAATATAAATCCTTGAATTCCCCACTAGTTGATTAGAACTGACAAATCTTGGATGAGGTGAAACATTTCCAAAGGAAAAAAACAAGGAAGTCCAGTTGTTTATTGGGAAAAAAGCACCTTTGGGCATATTTATTATACTAGGTTAAAGCTGTATGTTTCTACCAATAATAGTTCTCATAGTTTATAGGATTCAAGATACAGGATGTTGTCTCCTTACCTCTGTGGCAGGAACTATAATGCCCACTAAATTATTTCTAACATAATAGGAAAATGAGAGCTTTTTCTCCACCCCAAATAATTACTTTGTCTGGCATGAAATGCAAAGGGATGCTGGCATTGTTGTTGAAAAGATGGCTGTGAAGACTGACTGTGGTTTTGAAGGAGCTGCTTGTCTGGTGAATTTAACCCTTTTCACCAAACAGGCCTTCTTTTTCTTTGTTTCTCTTTAAAGTTTTCTTGTCTTTCCATTATCCCTAACTCAGTTGTATTTCTCTCCATGTCCAACCAATATCTTATTGCTTTTATTCTTTTTTGGTTATTTCTGCTGGAAAGATAGAGAAAAGTCTTTGAATGAATAGTGTTTGCAAGAGAGTTTGAGAGTTATTTATAGGCAATTCATTTTCATGGTACTGTTTAACTAAAGATATGTTTAGAGACTTTTCTGTTCTGTTCTTGCTTTTTATATGACTCATGCACACCTTTAGTGGCAGGAAGAAATCTTCAGGAAATCTGAGTATATTGGTAGAGGAAATTTTTCAGCACCTGACAATCCTAAACTGAAAAAAGTAGTGTTTTTCCTATTTTTTTCTTTTATTTCTGCTCTTCCTTTTTATCGATAATCATTTTGAATTTAGAATCAACTTCTAGTAAAGAATATGGAATGAGAATCTGAAATGTTTTTCAACTCCAGTTTAATCTTTAATCTTTACAATACTGAATTAACCAGAATTGCATATTTCTTAAATTAGTAAATAAAATGTTTTACATAACTTAACTAGCTAATTGCACAATTAACTTATGGAAACACAACTCATATGCAGAAAAAAATCTTCAAAATGGCCTGCAAAGTCTACAAAGCCCTAGGAAGAGAAATTTACTTTGGAATGTATTCTGTTCTTTAATCAATTTTTTTCAAATATCACCCTTTAAAATACTATTTTGATAGAAAGAGTTTCAAGTTTATGCCAAAATTGTTCTTTTCAGAAGGCAAAGTTTGATTTAGACAAACCAGGATCTCAATACAAACTTGGAATCAGAGGAGAGAAGAAACATATGAGAATCTTGAACTATTCTCAGCATGTTTACAAAGTTGGCAATGTGGCATTGAGAAAAGCCCAATGCCACTGATTTTATTAATTACTAATGTGTGGCTTTTGAAGCTTTCCAAATTGAGCATCCCATTAAATGTACAGGATTATAAGTGGGCTATGCACCAAAATGTTGCAGTATGCAGTGATCCTACTTAGGGTTTCAATAAAGTAATCATGCCCTCTTCAAGATTATGCCATTGCTTGATTTCTTCATGCTCACCTCCAGTTTTTAGTGCCTCCTCTTCCATCAGGCACTGGAGCATTCAAGTCACGGAATATGTTTTGTGTTCAGCCTACCACTCCTGAACATGCATCTTGCACCATTCTTTTTAGGTTTTTCCTAAAGGGTAGGTTGCTGCTTATACCCTTTTGCAAACCTAAAGATTGCCTAAAGACTATCACAGTATCTCCCTTGAGTGCATATAAGATACCTCATGATTCATGCTAAAGAACTGCATTGGGGCAATACATTTTTTTCATTTTGGGGATGGGTGGCGATTAAGCATCATACATAGCATTCTCTTAAAGGGAGATGTATAAAACTTGTAATTAAACCAGAATTTGTAATAGAAGGAAATGAATACTATATTCTCACTGTAAGCGTATAGAAGTTACCTGTTCAGATCTACTCCTCCTTCATAGGTTAAAGGATGAAATACTAAAAAGAAGCAGAGAAGTATGCTACTTACTTGAAAATACAATTGTTGTGGCAAGACTCTTAATCAAGAAGCATTCTGCAATCTCTCACAACAACATGCTGTGTCATTTGTACACAATAAATTTGAGGCATAATCAATATCAAGAACATAGCACTTATTGTCTGCTCTATAATTTTTTAAGTTCTAACTCTCTGCAACTGCTCCACATCCATATACTCTTCTCTTTATAATCTCTGATGATGTAAATTTCTAACCCTTATACAGCTTGTGCTATAAATATTGGTCTAGCTCTCTGAAACAGAATTTTAACCCATTTCTCCTCCTTCTGTGAATTATCTGTATCAGACAATACTAACAGCACCTCTTCGTGCCTTTGAAGGCTTATATGGCCTACTTCTCAGAGGCACAAGCTTTGATTATGTCACTAATGCAGTGAACAGATGTCTAGTAAAGCCAAATATCCATTGAGGGAGGGCGAGCTTTACCCAAGAACCAAGAGGCAGCATGAGCACCAGTCCAGTGATAAAAGACAACTCCAGAAACCACAAACACAGCAGATTAGTATATCAAAACCTGAGCACGTCCTGGGAGGCCACCTGGAAACTAGGAATAGTTGACAGGATCATAGTCCAACCTTATGGATCCAAGAAGTAGAGAAGCTTCCAAAGGCAATGAAAAGAGTGGAAAAGCAAGCAGCAGCTTAGAAGCCACACAATACCTAGCTGCAACCCAGTGGAGCCAGTAGATATTTTTCAGATTTAATCCAAATCCACTAAATCAAAGTACTGTATATTATGTAAAAGATTTATTGCAGAAGTCCTAGAACTGAACTTCCATTGCTACTTCAAGTACCAGTCAAATGTAATGGATAGTTCTGTCTGGTTTATTAATGAATACATAAGCAACCCACTCTACTTTAGAAGCATCTTACTACCTTAATTAAAATAGAAATATATCTGTGGCTATTCAGAAGCAAGCCACACCAAATTCATATAATTTACTTCTGTGTATATTTATATAAGATTACGGTCACGACCTGTAACTGTATCTTTAACTAAGAGAAACTTAAACTTAATAAGGATATAATCAAGCAAGATAGATGCATAGAACAAAAATCAGCGATATTTGCAGACCTTTACCTGACAGCAAATACTACTTAACATAATAAAATTTATTTCTGAGAAAACATATCTAGGACTGTGCCATTAAAATGTACTTGAATCTGTTTTCATTAGCTTCATAATTTAGAACAGATATGGAAGAGAAATTGGTACATTATGACATACTATGTGTTCATTAACGAGTGGGGTCTATCAAAGAAGTCCTAGTATAAGAGAGAGCCATACAGCTGAAATGTATAAATAACTGTTAAGAGCTGTAAAAATCTATATCAAAATTACCATTCTGAGCTGCAATGGCTTCATTGCCCTTCTGCTTATAGCCAAACACAAGATCAATCCATTCATGGAGATGTTCTGACACATACTGGCTTTCTAAAGCATCTTGACTCTTCTGGAGAAAATCATTGGCATCTGAAATAAATAATATCCAAATTTCTTGCATGTTGTGGACAGCACACCTCTATTCACATTTTCCTGTCTCCCTTAAAAAAACTAATTAAAAAGGCACAAGGGCTTTTATTAATCAGCAATTCAGAATTTTGCCTTATTTACCTTCAAAGCCCAGAGTAGGAGAAAAATGGATGTTATCCAGAGGTTTATTGAATGAGCGAGAGCACATCTCTGAGGCAGAATCCAGATAATAGTTACACCTAAATAGTTACCTGATGCCCAAGGAGGAAGTTCTACATTGTCAACCATCTTTCCTCCTTGTGTCTTCCCCAAGTCCAGTTTCAGATTATTTAATAAGAAACTAGAATCATTTTCATAGAACTCAGGGATTAACTGGATAAAAGAAAAGTGGGGAACTGTTAGCAATGAAACAAAATTGTATTTATATTCATAGCAGCTTTACAGCAAAACATTTACTACATTTACTATTTAGTGTTTATTCATGCGTCTAAAGCCAGCATAAGGCACTGTCACACAATGAATTGCAAAAAAGAAAATCCAAACCTGAATAACTCCTAACAGAAGATAGATCAGTAGTTCCATTCTTGGTTTGAATGCACAGTAGGAATTGATAGAATGCACTGCTGGCCAGGTATGTTTAAGTTTGAGCATTTGTCACCAACATGCCAGAGTATCAAAGATACAGCAATCACATTAACCATGAAGTTATCAGATTCAGCCTATTCCAAGTAAACTATTAAGCTACAGTTGGTATCAGGAAACTTCTGGGGCCAAATATATTATTTCCTTACCTTAAAATATCAGCCAAAACTGGATACCTTACTTATCAGCAACAGATTAGTCTTAATCTACACTAAGACTGCTTTTTCTTGAATGTGTTACAGTTGTGGATCTCTATTGCACATATTAACGCAAAGGTTCCATGTACTGATTAAAAAAATAAACACTAAGAAGAATACAAAACAAGCTTTTTAGTATAGGAATGAAAAAGATTCTCATTTCTCCCTTTAATGGCTTTTTGCCCTCTAGCTCAGCATTACAGAGCTTGCAAGAGGATAAAAGATCATGAAGATTGCTTTCCCAAACCCATGAGTATTACTGAAACTCCACTAAGCACTATTCTGCTGGATAAAAGCCAGCAACTGAATGATTAGTTATGTATAAAATGAAAATGATGTTGAAGACATATCCTTCAAGGTTTTCTCTTCAAGATGTGATGCCATTACTGATATCATAAAGCCTATGCTTGATTTTTTGACAGAAAAGAAACAGCATAGGTAAAAGTTGCTATATGTTACCAAAGAAAGTCCCAAGTTGTATATAGCTTGCTTTGTTTATTTCAACTGTGTTTATACCATTTCAATCATAGTAGCACTTAATGTAATCTATAGTTTTACCTATCCATAACAGGGAGTATTTAATTACCAACTTTCACTGTACAACAAATCTTTGTCCTTCAAATGTTGATTCAAACTCTGTTTTTATTTAAACATCTAGCAGATGTTTGGATAATATTCTGGAGCATCAAACTCATAATTATTTATCATGATATGATAACATGAAGCATCTATCAGGAAAAATTCTCAGGGAATAATAAACTATATTTCAGCTTGCCACATTGAATCTATTCCAGTCATGTCTGGCTGCAGGTCTTTAGAGGAAGTTCAATATCATTTATTATCTTAGTCTTATAGCTAGGGATGCTAACAACTTGAGATTTCCTGTGTGACAGGCTCCAAAAGCTGGGATAACTTCTTAGACGGGTTAGATGGAAATTCATTTTTAGATAACGTATCTGCAGCAGTTCAATCAGCAACATAAAGGAAACCAATTACTACAGATTGAAGTTCAAGAAGATTATTTACCTCTTTGAAATCTGTTGCCCCATCTAAACAGTTCTTCCAGGTTTCTGCAATACTAGTTAAGAATAGTACATAGAATAACCAGTTATTGTTTAAAGTAACACTGTAAGAATGACAAACACAAAAGTTACCTGAACTGGTTGTGAGATACAAAACTAACCTGTTGAACATTCTGTCAGGATGATCAAACTTTCCGTTTTGTAAGCAAAGCATATGCTCTGGTGCTGTAAAAACAAAAGAGGTTAGATACATATATTCAATGAAGTACCATAACGATATTCTCTGAAATATTTCTGCATATATCTTACCAACTCTGACCAGGTAAAAGAGAACATAACCTGGTGATGAGTAGTGGCTGCCATACATAAATTTTGGTTCTTGCATTTCTTGATAACGCACCTATCAATGCAAGAAAGGCAAAAGAGGGGGAGGGGCGAAACAGAGAGAATCAATTCAGGGATAACATTCTTCTATAGTAATTACATGGAGTTTATATTAAAAAGTGAGTCAGCATTTCATTTTTTGTGTACATTGTTCCACAATGACTGAAATGAGTCACTGACACAACCATATACAGTATTCAATCTCAATGGATTGCCACAGGCAACAATTACAAAATGTATTATTTTGCAGAAACATGCTAGACTCCAGGGCACTTGGATGAATTCTTCCACATATCCAGTTCAAAAAAATATGCACAGTATAATCTGATCCTAAAATATTTGAAAAAATACCTATCAAATCACTACAACCTGCATATGAAAACCTTAGAAAGATATTCTAAATTAGTCTTTTTCACCCTTCTCTTATATATACTGAAATGTTTAGGTAAAACATTTAGGCTTACTTAATAATAAAATTAATTAGAAATAGTCACATATTTAATCTTTTACTGATAGTCTAATAAATCACAGTTGAACCTAACTATGTCACCTATAAACGTTTGAGCTATGCTGCTCTTTACACCTAGATAATAGCCAATTATGTTCTGCTACAGATTTGAGAAAAACATTCTAAATGTTGCTGAACCACAAAAAAATAGCAGCTTTGATTAATAATACATGTGCAATGATGGAGGTGTGGGAGTTTTAGTTTAGGAACACCTGAAGGGCCACTGGATCTTCAATCCTTTTATGGTTTTCTTGTTTTCTATCGATACATCTGCTTGTATTCACATTTGGATATCTTTACCAAGTAATCACCCTCCAATTCCACCTGAAATTAGACCCTCTCAAATATATACAAGTAAAATTACATTCTTTAACAATTACTTTTCTATCAATTTTGTATCTCTTTTTTATAACAAATTAAAACATTTCACTAGAAAAAAAGTTAAAATACAGTAAACAAAAAAGTTGTTTTAACATACAAAACTAATTTACACACAAACACACACACACTAATATACAAACAAGGTGTTTTTCTACATACCAGTAATCTTTCCAATCTTTCTTTATTTAGCGCACCTACAGGTTTACTAAGGTCACGAAAAGTTTCGGGATTTGTTAGATCTATGAAAAAAGAACATTTGTAAACATGTACTATATTACTAACAATGGTATGACAATTTTATTTTCTAAAGCATATGGACAAAACTTAAGATATCAAATTAGGATTAATTAGGACCTATACTTTCTTCATTAGTCTTTAAAGCATAATTGTAATCCTTGGGAAGAATTTAGACTAATGAGTCTACTGATTCCAATAATTTCAGTGCAGGGAAAAAAACTTCACTGAACATTTTCATTTTTTCAGATACCTGCACTGTAGTTACTTTGGTGGAAAAGTAATTTTTTTCTATCCTCAAATATATGAAAAAGTTTAATGGAAAAATTAGCCCAATTTTCACTTCACAATCAAATCAGCAAGTGAATGCACGTCATTTCCAGTTTTTTAATTAGCTTCTTAAACCCAAAAGCCAAATACTTCATAAACACAGTTTTTTCCCTTTATTTTATGTTTTAATATTTTAACATTTTTTTCACAACTTATTACCAGTGTGAAAAATATAATGAAACAATCAATTGGACAAATATTTTGCAAACAAAATCTAACATAATGGGGTTTTATAACAGATGTATGTGTGTGTGTGTGTATGTATATATATATATATATATAATTTAGATTCTTTTAAAACTTATTTTAAAATAACCAATTTAAAAATAAAATACATGTTTTTTGGAAGTTTCAGTCATTTGATATTTTTTATTCACAATTATCCATTTTAGGCTATTTTAGTTTTGCATGCTATTTTGGTAAAATACACATTTTTATGCTTTCTTCAAGTTGAAAATTCAGAGAAATTACATTTTTGGATTTTAGATAGCAAGCAATTTTATTTAAAACCAAACTGAAAAAGTACAATCGTTTTTTTAAAAAAAACATGCTAACAGCTCTTATTTAGTTCTTCTTTTAGATAAGCAGAAAACATATCTGTAAACCACCCTTCCCAACTCTATTCAAGACCCTTACTTTCTATGAATAACATGTCCAAGTTAGTGCTTACGATGCAGGCTGTGAAACTCTATGCAACCTTAATTGAAATGAATGGATTTTTGCAACAGTATTTATTGAATCTCTTATCTTCATGCCCCAGGTTGTTATTAATGTTTCCTGACTTGTATTTCTTCGAGGATTCATTTGAAAGTCTAAATGTAGCAAAGTAAGCAGCAGGCTGTGCAACTTTTTAAAATCAAGTTTATAAATCAATACTGCAAATGATGTTGCTACTAAACACTATTCCATTTTGGAAACAAGTTTGAGAAAATGAACTGACAGCACAAGTATACAACTGCACCGGGTACCTTGTCTGGATAATCCCATTGCATTTATTCTGCTTGTCTCCAAAGAAGTCTTACCTAGTTCTGAGCTAGAATAATCTGCTATGATCCATGGAAAGACAGGGTACTGGGAAAGATCGTTGCAGCTCCGATCAGCCAGATTATTGAGATGAAGAAGGTACTGGTAGTTTGAGATATGCCCTCGTTGCCATTGTAACATGTAGCTCTCCGCGGTGTGCTCCGTAATATGATTTTCTAGAAGGATAAATAATTGCAATTAAAGCTCTCCAAGGAACTTGTATTAGGTTGAATTTCTATCCCACAAGGCTTACAGAACCATCATTCATTACTGATTAGATAAGGCAGGTAACAGCAAGTATTCAGATTTATGAGAAATGGGTGAAGCTATTCCCCACAAAAGAATTATCTTGCCATCCCTATTCTATATCTGTCTACATTTTAATATAAAAATGAGCAATTATTAAGAGCAATCCTACAGTAGTTTTTCTAAGTAATTGTCTTCTGAGCTATTGTCTTCCTTGAAAATTTCATGGCAAAAAAGCTGATAATGAAAATCTTGGGATGGGTAATGATGATGAAGGTAATCTGCCTGCATTAAAATATACAAATAAAGTAATATGATGGAAATAAAATCACTTATATTAAAATTTTTGTTTAATCTTTGAGGACTTTAACCTGCTTTATCCTCACCCTACACACATTTTAACATGCTGCTCTTAATCCAAATTAGACTTCTCTTTTAGTATCCCACTGACCATGCTCATACCTCATTTGATTTTGGATTACACCGTACATAGCTGCCCTCCTATCTTTCAACATCTTTTCTGGTACTGTACTAAATATTTTGAGCTCAAGTTTCAGGCTTTTCATGTGTCTCAAGCTCTATATTAGAACCAATCCATTGTAAAGTCTATTTATACCTGCTGTTTCAAATGCTGTGTCACGGTTGCATTATTAAAATTTTCCCAACAGTATTGATTGAAATCAGATCAAATGTTGGAGCAAAGCAATAGTTCCTGCAACCATGACAAGGTGCTAAAGAACTGCTGTAGGCTCTGTTCAGCTTCTTCTTGTAATTTCTCCGAACTTCATGCCTGCCTTCCTAGTAGACATGTTGCTGCCTCTTACAAACAAATTTCCTGTGGGGAAGTTAGATTTCATTCAAATTAACTATAGGTGTGTTTAATGTTCCACTTTGTTTTTTTAGGCATATGGTCTGAGATTCAAAGATAGGCAAATACAAAGATTGTTCTCTAGGAGAAAACATTGCTTCAGGCGTAAGAGTTGCTGCTACTGCTGAGCTATTCTAATACTACTACATTTATGATTTGGCTTGGTCTGCTAACTTTTGTCATTGGTTTGTAAGACATATGCAATGCTTTGCATTCAGTTCCAAGAAACTGGTGAAAATGTGCCACCTATTTGTTTCTTTTTAAATCACCACATTTTCTCAATACAGGTAGTCCTTGGATTGTGACCATTTGTTTAGCAATCATTCAAAGTTATGGTGGCACTGAATAGTGATTTATAACCAGTCCTAGCACTTACAACTGTCATAGCATTCCCACAGTCATTTGATCATAGTTTAAGAGTTTAGGAATTAGCGTGCATTTATTAAGACGGCAGCATCCTGGGGTCCTGTGTTCACCAGTTATAATTTTCCAACAAGCAAAGGCAATGTTGGGGAGCTGTATTCATTAACAAACATGATTTATTTAACAGCCATGTTGATTCACTGACCACAGCAAAAAGACTTGTAAAGTCAGGCATAATTCATTGAATGACCACTTCGCTTAACAATGTAGGTTTCAGTCCCAATTGTGGTCATAAGTTGAGGACTACATGTATCACACGGCAGCTACATAAGGTGGCTGTGCAACTACAGGAAAAAAAACTGGCTGGTCTAGAGAATCCCACATTGTGAACCACCTTCTCTATATTACTTCTGAAGTGTTGTATAGGTCAAATGTTTGTACTCTATCCATGCTCTTTTGCTAATGTTGGGATTCCAAATTCATTTAAATTCAGTTTTTACTAGTTTTCAAAGTCTTCAGCAGTATTTTTTCTAACAAAAACAAAATAAAAAATTAGGCATAAAAGTTGAGCAGAAAAATTAATTATAATAGTTACTATTATAGTTACATAATAAGAATTGTGGTGGCGCAGAGGTTAGAATGCAGTATTGCAGGCTAACTCTGCTTACTGCCAGGAGTTCAATTTCTTCAATCCTGACAGGCTCAAGTTTGACTCAGCTTCTATCCTTCCAAGATCAATAAAAATGAGGACCCAGATTGTAGGGGACAATAGGCTGACTCTGTAAATCACTTAGAGAGGGCTGTAAAGCACTATGAAGCAATATATAAGATTAAGTGCTATTGCTATTTTTATGGGTCTGTGCCTGTAATTATCACTATGACAAAAACAACTAAACTCTGTTAAAGTTTCAAGTCAATTGGATGGTTAATACATTCTGCCATAATTCTATCTGCCACCCAATCTAAACATTATTGGCTAAGAGAATTTTTTTATTTAAAAATATTGGGGGAAAAGCATAGATAACAACAGAAACCTTAATCAAAATATATACCTAATCTTTGCTATTTGTCCCAAGTTGCAATATTTTCCTTCTTTATATTAAAGCTGCTGTTCTGATTATGTGGACGATATTATCAAATGACAACATATGGAAGATACAGAACTCTCTTTGCCTGATTCTCATCTTTCAATGGCTTTCTTCTGCTAATCATACACAAGTGTAAAGACGGTGCTAAGAACTTGCTGCTATGTATCTCCACAAAATAATAAAGAGCTCTTTTTCTATACAATACTTCCAATCTTCTATAAAAGCTAAATCTATACAAAAAGGTTGAAGTTAGATTCTCTCTCTCACACATACACACACTATATTATTTATTAGAATTGTTGTTGAAACCTAAATATGTTGACACGTAGAAATAGACATTATCTCGGTCCTCAGTGTTGTAGAATTTCAAATAGATGTCTGAACATAAATCATTCTCGGTGCAAAATACTTCCAGACCCTTGAAAATTAAAAAAAAAAGATTAAAATGACATGTAATAAAGTTAACAAGATCACTGAATTATCCAGGATCCATATAGCAATGTTAAGCATAAATATCCAATTCTTCCTGTTTTCACAATAGCAAAAGCAATGCCTACATTATTTTTATAGCATAAAAAGTCATTGCAATTAATTTATTTTTACTAGGCGAGCACTTGGTACCTTTTAAATTATTGCTTTTATCACTACCAAAATACTTCCAAGATCAAAGCAAAATAGTCTAGCTTTCCACAAAGAAATATACTTAAAAAAACCTATGATTATATCATGTATTTATCTGTTAAATGGTTTCCTAAAAACTAACTTGCTAGGAAATTCAATGAAAATGTAATATTGTATCAGTTGTGTGAAATCAAGAAAGGTTTTGTACTGTATAATACTTGTTTCCCAAGGAATTGAAATAGCTAAATTTAAACCTATGAAACACATCTCTGATACCAAGGATCAAAAGCAAGTATCATCTTACCAAAGGCGACAGGCTATGTCTTCTTTTATAGATGCGTCTGACACTACGCAGTGTCACTTGTACCACAGGTTTCTATAAGGAAAGAAGTCAAAAGATGACACATTTCTTCCAGTTTTAGTCACATGTTCTAGATAGAAGATGCATTTTCTCCTCTAGCACTTTATCAACAGTGAGTCTCGATGTTAAATCCAAAAAAAAGACCATTTTGGAAGATTGTTGGCATTTTTTAAGAGGATGGGTCAATTATCTTAATTTAGAGAGGAAATTTCTGAGATTGTTCAGTAATCTGTATGTGTTCTGAAAATAGCCAGCTATTTGTTATCTATGGAAGCTAATTAAAAATTAAGCCAACTTTTTGATGTTAAGGACAGATTCACATTATAGAAACGTTGTGTAAGAAGATACCATGGCTTCCCACAAGGAAATACATGAATCTACTTTCTAGTTTGTTAGCATCACAGCAAGAACACTTCGACTTTCTTAATTAATTGAGATAGTATGGAACCTTGACAACAGATAAAAGTGTTTAACTTAACTACTGCAAAAGCCAGGTGGATCTCAAATATCAATTGAAATCCACATATGCAAGCCATAGCACCCCAATTCTTGTGTTTCCCAGAATCATCAGTGTGTAACAAAATAACCATTAAGGACATTTTCCCTTTATTAATTCATACCATATTCGTGGCATCATTTGAGCCATAATGAAGTGATATAAGTCTGTCCTCTTTATTTCTACTTGGACACAACAATAGTTGAATGAGTCCAGTGCTATAAGTCACCAGTTAGGAAATGACCCAAGACTAGTTTTCTACCACTGATAAGGTAGTGTACTAACTGGCCAGTACTTGTCTGTGTGCTTTAATATTGTTATTCTTAATTATAACATGGATATTTTTAAAAAGCAGGCTTAAGTTGAAATTAGATTTCATCACCCTGGAGAAATATAGCACCTATAGAAAATGACAGGATTGTTTGATTTGCATTAAAAGCAGAATTCATTGGAGGATGAATTGTACGATTTGATTTGAGGGCCAAATAAAGAACACATTGTATACACTTGGAGAACATTTTGCTAGCACACTTATCAAGGTTTTAATAGCAGCAGATTAGAAATTACAAGTTACTCACAGGATAGCCACTGAGAGGCTGAAAATACAGGTTTTCATCAGTGATGCATACATGCCCTGGATTTGTTACCAATGGAGTGACCATTTCTGCTTTACATTCCATATGTAGCATTTCAGAAACATTCTGAAATCTATTCAAATAATGAAGAAATGTTAGTGTTAGTTTCTACTTATTCCTTATCAGAACATCCCAGAGTCTTCTATCATACCTTTATACATATGTTTAGAATATAATATTTACTACTTTATATATAACAACCAGTGTGAAATCTATTTTACAGTACTGAACAATAAAATGTGAAGCAACAAAGGGGGTCTATTTTAGACTTCTTTGGTTATCTTTATTTTGTCACAGAAATAAGCAATTAAAAAATTCAGAATTCAGCATAGTAAGATAAACATAAATAAATAGAGAAAACATTGTAAATCGGTATTAGGCAACACATAGTTTCCTATTGCTGATCTATTCTTTGCTTTTCATATTTTCCTAAGCATGTTAATTTTTTTAAAGAAAAAACTAAGAGTGAAAAGATGAGATGTTTCCTGAACCAACATAGAGAAACATACCTGTTCTTATCAAATGATGTTCTGGCCAAACGTGACTGTAGAATAGCAGTTATCTGATTTAAAATAATAACAATAATCAGATTTAAATTTTTAATGCAAATAGGATTGTCACATTAATCCTGCATTTCTAGTACATATTTACCATAGCAGCCTGGTCCCCTAGCTTGTCCAAGTGCGATGCTCTGTATAACTGTTAAAAAACAGAAGCAATCAAATGAAATTTAGAAGTTTTCCCAGATATAAGGGATTTGAAATTCACAGATACAGGTGAGACTTCTGTCAGAATTACCAGTGTTGCATCATATCCATTTTTATCTACAGACTTGCATCACAACAGGCATATATAATTATAAATCAAGAGTCACAATTCACAGCTTTAGAGCAGTGGTTCCCAAACTTTTTCAGTCTACCGCCCCCTTGGTGCTACAAACTCATCCTCAGTGCCCCCCACCCAGGGGTGGGATTCAAATTTCTTAACAACCGATTATGTGGGCGTGGCCTAATTTGTGGGTATTGGTCAGTGGTCACGTGACTGGGTGGGCGTGGCTTGCTGGATGGGCATGGCTTGCTGGTCATGTGACTGGGTAGGCATGGTTTGGTGGTCATGTGATTGGGTAGGCGTGGCCATGTGACTGGCAAACCAAATACAAGCGGTCCTCGCTTAATGGCCGGTTGCTTAGCAAGTGTTCTAATTTATGACTGACCTCCCCAGAGTTACTTGACCTGTTTTTGGAGTTTTGACAGTCATGTATACACACACCCTTCTAACCCTGCTGGTGCAGGTGGTTGGACTAGATATCTCATTCACTTTCTGTTCCCTCCCTTTCTTTCTTTCTTTTTCTTTCTTTCTGTCCATTCCCCCCTCTTCCTGTCTATTCCTTTTCTTCCTTTCTCTTCCTTTCTTTCTCCCTTTTCCTTTCTTTCCCTTTTCTTTACTTCCTTCTCTTTCTCTCTTTCTCTCTTTCTCTCTCTCTTTCCCTCTCTCTCTTTCTCTCTCTCTATCCCTTTCCTTCCTCCTTTGCTCTCTCCTCCTAAGCTAGAGACCCACCTGAAACACACACACACACACTTCCAACAAGGTAGTTACCCGGCAATGTCACTCATGACGAATCTCTCAGAGTCCCAGGGACTGGGTTCAATTGTCCGTTCACGCCCGGTCCCGCATTGCCCGGAAAAGCAAGCCTTCTGGGTCCAACAAAGGGGCCATGAGCGGGACTTCCATCCCTCCCTCTTTTGGGGAAAGGGCTGGGAACTTCAAGTGAGGCTGCAGCCTTGCCCACCACAGCGGTTTGGGCTTTCCCGACTGCCTACAAACTTGCCTTACTCCTGCGGTTGGTGGCAGAGGGAAAGGAGAGCCAGTCAGGGCAGACCCGTTGCTACTTGGCTCCCCGCCAGCCCACATCTTGTCAGCTGCTGGGGCTCACGGGTTGCGGCTGCTGAGGGGGAGTGCGGGAGGCAACCAGGAAGCACGAGGCTTACACTGCATCCCCCTCTGCCAGCCGCCCCTCCGAGCATTTTAGCCGAGTGTGGGCCGCTAAGCAAGCTCCATGGGTGGAAGATCCACTCTCACGAGGCTTGACTTGCATCATTCTCACAGCGGCAGCCTGCATTCAGCCAAAGCACGCAAGCTGGTGGGTGGCAGAGGAAGGACCGGCAGGCAAGGGGCGCCCCTAGCAGCAAAGCCCAACCCCTGCCCCTAGCAGGCAAGGCCCAGCAGCTGTAGAGAATCTCCAGGTGGGACCCAAGCAGCAATGGGTCAGCCCTGGCTCGCCTTCCTCTCAGCCAAATGGGGTGGGGGGAAGCTGAATTGTGCCCTGCAAGGGGCCCACCTCCAGAACTCCTCTGCCACCCCTTGCCTCTTAGCGCCCCCTGCCACCGCCTTGCCTCTTAGTGCCCCTTAAGTCATCCCACCGCCCCCACAGGGGGCACTACCACCCACTTTGGGAACCACTGCTTTAGAGCCACATGTATCCCCCAGGAACCCCTTTTTATATCATCAAGTGCCTCCCCTCCAATAACAACTGCTGAAAACTATTAACCTACTTAATCACCATTTTGAAATGATAAAAACTTAAAAACTGTAGCAGAAGATCCTAAAAGTAGAATACAACAGTAAACAAAGTGTCTCATACACTCCCTGAAAGGTCAATTCTTGATATAGATTCTTAACAAATTTAACTTTACCAAGATTTTTATACATCCATCCATATATGTGCATTCATAAGAATTTTGTCCCAATCAGTACTATTTTCAGCAGCAATGTTTCCCTTGATTCAAGTTTGACTGGTGACAAATCCATGTAGATTCTTTGGCAGAGATATGAAATGATTTTGACATTGACTTCTTCTGTAATGTTATTTCAGTTTTCCAGTGAAACCCATAGCCAAGAAATTTACTGAGGTAAATACAAATCAGGCCACATTCTTGCTTAGCCTTTTCAAGATCACTCAAAATTGGCTAAGTGCTGCTACTAGTTCATGATTAGTAAACAGATTTTCTAAGCAGACATATACTCATTATTGCTACAAATAAAAAAAAAGAAACCGATATAAACTTCTCTTTTGATTGCCTGGAAATGTGGTTTTGTACATGTCTACTAATTTTCAACAGCCACTGGGACACAGATTGTTCTATGGGATTGCAGAAGCGGTCTGCAGGATTGCCCAATAATTTATTAGCCACATTTAACTCAGGACTACCATGCAAAAGAAAAAGAATAGCCATTTGTTAGTTGTTTCAAATATTTGACTAGATAAAGAGAGTTTACTCTGTTTCATTAACTAAATCCCATGCTACAGGCAGCAATAAAACTAACAAGTATTCATACTTGGTGAAGTGTTTGTATGACATCTTCGACTTTTCCAGCAACATCCAGTTCAAATAAATATTTAGTTTGACCCTAACAAAAAGAGATAATTAAAATTATATTACAACCCACACACAACCCCTTCAAATTAGGAAAGAGTCTAGTTTAGCATCTGCATTCCATGCAAACAAATTCTGGATTTAATCCCTGTTATTTCTGATACTGTAATCTAGTTGCTGTATTATATCTCCAGTTTCTTATTATTCTTTTTTCTTATTTATGACATTTGGCAAATCAACGTTGTTTGTATATTTCACCTAAAAAGTTTTATTTAACAGTTCATATCCTAAACTATTAAAAGGCACTGTAATACTTTTACATTAAAATAAGATTATGTTAAAACACTAATATTTAAAAAAAATTTTTTCAGAGACAAAACATAGTTACATAACTGATTTTTTTTCTTTAAATGGAAGTGTATATACTTACTCTTTCGGTTTTAAAGGGTGCGATGATATTTTGTTCTTTAGTGAGAAAAGCCTTTAGAAAAGGATAATTTGTTTAGCACTTTTTTTGTAACATACTGTAGCTATTAGATATTATCAGAAATGCAGGGAAGCTTATAAAGTATGAATAAACGGATAGCAACTGTTCAGAAAGTTCTGAGATCATGTTTCTAACTTTTTTCTTCATTTTAAGTGAAAATTACATTTTAATTTTAAAAGTTTTTTTACAAAAACCAAATCCAAATTGTAGTCTGATATTTCACTGTAACCCTAGTTTAACTTTGCTTTATTTAAAGGTTAAACGTTTCCCTATAGATAGTGACATTGTCAGACACAAATCTCAGTGACTTTATGTACAAACATTCTCCATTTTGTTGTTTCTCTAGTGCAGTGTTTCTTAATCTTAGCAACTCTAAGATGTGTGGACTTCAACTCCCAGAATCACCCAGCCAGCCATTTTCCATGCACACTGGCAAATCATAGTTATTGTTCCTTCAGAGACATTCAAATGATATTCTTGATCCTTTTCTCTTTCTTTTCCATTGCCTTCCCCTTTTTTCATTTTCTCCAATCATGCCAAGCAGTTATTTTTTCTAGTCCATCATCTGTAGAATTTTTGTTTATTAATCATTGCCTCACTACCACTTTTTCTTCCAGGACTCACTGACTGGTTCTTTTAGCCCACGATACTCTTAATAATCGTAATCAAAGCTGCAATTAAAAGCCATCCATCAATGTTCAACCTTTTCACCCATGCAATACCACTAGGAAGTACAGTGCTTTAACTATTCTGATCTTGATAGAAGAGAATATTGGATATTCTGATACATTCTGATCTTTGTTGTCATAGAAGTACTCTTTGGTTTCATGATCTCGTCTGAGCTTCCCATTATTTTCTCTTCACTATTATTTTACTTCTTATAATGCCAAGCATGCTGTTTATCGCTTCCTGAGTGAAGAAAATCTTCCTAATTGCCTATGAACTTATTAAGCATGTAGATTGATGTTATCTTTATCCATTTTATTTTCATTTTACATTAGCTATCAGATCTCTTGTCTTTTTTCTTAATACAATTTGTTACTTTTCTCTGTATGATTCTGCTTTGAAGAACCTAAAGCAAATATTTGCTTGTGCAAAGATTTATAATAAAAATGTTTTGCCTCCCTGAGCTAACAAGTCTGGGGCACAGCAAAAGTTTTTCTTTTCAAAGTTGACAAGTTTTTCTAACAGGGTCGTGTGAATCCACACTTTTGACACAATCCAGTTTTGTTCAGTCTGTGTTCAACCAGGGGTGCTTATCTTATCAGCAACATGATTTATGTCCCACTGTAGCACTGTTGTGCAAATGGCAGAGCTGAAGTCACCTATTGTTATACTACATACCCTCATTGAACCTCCTTATGTATTATTATGCTTATTATTTGACAAATCTCTTGTATCCCTTAAGTTTACACAGCAGCAACAGAAATCTGATTTATCTCTGCAGTGTTAACCAATATATCATCATTAAGCATTGCTCCTGGAGTAATTTTTCCACTGTCACTTACAGTATGAATTATGATGGAAGTTTCAAAGCTCTCTCCATAAAATAAAAATTTGATAACAAATAGAGTTTGGTCTGAATTAGAAGCCTTTTCAGAGATCATGGTAAAACTCAGAAAAATCTTTCAAAGTTACAAAAATTTGCATTTTAATTTAAAAATGACATCTAAAAAACTGTAAACAAGGACTTTAGATTATTTGTTACTTACTTGACTAGATAAAATAGCAATCTGCCCAGGAGTACCACTAAAACACAGATTTGGGGGAAAAGAAAATAATATTATCACACTATTCAGTTGTGTTGATATTAAACAAATATGTGTTAACACATGTTTAAAAGCATTTACCTTGTAAAGGAATAATTCCCACTATATTCTGGTGCTTCAATTTCAATACAATCTCTCAAAGGAATCTATGTAAATTCACAGAAAAAAGAAAATTTCATTCGAGTTTGATGTTAAAACCAACCAAAATTCTTGATATTACTTGGTCATCTACTTACCTTAATAATGGGGTGGCTTATTTCATCAGGCTCAAATATCACTGATTTTGAGCAGATTTTAAATGATCCTTTAATTTTCCTAAGTATTAGAAGACAAAGTTATTGCAGAATTTTTAAACAGTACAATATTAGTGTTTTCCCTTTTATGAAAAGAGTGTAATACCTTATTCCCTTGCTATCTTTCTTTAAAATATAATTAGCTGTATGTTGTTCAAAGTAGTATTCTTCCAGATTAAGGAGTAATAAGGAAAATCTAGAAGTAAATAATAAAAAACAAAATAATATGTGTTAATGGAACTCTGTGCTTTTCTAATAATACACATTACAGATGGCCTTTAGCAACAATTCAAAGATACAAAGGACCTACCTCAGGACCCAGATTCAGCAATTGCCCTGAATGGGAGTCACATGACTAAACTTCAGCACTTGGCAACTGTTTACAGCAACCTTTACAGCTGTTTGCAGTATCCCACAATCATATGACCACATTTTATAACAGGTTGCTGAAAGCTGGCATTTACTTCTGGTTTATGGCAAAACTGCACCATAACAAACCACTGGTTCACTTAATTTGCTTAATTATTGTAGCAGCCACTTTACAACTGTGGCATTTGCTTAACAACTACCACAAAAAAAGATAGTACCATAGTTTTACAACTGTCATGACTTACAGCCATGATGAGCAAGCTAGATGTGTTCCAAGAAGGCAGCTTCTGTCTAAAAGCTAAAAGTAGTTTGGCAGTGGAAATAATTAGACATGGAAATGAAAGTCATTCCTTCACTGATGTGTTTAAGTAACTAACCACCAGTTGGAAGTATTTTAGTTTCAGATCAGAAAGCAAATCTGATTACTAAGTATACTTGGCACACACAGCACAATATTTTGTAAACAATCCAAGGGGAAGAAATTTTGGATGATCTTTTTAATGTATATATTTATTGTGTTTTATCAATAGGAATAAAATACAAAACAGAAAAACAAAACAGCAAAAAACAAACATCCAACAGTAATAACCAAAAATATGATTAATGTTGGAAATTTTGGATAATCATAACAAATTTTACTTGCATCTTTTTCCCCAAATGAAGTGCTTTTTTCTTACCCATTGGGAAAAAACAGCAACATTAGGAAACAACTGCAACATTGATTTTAACTTCTTAACAGATGCATAAACTTTAAAAGTATCCCTTTAAGGGAAAAAAAACATATTTGTAATCTCAATAAGCAATAAAGCAGAGCAAAAAATGTCCAGTTAATTACTGACCCAGCCTAAAAGATTATTGAGAAATTTTATTTCTTCTAGTAGCTTATTCTTGAAGGAGTATTGACCTCTATTCTGTCCTACTCTGTTCTTATGCAACTAATAATGGAAACAAGTCTACATACTTTTTGAAGGATGCAGTTCCTATAAATAACTAAGAAAGGATTTCATAGATGATTTCACATAGTGAATATAAATATTTGCAATGCTACGTAGTAATTAGTATGTACTTCTTTTAAATAAAATATATTAATGTGTGATTCCATCACAAAGATCCTTCCCAGGCAAGGTAGATCCTGAATGTCATGTGTTACAGGGCACTTCCCCAGCTTCTTTCTTTTTAAGAGTCTCCATGGAAGAGAGAAAATAGCAAGAGCACAATAAGACTGCTTTTTTTGAACTTGTGTTGGTGCTTAATTTAAGGATGATCTGCGCGGTAGTGCTTGGGCTACAACACCAGTGAAACTTGAAACATTGTTGGAGTTCAGCTTTAATCGTGCAGCAATAATCACCATACTGCCTAACACCATTATTTCTTCAAAGTAGTTTGATGCTAACTTTCTAATCTACTCAGTCTTCCCTTTTTAAATATCGATGATTGTCATAAAAGAAAGCCCAAATTTCAAAAATCTGCACAAATATCACACCATGGGTACTGTTTTGAAATGGATATAGTGACCCTCTTCCAAAGAGAGTTGGTGAATTAACAGATTTACCAGAGCATAAGATTTCATGCCTTTAAAACAATATGTATGAATAATTAACATATTAAAAAACTGTGCACTAAAATTCTAACTTATATTTACTGGTTGGAATATCCACAATAATCTGAAGAACATCTGAAAATGTGCCATCACAGAACAATAAGGAAAGAACTTGCAAAGGGACTTCTTTTCCCCAGTTATAGGCCTGATCACCTAGGTCACTAGTGGCTAACCTTTTTGGGCTCCTGTGCCAAAAATTGTGCGCATGCTTGCACGCTCATGCTCGCATGCCAGCACCCAGAAGGCAATGTATGCCCCCCCATGCCCCCTACACATGCACGTGCAATCCCACCCCCCCACCCCTGCTGCCCCTTTACCTGCACTGCACTTCACAGCTGATTTTCTGCAGGTTTGAGGCCTTTTTCAGCCTCCCAAAGGCTTGAGGAATGCTTCTTCAGGCTTCTACAACCTTTGTAGGCTGAAATCTAGTCCCGTTTGTCACTTCCTGTTTTTCCGAAAAAATCGGAAGTGATGAAATGGGGCTAGATTTCCGCCTCAAATCAGCTGTGAGGCATGCACATGCGCAGTGAGGTAAGTTTGCCTGCAGCCCACGTGCCGGCACAAATGGCTCTGCATGCCACCTGTGGCACGCATGCCATAGGTTCGCCATCATGGACCTAGGTGTTTGCATCTAGCCCAGTGGTGGCTAAACTTTTTCGGCTTCTGTGCCGATAATTGCGTGCTTGCGCGTGCTCATGTGCCAGCACCCAAATGGCAATGTGTGCTGGCCCCTCCATGCCCCCTGCGCATATGCACATGACCCCCCCTCACATGCTGCGCATCTGTGAATGCATGCGCACCCCCCTTCTGATTTTGTGGACCATTTGAGAGCTGAATCATAGTATTTTATTTGCTGTCAATTAAATTTCACCTCCACTTCAAATAGGTGTCCTCTGCTCATTTACCTGGCTGCAGAATGGATCAAAATTTTCTTCTAATACTACGATAACAAAAATTGTTGCCATGCACACAGTGACACATGATGGAAATCCAGCTTTTTTGTATTTGTGTCTCCAAGTCATATATTAATATATCGGTTTTGGTGTTTGTACTATTATTTTGAGATATATTTTCTCACTTGCACCCCTTCCATTCTCTGCCCCATGAATGCCCAAGCTGGCAGATTAACAAGATCTGCATTTTATGATTTTTTTTTGGTCTGTTTCTAGCAAAAAAACACCCATTCAAATGAATGTGGTTCAGTAAATGTCTAAGGCATTCATTTAACAACCACTGTGGAAAAGGCCAGAAAATTACCTCTGGTCACTGGGTGCCAACAATTTATGACTGTAGTTTTGGGCTCAATTGCAATCATAAATTGAGAATTATCTGTAGGTAATGTTCACTGCTTAGGAATGTCCACTGCTTAATTACTTTGCACCTGACTTAACTTTAGTTTCCTTATTTTTAATCTGGGATAATGGTGATGAATAAGTCTATTTTGTGTAATTGTAGGGTTAAAATAAGGCAAATTTTCACATTACCTTTCATAGGTGTTAGAGAAAGTAGATCTAAAGTAGTCTGATTTGTTTTATTTTCTGCATAAATCTTACTAATTTCTATTTGGGCCTGGTATGTTTTTGCCTCTACTTCCATTTTCTAAAAATGTATTATAAGTTAAACAATTTAGCCTTTTTCACCTTAATGCAGAACAGTAAAAACAAACCAGAAGTAGTGACTGAATAAAAATGACAAATTTTCCCAAAAGGAATATGATGTAATCTGGATCATTTTAAAATGAAACCACACTTTTATGCCTCTTGTAAATTTTAATTGCATCTAAATCTTCATGGATACATATTTTTGTTTGTGAAATTTTACCAATTTCAAGAATTTAGGTCAATATGAGCTGTGGATAGTCAAATTATTACATTTTTAAAAAGTATTTATTTTTAAAAGGTTTCTAACTTGCTCAGAATTTACAATATGTGGTTATTTTATGTTTTTTTTCCTTGCCTCTGTCCCAAAATTCCTGTCTGGAAGGGTTTATTCTGAGTGCATAGAAATGCATTCCAGTTAATAACGAGAATATTCATACATAATTATTCATTATTCCAAAATTAGTTCCAGGACAAAACTGAGGAGATATATATATACAAACTAAAGTTGCAGCGTATTACTGTTTTCTATTCATTGGTTCAACTGCACTACCCACAAACATTAAGACATCCACCAAGTGCTATCGCCTTCAGAACTATACAGCAAATTGCTTTGTTAAACTGTAATTTGTTTAATTAAAGGAGCATTTTTATCACAATGTGGTAGGCAATGCTGGTAGTCTTGCTGGCTACACCAAAGCACTAGAGACCGTGAAGCATGTTTTTACTTCCAACTCTGTTATTCTACGATTCTATACTATTTTATCCGGAGGGAAACAGGATCGCTAAAGGGGATATTACCAAACGAATGTTCAACATCTCGTGAAATTCATGGTAAATCTCCCTACGCCCCAATTGCCGTATTTTAGAATTAGAGCCTCTGTAGCTTTAAAAGGACGGACAATACGGCGCATACACCGCAGTGTCCCAAGACAATAGTCCCCACGCCACTTCCGTATTGCAAGACTATGATTCGCAGTAGAACGCACCAGGACGGCGCAAGGAAGGTTGATGATGTGCTAGTTTTAAGCAAAAGCAACAACAACGCGCGCACACACACAAAGATTAGGAGTCCCTTCTTCCACGCTCCCCCCCCCCAATAATTCCCGGTTCTCTCGCTTCTTTGCACCCAATGAACAAGAAACCGATTCTTGTGGCTGCTGGAGACAGGTTCCCCTCCCTGCTTCTCAACCGCTTGAGAGCAGCTGGAATTCTTTGGGTTTTCTCTGGATCGCAGCGCATTTCCCCAACAAGAGAGACGCTGCCGCGGGCAGAGGGGCGGCGTTCAGAGCGGCCCAACTCCTGAGCGTTTGCTCGTTCGCTGGCATTGCCGCAGCCTTTCCTTCGGAGGAACGGAGCGCTCGACTACCCAGGGCTTTTCACCCACCTCTCTTTGGAGTAGAGCTCCTGCTCCTGCCGCCTCTTCCGAATGAAGGCCATGGAGCTGACCCGACCCTGCTTCCGCAGCGCCTCTGTTTTGCACCAGGAACTTGCCAAAGGCAGAAACTTCACTCGCCGCTAGGGGCCCAGCAGCAGGCAGCCCTCGCCGGCCATTTATACGGCCGCAGGAGCGTCGGCTCTGGTCTCTGGGCTGGTTGGGATCGCTTTGCGGTGTCCCAGATCTCCCTACGCCGTTTCCAACTTGCCTTGTATTTAGGCCTGGGAATTTAGAGCCTCTGTAGCTTTAAAAGGACGGACAATACGGCGCATACACCGCAGTGTCCCAAGACAATAGTCCCCACGCCACTTCCGTATTGCAAGACTATGATTCGCAGTAGAACGCACCAGGACGGCGCAAGGAAGGTTGATGATGTGCTAGTTTTAAGCAAAAGCAACAACAACGCGCGCACACACACAAAGATTAGAGTCCCTTCTTCCACGCCCCCAATAATTCCCGGTTCTCTCGCTTTTTGCACCCAATGAACAAGAAACCGATTCTTGTGGCTGCTGGAGACAGGTTCCCTCCCTGCTTCCAACCGCTTGAGAGCAGCTGGAATTCTTTGGGTTTTCTGGATCGCAGCGCATTTCCCCAACAGAGAGACGCTGCCGCGGGCAGAGGGGCGGCGTTCAGAGCGGCCCAACTCCTGAGCGTTTGCTCGTTCGCTGGCATTGCCGCAGCCTTTCCTTCGGAGGAACGGAGCGCTCGACTACCCAGGGCTTTTCACCCACCTCTCTTTGGAGTAGAGCTCCTGCTCCTGCCGCCTCTTCCGAATGAAGGCCATGGAGCTGACCCGACCCTGCTTCCGCAGCGCCTCTGTTTTGCACCAGGAACTTGCCGAGAGGCAGAAACTTCACTCGCCGCTAGGGGCCCAGCAGCAGGCAGCGCTCGCCGGCCATTTATACGGCCGCAGGAGCGTCGGCTCTGGTCTCTGGGCTGGTTGGGATCGCTTTGCGGTGTCCCAGATCTACTTTTTCCCGCTCACCCTTCCGGGCCAGCTTTCGTTTCGGCAAACTTGCCTTGTGACAGGCATGTGCTCTTGCCTTTGGAAGGCCTGGGAATTTGGGAATTCCCTGCCGGTTATGGCCACCTTCCTTGGACGGCTTCTTCTAGCCCTCTTTCCCTGTGAATTCGGGTAGATTTTCTGGTGTGTAAAGAAGGTGCAAGATCAAGAGCCACTTCGGTTCAGTGTGCCTGCGCACCCGAGTGGACTATAACAATAATTTATGTTGTAATTGTAGCCGCCTCCAGGCAGCTTTCGAAAGGCTTGAAATACAACTCTCAGTATTCCTGGAAGTTGTCACCCGATACATCTGGAGGAAAATAGTCTTGAAAAGGCAAAACTCAGGAAAGGGCTTTTTCCCTCCCTCCGACCTGGTCTGTTCTTGAACTGGTGCCGGAGCAGCTGGAATTGAGCCATGGACATCTTAGCACACATTGGAAAGGGTATCATATAGGCAAATGAGGTATAGTGGTTAAACATTAAATCTGGCAGTGAGGAGACCCAGGTCGAGTCCATCATTAGCCATAAGAGGTGAGTTTGTGGTTGAGCTGGAAGAAAAACAGGTTATAAATCTGATGGGGGGAAGATAGTAGTTCTTCCTGTTAGCTCTATATCAGATATTTGCAGCCCAAGAAGATTTAATCCGTTTGATCTGTACAGTCTGCTCTAGAAGAATCTCTGCAGGCTGCTGTAGAAGGAGCAGTGTCAATTTTGCTACCTGACATCTTGATTGGAGAATGTGGTGGCTTAGACAAAATTGAAGCTCTACAATCCCATGAAAATGAACAGGTTTACAAATCCGCTGCAACTCTGATTGAAAAATATTTTTCAGCAGAGGAGGAAGATGATAATGTTGTTCCAGAGTCTGGTTCTGATGCATATACATTCCAAATTCAAGACAGTCCAGATACCTTCAAGTTTTAAGTCTCTTGACCGTCTTCAGCCTGGTTCCCGCCCCCTCCCCTTTTCTGTTCTGTCTCTTACACTGCCGTTTTTTCTATGTGAAATGTGAAATAGCACTTTGTTTCAACTAAAACTACTTGAACAGATCATGGCAGTTACATATGCCAAGTGAACTTGTGTCTTCTATGTATATGTCCTTTTTTGTATTCTGTAAATTCTCCAGTTCTGAATCTATCCCTTCTTGCGATCTTGATGTTATCCCTCTGTGGATGCAGCTAGGATTATGCTGGATATTTTTGGCAGCTGCAGCACAGTATTGGCTCATATTTAAGTGGTAGTCCACCAGGACACTTAGATCTCAGATAACATGTTACTATTGAGCTAGGTCAGTGATGGCGAACCTTTTAGGGACCGAATGCCCAAACTGCAACCCAAAACCCACTTATTTATCACAAAGTGCCAACATGGCAATTTATCCTGAATAATGAGGTTTAGTGAGGAATTTCAATTACTCTTTCACAACTTCTCCCTGGTGGCACTGGACTTCTTTATCAGCACAACTCAGGAATGATGAGAATGTAGTGCAGTAGCTTCTGGAAGGCATCACATCCTCCTCCCACCCACCCTCCCTCCTTCCCACCTTCCCTTCTCTGATTTCACCTACCTTCCTTTAATCCTGTATATTGTGGTTCGTTATTGTTAGTATTTATTAAAGAATGCTGTGTAGCTTAGAAGCTCTCAGCAAAAATAACAGCAGTTATTTTGGCTGAAGCTATCTTGGGCTGTTATTTACACACACACACACACACACACACAGCTATTTTTATTCTACTTTCCCTGGGTCCTTGGGAAATGAATGGCAACTTTTCCCCATCCCTGTCTTTAATAAACCCAGCCCTAACCCCCCTTGCAGCCTTTTAGCTACTATTGTCCCACCTTGCTTCCCCTCCCCTTAAAATGAGGCTAGAGAAGAAAGCCGGGAGGGGGGAATCTAAGGGGGAGGAAGAAGAGACCCCGGCAGATTGGTCTCTGAATAGTCTCCCACCCACAGTTCAACTGATTTCCTCTCTGATCCGCTGATGAACAGATCCCACCCCCCTTTTTGGACTCTGGACCACCGGACCTTTATTTTTTCCACTGATTGGGGGAAATTGGATTTTTATTGGGTCTTCCCCACTCCCCACACCAAAAGGAAAGCCATCCAGGCTTCTCCTCATAGAAGCCCCCTACCCTTCTCCCTATCCCTTCCTCCTACCTCCCCTCATGCAATCTCACTTCGGGACAGAGGAGCGTGCACTGGAAACGCGTGTTGGGGTGATGTCAGAGCAACCCTTCTGATACTACTGTTCGGCCTGCAACTCTCTGCTCCTCCAAGCCCGGATTGCTGAGAAGGGAGAGAAGCAGCTCTGATACCTCTGCTATGCCCCTCAGCCCAGCCATCGCTACCGGGCTTCCTCAAAGTGTGATGCGTTTCAAAGGCGGCAGCTCACATCTGGACGTGCTGAACAGTGTCTCACTGTGAGAACTGGGCCAGGCCTCTCCACCCTCTGACTCGCCAATGGGGGCACTTCTGGGCCAGTTACCCCCACTGGTTGTGCTCGGTGCTCGGCGGGGAATTGAGTGTTTCCCCATGCTGTCCTCTTCTTTCTCTTGGCCCCGCAATGAGAAAAGAGGAAGGCCAGGCTTGGGGGATGGCCCTCATCCCACAAGGTTTGCTCCCAGCGTTCTCTCCCAGCCCTCTGCTGGCGGCAACAATAAATTCCACAGTGAAGGTGGAATCCTGTTGCCATGCAAAGCAAGTACAAGGCACTTTGCTCCCACACTAAGGCCCCAGCCATCGCCACTGCAACAACAGGGCGACAGCTTTTTTATCCCTCTGCTGAGACAGGGCCATAGGGAGCCACAGCAGAAGGGTGAAAGTGTTGCATGATCGCATTGTGGATTTACATCATAATTTAATAAGGCTTAGAGCTTAAGTTGTCCAGATCCTTCTGAATCATGAATCTATTTTCCAAGTGTTAGCAATTCTCCCCAGTTTGGTGACATCTGTAAATTTAAATGCTCTTTCAGTACCCCTCATCTAGCTCAAAAAGGCTTGGTGGCACAGTGGTTAGAGTGCAGTACTGCAGGCTATCTCTGCTGACAGCCGTCTGCCTGCTATTTGGTATATCAAATCTCACCAGGCTCAAGGTTGACTCAGCCTTCCATCCTTCCAAGGTGGGTAAAATGAAGACCCAAATTGTTGGGGGCAATATGCTGACTGTCTAAACCAGTCAGCTTAGAGAGGGCTGTAAAGCACTATAAAGCATTATGTAAGTATAAGTGTATTGCTATTGCTAATTAGGAAGATGTTGAAGAGCTGTTGGTCCAAGACAGAACCTTGAAATATTCTTTTGCATGCTTCCCTTTATGTATATGTAGTTCCACTGAGGATCATATACTGAGTGCAGTTAGTCAGCCAACTGCAAATCCGTCTGGTCTTGGTACTGTGCATTCTACATTGTTCTGTCTTATGAAGAAATAGGCTGTGGTCTACTTTATCAAATGCCATATTGAAGTCTAAGTATGCTACATCCGCAGTATTTCCTTGGTCTACTAATTTAGTCACTTTATCAAAGAAGGCCAATAAAGATCTTTTTTCTAATGCTGCTAGTTGCTATTTCTTACTGCAGCTTAGCTGACAGCAGAAATATGACAAACATCTCAGATGGGAGCCTTCCTAATATTTTGGACAAAGGGTGAAGGATGAGAAATGTACTTTCAGACATAACAGTTTCTGTTAATGCAACTTTACCATAAAGATGCAGTTAGTTCATCTGGTGTGCTACCTGTCTGCGCTACTTCTCAAGGCTGGGACTGGTGTTGCAAGCCTGAAAGTATCTTCTCTATCATCAGGGAAGAGGAAACTCCCATTGGGAGGTTCTGTTTTTAATCTCCTGGGGTTGGGAGAAAATTGGTGATTCTTTCCTTGAGAGATGCTATCTTTAGGTTTGGCTTTTGTTTGTTTATTGTGTTTTTGTGTTTTTGTAATGCCTTCAAGTCAGCATTGACTCCTGGCAACTTCCTGGACTGGTCATTAGCAGAGTAATTCTTTTACATCCAGGTCGCAATCTTTATGATAGTTGTGAATTTTGAGTAATACTTTGAAACTTTGAGCTGATTTTCTGGCATTAGTGAGTCCCAATGCTAAATACAGTATTACAAATGTCTACCTGAAGCTATCCGGGAAACTAAGTATGTCTCTGGGGCTTTCCTTATTGGTGGTGGTAGGGGGAACTTTGCCTACATTGGAAGTATTTCTCCTTTCTATATGCTACCAGTGTCCCATGAAAACAGATGATAGTTTTCTTGAAAATTATAACTGTACTTTTGTAATGTGTCATAGCCAATCATTTGTATGTGTGGTAAAGTCATGGTCACTTTCCAGTTACAAATAGTGAGATGTGATCATGCTTCATACTTCCTGCAAATTGTGGTATTGTAACTGAAGAAAGGAAATTAAAAAAAAAGATTCAGAATCAGGCAAAGATCCTCAATGATCTTGTCAATGTCATACAGCTGCCCAAAACAACAACAACATTGCTATGTTCATGTCATCACTATGAGTTGACCAAAGGAGTTTCTTCCTAATTTTCTTGTCTGAATTATAATAATAATAATAATAATAATAATAATAATAATAATAATAATAGAAATATGACTTTTTATTAACAACATATGTTTGAAAGAGAAATACAACTTTAAGAGAGAAAGACTAGCACTACAGCCTGTCCTAATTTACTCTTCAGAAATGTTGATTGCTGATATTTTAAGAAAAGTGATATCATCTTTAATTGTTCCAAATTTCAATTTCAGTCAAGTAATATGAAAAGCAAAGGAAGAGGTATTTCATTTCTAGCTCCTCAATCTCTTTTTAGATTATTATCCTGGAGGTAGAAAATCTGGTATGCTAAAGATAGTGTATATCTATGCATATTAAACTGTTTCATCAAAATTAAAATCAGTTCACATACCACCTTCTTGTCAAATAAAATTCTGTAGCAAAACATACACACATTAAAATCATATTCAAGATATGCTACTTGTGTTGATAAGATTATAATTTATTATTATGCTCCCCAAATTTGTTATATTTTGGCTTTATAGTTCCTTTGCTCTTTTTTTTCTCAGTAATGTTTGCTTTAACATAAAATATCTGGATTTGGAGCTCCTTCTTGTGGTCATATGTGGTTAGAGCATATAGCTTTCTTAAACAGGTGCTTCATCTTAAAGTTAGTTAATTAGAAAGTCAATTCAATAAAATTACTCTATTAGGCATTGACTGCTGCAGAAACTAGTTCTTTTGAGCAATTTAAATTGGTTAGCTCAATAGCTAATTGAAGTCAAATAAATTCTTGAAAACAGATTATTTGTTTTTCTTTGCAATCCTAATCTATTGCTATGAGAAAGTAGTTGGAAATCCTTCTATATCAGTGTAAGGTTTAGTCGTCACAGTTTTAAAACTACCTTATAAACAATATGTAGATAATTCAACTCAGAATTAGTTATGCATGTTCTCTTTTTAAAGGCAATTATGGGAATAATCTTATAGAATGATTAACAGCTTTTCCTGAAAGACTATAAGAAAGAATGTTTACAACTAGGACTAAAGACAAACCATACTCTGGTGGATTATAGATATGCTAATATAGTTTATAGTTTGTTGAATAAGTCACAGTTGAATTCCCCTTAAATCATAAATAATATTTTACAAATTATAATGGTTAATCTCATGATACATGCTAATTTATTTATTAATTTTAACATTTTATTGACAGCCTTTGAGCTACCTTAGTATATGGCAAATTGATACATTTAATAAATAAAGTGAAGCCATATTGTGGTTTAGTGTAATCTGTAATCCCATTTTCTTCAGCCTTTTAGAAACATCTGCAACCTCCACTGTCCTATACAGTGCCTACTCACATTTCAATTAATTCCTTATGTTAAATCACAGTATTTTGTTCTAGTAGGGTTTGTGAATTCCATTAATGTATTATGGTTTCAAAACATAGTTATAGCTTAAGTTATAGATCAAGAAAGCAGAGCTCACATAACCTCTGATATCCCTAATAAGTGCAAGACATCCCTAATAATGGTAATTCTTTTAAAATGACTGAAGAATGAAAATTAAGCATTAGAATTAAGACAGAATTTCAGCTCTGGCAGTCTAATGAGATTTATACCCATTATTTGTTTATATATTTATGCCACTTGATGTATACACCCACACAAAATTGAATGATTGAAAGTATAAATTCTATCTTATGTATGTGTTAGTGTGAATCTAATTCTAATGGCTTAATCAAATGGTAATTTGATCAACAAATACTTTAAAAAATAGCTTAACCCAGCTCAGGCTTTGGGAAATAATTCTCAGCAGGTATCAATTTAATGAAATTTGCCTTAGTAGGTAAATACTAAATAACCACAAGGCAAAAAGTATACATGTATGGAAGTTTTGTAAAATTGTTCCTTTCTTCTAGTATGCCAGGATCTGCCATAGATCTTAATTTAAAAAAAAAACCTATCTTGTGTGTAGAATTTTAAAATTGGTGTTTCCAGTCCACATTTAGCTTTGGAAAGCACATTTCATTTTGTTAACTGGATTTGTGGCTTCTTTTTCAAACATTACATGTTATTTGCATTTGCAATGCAGAGTCTTTATTAGACATTATAGTATTACCACTATTGTAGTCTACTTGATAGAGTATTTGTTTAGTCACAGAAAAGTCCCAGTTTCTGTACATGTCATGCCCCTGTTGGAGTCTGAATCCAAGGAGGAAGACGAACAGCTGACAGGGAGTGGGAATGTGGCTCCATTGGCTGTGGAGGAAACTGGGGAAGGGCAAAGTCCGGTTGGGCAGAGCAGGAGAGAGGTAGAACAAGGGAGAAGGAGTTCAGAGGAAGGCCCAGGCCCACCCCTCTTCATCCTAGGGCATGCAGGGAGGACAGAGAAGGGAGCAACATGAGTTGTGTGGCTTACGGGGGAGGAAAGGGCCCTGATTCCCTTCATTAGCCACACCTGGGATGGGAGTTTAAAAGAGATGCATGCTGAGTGCGGCATCTGCTGTGAACAAACATGAGTTTATCTTGTGTTGACTTTGGCTATCTGTGTTCCTGGAATCCTCCCAACCGTGTTGAATTACTATCGTTCCTTCACATCTGGAATTCCTTCTCTTGCCCTGCCGGACTAATTATCTCATCCGAAGTCTGTTCCTGGGAGAGTTTTTCTCCAGCTGAAGGTAACCAGGACATTGGGGGCAAAGTTAGAGCTAATAAAGGGACTCCTACTGATTAACTGACTGTGTTGCCTTTGTGCCATGCCCAGGGTCATCACAGTACAATTCCCAGTACTCAGCTATGTAACTAATCAATAACGTTGATACAATTACTCCATCCTCCATGACGTATCAGCAGAATAGTGAAAATAAATAGAGAATGGAGAGCATGCTTATTGTTTTGCCACAAAGGATGGCAACATAATATGTATGATACTTTAAATAAAATGGTTGCAATTATTTCAGAGAATAGAATGATTTTTTAAATTGTTAATTCAAAGATGTGTTCTAAAATATATTTCTTAATATATTTCAATATATTATATTTAATATATTTAATATATTAAATATATATTAAATATATATATTTAATATATTTAATATATTTCAAAAACTTCTTTGGCTTGTTTTGCATCTGCATATCATGATCAATTATAGAAAAAGGTAAGTTGTTAAATGTTATTCATTTTCTCCCAGTTGTAGTCCAGTCAATTTGATATTGTGCCATCGAGATTCAAAAGGCTGCATTGGAGAAAGGAAGAGGAGATATTAAATCAGCAAGAGGGATATTCAACTTTCTTATTTACCAACCATCATTTCTCTCTAGAATCCCACAAAATTTCAGACTGCACCATCCTTGGTATCAGTTTTGCCCAAAATCTCAGTTTCAGTTGAAATAAGGAAATATTGTATAATTCAGGTCTAAGCACAATGAAATAAGATGTTAAAAATGCAAATAATGGTTTCTGGGATTGGCTACACAGTAATAGCCTCTTCCATATGTATCATTTATCAGGCCACTAATCTCAACAAATGTAAAACAGCATCCCCAACTTGATGCTTTTTAGAAGGGTGGGAATAACTCTTTAATTCTTGCCCACCTTATGTTTCAAAAAAACAAAGCAAAACTTCAGTGCTTCACATTTTTGGTCGCTTGGTGGCAGTAAACCAACATGATACTCATTAATTCAGTACATTAAAAGGTTTATGCTGAAACACGGACTGGTCACGTTTATGTTCTTTATGGCTAGATTTCAACAATAATAAAACTCCTTAAAAGTCTGTCTGAATACAAGTGACATATTCCTAAATAATAAATGAATACTATAGCTACTATTTCTTTGGATATTTGCCTAATCCTATATCTTCAATATTGTTGATATTGAATTTTTCTTTAATTTTAAATATATGTTTAAAATCACCAAGTCTCTTATAAGTAACATTACTTCTTTTTTAAGCTTCATATAAGCACAATCCAGACAAAGTTAAACTTTCTAGACAAGGAAAACTGGTGTAATGTAGTAGCTAAAGTGCTAAGCAAGAAGCAATGCTATAAAAAAAGCTTTGGTTAAGCATATTTCTATAAATCTGTAGTGCATCTTTATTAGTATTATGATGCTATGTTGACTTAAGAATCCATTTTGTTCTGGCAAGGATAGGAGAGGCAAGAAACCTGGAGCAATCCAGAATATCATGTCCCCAAATAGTTGAAAGGATAATGGTTAGAATGTAATTATTTAAACTGAGTAATTAAAGTAAATGGATGATAACCTCTGTTGATACAGTAACGACAGGTGCTGCAATCAATAAATGCAGATAACTTCCTGCCTTTTAAATTACCTTTAGCAACTCATAAGGATACCATTTAAATATTGCCTTGGCAAAATGGACAGCATAAAAGTCTAATAAATAAACAAGCAAATAAACAAATACTATTTAGTCTGCAACTGTAGCAGGTAATATGGTTGAGTGTCCACCAGAAGCTTGTAAGAGTACAATCTGCTCATGCATGTTCATCTTTTTGGTTCTAAGTCTCTCCAAAGTTACGGCTATTGGAATGCTCACTCAGTTACCTAGCTTTAACTCAAACCACAAAGAATGCCCTTTAGACCTTCCCCCGCCCCATTCCCCAGGGTCATAGTATAGATCTCTTTGTTCTGCACCGCCCTTAGGGAGAATCATTGAGTTCTTTATATTCTTTCTTCTTGAATTTATAACCTTGAGTACAAGTCTTACCTATTCTTTGGGAGGTTTAGTGTGGACAGGCTTGCTATTGTCCTGCTTCAAGATTGATGAGACAGAAGGAGGTCTTGGGTTCATTAGTTACTTTAGTAGCTTGCATAAATATTTTCTCAGTCTTGAACAAGTTGGGCAAAATAAAAGAAGAAAAGATGCTGAATGGCAAAATGGGAATGGGGCAAATCAGGATTCTAAAGTAGTGGGTGATTTGCCCCTCTGAATTATTCCCTCTGTTTGGTTTGCACTATTAATCAGGATATTTTAATTCCTCAGAAGTTCTTGTAACTAATGTTAATACTTTAGTGCAAAAATACTGCACTCATTTATAATTTCATTGCAGAAGATGCAAATAGACTGACTTGTTTCTTCCAGAAAGCTAAGCTGAAAAACAGATAAACAGACACTCAAAAGGTACAAGAAATTTTAGTAAGTGTGCTTATTGCAAAAAAAGCTAAAAAACCAATTATAAAAAAATATTCCAGTGATTCTTGTATAAAATGCAAAACCTATTTATAATGAAATCAATTTTTGCATGTCTTTTTCCTCTCTATCTTTTCTGGGAAGAAGCAATGGTTTCCATCAATGTTTTGTTTTGGTAACAGGCTGTTCACTTGTGAGACATATCCAGACAAATTGCTGTATCTGGCAACATTTTAATCCAATGGTGTCATGAATCGGTTCTGATCTGTGATAGTTTTACTTGCTCAGTATATTCCAACTCATCTCAATAAATTAAATAATTTTCTGCCAACATCAAAATCTAACTCTTAAAAGAAAGCTAAAAAGCAATGCTATGTATACTTTTCTAATTACATCACATCTCCCCACCCAGTGGTTTTAGGAAAAGGGCAGGAATTTGAATAGTATAAATTGGAATAAAGAACTGGAACAGTGGTTGTTTATAGTTCTTCAAGAAATACAACTCAGGTTAGAAAAAAGCATAATAAAATCTGTTCATTAGATAGTGACTAACAGATACAAAATATTCAGTTTGCTTCTCATTGGTTCACAATTTTCAAAATGAAAAGCAGTTCAATTACAACTCTGTAATTATACTTGAAGGTAAACCCACTGAACTCAATGGACTTCTGAAAAAATGCATACAAATGTCTCTTTGTGCTTTTGTTTTGAATAAAACAGAGCTTATTAATATTTCATCAAAATGATTATGGCCTCAGTATTGAACTACAATTATTTATTTAGCTTTCTGAAAGGAAAAAAGTATCTCTGTAAGGATCTCATTGTAGTTTATAACAAATATTTAAAAAATGAAGTAAAATTAGATACTATTGCACATCTTAAAAACCAATGGAGAGAACAACTTTTAAAACAAACTTTAATGTTTAATAGCAAAAATAATTGCTCATTATGTTTCCTTCTTTTAAAGAACCAGATCCTCGATTGTAATTGGAAATGCCAAGGGTTATCAGGAGTGAGAAAATTTCTTGCATCAGCTAGTAGAAAGATTCCAAATAGTATCAAAAATGATGTGCTAAATATTTAGATATAAGAAAAAGATACATCAGTATCTTAAATTGAATCAGAAATTAATAGGCGATCAATGAAAACACAATTCTGTCAGAGAAATGCCTAGTTCTGACTAGTTCTTGTCAAATTATCATTTAGAATTTGGACTAGTTGAAATATTACATGATTAAAAGTATTAAACTGGATCATATTTCCCCCCTAAGTGAATTCTATTCATATTCATAGCCAGCCAGTCAGCCAAATGTGTCTGAATTCTTACCATCCCCCAGATACATAGAAGGATGTAAGTTTAGGAAGGTTATTCAACAACCTAAAAATGAATTCTCTTACCTTTGCAGAACATAGCCAAAAATATTAACTACTGCCAACTAACAAAGTTATAGAAAAAAATATGAATTTATTGATTCCCTCTTATGGATATGAATCATAATGTCCTGTAATGTCTTGTAAGTAATATATGTTGTTTTGATTCTTTTGACAATTTGTTGTAGTGTTTAACTTTCACGATGTGGTAGACATTTTTCTATGGTTAGCCAAGTTTCAGCTTTACACCAAAGGGACTTGTGTCTTATCATAAAGGGTTATTCATAAGTCTGCTGTAGTGAAGTTTGGTAAAGTAACTTAAATATATAACCAATATGAACTGACCCTTATTGGCAAGCTTTAGCTGAGGCAGCTCAGCAAAATTAAAATAAAAAATAAAGAAAGCATCAGTATGATTTCTCTCTTGAGAAGAGCTATTTTCTTGTAATTTGGACTTCTGTCAAGAAGTAGAATCTGGCAAGGGTGGTATGGAATGTTTACACATCTGTAGAATTTCATTTTTAAAAATAAGAGAGGTTCCTGGGTACAAACGGGTCTCTGTGGCTTATTTGGTGGTAATGCAACAACATTGCAGTCCTATTCTGTATTATAATTTCAGATAACATTTAGAGGCGTGTCCTGGATCAAAATAGCTGTAATTTATTGTGCTAAAGGTAATCAATCATTACTTGGGAGAATCATTACTTAATAATATCTGTGCTGAATCAAACCATAAAATTTAGAAATCCATGTCCACAAACTAAGCATTTAAATGTCCATTGAAACAGACATTCAGTTTTTGAATGCAAAAGCACTATTTCTGATATTCTGCATCCAGTACTAGAGGCTATTATACTCCATCTTTCCACCAAGAATTTGTATTCTTAAGTAATAACTAATGTCAGATTTAAATATTTATGACTAGTAATTATCCCAATAATATGTCTGATCTCCTTTCTAAAGCACAAATCGATATAAATTTAGTATTTAGTATTTTCATTTGGTATGTGCTTATATTTCTGTTCTTGTATCTTTGAATTTCAAAATCCACCAGCTAACTATGTGTTATGAATAAAAACAGGCTACCTGTATTTGAGTTTATGATACATTGCATACCCCACTTTTTCTGCTTAGATTGAATGACAGCATATTAGTTACTGTACATCATATCTTAACTACTAGTGGTATGGCTTTTATATAATAAGTCTAGTTGGCCATCCTTGAGATTCCGAAAGAGGAAAAAAAGCAGATTTTACAATATGATTTTCATCATTCCTGTAAACTTTTGTTTCCTGAAAAAAAACTCAAATGAGCCCAGGTTCTAGTCTTGCAGTATTTCTGACATTCTTGTTTTGCTTTACCATTCTTGCCAGGGTCTGTTCAGCAAAAAATATTCACTTTGCTCTGTGTTGTGGCTGAGAGGAACATTAACAGTATATATTAGGATTAAACAACGCTGGATTAGGTGGAATCCAAACCCTGAAGTATGAAGTAATTGACTATTAATTTCTCAGGGCATAACTGATTGCTGTGCACTAGCTCCATTCAGAATCTTTTGTTTCTCACAGCAGATTCTAGTACATTCCATGTCAAAGTAGCAAGTAATCCTTCTTAGAAAATAAGATAAAATAAAATAAAATATATCAACTCCAAAAATCTTGCACCACTTTTTGCAAAATTTGGTATGAATTACTCCCTTTTACTTTCTATCTTGTTTGCAACTGTCAACCCATTATATTGTATTGCAACTATCAATCAATTATTTTGTATTGCAACTGTCAATCCACTATTTTGTATTTACTGTTTCCATATGAAAACAAAACTATACTTTGCTGAATCTCAGTCCAGATACAGGCATAAAAACATCCATAGACTCCAGAATGGGCGTTGGTATTTACCTGATACGCCCATTCTCGGTGAGCTGCGACGAGCATCCAGACAGTGAGAGGTGCTTAGTCTCTCTGTTCCTGATAGGCTGGGCTTTACTGAAGGACGTTGTTACTCTACCTCCTCTCCTCCCGTACGTCCCCCAGTTTAGCGAAGACGAAGAGCCGGCCAAAGGCGCCGACAGGGAGACCCCAAGCTAGCTTAAGGGGAACAGGTGGACAAGAGGTTGGAACAGGAAGAACCCACCCCAGATGAAAAAGAAAAGGGAGGGGCTGGATGCTCGTCGCAGCTCACCGAGAAGGGGCGTATCAGGTAAGTACCAACGTCCATTCTCCAGCGAGCTGCTCCGAGCATCCAGACAGTGGGACATACCAAAGTTAGGCCTGTCCTACGGGAGGGACTCCGTCTGGGCCGAAGACACACCCCGATCCGAGTGGACCTTCTGCAACACTCGCCTGCCAAAGGAAGCGTCAGCAGAAGCAAAGACATCAACTTTGTAATGCCTGACAAAAGGCGATGGCTAGGCCCAGGTAGCTGCCTTGCAGATCTCAGAGATAGGAGCCTGTGTGGCCCAGGCAGCGGATGTAGCCGCACTCCGAGTAGAGTGGGCGGTGATACTGGAAGGTACCGGCAGGGACTGTGAAAGGTAGGCCTTCACAATCGTGGCCCACAACCAGCGACCAATGGTAGAGGAAGACACTTTCCACCCTTGGGAGGTCGAACTGAAGGAAACAAATAGAGCCTCAGACTTCCGAAACGGGGCCATTCGCTTAAGGTAGACTTGCAGGGCCCTGCAGACGTCCAGTCGATGCCACTGGTGTTCCAGGCCGTGAGAAGGCTGCGGACAGAAGTCCGGAAGAATCAGCTCCTGCGCCCTGTGGAAGGCTGAATTCACCTTCGCATGAAAGTTGGATGAGGACACAACACCACCCTGTCAGTGTGGAAAACGCAGAGATCACTACGACACAACAAGGTGGCTACCTCAGAGATGCGCCGTGCCGATGTAACCGCAACCAGAAAAACCACCTTGTATGTTAGGAATTGGAGGCTGATTGACGACAGAGGCTCAAAAGGATCCTTTGTGAGAGATGTGAGAACCAAGGTAAGGTCCCATGTTGGAAAATGGTGAACCACAGGCGGGCACAAGTTGGTCGCGCCCTGAAGGAAAGCCCTGATCTGAGGGTGGTGCGAAATGGAGGAAAGACCAGGCCAATGCACCACAGACGCAATGGCTGCCACCTGTCACTTCAGAGTGTTTGGCGAGAGGCCCTTGTCTAAGCCAGCTTGAAGAAAGTCCAACACCTGAGCCACCGATGGAAGAAATGGATCCGCCTTGTGAGAGAGGCACCAAGTGGAGAAGGACTTCCACGAGGCCTCGTATATCCTGGTAGTGGATGAGTGGCGAGCTGCCTGGATGGTGGTGATGACCTTTGATGAGAGATTCTCCGCCTTTAAATGTTGCTGTTCAGCCTCCAAACGGCTAGTTGAAGCCACTGGGGGTCCGGGTGCAGGAGCGGACCTTGGGTGAGACAAACTTTGTGATCTGGGATCCTCCAAGGTTCTTCCATGGAGAGGCTGCGGAGGTCCACGAACCACGGCCTCCTGGATCAGAAAGGAGCGACTAAGATCAGGGAGGCCCTCTCCGCTCTGAGCTTTTGAATTACCTGGGTATCAGTGGAATGGGGGGGAATGCATACAGCAGACCGTGAGGCCAAGGACAGCGAAGAGCATTGACGTTCTCCGCGCCTGGGGCAGGGTATCTAGACACAAACCTGTGAAGATGAGCATTCAGGGGAGAGGCAAACAGGTCCACGCTTGGGCAGCTGAATCTGAGCGTCAGCTCATGAAACAAGTCGGGATGAAGGCGCCACTCAGAGGGATCCACTGTTGCTCTGCTGAGCCAATCCACTTTAGTGTTGTCCACACCCGGATATGTTCTGCCTTTATGGAACCTAGATGACATTCTGCCCAAAGACATAGCCTCTCTGCCTCCTTCATCAGGAGAACAGAGTGGGTACCCCCTTGCCTGTTCACGTGTGCTTTCACCGTGATATTGTCTGTGAGAATGAGAACGTGATTCCGATGGATGTGAGGAAGAAAATTGCGGAGGGCGAGATGGATCGCTCTGATCTCTAGCCCGTTTATACTGTTCCACTGTTTGTCCACTGGCCAGCGACCTTGACATTATAGAGACTGAAGATGTGTGCCCTATCCGAACAGACTGGTGTCTGTAGTAATTATGAGCCGTTCTGGTTCCTGTAGAGGAGAACCTTTGTTGATGGACGGATTTGTCCACCAAAGTAGGGAGACCCTCACCTTTGTAGGCACCCGGACCCTTGCTGCGGAGTTGCTGCAACCTGACCTTTGATACGGCAGGAGAAACCACTGGAGTGCCCTAACATGGAAGCGAGCCCAGGGAACAATGGAAATGGAAGAAATCAATTTACCTAACAATGTTGACAAGTCAGCTAAGGGGGCCTGCCTCGAGGATCTAATACATTGGGCCAAGTTCCTTATGCTCTCTAAGCGATCTGGGGAGAGAAAAACTTTTGTCTCAAGAGTATTATTGCCCTCAGATGGGTCAACCGGGTTGACGGCAAGAGATGGCTCTTCTTCCAATTGATGGAAAACCCATGTTGTTGTAAAACCTGCAACGTAACCTTGGTGTCCATGTGAGCCTGTCTAGATGAATGGGATAGAATTAGGATATCATCCAGATAGCACTGGAGTCTGACTGGAAGCCCCCTAAGGTGAGCCGCCAGGGCCTTCGTGAATGTCCTCGGGGCCGAGGAAAGTCCGAAGGGAAGGGCAACATACTCATAATGGTTGTTATAACAAAATCTAAGAAATTTTGAGTGGGCAGGGTGAATTGGTATGTGCAGATATGCCTCTGTCAAATCGATGGAAGTCAAGTAATCCCCTCGTCTGACACTAAGGAGGATAGACTGGAGGGTGCTCATCTTAAATTTATGATAGACCAATGAGCGGTTAAGCCTTTTGAGGTCCAAGATCGCTCTCCAGCCCCCCGAGGCTTTAGGCACAATAAAGAGCAAAGAATAGAAACCCTGTCCCTGCTGGTCCTTGGGAACCGGTTGAATGGCCCTGATGTGTAGCAAGTGGTTAATTGCGGACTCCATCAGGGCCCTCTTAGCGGTGACCCTGGAGTTTGGGCATTGCATAAAGAAACTTGGGGGGGGGGGCAGAAAGGAATTTTAATGCTAGCCCAAAATAAATGGTGTCGCGCACCTAGGCATCAGAAGTGGACAATTCCCAGCGGTCAGCAAAGAAGTGAAGACGTCCACCTATAGGGGTGAGACCCCTTTGATCAGCGGGATCTATGTGATCTTCGACTCAGCGGTCCCCTGAACACTCTCTTGCCCTGACCCCCCCTTCGACTCCTGTCTGAAAAATCCAACCTGTCTGACTGTTGGTTGCCCCTGTAACCCGATCCCCTGAGAGTCCTGGAGGAAAAAGAACTCTGGAAGTAGGGATGGGAGGGGCCCCTGTGAAAGGGCTGAGAGAACCTGTTGTCAGAGCGATGAAGAAGGGAAGGGAGGATTTTTCGTTTGTTCCTAGTCTCTATCAATAGAGGATCTAGTGCAGGTCCAAATAATTTATTAGCCGACACCGGGGAGGAAATGAGTTTCCATTCTTACTATCGGCCTGCCAATGCTTCAGCCACAGTAGTCTGCGGGCAGTAACCTGTGAGGCAATGGCTCTTGTGGAAGATTTTACGGAATGGAAGGTAGCATTGGCGGAGAATTCAGTAGCTGCAATTAGTTTTGCTACGTCCTGGTGAGTCCTAAAGTTGGAACTTGGGATGGTATCCCTCAGGTGGCAGAGCCACCTGAGAGATGCCCTGGTGAAAAAAGATGCTGCCGTGGCCGCTTTGATGGCCCAGGCATCTGCTTGGTGGGCTTTACGGAGGGCAATCTCAGCCTTCTTATCATCTGTCTTTAGGGCATCCTCTGCCTCAGTGGAAACAGTGGAAGAGGAGGCCAAGGTTACCACCGGTTCATTGACCTCGGGAGTGCCCAAATTGTTAGCGAATTCTGGATTTAGATTGAAAAACTTTTTATCAAAATTTGAAGGGGCCAGGAAAGATGTTGCTGAGAACCACTGTTTGTGGAGGAGGTCCAAAAACATTTTGGGGACCAGAATGACATCCTCCTCGTTAACTGGCTGAGAGAAGACCAGATCCTCCTCAGCCTCAGAATCTGCAGGATGTGGGACTGAGGGGGACTTCAGAATGCGGGCTGGTTTTTGCTTTGGAAAGAAGGGACTTGAACAACTGTGGTTGGAAGAGGCCCGTGAAAGTTGGTTGCTCCAGTTTTACGTCCTCGTCATCGGACATCTCTTTCATGGAGAGCCAAGGGGTCCTCACTCTGCTGAACAGAGACCCGCTCCAGCAGCTGGGCCAGGCACCCCAAAAAGGACACTTCCCTTTTTGAAATGTATAGAGGCTCCTGAATGTAAGCAATATGTATTACAATTATTGCTATTATTCAGAATGGTGAGACACCCACACTACAGATAGGAATAATTAATATGGATCAGGGGGAGAGCCTCAGAAAAAGAAATCAATGTAAGCCGAATTGAGAACTCAGTTATAGGGCAGAAGTATAGATTTTTGGCCCTTGTCAACAGCTCCCGCAGGCCCAGGCCTGGGGATTAGTTGATAATATGATTGCTGTGCTAATAGAGAACAAAGGTAATAATTACCACAATTTTGGCAGAAAACATGCACCTGTGAGAGTGCCAACAAGACAGAGATCACTCAGACAAAAGGCAATGTTTTGCAGAGAGGGCAAGACTGACCCCTGGTCTCTTTTACAGAGAGCGCCTGGGGGGGAATGAACAATGACAGAAATGAAATTAATCCTCTCACAGGGAACTGGAACAAAGCCAGGCAGGGCCCTCACGAAGCCTCGTGGGCACGTGCTGAGTGATGGGAAGGGCACACCTGCAAGCCGCCACTTCCCCCAGAGAGCAAACGGCGCCAAACGCTTCTCGGTGCCAGCACAGCACTGCCGCCCCCGCAATGGCGCATTTAGAATGAGAGCAGCAGAAAACAGGGGAATCAGGACTCCTGCGCCCCTACCCCCAGCATTCTCAGTGGGGAGGATTCACAGAATCTAAGGCTAACCCCCAATAAGAGAGGGGCATATTGGTGGCACTAAAGAAAATGGCAAGTAGGGGAAAATGAAACTAAGGCTGGGAGAAGAGGGGAATCGAAACTGAAGCCTCTCCCCAAAACACAGCGGCGCTAGCAGTGCACCTTGCTGACTGCGGAAATTAATTGCAGTCGGCTCTGTAACAGCAAGAGGAAAGAATTTAGAAGCCAAATTGAAACTGAGAGGAAATTTGAGAGAGAAATCAATTGAGAAGAGAGAGAGAATACCGTAAGATTATTCCTGCTCCGACCAAAGGAAAAGCTGCCTATCCGAACAGAAGGTTGAGCTAAACTGGGGGATGTATGGGAGGAGAGGAGGTGAAGTAACAACGTCCTTCAGTAAAGCCCAACCTATCAGGAACGGAGAGACTAAGCACCTCCCACTGTCTGGATGCTTGGAGCAGCTCGCTGGAGAATGATTTAGATTAGGTAGACTCAGTACATTCCCAATCCATATTGTTCCTTATTAAACAATTTCTTTAATGAGCTAGTATATTAAAGAAAATAGTTGAACTAAGAATGTGGATTTTTTCCAAAAGAGGTTAAATTAACTAAGGAATATAAGGTTTTCTTTTAAAAAAAGATAATATATTTCATTTCACACAAATTTAAAACCTAACTTGGTTTGACTTTATCTCCTCTGTTGCTTCCACAAAACAGGTTTAATGGAAATACTTCTGGTTGCTAGGGTCAAACTGTCACTGAAACAGATGGATTTGAGGAGGGATAAGGGGGGAAAGAAAAGAGGAGACCAGAGACAAAATTGCAGATTGCATTTCTGTCATATTTCCAAGAATAATTACTATCATGGTGATTTTTGAAAATATGGAATATTCTATAAATATTGAAATACAATTTTCATAAATTGACTCTGCATGATAAAACATTCTAATCTAAATCCAGTTATAATCATTGAAATTGAGAGCTGCTTTTCCCATTGCAGTAGTACATTATTTTTCATTCATTCTTTCTGCTTTCCATAATGATAAATTCTTGATTGTTTTTTGAGGAAACAAATAAATGAAACAGGTAAAGCCATGCAACACCTAGCAATTTGATGACACTGTTGTTCTAAAAACAAAACAGAACCAAAACAAAGACTAAGATGTTTGAAAGGTAATAATTTTATAGCCTGAAGAAATAGAAGTATTTCACTCTGCTTGTCATTCAACTATTTTGTAGAATGGCAGACCTTTAATCTGCAGCTAACAAAATAGATCTGATGCCGAAACCTTTAGTAACAACAGCTGTGCAACAGTTTGGGTTGAAAGATTAAAAAGGATTTTTGGAGCCTGCAAAAGGCAAGGCATAGCATCTGTAAGCAACTCTGTAAAGCCGACATACCTTTTCTTAGGATTGTGTTGCAGTTATGGGAGTGGGGGGGCAGGCAGCTGTGCAATCACAGAAAAAAATAAAAATTCTTTAGGGAGTTGCAGGTACAGATTGCCCCTCTGCATTCTGAGCTACCATTTTGCTTTTGTATCTGAAATGCTGCACAATTTTATTTTTAATTTATGGTAAAATACTTATTAGTTGTCTGTCTCTAGTGATTATACTTTTGCAGAAGGCTTTTAGATGCTTGATGTGTTGTCTTTTACATCTTGCTAGGAATGCAAAAAACAGCTGCCTGCTGAATCAGGTCCTTAAACTATATAACTTCTAGACAGAGTTTTGCCAATGCATTCTGTGGCTAATGGAGACTGGACCTGTAATCTTCTGCCTGTAACACATGTGCACAGAGCTGTAGCCTTTCTGAAAGGTAATCTTAATCTTTTCCATGTAGCCTTTTTAAAACAAAGACCTCAGTAATTCAGAAGATTGTACTGTTCACAATTTCCTGTAGCTCTGCAACACCAAGGCTTATGTCACCCTTATGACAAATTGTCATTTTATACTAGCAGTCTGTTTATGCAAGCACTGTCCCAGCTGTATCTATAAAAGGGAGAGACATCATTAGACATCCACTACTGTTGGATTAATTCACATGGATGGGTTAGCTCAATAGTGACCTACAGACCTTTGACCTATTGTAGCAAAGAAGGTTACATGCAGCAGCAAATATTCTTACAAGCAGCCCATTTGGAAACAGAAATGCATCCATGGTCATATTTGTATCAATATTATGTAGTCATCTGGACAGGTTCCATGTCAATATTCTGAATGTTCAGGTACTACCAAAGTTGGCAAATTCTTAGAGAACCTACCAGGGTTGACATCATGACTGCTATGATTAGGTTTCATTATCTTATTAATCAGTCTATCTGTCACTATGTTGCCATACTTCTCACAAATCCCTCACATCTGCTTCTAACCAAGAAAGCTAGAGTTTTCAGAGTCTTCTTACTGGTCTGATGTATTGAAGTAAAAAGGGTTACAGAATCTTAGAAATGGATGTGTATACTATAGTGTCCCATTTATCACAGGGAAAAGTGGTGATCAGTCAGTATAATTTCTATTTGAGGTCTAATATAGCAGGATAGGCTGAATATCTCACGAAAGGGGAAAAGAAAAAAGAAAGAAGACAGGAGGAACTAGATATGAGAAGAAATTTACTTATGCCATTGGAACTAAGTGGAAATTCTCAAGTTCAAGTACCTGCTCAGCCATAAACTTCACTGAATGACTTTGGGCCAAGTTGCTGAAGTTACAATAGAAAGAATACTCTGCTATTCTTTGAAAAATATTGTAAAAATATAATACTAAATATTTTCAATTATTTAACAAATATCAAATAACGCAAGTTTTTTTGTTCCAGCATTTAGCTCAGTTTTTTTCAGGCTGGTGAACTACAGCATTCTAAACATGACTGAATTACAACTTCCAGAAGCTGTACTGGCAATGCTAGGAAACATGACTGAATTGCCAGCTAGTACTGGCAAAGTTGGGAATTTTAGTTCAGGAATATATGGTGGATCTGCATGGAGCTGCTACATTTCTGCCTTCTTGAGGAGGGGCCTCACCACCACCTCCTTCAAGGTGGGGGGGACCCACAAAGGGTCCCCCCTCATCCCCTGATTAAGGAGGGAAGGGGTGACCCTAAACAGGGCGGCCGGGTGATTATCTGCAGATTATCTGAGAGCAGAGAAGTAGGCATGCTTCGCCGCTTCCATTGCTGCAAGATAAGACCTTGTAAAGGTTCTTAGTTGCAATCAGTCAGATTTGGATCGACTGGACCTCCAACTGCTCTCTAGGCCTCTCCTTCGGCGCTTCATCTCCCAGAGCTCCGTGGAAAACCAGGAAGTCAACCAGGATCTGCACCAGGCCGCAAAGGGACAACGCGGTCGACAACGTGGTCGAGAGCCTCTGAGGCAGCCCTTTGCCAGGCATCCACCAGGGCCTCGACCGGGCTGTGGGTAAGGGAGGCAGGAATCAACCCAAGCACCGTCTGGAACCCTTCCGGGTCCATCAGGCGCCTAGGGCGGAACCACCTAGTCAGTTCCACATCCCAGCAATGTGGAGTGGCATACTGGAAGGCCAGCCAGAGGAGGTAATGATCGGGCCATGACAGTGGTTGAATAGTTGGTGATCCCCCACCCATCATACCACTGTCTGGAGATAAAAAGGTCGAGTGTGTGCCCCCCACCATGAGTCGGACCCCAAATTAATGGGTCAGGTCCATGGCCATCATGGAAGGCATGAACTTCCAATCCATCCCCGACGCTCCACCCAGAGATGGCTGCTTAAATACGTGCATCACAGTTCACAAGAAAATCTTGATGTTGCATGAGTTTGAATAGATATGTTCAGTGAAATATTTTTGGATGCTACTACTGGTTGACAGATATTGATAAGGGATCCTTGCAGCTCCAAGTATGCTAAGGACCCAAATTAATGTTAGGAGCTCTTAGAAAGACTTGTTCAGTGAGAGTCTATGTCTTAGGGCTTATTAAGCTCAAGGACATTAGTAAATGAAAAATGAATGCCAGGATAGCCTCTTTATGCAGCAGTGCTTGCATTAAGAAAAAAAAATGAAGTCTTAATTATACATAAAGAAAAATACATAAGATAGGGTGCCAAGTTTTCGGAATTAGCATTGATGCTATTTTATCCATTTGACTGAGATGCTATTTCTTTACTGGCATGAAGTTCATTAAACTCTAAAAAATGCTAATATCAAAGCTATTAATTTTTATGAAGACTAGGGATTAGATGTAAATATTCTTGATGGCATATCTGATGAGTGCCTTTGGTACAGCAATAATAAATATATGTTGCTTTAAATTGTTTGAACTGTACAGTCTGTTAATTAGTTAATTTTCCCTAAAGAGATTGAGGACTTTGGCAGAATTTATATACTGTTAGTTCCTCAGATTCTTTCTCTTAATTAGTACTACATTTATATTTCTAACTTTCTGTATACTTGATATATTTTTCTATTAATCCAAATACTTGGGTTGATACATATTTTTTATTATATTGTTGCAAATCTTGATAGTTGTGGTTTCAATACAATACTGTGGTTTCAGTATTAATTAAAATTATTTATTTTCTATTCAATAATGAAAATAAAAGAGAAATACTCTGTCAGATTAATTATAACACGGTAGTGGTATTATAAACATAAAATTATTTTTCTCTATAAAGATGAGTAAAATATTAGAAAATAAATAAATAAAATTGAATATAACATAGGAAAAAAAAGAAAATTCTGCAGTTTACATCAAAATATTTATTGTACAATAAAGGTTTTGGTCTTGAACTGGTTACTGAAGTCTCAGAGAAAACAGCTATGGAGGCAATGTGAAATGGCAATTTCAGTGGAGACGGGAAGATGGAGGTTGCTTGGTTTTGCCTTCCACACCTCCCCTGCCCATTCTGTGCCTGATAGATTTGTTTGCTAGTTAGTCAGCTTGTAGATATACAAATGGGTTTCCTCCAGCTGCCAATCCTGGTCTCAATGCTATGTTCTGAGAGGCTCTTCAAAATAAGGTATGTGGACTAATAAAGTAGGAGCAACTGCAGCACAGTGCAATGCAGAACAGTGCAGTGCAGTGAGTGGGCGAAGAGGATAACTGAAAAGCAGGAATGGAAAACAAAATCAGGATGCTCTGTAGCATTTGAAAATGATTTTGGTGCAATGTTCATATATGGAACTGGGTATTATACAGAACTAGCTCTCTTTTTAGTGATGGATGAGGGCAATCTATCCATTTTCGCTGTTGTTTGATTGATTGGGAGTATTTGATTGCACTGAACGTGGTTATTAAAGGACTCCAGCCTCTGGTTTGGTTGGAGGACCATTTTCTTGCTTGGTTCCACTACCATTTGGAGGACTTGACTCAAATATCAATAGTGGGGATATTTTCGTCAGCTCCTGTGCCCTGCCTTTGTATTGTTCCACAAGACTTTTTCCCTATCCCCTTTTATAATCAATGTGTGTGTGTGTGTGTGTAGGCATTGGTCAAACTTACTAAACCATATGTTATGTCATAGGTATAGAGTCATAGATAGTCCTTGACTTACCACCATAATGTAGCCTGGCAATTATGGTTGTAACTTGTGATGGTCCGAAAGCAGGTCATTATGTGACCAGACCTAAATTTATGACTTTTTTGAAGCAATTGTTAAAGTCAATGCCACAATCATTAGGAAGATTCTATGGCAATTAATTGAACTCATTCAGTATCAGATCTTTCTCTCCAGAAAGTAAACGCTGGTTTATGGGGAAAAAAAGTTTTCATAAACATTTAAATCACATTTATATCACTGCAAGGTGCTGCAAATGGCTATGAATGTGGACTGATTGCCAAGACCCAAAATGCTATCAGGGGACTGCTGGGGGCGGGAGATGTTGTAACTTTGGAATCAGGTTGTAAGTAGCTTTTGGGGTTGAGCAGTTGCTAAGTGACTGGTTTTAAGTTGAGGACTACGTGTAGATGAAACCCAGCTCTATATTTCAATGGGTTTGGAAATGGTTGGGCTTCCAGTGTGCTGTCCCAATGGGTGCTCATGAGCCACCTGAAGATCTGCTTTGACACAACAAAAATGTCAGTGTTAGGTAGGGAGAAGTATTTGGCAGAATGTAAACAGAATGTTGGCCTGATCATTCTTGGAAACAGAGCAGTTACAGATTGTGTCCAAGGCTCGAGATTGAGTGGCCATCTTAGAGCCATCTTTCACCACGGCATCTCAGGTTAGTGCTGTGGTTTGGGGTTGCTCCTGCTACCTGAGAATTTGATCAGGTCTGTCCTTTTCTTTCAGATTCTGGTCTAAATATAGCTATCATGTGCCCTGGTTATCTCCAAGTTGGATTATTGTAATTCACTGTATGCTGGGTTTCCCTTGACTCTTGAACTTAGTTTGTAAGTCCCACTTCAGCAGATCATATTTATTTGACAATTGCAATGGGCTCATTTTATTACTTGAGCTACCTAAATCTTTCATCTTCATTACTCCCAGGAAGTAACCAGTTGTTTGCTGCTTTGGTGATTTGTTCATGAACTGTACTTCACGGTTTATTCTCTGTTGCTTCTTTCCCTTATTATATTTAATGGGGCTAGAGAAGTAATAAAGTACCCAATAGCAGAATAGTAGCAATTTAAAATACACACAAAGAATGTGTAGTACTTTTGAAAAACGTCTGTAATGAACAATTTAGGGATTATTTTGAGAAGTACATATATAAAAATGTATTTTCAGGCTTCTATTGAAGCAAATCTAATGACTTCAGGCAATGCAGAAAACAACAGCACGATTTGTCTGAGGTCAGCCATGGTTCTGTTTCATCACTCCTATAGTGACATAGTAGGACCTGTAGAGAGAAAGATTGAGTTTTCAAATCTTTTCTTCCAGAAGTTCACTAAGTCTATATGCTCATCCCCACTTTGCTTGTTATGCCATTCTAGCTGTACATAGTACTGAAGCTGTTATCTTTCAGGCCGTTGGGGGAGGCAGGGTCACATGACATCCTTTCTAAACCAGAGAAAAGGGCACATCTCTTTTTGACTTTTTGGAAAATTAAAAGTAAGAAAGAAATCAAATAAATTATATCATTCTGCCTCAGGATCTTATAGTATTAAGGAATGTAATTTGGAACATAAATCAATTTCTCAAGAAAAATGTACAATCAAGTTTCATTTAAAAAAAAAGGACTTGAAAAAACACATGTGGTATGTCTGGTAGACTACCATAAGGTGCTACTTATAATTGCTGTTCTCAAGGTAGATAAGTAGATATATATGATAAAGATTATATACATATATATATATATGTATATGTATATGTGTGTGTATATTCTTAAGTTTTTGCGGGTATTTATATGTATGGTACTCAGCTTTGTTTGGGTATTTTCCCACGTCATTATAGTTGTGCTTTTAAAGTTGTAGCGACGTTTTGGCAGAATCTCATCTGCCATCATCAGGCTTGTGTATTGGGTTCGTCTGTGTGTCAGGCTTTCGCAGCCATTTCTTTTTAAATTTGGTGCTAGCCTCGTGCTTTGTTAGAATGGTTTTTTCTTCATCCTGATTGGTTGGGAGTCTTGGTCTGTGTTTATTGGTCTTGGAGTTTGCTGTGTTCTGCTTGATTGGTGTTTCTAATATCTTCTGTCTGTTTTGTAGTGTTTTTTCATCTTGATTAGCTAGCAACATTGTGTTTCGTGTATTGGGGGCTTTTAGTGTGGCTTGGCTTTGGGTGAATGGCCGGCTATCATTTATTAGGAAGTTAGGTTTCATCTGGCTGGCTGGGATGTGTTTGGGCTGGAGGTATCAGGTGGGGTCTGTTTATGCCCAGGTGTTTGTTTGACTTGTGGTGTGGAGATTTTTTTGTTTGTGAGTGCAGGCTTCCAGATAATTTTTTTTTTTAAATTACATTTATATGCCGCCCTTCTCCGAGACTCAGGCTTACAATTTTTGGGATGCAACCCAGTGTGCTCAGCAATAGCCTTCCTTCCATTGTATATGCCTGCTTATTACTAAGCGGCATTTTTACAAGGTCAGCTAATTGCCCCCAACAATCTTGGGTCCTCAATTTACCTACCCCGAGAATGGTGGGATTCGAGCCTACAGCAGTTGTAGGCAGCTGGAACTTAAGTGCAGGCAATTAACAGCCTGAGCCACCAAGGCTCTTTGACAGTCTGGTGGAGTCATCTCTTCTATTCATGCTTTCAGGTCATTTTTCAATCTCTGGCTTCTCTGATAATTCTGTAGCTGGGGTTTTCTATAGCGGCTAGGGTTTTGGTGCCATTGAAGTCAATGCTATAACCTGTGGCTTTCATGTGTTGGACTAGTGAGGAAGTGTGTTCCAGCTTTTTTACTGCATTTTTGTGTTCATCAAGGCAGGTACTTATTCTTCTGTTGGTCTGTCCAATGTATGTGGCAGGGCGTGATGTGCAGGGGACTTCATATATGACTTGGTTTTCCAGGTCAATTTTATCTTTGGGGTTTCTTAGGATGGCTGCTATTTTTCTGTCTGTTTTGAAGGCAGTCTTGATGTGATGCCTGCATAGTACCTTACTAATTTTGTCTGTTGTACCTCTTATGTAGGGCAGGACAGCTGTTCTTCTAGGTCTCTATTATGTCTCAGTGTGTTTTTGTGGATCAGGCCTGTGATTTTGCTTTTGTGGAAGCCATTGGCTGTCAGTACTTTGGTCAGGGTGCATAGTTCAGTCTTTATGTGTGTCTTGTCTCGTAGGCGTTTGGTTCTGGCAATTAGTGTTTTGGCCATGGAGTTTATCTGTGCTGGGTGGTGGTGGGATTGGGCGTTGAGGTAGTAGTTGGTATGTGTTTTCTTCTGGTATATGGTGTGTCCTAGTGTGCCATCTGTTTTTTTGTAGATTAGTACATCTAGGAATGGTAGTTGTTTGTTTGTTTCCATTTCCATGGTGAATTTGATTTTGGGGGGTGTGCTGTTTAGGTGTGTTAGGAAATTGTTTAGGTTTTCTTTTCCATGGGGCCAAATAACAAATGTGTCATCGATGTATCTTAACCATAGTTTGGGCTTGTGGGTGGCATTAGCCAGGGCTCTGGATTCGAATTCTTCCATGAACAGGTTTGCAATAACGGCTGACAGTTGTGATCCCATGGGGGCTCCTTCAATTTGCTTGTATCTTTGTCCTTTGTATATGAAATATGTGTTGGTTAAGCAATAGATGACAGATATACATAGAATAGATGAGAGATAGATGATAGAGATGATAAATAAATGACATAGATATACATAATAGATGAGAGATAGATAGAGATGATAGATAGATAGATGACATAGATATACATAGTATAGATGAGAGATAGATGAGAGATAGCAATAATGAAATAGACCTTGCAAATGCAAGAGTATCTGGGAAGAAGGGGGGTTTAAAAAAATTAAGATAGTAGCCCAAAAGCATGATCAAAGCAGGCATGGGTAAAATGAGTTGGGATTTTCTTGTGTGGGTGTGGCCATTATCTTGACTTGCATTAGATCCTAGGACCATTTGTAATCCTCTTAAGGTTGCAGAAGGAATACACTAGGCCCGTGATGGCGAACCTATGGCACACGTGCTGGAAGTGGCATGCAGAGCCATTTCCCCTGGCATGCGAGAGGTCGCCCCAAAGAGCTCCACTGTGCATGTGCACGTGTGCTGCCGCCCAACAGCTGATTGTCAGGTATCTGGCATGCATGCACAGGGGGTGGGGGCGGGGTGCATGGGAGACGCATGTGCATGTGCATATGCACAGCACATGGGTGGATCATGTGTGCATGCGCAGAGGTGCGTGGCATGATGGAATCACGCATGTATGTGCAGAGATGTGCAGTGCACAAGGGGGAATTGTGCGCGCATGCACAGAGATGCACGGTGGGCGGGAGGGAATCATGCGCATGGCACAGGGGGCATGGGGGGGCAGCCTGCATTGCCTTCTGGGTGCTGGCACACAAGTGTGCGCAAGTGAGCATGCACAATTATCGGCATGGGAACCGAAAAAGGGTTAGCCACCACTGTACTAGGCCTGCTTAACAAAAATATTTACCAGTTTTGCTACACATTCCAAATTAGAAAAAAAGGTCAAAATACTTAACCATAACTTCTCACATTGATACGATTAATCATGCATCCTGTGGCTTTGGCAAGGTAAAATTAATTCAGAAATAAAATGCAGTTCTTGGTAGAAAATCCATCCCTGATATAAAGTAGTATTAGCCATGTTTGGACTAGTGTTTGCAGTTATTCTCACAACCTCAAATTATTATCTGAAAACTAGAAAGTGACAGACAATGAAATGAATATGTTAAGATGAGAAACATGTTAACAAAAATTTAATTAAAATGCATATTATTCAAAATATTTGGATGAAGGACCATCTGGGAATTTAAGTGATGTTGGCTAGATTGGGAAGTAAAAAACGTCCCACAAGAAGAAAACTGCCAAGAAAATTGCATGAATATAGTTAACAAAATTCAAGCTTGACTCAAGGGCATCTCTAAATGGAGAGACAAATCCCTTTTCAAGTTGTAATATTACAACTTGGATGGAACTGAATGACCTTCAGTTCAGGAAAATATGGAAATACCTTTGCTGCCTTTATAATTGTGATCCTGATTTACTAAATGTCTTGTAATTATTGATACCTATAGAAATATGCTATTTTTAATGTATCTAACTTATTTATTATTTGAACTTTGTATATTTGAGTTCATATTCATTCTTAATCATGCATTAGAGGTATTTTAAGTTCCTTTTGTCTTCACCAACTAAAAAATGTGGTCAGGACAGTATGGGACAAGCATCTAGAGTTAGTAAAGAATATTTTCAGTCAAATTATAGCTCACTTAAACTCTACAGCCATTGAATGCAAAGATTTAGTCAACTAAGATTTCTTCTCACTGCTTGAAATTGATTAGTTGTTGAGTTGGCTGTGGTATTCTGTGAGTTGAAGTTTACACATCTTATAGTTGAGGTTCAGAGTCACTGTTCTAGAATAAGTTGGGCTTCGCCTAATCCAGTAGGGCTTTTCTTATATTTGGAATCAGCATTATGTAATACATCCAGCCAGTAGAAGTACACAAACAAAAAACTGAGATACGATAGGGCTCATTCATCATCCATTCCCTTCCTGAACAAAACTTATTATATAGCTTATTCTAACATAGCTTATTATTATCTCTCTTATTTCATTAAACATGAAACTAAAGTCAACTGAACATTTAAAAATGTATCACAAATACCAGTGACTGGTGCTAATGCTTGATATGGGTTGCTGCCAGCGTCCTAGGTATCAACCAAGTATCTTCTTAAAATATACGATGTTTGAAGGAGCATAGTTTTGCAGTTCCGCTGGTGTTATTGCAGGAAGCTTCAATTTCTTGATGTGTTTTGTAAAATTCTTGGACATGGTACCAAGTGCCCCGATGACAATGGGTATCACTGTTACATGTTTCATCCATAACTGTGTAGTTTCGATGGACAGGTCGCGATATTTCATGATTTTTTTCCAGTTCTTCTTCTTCGACTCTGGCATCTCCTGGTACAGTGATATCAATACATTGTACACTTTGGCCCTCGACAACCATAATATCTGGCATGTTGTGTTCCAAATGGCTATCAGTCTGTATTCGAAAGTCCCACAAGATGTTCACCGTCTCATTTTCGACAACTTTTTCCACTTCATGTTCCTATGACTTTTTGGATACAGGTAGGGCGTATTTTTTACACAATGATCAGTGGATTAATTTAGCAACTCGATCATGTCTAGCTTTGTAATCAGTTTGCACGATTTTGCTGCACTCACATATTAAGTGTGAAACAGTTTCAACTTTGTCATTGCAAAGTCGTCAGTTTAGATTGTCAGTGGATTTTTGTATCTTTGCTTTCATGGCATTAGTTTGTAGTGCTTGTTCTTGAGCAGCATATTAAACCTTCTGTTTCTTTCTTGATGGTTCATCTCTTAAGCCAGGCCCATATCAAGTTGTTATCACATTTTCCTTCAAAGTTTTTCAAGTGCTGTCCATGCAAAGCTTTGGTTTTCCACCCATTTAATGTCATCCAGCTGTTTTTCCTTATATTCTGCCTTTGTTTCTGTTGTTTTTATAATGTTCTCCGTTTTTGCAGCCTGCAGCAATTTTTCTACACTTTGGTTCACATAATCATTCAAACTTTGTTTTTCTTCTTCTACAGTTTGATGAATTTGCAATAGCCCTCTGCCCCCTATTCTTCTTGGCAGGTATAACCTGTCAATGTCACTTTGTTGATGTAAAGGATACATATTCAAAAGTTTATGCGTTTTCTGGTCCAGGTTTTCCAGTTCAGCCACAGTCCAGTTGATGCTTCCAGCTGGGTAGCGTATCACTGGAACTGCCCATGTATTAATGGCTTTAATTATTTTTCCAGAATTCAGTTTTGATTTTAATATTTTGCGGACCCTCCTGATGTATTTCTTTTGTGTTGACTCTTTGACTTTTTCATTCAAGATATTATCTGCTTCCAATATGCCTAGGTATTTATAACCATCATCCTTTGCTAATGCTTTCATGATGCTTCCATTTCCCAGTTCTATTCCTTCTATTTTTTTCCGTTTTTCTTCGCTGCATGGATAGTATAGCACATTTTTCAAATCCAAAGTTCATTCTGATGTCATTGCTGAACAGTTGAACTGTATTGAGTATTGATTCAAGTTCAGTGGGGCTTTTTGCATACAGTTTTAAGTTATCCATATATAGTAGATGGTTTATCTTGCCATGTTGGCTTGAGATTTGGTAGCCCATTTTTGTGTTTTGTAGGGTGTCAGTGGAATTAATGTGATGTTGAACAGTAGTGGCGAAAGTGAGTCCCCTTGGAAGATTCCTCATCTGATGTTGACTTCACCAATGTTCTCCCCATGTGCTGTTTGAACTGTTTTCCATTTTGGCATATTTGCTTTCAAAAATGTACAAATATTTTTGCTGATTCCAAAGTTTTCATACAGGTGTCAATCCAGCTGTGGGGTAGTGTGTCAAATGCCTTCTTGTAATCTATTCACGCCATATTTAAATTTGTTCTTTGTTTTGCATTTTTAGTACCATTTGTCAATGAGCAGCTGATCTTTTGATGATGATGATGATTATATTATTATTCTTATTATTCTTATTAATTTGTTCCAAGATATTTTGGATAAGACTAACACAGTACTCTTGATCTAGTTCATGAGGTTATTGTATCTGGTTTGGACCCTGAAGTTACCTTGGATTAACTTTTCCAAAAATGACAGCTGGTGTTAATAATAACAGCAAAAACAAGGAAGGATATAAATGCAAATGCAACTGGAGTTGGCAGGCATTTGAATATGCTGGAATAATCTTATGTTGGAGTACCATGTTTTGCAATTAACATTTATCTGTTTATTTGCTTGTTTATTGACATAAAGTTCATAGATTCATATTGACATAAAAGTTCATAGATTCATATTGACATGAAGTTCATAGATTCTCCTAAGAGGGCAAATGTCTTCATTTTAATTTCTTGAGAGGACTGAGACTTTATCTATTTCTGTTTTTGTCAGAATTTTATCAGGTCTGAAGGCCAGAACAATAGAATAGTGAACTGACTTGTCACTTGATTTATTTTAAATAAAGTAAGAACATTTTTTTTCCTGTTTAGAATCTAGCACAGGTTAGAAGAGATTGAAATCACTAGGTTAGTAATGGATAGTACTGTATAAATGACAGAGTAAATTAGCAGTTACTTATAATCTTATGCTTATAATTTAAAAAGCTTTCAAATATATTCCTTTGCATATTACAAAATGAAGCTAAGTAATATGAAGACTATCCACATGGCTGAGCCTGAGATATAGATGATAATAATAATAACATACAATTGTTCCCTATTTTTCTATTAATGTTTTAATTTTAATGAATTTTCTAGCATAATTTCTATCAAATAGTTTTCTCAAAGTTTTGAAACTTAACTACAGACAGCCCTGAGGCAACGTTAATTACTTCCATAATTTGCCACTTGGATAATGCAGTCCTGTGTTTGGTGAATATACTGTAGGATGGCAAGGAATAGAGTTGCAGCCTTAGGTATCAAAATATCTTGGACAATTTTTTCAAACTTTATGATAATTTTTTTTATTCATCTGCCTTCTGATTTAATGTTGTTTATTGTTTAAAGGCCTGACACAAGGGAATTTTCTTATATTCTTATACATTTTCCAGTAATGATGTCACTTCCTTGGGCTATTTGACATCCTTGTAAAATAGCTGAATATTGGCTGAATATTAATTGCCCTGTAATTAAACTGGTGTTTAAAAGCTATATTTATAACTTTGACTCTGGTCTAGCAAGAAACCACAGATACCTTTTCAATCTTTATAAGAATGGGGTAAAATTTCCAGAAATATTAGAATATCTGATACCTAAGGCAATGAAAACACTAATTTCAGAAAGATAGGTGCTGCGGTTTTGGAGTTAGGCTGCTTTAGAAAAATATGGTAATTTATTTAGCCAGAATTAGGTGAAATTTATGGGCAAGATACATCACAATTATTCTTTGCAAATGCAATTCATATCTGTTCTGACAAATTACTTCAGCCTGATGCAACTTGAAAAGGTCAGTGTTAATCTAAAAACAAAGAACCGTGAGTCCTGTAGAAAAGGCCAAATCAGCTTAAATTGTAGCACATTGTTATTAAGCACAATGGCACATTATGATCTTTATTCCTAATGTTTGATTCCAAGATTGTTCCTAGTTGCTGAGATACAAAACAGATGGACAAAAAGTGTGTTTTGTTCATAAATGCTGTTTAGGACTAGGATTCAAACAACAGTGTAACTAATTCCCTGAAAACAAGAGAGTATTAAACATGTGTGATGCATTTGTGTTCTGTTAATCTGTTTTAAAAACCTAAGAAGCAGTAGTTTTATTTATTTCCAAGGAAATACCAGAGTTTTCAGTATGTCTTATTTATATATATCAATATGTGTGTATGTATGTGTATATGTGTGTGTATAATCACACACACACACACATGCATATTCTTTTTACTTTGGATATTTAACAGCTTTTCATTGCTGTTCATTAATACTGTATGTAATACATATACAATGTGTGTTTGCATAACTTTGACAGGATATAGAAATAGATTCAAAAAGGCTTTTTAAAACCTTAGCTAACCATAAAGGAAAAGATTAATCTTTCTGCAGTATTCTGTAATCCTATTGTACAAATCTAACTATCTGAATCCTGAAGTCATCCCCTCTCCTCTTCTGTTTATACAGAATAATCCAACTGTTAAAAACCATGGTTTTCTGATTTATAAAGTAACCCACATTCAACTTTGGAATCTGAGCTTCAAGTACTATATTTTCTATCCACCTGCCTGGTACTTGCTATTGGCTCAGTGACAGATGGAAAGTTAAGCTTTTGGACTAAAAAAATTCTCTCCAGAATGCATTTGTTTGGCATCAAGAGGAATACTCAAAATCATGTGCAGGAAAACCAGTGGTTTTATCTTCTAAGACAAGTACTTGCAAGAACACTGCCAGATACAGCTTGGAAGAACACCTGGCACTTACATTAGGCAACATAGACAATGATTTATTAATGTTAATATCTGCCTAACTCATAAAGCACTACAATGATAAATGGATTGTTTTATTTTCTTTTGTGCATCAGTCTTTGGAGAAGGTTTTCACTGATACTGGAGATTTTACCCAAAGCCTGTATTGTCAGTGAAAGATTAAGTTGTTTAAATGAATAGCACAGAGCTGCTGTGCTTATATGTCTTAAGATCTGTTTCCTTTTGAAAAATGTAACTTCATGGATTTGATGAGGTCCCCTATTTTAAGGTCTTTGGGCCACTACCGGGCTACAGCCTGTTCAAATTATATTTTTCATAAAAACCTGATAACGCATATTTGAGACATAAATAAAACTATGTAGCAAATCATTGTGTTTGTGTAAGATGCACTTATAGTTGCAAAATATGTGAACCTTTAGATTTGCGTGAAGTTGATGTTTAAATTGCGTGAGCAGTGGACAAGCACTCTCCACTTGCATGAGTGGAGCTCTGCATGCGAGTGCAAGTGCCTGCCGCTTGTGTAACTGAAGCTTCACACATAAGCGCAAATGCCCAGCTCTTGTGTGAGTGGAACTTTGCACGCAAGCACAAGTGCCTTCCGCTCACTCGAGTTAAGCTTCACATGCAAGCATAAGCATCATCCGCTCATGCGAGTGGAGCTGTGCGTGCATGTATGCATGTGCCTGCCACTCACATGCACTGCCTGCCCTGGGCCAGGCTGCCAAGCTGGAAAGGTTAGGGATGCTGGTCTAAATAATGTTTGAAACACACACAAACCAAGGTTTATCTTTTGCACTTTACCTGCACAGTTTAATATGAGGTTATATGTATTAGAATATTTGAGATGTTCTCCAAATAGCAACAGAATTAGCGTAGATAGTACTTTGTGTGCATCTGTCTTTCAATTACTTCCATTTGTATTTTGCACAAGATTTATACTTGTAAAGTTGTATTTTCCAGTGGACAGTTTTTATCATTTTATATGCTATGATTTTAATTCTTAGGATTCAAATACATAATTAAATAGTATATCCTATTGTTTCCTGGACATAAAACACCCCCAGTTTTCTGGGATATAATAGCAACTCTTTCACTTTCATAATGTTCCATGTAAGCTTGTTACTCTAGTAGTTTCAGGAAGCAATATTTCCATGCAGATGTTATTTAACTGTCATTAACAAGTGTTTCTATTTTGGACTATGCTTCAGATTGAAATTAAATATTATGATATGTCTCTAAATCTTCTCTAAAAAAGATGCCAACAGAATACAAACTTTCCTATCAAATCCTGTCAAGTCTGATTCACGTGGTTACTTATTGAGCATCTTTAGCATTAATTTCAACAGGACTTGATATTTTATTAGAATCAAGTTAATAGAAAACATTAGCTAATTATTAGTGCTGATAAACAACTCAATATAAAGACAAATAAACTGAGTTCAATCATGAATTTCTCTGTGGCAGGAATGTCAAACTCCAGGCCTGTGGGCTGGATCCAGCCTACTGGATGTTTAAATCTGGCCTGCAGGGCTGGCCTGGAAATAGCAAAGGACTGGTCCGTGGTGCTTCTGGCAGCCAAAATGGGGTGCATGGGGACCATGCTTGGCCCCTAAACACCCCGTTTTTGGCTTAGATGGCCTCCTGCAGCACTCTGCCAGCCAAAACCCCTGTGGCCTGTTTTGGCTAGCAAAGTGCTGCAGGAGGCCATCCAGGCCAAAAACAAGGCACCGGGGGGACACATGAGCCTTGTTTTGGCCAACAGGGTGTGCTGCACTAGGCCTCTGTCCCGTCTCTTCCCCCACCCCAGCCGACCCACAGAGAACTAAAACGCTGATCCAGCCCTTGAAGAGATCCAGTTTTGACATCCCTGCTTTATGAACTAAAAATAATAAAATTAGGCTTCATCTATAGCTGTTTGAATAATCACATTTCTCTTTCACTATTAGTTCTTACATGCTGAAATGTTTCAAGGTTGTATGTTCTTAGGTTTATATCAAACCAAAGATACTGTATTTCTTGGGCATTTGAATAACATTATTTTACTAATTATTATGTCTCTATTTTATATATGAAGCAGAATCAAACTGCTTAAGCAAAGCACCTTAAAGATTTTTGGAGGAATATTAGGATGATAGTTGATAGGTTTATTTCCTACCAAGTGGTTTGGTTTTGGTTTTCTTTACCACGAAATGTATTATAATAGTGTATTATTATCTGAGGATCTTCCAACGGTGAAGAGAGACACTGACATTGTCAGATATTGTTCATCTTTATAAAAAGAAGCCTATTTTTCCAAATTTTGAGGAATCCCTTCTATGTCAGAGATCATAATCAAGAGTAAGTAGGCATGAATACTATATAGTTTATAATGGGAAAAGTCAACTATCAAAAAAGAAAAGTGTTTATCTAGAATAGTTTCATACTGTATATATTCACTATACAGATGGGAAATCAGATGCACTTTTTAATATCTGTCTAAGCCAGTAGCTACGCTATGATGGCCGGGAAATTCTAGGACTTGGAAGTCCACACAAGTTAAAGTTGCTAAGGTTGAGAAATACTAGTATAGTATAGATCAATAATTCATTTTTCCTCTCGCCTGCACTCATTTGCACACTTAAAATCCAAGATAGATTTATCAAAGCTGCTTTATTCTTCACTATCCATGACAATAGTCCTTACACATGTTCAGTGTTGGCCTCTAATTTTCTGTTCTCCTATTGGGCCAGCAAGAAAAGAAGCAATGAATGATTTTTTTCCTGCTACTTCATACCCCAAAGTATAATGGAACTCTACTTTGTGCTTTTATAACAGTAATAAATTTTGTGGATGTTCTCTCCATTATAATTATCCCTTTCTCCTGATCATTTTTTTTTGAGAGCAGGTGAGATATTATTTGAATATGTAGAAGTTTGCTTTATAGCACTGGTCTAGCAATTCAAGTAGATTATAGGGCCTGCACAGCTATAGGTTCTTTTTCTACTTTATGAGCAGTTGAATGACCTCTGCAACCAACACAATCCCTATGAATATGCAGAAATCTTCCTTTCACAGAAGAGAATAGGGGGAAGAGTTTCTGCCACCAGTCTTCGGCTGCACTGTTTCTTCATATTTAATCATCATCAGGCTAGCTCAAGACTGACTAAACTTAGCAAGAAAGATTTTTAAAAAGTTGTGATTTAATACAGTGGAATTAATTTTCCCAGTTTAGTCTCTCAGTTCAACATATGAAGTACAGAATAATTTCTTATTATTTCCATTTTCTGCCACAAAAGCTGATTGGTTTTATTTATCTCACAGGAAAAAAAAATCATCTCAGCAGCAAATACACTGATGCCCACAAAATTAATTCTTTTTTAAAAAATCTTTTTTAAGATGCTAACAAATTTACTTACAAACACCTATATTTATTATTTCATAAATAGGCGCAACAGTTTCCATAAAAAAAAAAGATTAAATACAGACACAGGATGAAGAAACAATAATACAGAGCCATATGTAAAGATTATAATTTAGCTGTTTCCAATCTGTTTCTGCATCTAATAAAATATCAAGAAAGCATTTGGCAGTTTTATACATAAGAGGACATAAATGACATTTACTAACTGTTACACATAAAGTGATAAAAAAGCAGTTTTAGGCAGTACAAAATAAATGTGTTTGCTCTTTTCCCAATATCACTTTTTTCTTTGTATAATTAATGACACAAAGCCAATTTCTGTTTAATTAAAATCATTTGGGAATAATTTTCATCTTTCTTTTCAGAGTTTGAAAATATAGAACTATTAGTCAGTTGCTTAAAAATGAAGTAAAAATATGAATGTTTGCCAATTTAACCCCCTTTGTGAAATCAATAAACTGGAATGAGCCAGTTTCAAAGTACAATTAGCTACAAAAAACATTCACATTTTATACTCTAGGAGAGTGAAACATAGATGCTATTTACAACTTGCTATGATTGCTACATAAAGCCATTTAAAAAGTCTTTAGTAGTTTCATATAAACACCCATTATGAAAACCAATGGAAAATCCAGGACTTTTATCCAAGACATCTACAGTTGCTAAGGCAGTTACTAGCGCAGCACTTCACAGCAAAAATAAAAACCAACAAAATTCAAATGGTCCAATCCTCCTTTCTGCAAGGAAGGAAGAAAAGCAATGTCCATTTAAGGAAGGAGAAAGAAAAAGAAAGGAGGGGTGGAGGAACAAGACATTTTTTTCCCAGAGTGAATGACCCACCAGCAAAAATAGTCCTAAGTGCTTAGCGACTTATATGTTCTAAATAAATGCAGAACTGCCTCGACTGCATAAAGCAATCCATGACGAAAAGACTTTCCTGCATTCCTCAGCGAAAAGAAGAGATGCATTTCCAAAATATTTTCAGGTGAGATACAGCGCTTTGTCTCTCTGCATGGCCCTGTTGAAGAGATGGGGAAGAAAAAAGAAGTTAGGAGTCACATTAAAAAGCAAATGTAAGCAGACACAATGGATGGGATACTGTTAATCTCTGAATCCATGCTGTGATTTTTCAAAGCAGCTGAAACAGTCAAACTACCGTGTTTCCCCGAAAATAAGACACTGTCTTATATTTTTTTTGGCTCCCAAAAACACACTAGGTCTTATTTTCGGGGTAGGTCTTATATATTTATGGTGCCAAATAGTGGGTGTGAGTGTGTAGGGGGGGTGTTTCACGGGTGCACGGTTGCTCCCTGAAAAGTCTTCCTGGAACTGGAGATTTACACTAGGTCTTATTTTTGGGGTAGGTCTTATATTAGGGCAGGTTTAGAAAATAGTGCTAGGTCTTACTTTCGGGGTAGGTCTTATTTTCGGGGAAACACGGTATATTTCATATTCTCATTAAACTCAGGTGAAACTTTATTTTCACAGATAGCTCATTGTTGAAAAGATCCCATATTCTTTTGATACTAGAAAAAAAACCTGTGTGGGAAAACTCCAGAAATTTTATTCTCTCAAATTAATATTTATTCTGGTCAAGGATTTTAAAATCTCTTTTCTTTATAGCACTTTGTGGTGGGAGGTTGCAAATTAATAGTTCTTATAATTAGAAAGTATTATGGCTGAATGAAAATATAATCTTTGCAACTTCCCTTCAAGTCAGATGCCCTGAAAATGAATGTGAGAAGTGTACCTGTGGGAGTCATAAAGCCCAGTTGGATGGTAAGTGACATCATAAGCGAACTACAATTAGAGGAGCAAAGATATAGGCAAGGAACTCTGCCTATGTAATAAGACATTGCACTTGCCATCTCATGCTCTAAAGCAGGGGTGTCAAACTCACATTGTCACAGCATTGTCACGTGATGTATCACAACTTTTCCTCACTTCGCTAAACCGGGTATGGGCGTGGCCAGCATGTGACATATCCGGCCCACAGCCCATGAGTTTGACAGCCCTGCTCTAAAGGCTATTCCTGAGAGTCAAGAAATTTGTTAGAAGGATATGAACATGCTGTACTGCAAAGGATAAACAAATGAACATGGGAAATCATCTGTAAGAGTAAATGCCTTGTGTTCATGCATAAGGCCCTCTGGATCAATGAACAATGTACCTGTCAAATGAAGCAGTCATAAGCTGTAAAAAATTCAGAAAACAGCCTTACATGTAAGTTATACTATCTTCTGAATCTGCCTGACAAGCCCCCCAGATTTGGGCACAGAGCAATGGCAGCCAAGACTCAAGGTTGACCAGAGTTATTTAACAAAGACAATCACAAGTTAATTGTCCCTTTGAAATGTGAGTCTCTCAAAACCTCTTTCCTTAATTGCAGCATATGAAAATGATCCTTCTGTTAGCTATAGAAGATTTCTGCTAGCCTCTAGGATATATTTGTTGTATAAAAATGAAAACCATGCCTGAGCCTAGTTTTTGTTTTAAATGCTATTCAATGCCAGGTGGCATGCACTGCCTGCTCACCCATTACTGCAGTAATCATTATTCCATTCCACGGTCTGTGCTGGGGGATTTCTGCACCCTGAACGAACATATTCCATTGCTTGGGTAACAACTTGTGCAGCTGTAGATGCTGGATTGATAATATTCTGGTAATCAGGCTGGAGAGTAAAACCCTACAAACAAAAACGAAATAAAACAAGGTTTAATTATGCAAGCTAACCTCTCAATTGAAAGGCTTGATAAAGTACTGAGTTGTTCTTCACTATTCTGAAACTTACAGCAAAAAGAAAATAGATAGGCACTTGTGGCTTTTCAGACAATAATTTTAATTGGTTAAGACAAATGCCAGACAACAAATTGCAATCATGTAGAGAGAATGTTGAGGCAAAGAACAAAGACATTTTAAAGCTTTGCAAAAAAAAGTGCATTCAACATGAGAAAATAAAAGAAAGGTCTGTGTGTTTCTTGAAGCTCATATTTCAATTCAATCCAAGGATATTCTATTAGTTAATTCCAAGAATATGCAACAGAATCTTTTTGAAGGAGGCAGGCAGCAGGTGGCTGAGTGTTTTATTAGACTACACCTATTCACAATTATTGTTCTCAAACCCCTTTTATTTGGTTCAGCCACAAAAGGACCATCTGCTGCTTCCTTTATTTGCACTTCTTTCTCAACTACACAAAAAATCAACTAAAGCTTTTTAACCGTTGTTAGACTAATGTAGCAAAAAAAACCAACAGCCCACCCTCTACCCTCCCCCCACTTGCTGTTGTTTTTAACATGTTTAAATGTTTTCCAAATCAGAAAGCTGATCAGATTTTCAAGAACGCTTTACTGCCAAAAGGCCAGGAGACCTGCTTTATTGTGTATCATAATAGACCAACTAATGTTCAGTAGAGAAAATAGAACAAACCAGCCTAAAAAGAAACTTCCCAAGGACATCAGAGGATGATACATTAAGTAAATGTTCCGTTTAACTGAGCAGAACACATTTGTCAGAAATTCCACACTCTTCTCACTAGTTATATTTGGCAAACAGAACAAATACCCAACTTAAACCAACAGGTTTCTAACTGACCATTCATGTTACTATTTCATGAGAAGCTCATGAGGTGGGGTTCATTTAACAAGGGTAAACTTTTCAAGCATTATTTATTTTCAGGTAGGCCAAGATACAGAACTTACGAAGGATGAAGAAGGTTGCAGGCCTTAATTGCTGGAATATAAACTGAAATCATATTCAATTCACTTGGCCAGTCAATGGAAGTTCTTACAGTATCTCCAGATTTACAGGTTCCTGTCAATTAATCTCAGGAATGGCTTAATATTATGATGGGGACAATATTTAAATTCATCCACTTTCTAATTATTATTTTTTCTATATGGAAACTAAAATAAAAAATACACAGCCTATATAATGATAGGGAATGGAGAGTGGAAAGTGAGAAAGGAAAAGAGTAGTCACCCTTCTAAATGAATTCCAGATTTCCAAAGCAGATAAATAGGGGTGTTTTTTTTTTTTTGGACAAACAAATAGCTCAGGAAATATTTTGATATTTTTTGTTCCAGTGGAAAACAAGAGTTAAAAATATGCTACTAATATGCTTCTAATATTAGGAGTGTCTACAATATGAGTAAGCAAAAACTATGTATTTATTTTACTGTTGTACATAGCATATTTGAGAACATCTGAATGTAATTTGGGGTGTCAGATTTCATCTTTTAAAAATTTTATTCCATGACATTTCTTTTTAATATAAATAAGTCATATATGCTAATTTTTATCCTAGTTCTGTGATGTCTTGTTAAATTGTATAACACATAATTCTTTCTTAATCTCTTATGCTGCTTTTCCCTCAGGGTACTTTTTAAACTTTTCCACATGATACCTGTTTCTTTTAACTGCTGAGTTAACATTTAACTGCATTTGTTGTATGTTTCAATTCTTAAGAATGGATATTGTTTTAAATCTATAAATCTGTACTAGAGATTTTAACAGAGAAGATTTCTTATATTTTTAAGTGAAACTGTAATATTATAATGCCATGTAATTTATGAGTTGTCTTGAGAATACTCTAAAATGCAAGGTATGCATTTGAGACAAAACAGTAATACAGTTTTCTCCAGGCAAATATTAAAGATCATCTTAAGTATTCTTATACAGCAAATCACAGCTTCTCTGTCCTTTCATTGTATGCATCAAGGAAAACATTGTGCTATCTGACAAACTAAGGCTAATATTTTGTTTAAAGAATATCAAATTTAACCAATTATCCATATATCATACTTTATCCTGACATTTCTGTTTTGTGTAAAAAACAGAAATATTTTTTGTGCATAAAATTAACATATTTAAGATATACAATTAAATGCCAGCTTTAAAAATTCAAAAGAACTAAATACATCAAGAAATCAAGTCCATCCAATAAATTAACTGATTACTTTGAAATAAAATAATTTCAATAACCAGCCCTATATTCATAAAACTCTTATGAGCAGAATATAATTTTAAAAATTTGTAAGATTAATGTATATTTTCAATCAACATATCCATGGGTGTATTCTTCGATACAAGGTATCAAATCTTCAACTTGTGACCTTCATAATTTTTGAGTCTCTTCATATATGCACATTCATTTTCCTTTCTTGAAATTATAATTCAGCCATGATTAATTTTATTTTAATAGTTAAAGGCAAGTAAAGGCAAGCAATCCATGTCAATTCCACAATTCAATGGGCTTCATCGAATTCAAAGTTAAAAACCAGTTCCAAACAATTAATTCAGGGCTTTGGCCTGGCGACCGGTGATGACCAGGCAGGGGCTGAAGGAGTTTTTAGTCATCGGAGGAGGAGCCCCTGTGGAGGTCGGAGCCCTGGGCCTTAGGCCTTCATCTACTGCTGCCTGGGAGTCACTGCCTGGACTGGCTGAGAGCTCTGGGGGGTGGATTTTGATCCTCCCTGGGAGTCTCTCAGCCCCTTCATTGGAGGTTGTGTGGGCAGCAGGACCTAGTTTGGTTCTTGCTGGTGGTCCTCTCGGCTTCTGCTTTGCCTGTTCTCCTCAACCAATAATTCCACCTATTCTATGGACATCTCCTGATTCTGCTATTTGTACATCTCTGAACTCTGACTTTGCACTTTATCTTCTGCACTTTAAAGACCTTTGATATTTATTGCTGCTCTAATCCGAATTCCCTTCTCTGTTGTCACCAACCATTGTCCTTGACTATTGTCTGGCCTGCTGTTGTGAGAGAACAGCAGGCTGCTCCATTGTTCCAGCCCGGTGAGAACCGCCATGGTGGGAGATTGGTGGTTGGACCATATTTTCATCTGGCCCCCCCGAGGGATGGTGAGAGAGCCTTCGGGGGTCACGATATGATAACTGTAGGTGCTGGTTGCAAGGACTGGAGACGATGATAACGACTTCTTAATTCTAATATCTTTTAACATCAATTATTTGTGGCCGTTTTTATCTTCCCTATCTTCTGTGTTTTAATTTTTATCATGATTTTGGCTTATTCACCTATGGAGCTGCGGGCCTACAGGACTGTTCCCTTGTCTCTAGTATGGCCCGTGGGGGTGTCAAGAGCTTACCTTTATGACGGATTGTTAGATCTCGAGAGGTGGCATTGCACGGCCAAGGGGGGTAACTTTAAATTGGGCAAAGGGAAACTTTTAAATTTTTTGCTTCGCTATCTTAAAGGGTTAGGGAAGGGGGCGGGTTGTCCGTCTGGGCATGTGGATGATCAATTTTTGCCCAGAAAGGAAGGAACTCAGTCCAGCCCAACTGGGAATCGCGCTGTCGGGGGGGAGGGGGGCCCGTTGGACTCCAGTGGCTGAGGCGGGGATGCCGATCCCCAGGGCGATCGGACTTGGCAGGGGATGGAGAGGCGGGGAGTCATATCACGTGAAGGGAGCGCGCCGTCGCTATCTAAGAGCTGTGGCGTGCTCCGACTCCCATGCCTCTGCCCACTCCCCCGGGGATACGGGACTCGGAGACCCTGGGCTCAGGTTGGTGTATTTTAATGCCAGGTCTGTGGTTAATAAGGCTCCCCTCCTTGGTGAATTGATCAGGGAGGAGGCCGCGGACCTGGCCTGTATCACTGAGACCTGGTTGGGGCTGGAGGGTGGAGTGCCTCTGGTCGATCTCTGCCCCCCAGGTTTTCAGATTTTGCACCGGCCGTGAGCTCAGGGGAGGGGTGGGGGGGTCGCTGTTCTTATTCGGGAGACCCTGATTCCAAGGGAGGTCACCATTCTGCAGATAGGCGGGTGTGAAGCCCTCCTCTTGAGGTTGGGGCCTGGTGGTCAGTTGGGCCTGTTGCTTATATACCTATCCCCCAACTATGTGGCAACGGCCCTGCCTGGGCTGCTCGATGCCCTCTCGGGAGTGGTAGTGGAGTTCCCAAGCCTTTTGGTTTTGGGTGACTTCAACCTGCCCTCCCTGGGGGGGACGTCGGGATTGGCCCAGGAGTTCATGGCTTCCATGGCAGCTATGGACCTGACCCAAATAATACAGGCCCCACACATGAGGGGGGGCAACACGCTCGACCTTTTTTTTTGTCTCGGAATGTTGGAGTAGTGATCTGGGGGTGGGCATCGTGAATGTCCAACCCATAGCATGGTCAGATCACTATCTCCTGCGGCTGGTCTTCCAACAAGTGGCCCCACACCGTTGGAATGAGGAGCCACTGAGATGGTTCGCCCCAGACTCCACAGCTCGGCCGAGGTACTGGCGGCCACTTGGAAACAGGCCGCCACTGAGGCCCTCGACCGAGTTGTCCCCTTGCATCCCCTCACTTGCCGCAGATCCCAGATGGCTCCTTGGTTCACAGAGGAGCTCAGGGAGATGAAGCAGCGTAGGAGGGGGTTAGAGAGCAGGTGGAGATAGAGCCACTCCGAATCCGACCGAGCCCAGCTAAGAGCCTATATTAGGAATTACCTGGTCCTAATATAGGGGGTGGCGAAGAGGTCATACCTCTCCGCTCTCATAGTGTCCGCAGACGACTGCCCAGCTGATCTGTTTAGGGTCACCCGCTCCCTCTTACATCGGGAGACGGGGTTGGATCCTATGCAGGGTAGAGCTGAGGAATTTGGTCAGTATCTGCTGGATAAGATCGCTCGGATTCGGGAGGGGTTAGACTCTAACTTGCAGTGGTCTGAGTAGGGAGGGACAAGAAGTCCGGCCGATATCATCTGGGCTGAGTTTGATCCTGTTTCTGAGGATGAAGTGGACAGGATTATGCGACGCTTGAGTTCCACCACATGTTTACTGGACCTGTGCCCTTCCTGGATGGTGTATGCCGCCAGGGAAGTCACGTCGGCTGGCTCCGGGCAGTAGCTTCGTTAAAGGAGGGCTCTTTCCCTGCTGCCTTGAAAGAGGCGGTGGTGAGACCCCTCCTGAAGAAGCCTGCCCTGGACCCAGCCGTATTAAACAACTTTCGTCCGGTTTCCAACCTTCGTTTTTAGCGAAGGTTTTGAGATGTGGTGGCTCAACAGTTTCCGCTTTTCCTGGATGAAGCGGACTATCTAGATCCCTATCAATCGGGCTTCCAGCCTGGGTTCAGTACAGAGACGGCATTGGTCGCACTGGTGGATGATCTCTGGAGGGCGCGGGACAGAGGCTTTTCCTCTGTCCTGGTCCTATTAGATCTCTCGGCGGCTTTCGATACCATCGACCATGGTATCTTATTGTGGCGCCTTGAGGGGTTGGGAGTGGGGGGCACTGTTCTGCAGTGGTTCTCCTACCTCTCAGGGCATTTGCAATCGGTGTTGGCAGGGGGGCAGAGGTCAGCCCCAATGGCTCTCATGTGTGGGATCCCACAGGGGTCGGTCCTCTCGCCCCTCCTGTTCAACATCTATATGAAGCCACTGGGCGAGATCATCCGAAGTTTTGGGGTGAGGTATCATCAGTATGCTGATGATACCCAGTTATACATCTCCACCCCAAACCAAATCAGTGATGCCCTCTCTGTGATGTCCCGTTGTTTGGATGCGGTACGGATCCGGATGGGCAGGAACAGATTACAGCTCAATCCGGCCAAGACTGAGTGGCTGTGCGTACAGGCATCTCGCTCCAGTGAGTATATTCCTCCTTTGGCCATAGGGGGAGAGGTGTTACCCCCTGTGGATAGGGCGCGGAACCTGGGGGTTCTCCTGGACTCACGGCTCAGTTTGGAGGAGCAGGTGGGAGCCGTGGCCAGGGGGGCCTTTGCCCAGGTTCGGCTGGTTCGCCAGCTCTGCCCTTACCTGGATCGAGATGCCCTTCGCACGGTCACTCATGCATTTGTTGCATCCCGACTCGACTACTGCAATGCTCTCTATGTAGGACTGCACTTGCATACCATCCGGAGGCTCCAGCTGGTGCAGAATGCGGCTGCGCGGGTTGTGATGGGAGTCTCCCGATACTCCCATGTTACGCCCCTCCTGCGCGAGCTGCATTGGTTACCGGTTGCCCTCCGGGTGCGATTCAAGGTTTTGACATTAACTTTCAAAATCCTTCATGGCATGGGTCCGGGGTACTTGCGGGAATGTCTCCTGCCGATATCAAATACCGGTCGCCCTCTGCAAGCACATAGGTTGGGACTCCTCGGGTTGCCGTCCGCATGACAATGTCAGCTTGCGGTGACCCGGGGAAGGGCCTATTCTGCATCGCCCCCCGCCTTATGGAACGAGCTACCCATTGAGCTCCGGCTGGCTCCCGATCTCTCCTCTTTCCGGCACGATCTAAAAACCTGGTTGTTTTTACAGGCTGGGCTGGACTGATCTCCTAGGGGAGAGGGTGGGTTTTAAATTCGATTTTAATTCAGTTTTATACTTGTATTTTGGCTTGTTTAGTTTAATTTCTTTTTAACTAATTTATTGTTCTGTGTTTTTATCTGTGAGCCGCCCCGAGTCCTTTCTGTAGAGTGGCGGCATACAAATCAAAACAAACAAACAAACAAATAAATAAATAAATAATTCATCTTACGAGGCAGCTATGAATCTGAAAGTAAGAGCACAGGACCTTCTATCCAGGGTGGGATGCTACCTGTTCAGCCCAGTTCTATAGAACTGGTAGCTCTGAAGAGCAGCAGACACCGAACCAGTTCGGTGTCTGCTGCTATGTTTGGCCCAGCCACCTGCCCAGGCTCTTGGTTGTCCTTTATTTCCTGCTTTTTCAACCTCAGCTGCTTTCTGCGGCACAGCTGAGGTTGAAAAAGCTGGCAAGAAGAGGAGTTTGAAATGCTGTGCAGCACAGCACTTGTCAGCTGTCTGGGTGGCACAGCTGAGGTTTTTTGGAAATGATCTGCACACATGCGCAAAATGCACTCTCACCAGGGGTGGGATTCTACCTGCCAGAGAACTGGCAAATTGTGCCATTGGTTGGCCCTCCCCGCACACTCACTCCTTACCTGGCATGCGCACCATCAAACCTCCCTGCTAAGTTGCTATTTTTCCTTTTTCCCCCCCGACCATCAGCTATTCTGCTGTGCTGGGAGATTTAGATTAGCTAGAAAACAGGAAATCATTGGATTTCTTTCTAGCTAATCTAAAAGCAGAACTGAACCTTCCTTAGGACTTAGGATTTTTCAGGTCAGACTCAGGTAGCTGACTGCAGATAGATAGATCTCTAAGCGAATCTGTGATTCTGTGAGCAACTCAATCTGCCTGCCTGCTTTGCCTGATTTTGGGTAAAAGTTGCTTTTTTAAAAATAAAAAATTCAATATTTACATACATAGTGTGTTGTGAGTTAATTTTGTGAATTTGCTTGCAAGCAATTTTATGTGACAAACTAAGGTAGCCGATGGCAGAAAGATAGATCTCTGAATGACTCTGATTCTGTGAGCAATTCAATCTGCCTGCCTGCTTTGCCTGATTTGGGGTAAAAGTTGCTCTTTTTTATAAAAAATTCAATATTTACATAAATATTTATAATATTTACATTTACAAGCCATGCCCAGCAAGTAACATCACCACCAAGCAATGCCCAGTCAGCAAGCCATGCCCAGCCAGTCACATGACCACAAAGCCAAACCCACAAATTAGGCCACACCCACAGAACCGATTGTTCAGAAATTTGAATCCCACCCCTGCTTTAATCATAGATCTCTTCAGAATAAATGTGTCAATATCCATAGCCAATGGAATTGTATTATTTATACACAAACAGTATTTACATTTTGTAAAGGTTAAAATTTAACATGTTTCCTCCATTCTTATTGTATCTTCCAAACACTGGATCAAGAGTTCCACTGCATCTCTGGTTAAACCTGAGGAACCCAATAGAACAGGGACAAAAAACCCCAACTTTTTAAAAAGTTAAAAGTTGGCTTTTTTATTTCCAAAAGCAAAACATTTACATGTAAGTTATACTGCTATAAATCCTTTCTAAATAATCCTAAAATAGATAGCCTGCTGTCCAACTTTAATTATATTTAAAAAAATATCTGGGATCCACAAAAATTGATCTGCAACCTTTGAGTTGTCAACTTCTGTATTAGTCAACTGACCCACTGAATTAATTCACAGTAATTCATGAATCAGAGCATCTTCTGAAAAAGAAACAAGGTGAGGCCTGCTGATTTATTTTACTCTAGCTCCTGCAGGAATCAACTGCATGAGTGTTTTTGAAATATCTGGTTTGAAATTTTCTATGTCTATCTGTCTGTCTTGGAACTGACAACTCTGATTAGTTTATTTACTTTCTATTTTTGTTCTTTCTGTTATTGTTCTTACTTTTATATTTTGTTTTCAGAACAAAGCTAGATTTATTAATTCTGAAAACAATAAGAAAATTGTTATTGAATTAATAGACACGCTTCTGCTCAAGAATAAATAAGCTATAATTTAAATTTTAAGCAGATTTCCTTATTAATGAAGAGTTTTCTTTTCTACTGTTAATTGCAAAACAGTAGGATAAATTAAAGTAAATCCTAATATTTCAGTTTCTTAGATTTAATTTGATAATTTTGTTGGTATAATAATGCTTATTAAAATTATATCACAAAGCTAATGGAAGAATATCAGAAATACAAACTGAGAAAATAAGGTTTCAAATTGGTCTTTTACTTACTCTCAAGAGCAGCTCATGAGAGGTCAGGTAAACTATTCAGACACAGAAACAGGTATCAGTAGAAGAACTGTGCACACAATTGTTTCAAAAATCATAAAACTGAAACGCTATGAACTAAAAACACAGTGGTAAATGTTATGCGGTGTGCCACCCAAGATAAGATCAACAACCATTTTGTGGCATGCCTTGAATGTTAAGGTTCATTTCCTAGCTCCATGCTGAAATAAAAATAGGGCACTTGATAAAGATTAATTTGACATCAGATGGCACATTTGCTCTTTAATTAGATTTCTGTATTCCTACTTGGGGGTTTGTGTGAGCCTGTAGCAAGTACAAAAAAGCTTCCAGTGAAACATAAACAGTGGCCCTCATCTTCCCACTTTACCGGGAACTAATTTCATTTCCTGCCTGTCTAGAGAGGTATTTTCAACAGGCATCTATGTTTTGTCTTCACAACTGATTTATTCATCAATCTCAATGTGATGTTTTTTTAAACTCTTAAATTACACCCAAATTCTAAAGCATCTATTTATTACACAAGGAAATTGAAAATCTGTCTGTGTGATATCACACAAAGATTCTCCCTTAAGGTTATAAGGACAGTTGACAGATATTAATGATTTTTCTCCTTCTCCTAAACCACATTCAAAACAATGTGTGGGGGAGTGAGTAGTGAAAGTGGCTAAAAGGAAGGAAATACAACCAAACACTTACTGAATTTTAAAACTGCAGACAAACAAGCCAATATTTTCTTTAAAAGCTAGCGCATAATCATAGTGCTAAAGAAAAAAAAATGTTGTAAAAGAGTAGAAATGAATATATTTGAAAGCCATGTCCATTTCCCATGGGAATTAAATACAACAGTCCCTGCCATAGTTGAGCTATACAAGAATAATATAATTCATGTGTGTGTGTTTGCCTGTGTTTAGGTATCTGTCTCACACAGAGATGTGAAAAGTTTGTTTTTTCACTATGATGTTCTCCACTAAGAACAGTGCTTTTCAATGTTTACATCTTATATCTCGTCAATTACACTAGCAAAGAAACATGTTACATATGATGGTACAATTAACTATGCCCCAGTCAGTGGGAAATGACCATTCTCTTGGATATCTCCACACATGAAGCCACAACATTTTTAGTCTGCATTGGTAAACCTGACTAGGAGCTATGGAACCCTAGTCTAGTTGTTTGGAAGAGGCAGACTGTTTTAATTAGCTTTTTGTAGTTACAAATATACACATGACATATTAGAATATATAAATGGTACAAATCCAATGTTGAAAATAGGCAATTTGACTAAGGAACACAGGTAAGAAAACAAGCTGACTCCTAGCCAGAACATCAATATGTTCTGAAGGAAGCTACCCCAAAATATTCGTATACTGCTTAAAAAACAAAGTATGGGGGTTGGACTATTAGAAGACCCCTTCCTCCAAGATCCCTTCCAAATATGTTATTTTGAGTGCAGTAAATTAGCCTATTGAACATTGCAATGCAAGAAATATATTACAAATCAAAATGAGGTAGTTTTTCAACCACAGTATATTTTTATTCTGTTTTAATGAAAATTGTATTTACATTTTATGGATAAGTAGGAAAATCTATGTTACAAAAAGTCATTAGCAGTGCAAATAAAGACATTCATATGTATGTGATCTATTTCCTATAACTCATTATCAAATAGTTTTACTTGAAAATAAAATGTATAAGATATACTTAAATTTATGATAACTATAAAGAAAATGCATAGCTGTTTTTGCTTATGAATATTATAAGGAACTTTACTTAACTAGCTAGCCTGTTGTGATTTTTTTTGCTAATGAATTTAGAAGAAAATATGACCAATGAGAAACTTCAGGCAGAGGCAAACTCTCTAGGTTAAAGGGGAACATAATGGATTCATTTTAACCATATGTATGTTAAAGCATAGTGGGAAAAATCTAAATGTTTGCGCTTATGAAAAAACTTAGGTAATTTTGGCATGTGCTAACTTAAAACTTCTGAATAACACATAGTACAAGGGTCAGATTTACAAAACAGGATACAACACATGTATAATATAAATTGATGCCACTCCTATTATACTGTCAAATTAAATAATAATACCATACTCTTAACACAGGTGTGTCAAATTCGTGGCCCACTGGGTGGATATATCATGTTCCAGCCACGCCCACACACAATTTACTAACGGGAGAAAAAGTCATGATACATCATGTGAGGCCGCCGTGATGCTGCAAGTTTGACACCCCTGCTGTAATAGAACTAATAGTGCAACCCACAGTTCCTCATTACAATAAAGTAGTGAAAGCTCAGGATTTTCTATAATATTCCTACTTCTATGCTATTACTCACTTCTTAGCTTGGAGACATCACATGAGAATTGAATATAGTTGTGGTATATGTTCTAAAACAGGAGGAAATGTGCTCTGCTTTAGATTCTGATTTAAATCAGAATGTCCAACTGAAATTTAGGTTCAGAAGTAACATGTAACAAGTAGATTAAATTGAGATATAATCAGCAACGGAATTATGGTATGGCTATGCCAGTTTGCACACAATATATTAAAACTGGAATGTTTTATATGATAAAGGAGCTGAGGATCTAGTTATTCTTTCACTATTAGAAATATGTTCTCCAAAGGATTATAACTTGCTGAGAATTGAGAATCATCACCATATGAACATTCCCAATAAATTCCTTCCACTAATGTTTCACAAATGATGTCATGTTATAATATTTTCTTGCAAACAAACCTATAGTCTCTACAGTTAGGGTCATTGCTTGTGGAACAGTCCATACACCTGAAGTTATAGATCAGAATGATTCTTTTCCTACAGCTATATTTAATACTTTAATTCAGATGTCATTCAACAAAGATCAACAGGGAGTGCTCTTGTGCCACGTTTCCTAATTTAACTACATACCATATTTTTCGGACTGTAAGACGCACATTAGCTTTAGAAGAGGAAAACAAGAAAAAAAATCTGCCTCTATCTCTGCTGCCCATTCACCGCCACCGCCCATTTGCCATTGCTGCAGCCCATTCACCACAGCCCATTCACCCCCGCAGCGGCCTGTTCACCACCTGTTCGTCACAGCCCATTTGCTGCAGCCCGTTCGCCATGGCCCATTTGCCACTGATCACCATGATCCCTGCTGCCTAGAACAGCTGATTGGCAATGCACCAACCCCCTTTGCCCTGCTGCAATATTTGCTCTATAAGACATTATCACCCACGTTTTTGGCGGGGGGGGGAACTACGTCTTATAGTCCAAAAAATATGGTAAGCTGATTAAGTAAACAAAAGAAATTATTCATGACATATATTGGGTGGTAAAAGCTTAAAATTTGGCAAAGACTTACTTGTTGCATTGATGGTGAATGTATAGCAGACTGCACTTGCATAGGCAGCTGATTTCCAATGGATTGCTGCATTGTAAGTGTCTGATGTTGTTGTATACTGAGATGTGGATGAATTGGAGGACTCATCTGAAGGGTTGGTGGAGGAGTTACAGCCAGGTTGGCTATTGAAACAGTCACTGGCATTTGGTTGTTAGGCTTAGGTGCTATATTCCTTGGAATATTGGGATGTATGGCTGTTATATGAGGATTCATTCCTGTTTGTTGATGGTAATGGGAACCTAAGAACATTGCTGAATGAGGCTGTGTGGATGCATGAAATACTGGCTGCTTTGGGCTCATCATCTGAGGTTGCTGGGATACCTTAACATCCACAGGCTCATTGTAGCTCTGTTTAAAAAAGAAAAAAAAACCACCATCAATTATTCGAATCTGAGATGCGCAGTTATCCTGAGAGACAAGACACCAATAATGTTAATATTAAAAAGAGCTTCTATATTTTTTCCCTCAGTTTCCTACATTGTTATTTTCTAATACCTGTATTATAAACTTGATGTACTCACATAAATGCAGTAAAGAGCACAGTATTAACTCCCAAGGGCTTGCCAGCAGATATGTACCTGAATAATAATTTATATCTTAAGGAGAATAACTATTGAAATATGCCAGGAAAAAATGATAAAATCTTCTTTTGAAAGCAAATGGTTCTATGTCAAAAGAAACGTTGAAAGATTCCTATATGCCCTTATTCTATGACCTCAATGTCACATTTGCTTCATTTTCAAGTCAAAGTAAGTTTAATGTTACTCTAAGCTTTCTAGGGTTACTGGAGCCTGTGAGAGCCATTTGTATTCTTTCTGATATATGCACCATCACCACCAATCAGCATATATGCACATTACATAAATTGCTTCATTATCTGTAATAATGTACAGTGAAAAAAAATGATAACTTCATTTGCCCCCATCAAGCTTTAATAATGATAGCAACAAAAATGTATTTTCTCCAGTAAACTGCACAAAATTAAATGGAAATGATAAAGGGAATTCAATTTTCCGTGTATAGGTAAGAATATGTCTTTCATTTCTGTAAAGTGGTACATGTACATATTTATGCACACAGAAAAATATATTTGAAAAGGCAAAAAAATATGAAATGCTGCTTTTTAAAAACTTCTAAGGCAAAAGTTGCACCAAAAAAGTAGACCATGTCAATGGTGTTTCATTCTTATACTAATAAAGATGGTTATAGAATTTAATTATTTATAAAGCTCATTTCGTACTGAAAACCCATTGAATGTTTTAGAACCCTGCCTCCAGATTCGGAGTCGAAGTACAACTGATCCAAGTTATACCCAAACTGAGCTTTGGTGGCTCAGGCTGTTAAATGCCTGCTCTTAAGATCCAGCTGTCTACAATTACTATAGGCTCGAATCCCACCAGGTTCAAGGTTGACTCAGCCTTCCATCCTCTCGGGGTAGGTAAACTGAGGACCCAAGATTGTTGGGGGCAATTAGCTGACCTTGTAAAAATGCCGCTTAGTAATAAGCAGGCATATACAATGGAATGAAGGCTATTGCTGAGCGCATTGGGTTGTGCTCCAAAAATTGTAAGCCGCCCTGAGTCTTCAGAGAAGGGCGGCATATAAATGTAATTTTTAAAAAAAGGAAACAAACAAAAACATTATTTTAAGCAAGAGTAGATATTGAATGGAGTCTGTGAATACTGCTGGCAATAATTTGAAAAGAGGGAGGGTATCTCTGTGTGGATGGGTGTATAATTTCCACACAGTTCATAATGTTTATAATTTCCCTAAGGGTAAGAATCCTAAAATTTATGCTGAGGAGTGAAGACACAAGGGGCACAAGGAAAGCCACAAAATTATTACAAAGTTAAACAAAAATCTGAAAACTATATTTTTAGGATTTAGGAAGAAAAGTTTAGGTATATTAATTTAAAAGCTAATATATTTTAAATATCTGAGGAAGAAAAGATTATTTTTCTGTGTGAATTTTAAAGATAATCTAATCTTTATAAATTGTATAAAATGTATTTGTTTCAGGCTATAAGAATTACATACAGTTAGCACAGAATTACATGCAGTTATTACATAAGCATGAAACCAATGGCAGTCTGATCTTAGTTGGGGTCTGGTAATGTATAATAGGGCATTAACTAACCATCTTATGTAATCAGAACTCAAGAGAATCAGCCATCTTGAATGCAATGTAGAAATCCTTGAACTAAACATGAATACAAAGCATTATCTTATGTATGATTTTCAGAAACTTGAGAGTAAGCATCCATCTTAAAATGAAGCTATTCTTCAGAGGCTGAAAGATTATAAATTATTTGTTACCACATATTTGATCATAACCCAATAGTATAATGCCTGGTTTCCATTTTGGAGGTCCCAAATTCAGTTCCTGGCATTTGAAGAAAATTCTGCTTGAAATTATCACTCACTGTAAGAATTTTCTTATGGAGAGATAGGCAGCAAAAAATAGATAGATGATAGACAGACAGAGACAGACAGACAGACGAAATTTCTATATTTTGCTCTACATTGAAATGGATATGGTTTCCTATCTTTAAAATTGTTTTGGATAGATTTTATGTAATATTCTGTTGGAACTGGAAACAAATCTTGCCAGCTCAACAGTAACAACAGCAAAGCCATGGTTAAGTAATGAAAAGTGCTTTTTTTTTTTAGAAACATAGTTGCATCTCACCATATCTTTAAAAATGCTGTTTAATTTGTTAAACTACATGCAAAACTAATAAAAGTTGCAACTTGGAAAAATAATAACGTTTCATTTTTAAAAAATATGAAGTATTTTAAATAAGTTCATAATCTGAATAGCATTATATAGAATGTTTTGTGATCTGATATTTTTTTTCACTCCATATCAAGCAAGTGGACTATAAACCACTTTCGTACAACAATGATGATGATTCTGTTGCTTTGCATGTACACTGAGAGCTTCTGCACCAGTGACAAATTCCTTGTGTGTCTAATCACATTTGGCCAATAAAATATTCAAGATTCAAATAAAGCATTCAAGATTAATTTCAGTAGCACTGTTCATTTGCAGAATGGCAAAAAGATCTGAGAATGTTCTGGCACATTTTCCAATATTATACCAACATATATTTCTAACATCATGTTTAAATGAACATGGCCATTTTAAAAGTAATCCAAACAAAATAAAATATGCTAGACATGTTAGGAAAATATGTCAGAACAGTCAGCCAGTAAAGCTGCTGCTTGGTAGTTGTGACAGTCACTAGATTGGAATCTGAAGTCAACATTACACCACAACAGGCTGAAGAAGCCAACTTTGTAGTGACAATTTCCCCCCCAGTCCTGCTCATAGTTTCAGCCTGCAAAATTCTATGACAACTGAAATCCATGTTACCTTTGATACAAGGCTTGCTCTATATGCAGCTAATTGCTTCAGATATTCTTTCTTAGCAGCTTCAGTTTTCTTTTTATATACCTTAAAAAAAAACAAGCGGAAAAAGTCAGTAACAATGTTAATCTTGCTTTCAAATAAAATTACATCCTCAAGAATACATTTATTAAAACAACAAGCTTGTGCTTTTAATTAAGTGCTTCCTATACCCTTTTCTGGCAAGGAATAATGACAAGTTAAAATGTGAAAGTACAGGTTATTTAGCTGCCAAAAGTAATGTGAAACTAATCATTAAAAGAAAGAGGGGCTTCAAACAGTTACTTTGACCAAAACTACCATACTGCTAGACACATTATTATATTACCCTCACTAACACCTCTTCCAGATATGTTGAATTACAACTCCAATAATTTTCAGTTACTATGAAGGAAGCCTTTTTAGCAATTTATCTGTGATGATCATAACATAAAAATGTTCACTGGATAAAATCTCAATCAAATTAGGTTCATTTTGATAACAATTTATCATACACAATCCTGATTCAATGAAATTAAATCTGAAGTGAGTTTGATATGGTAAGACACAGGCTTAGGAACAGGGTTTAGCATGTTTTGCTACCTTTCTCTGCTCACCAGGAAGTCCCAGCTGATACCATACTGCCTGCTTTAAGGGACAATTTCACAATCAACTGAAATACTGGTTAGCAATACAATTTTCACCTGAGATGCTTGCCGACTCCAAAATAATGATGCATGTCTGACAGATAGTACATTGAAATAATAACAAAGCCATTATTGTAATGGCAATTCAACATCATGAACCTGTCATAACAGTAATAATAGCAATAGTCATCAGCAACAAACTAAGAAGAAAGTATGAATACATCATTCTGATAACATCAATTAACAACATCTATATCATGTGTAAATGTCATGATCTAAAATATAAGAAAATTCAGTAGGGAGATATTCTGTAGCACTGCATAAAATAACATTCACAAACAGGTACAAACACGAAGTCATCTTTGCTTCTTTATACCATGGATATAAACCATGGATATAATTTATTATTTTTTATTCGTTTATCAAATTTATATGGATGCACATTTCACACAAAGTGACTTTGGGAAGTATACAACAAAACATACCATTAAAATGTATTACAAAAACAATTAAAATAATTAAATGGTAATTATGTCTGAATTGGTAGTTGATTAGGATATTGTTTAATGCATGGTGGTTTTGTCTGGTATTGCTCTTGGTGTTAATTCCTGCTGACCTGAGTGTTGACTGCTGGTGGTGTTCTGGTGTTTTTGTTTTGTTTTTAGTTTTTAATCCTAAATAGTGGCTATTGTAGTCTTTACACTGTATATTGTAGATGACTGCTGTTTTTTTGGGTGGGGATACTGGATCTTTTTAATTTATTTTACTATGTACCTGTTGTCTCCATGATATATACCCAGAAAAAGGATCTATTTTTGTAAGTTTGCAGTGATATATTTCAAACTTATGACCCATTATTTTAATACAAAGCACAGACATATACTTCCAAGTAATGCATTTCAAAACTATAAAAATTTTATGAAAAAGCACTGAATTGTTATGTGCTTTTTTATTCCATCAAAGTGATGGTTTTGACAGCATGCAAGTTTCTCTTATCTTTGCTGGAAAAATCCTAAGATTTCTTAAAAGGATTAAAGATTTTGCATCCCAGGAAAATGTAAGATCATCATTAAGAAATAGGCATCCTATGATTCAAGGTTATAAATATAGTGAGATAAGAATATGTTGGTTTTAGCTGGTGGTGGCATGTGTACATTATTTTGCAATTTTTTCCGATTGCAAACCTTTGCACATTTTGTTTCAGTAAGGATTTATAATAAGTAATCTTTCTGAGTTGATTGGTTGTAGTTATTGCTAAAATGTATTGTTTGTTTCACGGAAATGAAACACCCATTACCTGGCAGCTAAACTGACCTGAAGAAAAAGGCAAGAATGTAAATTGCACTCTCTTTGAATACATCTGCATAATTTTGTTATTTCATATTCAAAACAAATACTAAACATATAAGAATAATAGATCACAGATTTATTTCTGACATTTCACATTCCATGTGTCCAATTAATGGTAGTCCTATTGAACTGTATACATAGGTACTATTATGGCAGTTTATCACACAGATATCATTTCCTATCTAGTTATAGACTATTTAATACTCGATCCTCAAAGTTAAGGCTATGATAGACAGTAATTAATAATATTTTATAGCTGAAATACAACAAAAAGATTCTAAGATGGAAAACACACTGTTAGAGTAATAAACATAGCTGAGCTACAAGACCCAGAAGTTAACTGTTCTATAAAAACCCACACCAATACAAATAGTGTCTTTATTATGATGCCATCTGAAAAAAGCAATCTGCCCAGCAACTATTTATTAACATCATGGATGAGCTTTGAAGTTAAAAAGGAAAATATATGAGGGGTCCATGGTGCTCTCTGAGCTATGCTGTTTTCTTGCAGACGTTTCATTATCCAAACTAGGTAATATCATTAGCACAGTGATGATGTTACCTTAGCTTGGGAAATGAAATGTCTGCAAGAAAAGAATCCAGCTTAGAAAGCACCAAAGATCTGTCATGTCAAACCTGAGCTACAAATATTCTCCTTTATTAGGAAAATATATGAATATCAATAGAAATATGGTAGAAATTTATTGGACTTAATACCAGAAATTAATATTCACACATTACATGCAATAATTCTTCAGCCCCATCATGTACTATGATTTAAACATGTACAGTTGTGATTTAATTAAAAATCATAGTTGTGATTTAATTAAAGATCTAACTATCTTTAATTTAAATAATTTTAAACATCTGAATAATTACTGGAGAGCTAAATTATCTTATATCAATTTATACTGGTAATGACATTTACTGCACTTATGACTCACCTGATCATTTGCCAGCATCTGGTACCTGCAAAAGCAGATATTGATCAGAGGTGAATTAGAGCTGGCCAATAACCTGAGCTATGTGTGACTTGGCTGGGTATATATTGCCCTACCCAAGATCTGGTACAAGCAATATTGATTGAATGCGAGGCCATCTCCTCAGAATCAGATTTGCTGGTAGTTGAATCCAGATCATTATCTTTTGGTGCCACCAGCTTTAGCATGTTTATAAACTGTAGGCAGCTGGACACATGAAATGAATGGCAGCTGCAGCTTGGTGGTACATAAAATACTTACCAGAGACTCTGCATTTCATTCACTTCTTTCTACAGATGCTAGATATTGCAACCTTCAACCACAGGCTGTAGATGTACAGGTGAAACTCGAAAAATTAGAATATCATGCAAAAGTTCATTTATTTCAGTAATGCAACTTAAAAAGTGAAACTAATATATGAGATAGACTCATTACATGCAAAGCAAGATAGTCCAAGTCGTGATTTGCCATAATTGTGATGATTATGGCTTACAGATCATGAAAACCCCAAATCCACAATCTCAGAAAATTAGAATATTGTGAAAAGGTGCAATATTCTAGGCTCAAAGTGTTCCACTCTAATCAGCTAATTAAGCCATAACACCTGCAAAGGGTTCCTGAGCCTTTCAATGGTCTCTCAGTCTGGTTCAGTAGGAACCACAATCATGGGAAAGACTGCTGACCTGACAGTTGTGCAGAAAACCATCACTGACACCCTCCATAAGGAGGGAAAGCCTCAAAAGGTAATTGCAAAAGAAGTTGGATGTTCCCAAAGTACTGTATCAAAGCACATTAATAGAAAGTTATGTGAAAGGGAAGAGTGTGGAAGAAAAAGGTGCACAAGCAGCAGGAATGACCGCAGCCGGAGAGGATTGTCAGGAAAAGGCCATTCAAAAGTGTTGGGGACTTTCACAAGGAGTGGACTGAGGCTGGAGTCAGTGCATCAAGAGCCACCACACACAGACAGATCCTGGACATGGGCTTCAAATGTCGTATTCCTCTTGTCAATCCGCTCCTGAACAACAAACAACATCAGAAGCGTCTTACCTGGTCTAAAGAAAAACAGACCTGGTCTGTTGCTCAGTGGTCCAAAGTCCTCTTTTCTGTTGAGAGCAACTTTTGCATCTCATTTGGAAACCAAGGACCCAGACTATGGAGGAAGAATGAAGAGGCACACACTGCAAGATGCTTGAAGTCCAGTGTGAAGTTTCCACGGTCTGTGTTGATTTGGGGAGCCATGTCATCGGCTGGTGTTGGTCCACTGTGCTTCATTAAGGCCAGAGTCAACACAGCCGTCTACCAAGTGATTTTGGAGCACTTCATGCTTCTTTCCGCAGACGAGCTTTATGGGGATGCTGACTTCATTTGGCACCTGCCCACACTGCCAAAAGCACCAAAACCTGGTTCAATGACCGTGGGATTACTGTGCTTGATTGGCCAGCAAACTCGCCTATGGGGCATTGCCAAGAGAAAGATGAGAGACATGAGACTGAACAATGCAGAAGAGCTGAAGGCTGCTATTGAAGCATCCTGGTGTTCCATAACACCTCAGCAGTGCCACAGGCTGATAGCTTCCATGCCACGCCGCATTGAGGCAGTAATTGCTGCAAAAGGGGCCCAAACCAAGTACTGAGTACATATGCATGCTTATTCTTTTCAGAGGTCCAATACTGTTCTATGTACAATCCTTGTTTTATTGATTGCATGTAATATTCTAATTTTCTGAGATTGTGGATTTGGGGTTTTCATGAGCTATAAGCCATAATCACCACAATTATGACAAATCACGACTTGAACTATCTTGTTTTGCATGTAATGAATCTATCTCATATATTAGTTTCACCTTTTAAGTTGCATTACTGAAATAAATGAACTTTTGCATGATATTCTAATTTTTTGAGTTTTACCTGTATTTAAACTTTTTAAAAATTGCAGATGAGATACATTCTCACCTATAATTTTCAGGGTAAAAAAAATAAAGAATGATTAACTTTGAGAAGCCAATTATTTTCTATTATTGATCTAAATAATCTAGGCATTTCACTTCTCTATTGGTGTACTTTATTTGATGTATGCTGTTTTCCTATTTTCCCATATCATTATTGTGCACACTTCTAAGCCATCTTATATCACTGAATGGTATAATGCAAACCATTAAATAGTCTTTAAGATTCTAATATACTATCTTTACCTACTGGAAGGAGCTTCAATGTGTATAATGGTTGAACAGAACTAGCTGAATCTTATTCACGTATACTAAAATATGTAATAGATGAATGCATTACAGTTGAGAACATGGATGGAATGCAGAGTCTCTCATAAGTATTTTATGTACCATCAAGCTGAATGTACAATCATCTACAACTGATATTATAGATAGAAAGTGAAAGGAAAATGATTTATGCTGTAAGCAGCACTAATAAGTAAATGCAACATGAGCAACTATTTGTAGATTATTCAGGTAACTTTTGCTGCTTCTTTTTGCTAGCTCGGCCTATGAACTACAAGTTGGGGAAGATGAATTCTAAATCTAGCAGCCAATTTCTCAGAAGATTTTTATTAAAGATAATGTGTAGAGACTTCTTTCAAAGGTCTTGACCCTAGTGAGTTCTAGTCCTGCTTTAGTAATGGAAGTCAGCTGGGTGACTTTGGGCTGGTCACTCTATCTCTCAGTCTAACCCACGTCACAGGGTTGTTGTTGTAGGGAAAATAGGAAGAGGAAGGAATATTAAATATGTTTGCTGCCTTGAGTTATTTATAAACAATAATAAAGGTGGGATAAAAATCAAATAAAAAATCAAATCAGATTTAGATGTTTTGGAACTGCTTATGCTGGTTTATAAATAAGCATCCTTTCGTCATAGTAACTTATTTTGTGAAAGGCCTAATTCAGGCACTTAAGACTTCAAACTGGAGTCCAAATTGTCCTAGTCTAGGAACAAGATGACAAGATGTTCACCAAATGTGCACAACCTAATAATTTATAATTTTTGTTACTGACTGGGTGAGATCTAAGTTACTTTTTATAGAAAGGCAGAAAAGAAATAAAACTATTGGAAAGTCAGCCCAACCATACCTAGTGGTATTAAGACTTCCAATTATTTTGAAATGGCATACTCTCTTTCATTAACACAATGCTTGAGAATAAATTGTGGATTACACTTAACATTGGCTGAGTAATTTAAGTCAACATTATAAAGATAATTTTATTCTATTGTTGAATGAAATTCTAATGATCAAAAACTCTCTACATTCTGGACCATCAAAGTTAGGGAACAGCAAGTTGAATAACAGCCATGGTATAAAAGAAATGTAATTTTGTGTCAATGTGGTAGGAACAAACAATTTGAAATCAATTAAGAATTACTATATTAATAGATATACTGTATTACTAGATGTTGCCACCAAATTACCGGTATATCATCATCAGTGGGTGATTCCTATGAAAGACATAACAAGTTTGATGAAAACATCTGAAATAAATGTAGGATAATTTGTGCAAAACTGCAAATAATTCTTAATCTCTGGATTGCCTCCAAATCTACAATGGAAACTATATTTACTCTATTTTGTTTGCAAGGCGACAGACATATTTTATCAACAGCTCAGCTTACAGTCTATTAAGCACAGTTGTAGTCCAAAGAGTAGAAAGACACAAATGATCTGTTTAAAACACATAAAGATAACTGTTTACATATGGAAACACAGCATTTTAAAAACACAACAAAAGTAATTTTACTATAAAATTATGCCAAGAAAAAAGTACTACTGGAAATGGATTTTTTTTGAAGGGGAAGGCAGTTCCTGTATTTTCATCTTTCTCTGCAGCCCAGAGAAATTGACCATTCCTGAAGACTGCTAATACCCAGGAAATACTTTCTCAGATGTGCAATGACAAGAAGTTGCAATGTTTTCTGTACAGAGTTTATCTTTCCTTTTGTTTTTTTATGTTTGTATAAGGAGGGTGAGACATATACAGGTGAAACTCAAAAAATTAGAATATCGTGCAGAAGTTCATTTATTTCAGTAATGCAACTTAAAAGGTGAAACTAATATATGAGATAGACTCATTACATGCAAAGCAAGATAGTTCAAGCTGTGATTTGTCATAATTGTGATGATTATGGCTTACAGCTCACGAAAACCCCAAATCCACAATCTCAGAAAATTAGAATATTGTGAAAAGGTGCAATATTCTAGGCTCAAAGTGTTCCACTCTAATCAGCTAATTAAGCCATAACACCTGCAAAGGGTTCCTGAGCCTTTCAATGGTCTCTCAGTCTGGTTCAGTAGGAACCACAATCATGGGAAAGACTGCTGACCTGACAGTTGTGCAGAAAACCATCACTGACACCCTCCATAAGGAGGGAAAGCCTCAAAAGGTAATTGCAAAAGAAGTTGGATGTTCCCAAAGTGCTGTATCAAAGCACATTAATAGAAAGTTATGTGAAAGGGAAGAGTGTGGAAGAAAAAGGTGCACAAGCAGCAGGAATGACCGCAGCCGGAGAGGATTGTCAGGAAAAGGCCATTCAAAAGTGTTGGGGACTTTCACAAGGAGTGGACTGAGGCTGGAGTCAGTGCATCAAGAGCCACCACACACAGACAGATCCTGGACATGGGCTTCAAATGTCGTATTCCTCTTGTCAATCCGCTCCTGAACAACAAACAACATCAGAAGCGTCTTACCTGGTCTAAAGAAAAACAGACCTGGTCTGTTGCTCAGTGGTCCAAAGTCCTCTTTTCTGTTGAGAGCAACTTTTGCATCTCATTTGGAAACCAAGGACCCAGACTATGGAGGAAGAATGAAGAGGCACACACTGCAAGATGCTTGAAGTCCAGTGTGAAGTTTCCACGGTCTGTGTTGATTTGGGGAGCCATGTCATCTGCTGGTGTTGGTCCACTGTGCTTCATTAAGGCCAGAGTCAACACAGCCGTCTACCAAGTGATTTTGGAGCACTTCATGCTTCCTTCCGCAGACGAGCTTTATGGGGATGCTGACTTCATTTGGCACCTGCCCACACTGCCAAAAGCACCAAAACCTGGTTCAATGACCGTGGGATTACTGTGCTTGATTGGCCAGCAAACTTGCCTGACCTGAACCCCATACAGAATCTATGGGGCATTGCCAAGAGAAAGATGAGACACATGAGACCGAACAATGCAGAAGAGCTGAAGGCCGCTATTGAAGCATCCTGGTGTTCCATTACACCTCAGCAGTGCCACAGGCTGATAGCTTCTATGCCACACTGCATTGAGGCAGTAATTGCTGCAAAAGGAGCCCAAACCAAGTACTGAGTACATATGCATGCTTATACTTTTCAGAGGTCCAATATTGTTTTATGTACAATCCTTGTTTTATTGATTGCATGTAATATTGTAATTTTCTGAGATTGTGGATTTGGGGTTTTTCATGAGCTGTAAGCCATAATCATCACAATTATGACAAATCATGGTTTGAACCATCTGGCTTTGCATGTAATGAGTCTATCTCATATATTAGTTTCACCTTTTAAGTTGCATTATGGAAATAAATGAACTTTTGCAGGATATTCTAATTTTTTGAGTTTCACCTGTATAGAGTATATGTTAGGAAGAAAAACGCGGAACACTTCCAAGTCAGATTATCATTCACAGATAGAAAAGGATTTGGATATCTATATATCAGAAGCAAAACAACCAACCTTTCTAGTCCCTCTTCCCTCTACCTGATGTTAGGGGCATGGCTTCCTTCTTCATTAGTGATACTGCTGCCAAATGCTAGTTAGTTTACAACAAACATTACCCATTATGACTTGATTATAAAAAAATGACTTGGCATGTATTAATGACTGTTACAGCTGCAATGGTGTTTGAGTTTGATCTTGTCATTTGATTTGGGGTTATAATCTGTTCACTTAATTTTTCTAAACAGCATTACTTCTAACTAAAGGATGAGTTGATGGAGTTTCCAGAGTTGATAGAGCACCATCTCTCTTACTGGAAGACCTAGTTGGCAATTGGTCAATGAGACACAGTAGGGATTCTAATGATAAAGGACCAACCCAGGTGTCCAAAAGAAATTGGCTGAGATAGTCTCTAGTAATGTTTGAAGCTTAAGCTTCTGTCTGGATTTTGAAGAGCTCCAGAAACAGACCAGAAGAGGTTCATAGTGCATATGATATAAATATTCTAGGGAGATTTTTGAATGTATGTTATTATAGAGAGTCATGTCCTCTGTGACAGTGAAAGCTGAAAAAATTACTTTGAAGCTTAAATTGCATCTTCAAGTAGTCATCAAAAGCTTTTGTTACAAGTACTTACTGCCACCTACACTTACTATTCCAGTGTTACAATGTTTAAAGGTCTGTTGAGATAAATTTGCAAGGCAATTCAAAATTAAAATAACTTTTGGGGTTTGTTTTGCTTGTTGAAATACTATAATGCCTACTGGGAAGTCCAATGTACTGTCTATATATATGAAGTTATTTTCAATTTTTGAAACATGAGAATATGGACCTGATACTTGAAACTTCTTGGGTACATATATCCTCTTGACTAATATTTATATTGGGTTGTTTTAATTGAATGATTGACTGGATACACCAGGGGGATGAGAAATACTGTATGTATTATATATAGGAGAAACAATAGTAGTGCATCTAGTAATAGTTATCAGAAATGTTGAGTCTAGTGGTGTCAATATACTAATAACACTCAGCTAGAAATCTAAATAAGAAAAGGCTGGATATCTTTAAACAAGTATCCATATTAAGATATCTACTGTATCATGATACAGAAGATAATGGGCCAAAAACTTAAATTGAAGTCAAACAAAATCTTGTTTTATCTCTTGTTTATCTCTTTATCATCATCATCAACAACAACAACAACAAAATTGAATTCAGACTGATCTTGATGTCACCTACATTCGATATCAGATTGTGCTTTTGTGGGAGGCAAGGGAGTGGAAGGAGATGGGTAGGAATCCATATCTTTAGATGGTTGGTGAGTCCCACCAAAGTTTTATCCAGAGCCTGCTGAAGGTCTGAGTGTAACAGAATGCAGGGTAGTTATTTTGATTTTCATAGGAATAAGGTTGAGAGTGAAGATGCTTGGATGTGCTCTGTTACCTGGTAAAGGGGTATAGGAATTAGAAGTGGGACACACTGTATTCCAATGACTTTTCTCCTTTTTCTATAATCAGAGATAGCTGGTATTGGCAGGGAAGAAGGAACTGAGTCAGAGATCCATAACTGTGGAATGATTTAAGATTCAATCCTGAAGATTATCCAGAAACTTGCAGCAGGTCCAGAATGCAGCAGCATGTGCAATTATGAACATGCCATTATATAGCCATGTAACACCTCTGCTGTGTGGGTTTAAGATTTTTGTCCTATCCTAGTCTGACTGCTGACATCTCATTCTGTTCCAAGTAAGGAAAATTATAATAAAATATTTTTAAATTATAGAAAATACTGGATTCTTTCTCATACTTGATACTTACCTACATGGAGTATTAACATTTTTAATCAAAGATAATGAGGTGGAAACTGGGTTAAGAGAAGGAAGTAATGCTAGATTTATCTGAAAGAAAGTTAAGTCCCAAAAGACTTCGTAGAAAAACCTAATTTGTTTCTATGATATTATTTTCAGTGAAACTGAAATGATCTTTCCCCTCTAAAGATAAATTATTTGCAAATATATTATTTGACAATTTGCATACTTATCTAATCAGTCATATTGAAAGTCTGTTAGTACATTTGTAACATATAAAAACATTCATTTTTATGTGTTATATATAAATATTTAAGGGATGCGTGGCTCAGTGGCTAAGATGCTGAGCTTGTCGATCAGAAAGGTTGGCAGTTCGGCAGTTTGAATCCCTAGCACCACATAATGGAGTGAGCTCCCATTACTTGTCCCAGCTTCTGCCAACCTAACAGTTTGAAAGCACATAACAATGCAATGGTGGATGGGTAGCAGCATTCCATGCACCTTCAGCATTTAGTCATGCCAGCCACATGACCACGGAGACGTCTTTGGACAGCGCTGGCTCTTTGACCTTGTAATGGAGATGAGCACCACCCCCTCAAGCCGGAAATGACTAGCATGTATATGCAAGGGGAACCTTTACCTTTATATAAATATTTGAATTTTTTTTCTCCTGTATCACATAATGTCTAGTATCAATAAGAAACCATCTGCAAAAGAATTACTAGATCGTTCATTTCAGATTGTTCATCTGAAGCATAGGAGAAATAAGGTATAAGTATAGAGATCTTCTTAGATCTTCGACATGATGTCAGACCTTCCTTCCTTGACATTGCAGAAGATATACACAACATCTAAAACAGCAATGCTACATTATAAACAAAAACATGCACTCAAATAACTAAAACTAGTAAAGAGAGGAAAAGGTGACTAATCTTATCAAATAAAAGCTTCAATGCTGTAAATTTTCACATACACATATCAATGACATCAATTTAAACTCTAAATGTTGGACAAAAGCCTCTGGTTTCAAAATTTTCCTGAATTCAATACAGGGAGGATTTTGACCGGGAAAGTTTTCTAGACAAGCCTGGTAGCTTTGTTCCTGCTCATTTCTTGGAAGTAGGAAGTTACTAGCTGTTTCTCCAAAGATAACTGCTTAATCAGATGGTTCTAATTGGAGTTCATTATTTTTATAATTGCTAGGAGAACATGAGGCATGCTGATGTTCTATGGGTCTACTGAAACTCTGACAGCTTTCTAAAATGACAAAACTTTCTTTTACTTGATAAATGTCATATCTAACATATATTTGATCTCAATATAAAGACATTATAAAGTAAATAAATATGGATTGTATGATATGGTTTATATGAATATATGACATATTTCTGTTTAGTAAATGCATTTATTTCCTATTTTATATCTTTGTAAAACAAGGGAAAATGAAAAAATATTAGAAAATAATTTTCTATGGTTGCATGAAAGGAAAATGTGGTATATTTAACTTTTACTGGATATCATAAAAATAGGTTCTTTGTGATTCACAAATCTTGGAGCAAGGCCCAACAAATTCATAGAAAATTGTAAACAGTTCAAAACATATTTAGTATTTTAAAGTATTATGAAGCTGTTGTTTGATAAAGAAAAAGGTATTATAAGTACAAACATTGGTTGTGTGCTCAAAAGATTTACATTTCCTAAAGCATAAGACATATTGTGAGTGTCATCCACTGATACCGAATAAGCTGCAGCATTTATCTAGTGGGTTTATGAGCACCAGTGAGGAGTAAATGATTTGATTTTGTGGGCTCAGAGGATTTGTCAGCTGCCTCAGAAGTATAATTCTAGCTCTTCATATCCCTGCTGCTTCTAATTTAGCAGGACAGGCTCATAATTGAAGCAAATTAACTATTTACACTTGCCACTTCTACCAGGCGAAAGAGGATGTATCAGCGGGAAAGACTGAGTGGGAAATTAAATCCTTCCCACTTGTGTCAGATCTGCCCTTATATAAACACATTAACAGTAATTTCATGAGGCGTCAAACATAGGAATAAATACTGAGGGATAAAATAATGAGGTGTTGCTATTGAGCTGAACTGTTGCAGCTAATATTCCTGAGAACAAATTATGCAGCTCTGAAAGAAAGCATATGGTACAGCATTTGAACCATTCTCTGGAGTGTCTTATCTGATGATAACAAATCTTTTCTGAGGTACATAACCCTGCCTTCCTGCTACCTTAACCAAGGACATGGATTAAATAAACATGCACATTCAAATTCACATGTACTGAGATCAGCTAGTTCTGGCTGTGACTCAGCTAAGATTGATGTTGTTACAGATGTGAACTTTGTGCAGCAAATTTTGTGTGGGCATGGAATTCCATTTTCAAGAAAACTACCTGATGTACTGAGCTCTGTGTGATATCAAAGTCATTCACAATAAGACAAAGTCATTCACAATAACATAAACAAGGACAATTTGTTTCTAAGTTGCTTTTGCTATTATATCTGCACTGGGTCTTCAATTAAGAACCTAAGTTTCATTTAATATATTTACATCTGATTCTGATTTTTTAAAAAAATGTTTACAGCTACAAAAAGTAAAAAGAATCCATCACACCACCTTTCAGAATGTAGAGTAATAGGGTTTTTTTTAAATTAAAGAAAGCTTTACCTTTAAATCAGGGGTGGGATTCAAATTTTTTAACAACTGGTTCTGTGGGCATGGCTTAATTTGTGGGTGTGGCTTGGTGGTCATGTGACTGGCTAGGTGTGGCTTGCTGACTGGGTGTGGCTTGCTGGTCACATGACCTGGCTAGATGTGGCTTGGTCATGTGACCTACTGCATGTGGTGTGACTTGGTGGTCTTGTGACTTGGTGGGTGTGGCCATGTGGTTGGCAAATCAAATACAAGTGGTCCTCGCTGAATGGCTGGTTACTTAGCAAGTGTTCTAATTTATAACTGACTTCCCCAGAGCTACTTGACCTGTTTTTGGAGTTTTGACAGCCATGCACACACACACACACACACACACACACACTCTCTCTCTCTCTCTCCCTTCTAACCCTGCTGGAGCAGGGGGTTGGACTAGAAGATGACCTCCGAGATCCTTTGCAGGCCAGCCCTAAATTGCTGTGCTGTTTCAGAGTCTTCTGAAACCAGGGTTTCTGTCCTTCCTTCCTCTCCTTTTTTCTCTCTCTCCCTCCCTCCTTCCATGTATCTGTTTATCCATCCATATATTTCATTCACTTTCTTCTTTCTTTTTCTTTCTGTCTTTTTCCTTTCCATCCCCGCTCTTTGTCTATCCCTTTTCTTCCTTTCGTTCCCTTTTTCTTTCATTCTTTCTTTTTCTTGTCTCTTCTCTCTCTCTCTTCTTCCCTCCATATCCATTCACTCCTCCATTCCTTTCTGTCGATCTTTCTTTTCTTTCCTTCCACCCCTCCCTTTTCTTTGTCATCCGCAGCTTTCTTCGCCTCTCCGTAACAACCCTTTGCCAAAAATGTTCTATATAATAATTCTCCTCCACTCCCTCCTCGATCCGTTCACTTTCTCCTCCTCTTCTCTCCTTTTCAACAACTTTCCCTCCTCTCTAATCCTTCTATTTAACCTATCTATTTCTATTTATCTGCCATGCACTCTCCTTTACCAGTCACACGTGTCACCTCATTTCCCCTTTCAGAGGCCCTGGCCCTTAATCTCCCTGTTTCCTCCCCCACGACTGCCTCTTTTGTCATCCTACAGCTGTGACTACCTTCCTCCCATGGCTGGCTGCCAGGGAAGGCAAGCCAGGGCTCAGTCATTGTTGTCACTGGGTTCCCCACCAGCCCATGTCACCCTTGTCACAAATGCCTGCAGCCACCGCATGTTTTTTTTGGTGTCTTCAAATGCACCGGAAAAAAGACACAGCAGCTGCAGGCTTTTTGCAGTGAAAATTACTGACCTCCAGTTTTGCTTGCTCCACTTCTCCAATGCCTCCTTCTTGTGCCTGCAAGAAGCCTCCAGACGCCAAGGGGATGGGGACATGGTGAAACTTGGCCGGAGTCAGAAGGCATCTCCTGCGCCCTGCCTGTCCCTTTTTATGGCATGAGAAGGCAGAAAGCAAGCAGTGGGGGTAGCGGCCAGAGCATGCTGCTCGCTTTATTTCATCCCCAGGGAGAAGGCAGAAATTGAGTGGCGGGATTGTGATTTTTGCAAGCATGAAGGGCCTGCAGCAGCCACTTCTTTGCTGGCGGGAACAGAGCCGGCAGCAGCAGCTGGAGGATTCTCCAGCCAGCAAAGAGGTGGCAGTTGGAGGAGGGACAGGGACATGGCGAGACTGGCCGGGAGTCGGAAGGCAGCTCCTGTGCCCTGCCTGTCCTTCCACATTGAAGTACCTTAAAGGGACAGGCTGGGGCAGCTGCCTTCCGAGCAGCAGCGGAACAAAGTGAAGGGAGGCAGAAAAGTTCACCCAAGTCTTCTTCTCCTTCTTGGGTATACACAGAGCTATGCATCTCACGGTGCCACAAGGACTCGCACACACGTTGTCTCCATGCAGCAAATCCCGACCTCACGTGTGCACATGTGAGGTCCCTGAACTTTCTGCTAGGAGACAGCGCGTGGGCTACTGGCTCAGTTCTGGCTGGGAAAGAAGCAGCAGCTAGGACTCACCACCCTGTTCTTTGCACCGGGGTGCACCTCATTGCCTGCTGCGCTAGAGTGGAGATGTGGGCTGGAGGGGATCCCAGCAGTTCTCAACCCTGGCTTGCCTTCTCTGGCAGACAAAAGGGCGATGCCAGCCCAAGCGGCATAGAATCATGCTCTCTGATCGCCACCCCCCATCCTTGCTCCTAGCAGGCAAGGCCCAGCAGCTGTGGAGAATCCAGGTGGGACCCAAGTGGCGACGTGTCAGCCGTGGCTCGCATTTCTCTTGGCCACCAGCAAGCAGGCAAGTGGGATGTGGGGAAGCTTGCTAGGCCATGAATGCAGCATGGAGCCATGGCACTGGTGGCTAAGCAAGGCAGGCAAGTGGGGTGGGGAGGAAGCTTGCTATGAAGTGCTGATGGCGGCGGCAGCATGGCGGTGGCAGCCTAGGCCAGCCTGGGAGTCAGGACTCAGCCGGGGCTTGTGGAGGCAGTGGCGGCAAAGGTGAGGGCGATGGTGGCATGGCAGTAGTGGCCTAGGCCAGTCCAGGAGTCAGGACTCAACTGGAGTTGCAGCAGCGGCATGTAGATAACCGGGGCTTGCAGAGCCTCACTCATCTAGGGAAATCAGATGTGGAAGGCTGCCTGGCTGACAGCTGTTGCTGGAAGTGATGGCGGCAGGCAGGAAAATGTGGGAAACGATGCAGCGCACATGCACTATAAGGAGTGACTGGGTGGGGTGGGCGGGGGGAGAATGCCATCAGTGATTGTCACGCATGTGTGCAATGTCGCGCATGCACAATAAGGACTAACTGGGTAGGGAACAGAGGAGCGGGAAGAAAAGAGCAGGGCCAGCCATGGACCCGTTTTACTGGTTTCCAAACTATCAGGAATCGTAACAACCGGTTCTACCAAACCAGTGCGAATCTGTAGAATCCCCTCCCCCTGCTTTAAATCTTAAGTAATCTTATGTGTCCAGTTCTTCTTGCATAATGAAAAAGCACATCCAGGGGGAAAAAACACTAAAAAAATGTGTTAGAAAGAACTGAGTGTAAAAGGGCCCACTATGAAGGCAGAACAGGAGAACAAAAAAAAGAGCAAAATTGCACAAGGTCAATAACCCTTAGTTTCTATGAAAAAAATATTCAAAGCCTCACATGAATATAAATATAGAATTAAAGGGGAAACTAAAGGCCCTATATAAATTTGTATATTTTCAGAAATGAAAGCTGGGATGCACAATTGATCCCAACAACATTCCACTTAGATATATGCAAGAAACAATCCTTGCTGATCTTTTATCCACCCAGAAATGCAATCTCATCACACTGTTCACACTGATGCCTGCCCACAGTCAAACATGGTAGATCTACTATTTGCAATTTCCAGATATAAACACTGTTAGCTCTTATTGGTTACCTCCAAAAAGGATTTATATAGTCATTTACATCCTTCTGGGCAGCTTTCTAGGTGTATTTTTGGTCATCATTAGCCTGAGTATCTTTATATAGCCTGGAATATAAAATGTTTACATTTTATAGAAATAATCCTATATGTAAGCATAAATAATATATTTAGCTCATCATCTCACTTTAAACAATAAAAACTGCTGTGCCTGGACGTGTGTGTGATGTATATACTGATTTTATATACACACACATATGTATGTATATATATTATGTGTGTGTGTGTGTGTGTGAATATATATAATCAGTAGAAGAAACAAATTCCTCGATACATCCTTTTGCAACTTTGCTAAATCAATCTAAGTATTCTTAATTTACTAGCAAATAATAATAATGGCTAAACAGAATAATTTATCTGGCAGATCCTCAAGGTTGCTTGGTTTAAATTAATGGAGAATTGATAATTGTTTGAATTTTGCTTTAAGGTTTGAATCATATGAAAAGATGTAGCAAATGTTCATGTTTTCTTTATTGCACGTTCTTTAATGCATTACACATTGTTTTCTCTATAGTTTAGAAGAGAACTGTCAAACTGTAGTGATTAACATAGATTGCCTTTAATAATCGACATAGTAGTGAAATAAACACAGCTGGAAAATGAGAAACCCTTGGATGTTTCCATCAATTAGCATAAACATATCTGGCAAACACTTGAAAGAACTGTCTGCAATGATTTGTAGTGTAAATTCTAAAAAACAAGAAGCAAATTAATTCATATTTAGAATGGGTATCAGGACACTGCATATACTCTCTGATAGGTGAAGTTAAGGTAGCAATAGTAAAAAGTAGAGATCCTAGCTTACACAGAATACAATGATTTGCTTAGGGTAAAACTGGACTTTGGTTTCATTCATTCATTCATTCATTCATTCATTCATTCATTCATTCATTTATTGGTCTTGTATGCTGCCCCATCTCCGAAGACTCGGGGCGGCTCACAACTAAAACATACATTGACAATAAATAGCTAAAAAGAATTAAACGAACACAAGCCCAATAATACCAAATTTAAAATGAATTCAAACCAACCCATCCCCCCAAGAGGCAGTCACAGCCTGGTTTGGTTGAATAACCAGATCTTCAAATCGTGGCGGAAGATGCGGAGGTCAGGGGCCAAATGGAGTCCCAGGGGCAGCTGGTTCCACAGGACAGGGACCGCCACAGAATTGGCTCGTCACTGGGGGACCACCAGCTGACATTGGCTTGCCGACGGGACCCAAGAAGCCCCTGCCTGTGTGCTTGCACAGGGCGGTTGGCACTCGATATCGATATTTATGCTATGTTGGCCAAAATAAGCCCCAATTGATCAGTACTTTCTTTATGCTGCAATGTAATGTAATTATACATTACTATTGTAATATTAATAAGTAATAACTTAGTTTATAGTTTCTCCTACTAAAAAGTATTCTCTAAAAGACTTCATTGATGAAAACCATGCATTCTAATAGAATTAATAAACTCCACAAAATAAGGAATTTTTATAGTGTGTAAGCAGAAAGAAAAAAAGGCACAAAGACCAAAGGAGTGTGTCTGACATAAAGAGTGTCTGACATAAAAAGTGATTTAGTTTTAAAAAAAGAAACATCGTCATCAATTTTGAAAGAAATAAAAAATGATTTGAGAAAAGTGTGAAGAAGGCAAATCAAGATGCTTTCAGCAGCGAGAATAAAAATAAAAGCAATGAAATGCAAAGAGACTGAATTGAATGAATACTGGAAGGAGCGTTCTAAGGCATGCAATGCTGATAGAAAAGCAGTACAGCAATTGCAAAGAATTAATTGATAATGGCTGTGTTTAAGAGCATGCTACTGCCCACTTTGTTACATGAGAATGAGGACTGGATAAATAAAAAGAAATGTAATAGTAGAATTCCATGGGAATAAGGTACCTAAAGTATGCATGAGGGAAAAAAATATGATCAAGAATTAATGGGTGCTGAGTGAATGTAGAACTGTGGTGGCACAGTTGTCAGAATACAGTATTGCAGGCTGACTCTGCTCACTGCTAGAAGTTTGATGCTGAGTGGCTCGAGGTTGGCTTAGTCTTCCATTCTTTCGAGGTCAACAAAAAACGAAGAAAGATGCTAATTCTTTATTATTTGATATGTAGATTATATTTAGAAGAAGCAATAATTTTACAGGAGTTAAACTGAATCCTATTATATTTTCACTATTTTGACCATGTTACTAATGAAGAAGTGCTGTAAAAGAGTTTCTCCTCCAAATTACATAACATTGTCACATGAAGGAGACTCCAACTTGTAGGTCTTGTACTCTGCATGGGGAATAATCAAATTCTCAAGATGGCAATCAGTTCCCAATGCCACATGACCACGAGGATGCCCTTGAAATACATGGCTAAGAATGTTCATAGATGACTTTAAGACTTTAAACATCACATGGAAAGATGCTGATCTACATGCCCAAAGTTGAAAATACTAGATACCCTTGCTGCCCGATATGCTACATAGCATGGAGGATCTAATGCTAAAGCTAAAATGCTAAACTGAATCCAGAATGTTTTCTGAAAGCTTTTCTAGGAAAACCCTATTTTCCTTTCAATTAGCTAACAATGCAACTTCCTCAAACAATGACAGTCTCAAGCCTGTAATTGAAAAAATGCTGTCAGAGGCATTTGCCTAACAATATTTGTGATAAATTTGTCCACATGCTGGTGCCATTTGGTTAATTCATTCTTATTATAGCAATGAAGTGCAGATCACTCACATGGCTCTTTAATTGTTCTGTAGATGTAATTAATTTTCATTGCATTAACACCATTCATTTTATTGATATTTTTCTTCTTTTAACACTCATTTTTTGGTTTTACAAAACGCTGTATCTATTTCTAAACAGAATTGTTCTGATTTTTAAAAAAACAAAAACAATGACAAAAACTCAGTTATCTGATAAAACTGTTTTCTTAACCTAACAATCAAGTAGGTGAAAAATTATAATGTGATTTGTTCACGTTCAGGGCTAAAATACTGTATTATTAAGCAAACTCATTTACAAAACACAATCTAACCGATACACTATATTGAGTCATTACAACTATTAGAAAATCTCAAAATATTATGATTATTCTTAGGCACTATAGACAGAAAGAAGTATGATTTGAATAAAGGTGAAATTATTTTAATTATTACTTTACCATTAGTATTGATGTTACTATAAATGAAGTTATATTTGGTAGAAATTAATGAAATATTAGAATGGGAGTTACAAGGATAGCCTCAAAATGAAAAGTAGGAAAACTTCATCCATGTTTGTTTTATTAAAATGTACACATATAAAGCATTAATATGCAAAAGGAGAAGAGTAACCAGTAATCATATTCAATTGGAATTGCAAAAACTATTAGTAAACATCTGAAAAATATATCTTTAACAGACCACTGATGTTAAGTACTATGGAATTTAAATGTAAAGTCATAGAAAAGAGTACTGAAAACCAATGCTACTTTTGACATGGACCTATGTTAATTTTCAAAACACCAACAAGTGTAGGCATATAATAAAAATATATAAAGATTCAATCTGCTCAACATTCTGTTTCCACAGTGAATCAAATATATATAGGTTATCTATGCAAGGATAGATTTGAACTCCAGAAGCTGTGGGTGCTCCAAAATGAGGCTTTTAAGAAGAGACTGGACAACCATTTGTCTGAAGCGGTACAGAGTACCCTGCTTGAGCAGGGAGTTGGATTAGAAGGTCCCCAAGGACCTTCCAACCGTTATTCTGTTTTTCTGATAGAAGTACGATATCATCCTGCTCCTGTATTGAATGGTATGCAGCTCAATAAGGTCAACAAGGTCAATTTTGAAAAATTTGGATGCCTATCATATTCACAATTTTCAAAAAATAGTTATCTCCAAATCAAGCATTCCAATTCACAAGAAAATTCTTAGACCATCTAGTAACATATAATGCATGCATATGTGATTTTTTTCCTTTCTTTAACCCTAGCCTGAAGACTATAAGTAAATACATGTAATGAGAAATTTGGTTCTTGAATATATGGGCATAATGAGAACTTGTTTTAATGATAAAAAATGTTCTAAAAATAGAAGGTAAATGAATTAATAATTTCAAAAACAACGTAACATTTTACCTGTTTTTGCTCTTCTCCCAAGCCATCCCACATAGATGCTACAATTTTAGAAACTTCACCAAAAGTAGCATTTGGATTTTGGCCCTTAATAGCTGCTTGAGTGTCTCGGAAAAATAATGCATAGGCAGAAACAGGTTTTTGTGGCTCATTGGGATCCTTCTTTTTCTTCTTCTTGGGAGTTTTGGGTTTCTTCCCCATGTCAGAGGCAGGTCTTTTTTCCCCCCCATTGATCTACCAAAAAAAGAAGAAAAAGAAAAAAACATTATAAAACAAACTATTGCAGTTATTACTGAAAACCAAACTAACGTAGGGGAAGTGAGGCGGGATATAAATTTAATAAATAAATAAAAATAAATCTCTATTATTTCCATCCATATGAATTTATACATTTTTAGCTTAAATCTTTAGTTTAATTACAGCCCTTGCATAATCCAAATTATTAACCTCTTATTTATTTCATTTATAAAATTCATTTATAAAATTATATAATCTAATGATATTATACTTTACAGTTTGTTTTCATTCTAGCTAAACTGTAGCTTAGCTTTTATTTTTAAAAATCCTTTTCAAGTCTTACTACAAATGGCATGATATCATTTTGAACTCTTTCATTAATATGATGATCAGTTTCAATATATGCAGCTTAGGGTTGCTTTTCCAAAACATCTTAAGTAAACCAAAAGATCCAATAGCCCAAGAAGAAAGAACAGGAGTCATCTACAACATCCAATGTGAGGACTGAATCAGCTACTATATAGGAAAAGGTAGAAAACTTGCAGAGTACATGCATGAATGCTAACCAGAAGTAAGATGATAAAAACTACTTAATTTCACAACACTTGGACTTTAGATTCTTATTTGGACAGATTGGATATCTTGCCTGTATTCAAGTATGGATCTGCTATATATTGCTAAGGAACTGCAGTGTCACGCAGTAGTAATGTAGTTTCTATAAAATTACATTACTATGCAGTAGATTGTAGTTTCTATACAACAGAGTGCTGAAGCTGGTAGCTGTAGGCAACAACCACTAGCATTCTTTTCTGTTATTGTGATTTGTCTTTTAATAAGTGCCCTCTAGAAATGGATTTGGCTCATTTGATTTGCCTATTGATCTTGTACAGTATGTGCTTGGCTTAAATCCATCAGTTGGTACATATCTGTCAAGTAGGTCAGAACAAATATGGTTGTAGTATAGAGCCTGGATATTTAGTGGTATGTACTAGATGGGATCAGGAAGCAACTAGATATGCATGAGATAGATATGTTTTCTGTGTAATGTGAAGTTTATATGTCTATTGTGTAGTTTTACTGTGACATCAAGCAAGTGGCTAAGGCTAATGATAGGGCAGAAGTTGCTGAATTTTTAGAGATTAGTGAATCTTTTTCATGATGATGAAAATGTCATCAATGTATCTCAAGTACAAGAGAGATTTCAGAGGCAAAAGTTGAGAAATTACTATTCTAGGTCAACCATGAAGATGTTGGCAACCTTATGTCATTGGTAACCATAATGTAGCTTTGGATGAATGCAAAATTATATATTTTAGGGACAAGGTTGCTATGCTGACTTCAGTGGTTATCCCAAAGGTGCTTTTTCAAGAGGCAACTGGACTTTCTTGTTTTTCTTTGAAGATGTTTTGCTTCTCATCTAAAAAGCTTCTTCAGCTCTGACTGGATGGTAGAGAATGGAAGGATCTATATTCCTTGCAGACAGAAGCCATTTGCATTCTTTTAGAGCCATTGGGGCATTTGGAGGTTTATTTGTGCTGTTAGAGTCACCTAAGCCAGGGGTCGCCAACCTTTTGGACTTCAGGGACCACCAAACTCATAATTCTAAATCCCAGGGACCAAAGACCCTGGGAAAATCCCAAAAAAAGTCTGCAGGAAAATTCCCCACCCCATTTTCCTACCAATTGATCATTATTTATTTGGGATTGCAGGATACCATCTCCTGCTCCGTTCTCAGGGGGGAGAGAGAGAGAGAGACTTTTGGTTTCATGCAAGGAAAGCAGCAAAAGCAGCAGAAGTCTTTCTTTCTTTCCCCCAAATTCTGCCAGAATGGTGCAGCCTCTTGGACCAGGATGCCTTGCAGGGCCCCAAAGACTCATTTCTGGCAGAGTTTGGGAGAGAGAAAGAAAGACTTTTGCTGCTTTCCTTGTGTGCAGGGTGAGTGGGGCAAGTTCCCCCCCTCCGCCCTTTCTCCTCACCACATCATTTTGTTCGCAAAGCAAGCGACGCAAGCCTTCTGTTTCCACAGGCCATGTGGGCAACACAGCCTTGTGTTCCCAAGCAGCCTGGATTAATTGCTTTGGAGAATGCTTTGGGGGTGACATTTCTCTGCGGACCACCAAAATTTTCTCGCAGACCACCAGTGGTCCCTGGCCCACTGGTTGGTGACCACTGACCTAAGTAATGCAAATGGATGTGGAGCCTTCTTGGAACTGTTAAAAGGACTTTGTTGTAGATTGGAGATAGATGTTGTCGTATCCTTCTCCCTCTGTCCAAGTTTGACATAGATGGTCTCTTTGACCCCTCTGTCAAACCAGCAATGGTCTCTGTCCAACATGTGGACTTTGCTGTCTTCAAAAGAGTGGCCTTTGTCTTTTAAGTGCAGATGGACTGCTGAATCTTGTCCTGATGAGTTTTTTCTCTATATTGTGCCATGTATTTATGAAGTTTTGTTTCCCCAATGTTCAGATCTGCACATGGTTCACTGCATTCTACTGCATATACCATGTTGCTCAGTTTGTGTCTTGGCATTTTATTCCTGAGGTGGACAAGCTTCTGCCTTTGTATACTCTTGTGTTTGAAGTGTGCACATATATTGTATTGGCTGAAGATCCTCCTGAGCTTTTCTGATATTCCTGCAATGTATGGAATGACAACATTGCTTCCTTTATTGTTCTCTTCTCTTTCTGTAAGCTTCAATATTAAGGCTTCTGTCTTCTTTAATGTGTACTGCACAGGAAGGCTAGACTGTTTTCCTTAATATCTTCCCGTGTGAATTTCCATTCCATTCCTCACCATCCATTAAGAGCTGAAGAAGCTTCTTGGGTGAGAAGTGAAATGTCTTCAAAGAAAAACAGGAAAATCCAGTTGCCTCTTTAAAAAGCACCTTGGGGGCAACTATGACCTGGATGACTGAGAATCTTCACAGACTTCAGTGGTTATGTTCCTGTTGTCTCAAAGTCCAAATTTTGGGAAGATGTTTATAGTCCACCAGCATCCAGCTACCATCCAACTTAGGGAGGCTTTACTGTTTCTTATACACCTATGAGTGCTAGTAGCATAAGATCTAAATACAGAATCCATAAAAGCTGCTGTGATGGTTACAAGGTTTGAGTCAATGGGATAATCAGGTGTGTATACTTTTTGAAAAAAAGGTACAAAATGCTTGTGAAGGATCATGTGATATTTTTCTGTAGATATAGTCTTGTATGTCTTCTGGAAAGTGCATTTGCTAGTTATTTTCATTAAATTGCTGAGGTTCTGAGGATATAATATAGTTTTGGAGAGCTCTTTCCTTGAATAATCCATCTGATTCGTAATGACAATTGCCCTTTCTGTGACAGTTTATTTAATGATCATACTGCTGATGCTCTTGAGACCTTGGATGATGTCTCATTCTGCCCTGCAGACATTGTTGAATAAAAATACTTTTTTTTATTGATGACTATGGTTTCAGTTTGTTGGCAACATTATTCAGTGTAGAAATCCAATTCAGTGTTAAATTTGTAGTTTTGTGTTGTCCTTGGATGAGTTAGTTTGATGACAGCTATATGTCTAAATTTTATTTCTTATACTAAAGCTACTTAAGTCTCAAGCAAGGAAAAAATACTATATAGCCCCCCCAGAGTTTATATTTTGTGGGGGTTTAGTGGAGCAAAAGAATAAGTCTTATGCAAAAATTGGAGTGTTTTGACTGGGTGACTGAGCGAATAGTAAGTTTATAATGCTGTGGGAAGTCTCTGACACCCTCGTGTTATATTGAGTGAAGCTTACAGAAATGTGAAACAATTTATTTTCTTTTTCTTCAAGAAGGTGAGATTTATAGAATACAATTGTTGTCAGGTCCTGGTGAAGTCTTTATGCTGTTGGAGTTACAGGGTAGAGATGGTGTGGGAGAGTAATTTTTGCTTGCTGTAAAGGACTCTGGTTAGTTGGCTTATGACTCTCTTGAGAAAATATAGAATAATCTTTGGCTACAGTCTGTGCAATATATGGCCCTTACAGGATTCTTTCCTTTCAGTCCTTAGGAATGACATCATACTGTGTTGCACTTTTTAAAGAAGAAGTCTGTATCTCTGCTGGTATGATAATTAACATAATCTTTCCATGAGATAAGTCAAGACAAGTCTATATGCTGCCAATATTTTAAAGAACTTTAGGTTTTCCTTTAGCTCATGGATGAAATAATAAACAGGTAATCCTTGACTTAGAATCAGTTATTTAACAACTGGTTGGCATTACAATGGCCTTAGAAAAGATGCTTTAAGATTTCCAACTGCTGTAAAATGTTCTGCTAACGTCCTGGAGTCACATGACCACATTTCGGACACTTGGCAACTGGCTTACATTTTCTTCTGGCTCACATTTGTAACATCCCATGGTTATGTGACCATGATTTGCAACATTTTTTGCCCGTTTCTGGCAAACACCCATTTGGGAGAATGGATTTGGACTTACAATTTACCATATTTTTTGGAGCATAAGACACCCCAAAGTATAAGACACACCTAGCTTTTGGGGAGGAAAACAAGAAAAAAAAATCTGCCTCTGTCTCCCAGCAATTTGCCTCTTTGCAGCAAACCTGGTCAGCTTCAGCACAGCCTGATTAGCACAAGCAGCTGATTGTCAGTTGGATCGGCCTCCGACAATCAGCTGCTTCAGGCTGCAGGGATTGCCATAGTCTATCGCGCGCCCCATTTTCAGCCTCCATATCCCATTTTTGGCCTTCACGTTCCCTGTTTTTCGCCTTTAGCACACCCCATTTTCTGCCTGTTCCAATTCCTGCTGCCCAGAACAGACCAGGTTGTTTGCTGCAAGGAGGCAAATTGCTGGGAGGCAGAAGGGTGGGGGGCCGGTGCATGGGTGGGGCTTTGGCAACATTTGCTGAATAAGACATATGAAAAAGTGCATCTTATACACCAAAAAATACGGTAGGTCACTTAACAACCACTATAAAGCTGTTGTAAAATTGAATCCGTAAACATGGTCTGGTCATAAACATGAATGCCTCAATTTATGAGCATTATGAGTTACAACAAAATTACAATTTCAATAGTGATCATAAACTGAGAGCTACCTGTATTCTGGAACTTGGGACTGAAAGAGGAAGCTCACATGAGGCTACAGGGTTGGGTTTTTTTTAAGGCTGCCCCAGTTTTCATCAATATGAATATGAGCAGTGGTATATATGAAATTAGAAGTAGAAAAATATTTCTGTTGTTAAACTGCATCCACATTGTCAATAGAATATTACATGAAGGGTTATTAATGGATTACCTATTTTAAAAATGCTTCATTTAAAATAAAAGAGTATTAAAAGTACTGAAAATTGTCCCTGTCACATTTGTCTCCATTGTAAGTAATATATGTAGATAATCTTCACATAAAATTATTGTACAAATGTATTTGTGTTATTAATTTATTCTGAGGAGTACTAGTTCTTTGGTATCATCTCAAACATCTTTTTCTAGAATAATCAAATATTCCATGGTTTTTCTTATATTCACTAAGTTCTTTTTCCTATGCAAATTGGCATTTTTGTTAAAATAGATCAGAGGTCTCCAAACTTGGCAACTTTAAGACTTGTGGACTTCAACTCCCAGAATTCCTCAGCCAGCTTTGCCACAAGTCTTAAAGTTGCCAAGTTTGGGGACCCCTGCAATAGATCATAATATTTCTCTCAGCACTTGAAGGCAAAATTAAAATTCCTTACTATCTAATAACACTGCCATTTACAATGTGGTCACCTAAACACCAGGAACCTACTATTTGTAGCATGTGAAGAAAGTCAGCATTATCCATCCCCTGGATCTGTATACTCTGAAAGCATCAAACATTTGTTTATAAGATTCTTAAACTGTATGCATGATTGTCTTATGTTATTGAAACATAAATTAAGAAATCTGTAATGTTATATTATTATGGCTTTGTTTGGCATTGGAATGCTTATGACTTCGAATTTTCTTTTTTCTTTCTAAGTATAGTCTCATCACTTTTTATTAACATCACAACAAGCATGTTCATTCTTTAGGATCAGGATAATAAATTTGCAGCACAAAGATACATATTTAGCTAGCAATTACTCAGCTACTTAGAATAGTTACTTACAAGTAACTATTGTCATACACAGAAGGCTAGATAGGAAAACTGCTATCTCTGAGGGAGGATGAATGATTCACTAGATTTGAGTTGTTTGTCCAGGATTTTTTTTCCAAACAAGGAAGTTAAAACTAATTCCACATTAATAACTTGGAAACTAAAGAAGGTGATTTTGGAATCTTATGCTTCTAACCAATCAGCAGTTACACATATTTTGCTGCTTGCTATCAAAATGGAGACAGATGGGAAATTGTTTTAAAAAATTCTCATTCTTATTTTGCTAAGCACAGACTTCTACTTCAAAATCCCTGGAGGTATAGTTAGCTTGTGGTAATCTACCTCCTGCCAGGCCTTATTGCTTAATTATAGTGATGTATTTAACTTATTTATCACAAGAAAGCACAAGTCATTCACTTCAAAAATCTGTATTAGCTATGCTTCGCAAATAATAGATCACAAATATAGATAGATGAGGATTTAAGATTATCAAAAAAGGTGTAATGATGATATCTAAATGCCCCCTGAGAAGCTAAGTAATACCTAAAAGCATATTTAAAATAAACAGCAATAGTTCCAAGATTTTAATGGAAGATAGGAGAGCTGTTTTATTCAACATAGATTAAAACAGATTTTAATTCAAGTACCATCTGCATAACAGACTGAGCAAACAACATAAAATTCTACTTAAAATAAAGTAAACTGTTAAGTTCTCTGCTACAAAAAACAGAATAGGCGACAGCAAAGCTTTAGTGATCATGTTTCACTTAGTTAACATTTGCTGTTGACAATCCTTCATACCCTGCTCTCTAAATTCCATGAAATCCTTTCATATATGAAATTTAAATACCCATGAAAGAGAGAGCCATCTGAATCTTGGAAAAAAAATGTAAAAAGCACAAAATATTTATTAATACATATATTGACTGCTGCTAGGATTGCTTTTGCCCAATGTTGGAAACAGCCATACATACCTGTAGAGGAAATGGTCATACAAAAAATTATGAACTGTTCCGAAATAGACAAACTATTGTTGAGTTTAAAGGATAAGGAACATTCAATATTTTAGAAAGTATGGGAACAATGGTATAGCTGGATGGATCGGAGACAGAGTAACGATAGCTAATTATTAAATATATTTATTATTAAATATAGAATATAGATAGAATAAAAATATATTTATGCACAAATTAATATCTGTTATTATTGCACATGATTGCTATATAATTATCACCACAAATAGCTGTTATGAGTGATATACTTTTTGTTTTGTTTTTTTTTTTTTGTTCTTATTTTTATGTTTTTCTGTTTTTTTCTATTTTATGTGTTTCTTTTAATGTAATAAAATTCAATGAAGTTTTTTAAAAAGAAAAAGAAAGAGAGAGCCATCTATCTATTTAAGTATACAGATTTGTGAAAATATCATGTGTCTAGCATGTCACAATTATAAATAGCATTACCAGAATATGCATGTTCAATGAACCAAAATAATGAATTGTTTTGGAAGGTAGTACTTGTAATATGTAAGAGGTCAAACCTAAGTGTGAAGAAAATTAGAAAGTAGATATTGGACAACTTTAAAGGTATTTAGAAATAACTGCTGCTATCTGTTGCTTATTGATAAATTTAGATTTTTCATTTATGAAACTAAATCAGAAGTGTGTTGGGGGTGTGGGTGGAAGAAAATGTCAGATTTGATTTGGCTGGAATGCTGAGGGTAACACTTGAAAAAAAATCTGATTTTAAATTAAATTGATTAAATATGCTGCAAGTCTGACATTCAGAGCCAGTAAGCATATAGATACAAATAAAGAATACTTTTTAAAGAATACTCTTTTTTCATAAGACAGAGATGATCTCAATTACGTACAAAGAGAGATGCCCCTCTCTCTTTTATTTGGGGTGGGGGGGAATAAAAAAACCTTTTTGTTCTTTTTAAATCAAAGCAACTATTGCTTAATTGAAACTGAAAAAAGAGGAGCTGACTTTGATTCCCTAAAGCTCAAATTAAAGATTAGAATTTTCTGGAAAAAAGAAAATCTAGGATAACTGAATCAGAGTGATAGTTGCTTTATATACTACTATATCTGGAGAAATAGGGAAAAATGCTTTAAAACTTTGGTGTTTATTGTTCTGTACTAGACAAATATCTTCTCTTTTATTTATATAATATACAAGGTCTATAATTAGGTACACTTCAGCCTTCTATGCATATTGCAGATTGTGCATGAGGAGATAAAAACTTTGCCAATTCAAATTTCAATAACCTACTCCAATTTCTTTACCGTGTATTTCTTTATTATTTGTAGCAGATCAGAACTTTCATGTAGTGTACTAGTAACATTACTTTATTATTACTTTATTTTTCTTTTAAAGCTGCTGTTGGCCTATGATTTGAACAGGTTTGCATTTACCTTCTTCAACAGTGAATCTGAGCATATTAATAAAGTCAAAAAGAATGAAAATAGTTTTTGCTTTCTGTTTTAGAAATAAAGTTTGGTTTTGTTTATATTTTCTGAAATTCATTCTAAGGAAGGGCTGAATCCTTTAGCCACATATCTTGATGGCCAGTAAGTGGTATTACAGCAATTACTTTATGTCCTTCCCCCAACATCAGAAAGACAGTATAGATCAGGGGTGTCAAACTGGCAGCTCACGGGCTGGATACGTCACGCGCAGGCCATGGCGTCCCCAGCTCTATGAAGAGGAAAAACATCACAATAAATCATGTAACAGCAATATGATGTGGTGAGTTTGACACCCATGATATAGATTGTGAGAGCCCCACCAAGGGAGTGTATACTTGATGAGGCGCTTCCTGAAATATAAGATAGCGGCAGCATAATTAGCTAGTAGCCACTCCAAGCAAAAATGTGAAAAGTATATGAAAGCTGGCTGGGATAGAATGAAAAGAATTCTGTTACAAAGGCAAATATAAAAATGATGTCTTGAGGAATGAAGTGGAAGGATGATAAAAATGCATGTAACAGCCCATAATACAAGCTAGTGTGTGGTGATTAGCTCACAGTAACAAGGGGTTAACTGCATTCTGTACTTTTTGTAGTTTCTGACCCACTCTAAATGAGTCTTCACAAGTAGTCCCATACATTGCAGTATGCTGCAGTTCAATTCAGTAATGATGAATGCATGACAATGATTGCTTCACAAAATGAAGATGAGAAAACTTATTATAGTATGTTAAAAGAGAGAGAAAAAGTGACAAAGAATGTAATCAAAAGATACCAAGGAACAGTTAAAATGAAAGAAGGTAAAAATATTCACCAATTCTGACAGAAATAAAAAGTGTTTGGGAAGTGTGTGAAGGTTAATTAAATTGCTTCCAGCAGTTTAAATTGAATTAAAAATAAAAGCAATGAAGTGAAAAGAAACTGATGTAAAAATGCCAGTAGGAGCAATCTAGAGAATTCTATGGGAATGATGTGAACTTGTTGAACAGTGGAATTGGAAAGAATGCTATAACATTTATGGTCAAGCATGTCTATGAAGATATTTAGCAGGCTTCGATTAAAGAAAAATGAGAAGTAACACAGAAGAAAATTTTTGAACTGCAAAAGATTAAGCATTTATGGTTAGTTAAAATGGACTGAGGGTGAAAAAAAGAAACAATCAACATGTTTACACAGCATGGAGGCATACTGTGTAAACAAGTTTATTGAGAGGAAATCTTCCCTCAATTATAATATTTTGACTATATAATGTATAAATGGTATCACACTTGAAAAAAGGCATTTAAAATTGATTAAAGTTTTAAAATTTTAAACTTTAAAATAAAAGTAAATTTTATTAAATTATGCTTAACATTTTTATTGTGCTGGTTACAAAAACCACTGTTTTAAAAGGTTGGCCATACCTTTGATGTATCTTCTTCATCTTCATGAACTGAACTGGATGGTGAAGGAGTAGCAGATTTGCTACCAGGGGGAGATGGAGAGTTGTGAGGAACATTGTTTCCACCCATATTTAAACCAAGTTGAGCACTTAGTTGTGACTGGTTAATAGTTGTCAGCTGGCCATGCTGCATTATTCCTGGTTGTCTCATGTCTCCAGCCTGGACCCTGGGCCTCATGGCTGCTATCTGGGGGTGGGAATTATATTGAGTTTCTTCTGCATTCCGTAATTCCTGCATCTAAAAAAAAGAGAATATTATGCATTTACTATTTGTTGTTGTTATCCCACTGTTCAGAGAATTTATCCTGAAAAATGGATAAATTAAAATTTCATTAAATAAATGAAACCATATGATAGGAAGTTTGAAAAAAATTCTTACCTTAAAATACAGCAATATTTAAGAAAAGCTTAAAGCTTAATAAAAATTTCATGTCAACAAATGCCCTTTTTATATATCATGATTAAAAAGCCCCACAAGCAGGAAAAAATGAGCTAAAGTTACGTAATTATATCTAAATTTTATTGCTCTCCAAATCAATTTAGTTTCAAAAGAGCTGTAGAATTTTTAAACAGTTGGAATCCAGTTTTAACATATATGAGGCTGTCCAAAAAGCTGCTATAATTTTCCATGTGGAGAAAAAGTGAGTTAATGATTGGTTGACTACTTGACTACACAACTCATTTTCTGAAATCATTATAAATGAGTGCTAATGGCTCTAAGTTGTGAGCTTCATAAATTACATCTATGGGCTTGATTTCATTTTATTTTTTTAAATTGAGCAATAAATCTAAACTTTATTAAGATAAAAAATGAGAAGGCACTAAAAGAAAGAATACTTCCCTCTTCATTAAGACAAAATACATCCAGATATTTCAAAAGTATCAGTTTTCAACTTTGAGCTATACAATTCAGGTAGTCCTTGAATTACAACAGATCATTTAGTGACTTTTCAAAGGTTCAATGCCACTGAAAATGTGACAAAAATGAAAGTTATGACCTTTGCAGCATCCTTATTATCATGTGATCAAAATTTGGATGCTTGGGAACTGGTTCATATTTATGATAATTGCAGTGTCCCAGAGTCATGTGACCACTTTTATTGACCTTCCGACAAGCAAAATCAATGGGGAAGCCAGATTCACTTATCCCAGTTACTAATCAACTGCAATAATTCACTCAATATCGGTAGCAAGAAAGGTTATAAAATGGGAAAAATGCACTTAACAAATGTCTCACTTAACAACATAAATTTTGGGCTCAATTGTGATCGTAAGTCAAGGACTATCTGTATAAATAGAAAAGAAGTGGTACATTTTGCAGCATTAGTTCAATTATTTACATTTGTTTGAAAGTGCCATAGAAACTTAGCATACATAACAGTGGAATTGGCAAAAGTCAACCTAAACATTATCTTTTCAAGGTGCAATGCATCATTCATTAATTTATACTCTATTCTTACTTTTTTACTCATCATTTTTATACAGTTCTGTTATAAAGATGAATATTTGAAAAATAACCTTACTCATTTATATTTAGTTTGATGTGAAATGAAGTAATAAGTGGTGGGGTGAATTTTTTTTTGCAATTGGGAAAAATAATTGAAATACATATTTGATGAATATATTATATTTGATGAAATATGCCAATGACCAAAGTATGCTTAAACTATATCTGTAAGGATCTTACTATACAATCAATCCCACTGTAGGAGGACCTATTCAGATGTAGTAATGAAAGTAGTAGCAGCACAGCTATTGTGTTTAATATTATTACTAATAATAAAATAGGACCTAAAAACAAACACAATTCCAGAAATCTGCCTGTCAACAATCAGCAACTGTACTCAACATATGAAATAGATGGTACATCCAAAATGCTCTAAATTAACTTAGTGAGAGTATTGCAAATTTTTCCAGTTTTTAATTTCATTACAATTTGTTAAAAAGTATATTTCAATTAGAATACTAATTAGGCACTCCATTATTTTCCTAGTGAGGAAAAACTGTTATAAAACTTTAGCTTTGAATTCACATTTAGCGGATCAGATGACTGAAAATGATGGCAATCTTAGAAGTCCTGACCTGGTTTTTGAAAGAGGCCAAAGGAATGCATCATTTCACAGAAATAATTTAAAAGTTACCAACTATAAGTAGAATAAATGCAAATATTATTTTATTCCAGCAAAAGAGCTTCAAAAATTTGGAGGACCATGGTGTAATATATGTATATATACAGAGAGTAACATACAAGCTGTGGAATTCTGGAAGTGGAACTCCACAGGACTTAAAGTTGCCAAAAATATCTGAATAGGGTAACTGTATCCAGAATTTGCATTAAATTTTTCTTCAAACACCAAAACATTCTGAAGTGGAATCCTGTGGCATCAGTTATCACTTTTGAAAGGTTTTCTACAGGTGTGTATAAATTTAACCACAACATTAGAATAATCAGGGATGGGAAAGGACAGAGCAAGAAAAATATTGTATATTGACAATATTTATATATTGAAAACATTTCAAGATGGTTACTGGCTCTTTACTTTCTCCTTTCAACAACTCTATTCTAGTCAAACATATTAGCTTTCAAAGCTATCATTATTTCTGCCTCTAGCAGACAATCTATATCTGAACAGTTGTAAACATAAAACTTGGCTGTATTGTTTTTGATCCAGCTGTTTCACTGAACAGCATTTGGTGAATAAAGAACTAGAATATGGGTACCCCCGAGGCCTTATTTGCTAATGTTAGTCACCAGCTGCTGCTTTCTGTGATGAGAGTAAGAAAGGCCTGGAAATGAGGAGAAGGAGGAGATTGTCTCAGAAACCTTTACATTTTGCATGCTTGTTTTCAAGTCTCAAGGTTACTGAATAGTTTCTTAGAGTTGAAAGTATGAATAGAGCCTATAAGGTACAACAAAATATTTTTTCTGGCAATATTTTGACATATGCATCATGACCAATCACATTGAATTTTCATAGTAAAATGAGATTAAGGGAGCTAGAATTTTAATTGATATTTCTGGAACCTAATATCACCCTCTTGTATTTCTTGCACTTCAGAAGAGAATTGATAGGTAAACAAGCAAGCTAAACAGCTAAAACTTTTAACTGACTAGACATTTCCAAGGGTAGAAAAGTGGTTTGGACATCTTGGTTGAAAGACAAGTGTTCATACTGATACAATATGGCACTACATAATAATTAGAAATAGCAGTTGAAGCTGAGCAAAGACCTTACTGACCAATACATCCAGAAGCTCTTCAAAATGAAGCTGGGAGTCTAGTAAGATTACAGGCTTGCTCTTTTCAGGAAAATGCATCCCACTAAGAGCCAAAATTTGTATTTATTTTCTTATATGTGCAACATCTATTAGTGGCAGCTGACCAAGTGGATTGAGCTGGTTTATCCTGGCATTTATGAAAAAGAATGCAAGGGGACACCTATCCATGGCTCCATTTTCTGTAAACTGAAATTATAAACTGTTTTATTCTTAAGTATAAACATATACTGTATAAAACCAGCTAACATTATAATAGTCTGATTGAGATAAAGACTGTTATATGCTAAGGAGTCATTTAACCTCTCTTGGACCTCTGTTTGGAAAAATTATCCTGCTTGCACAAGAGTAAACAAGCACTCTCAACTGGCACTTATGAAAAAATATCTTGCATGTATACAGTTATGTGTGTGAATCTGCTTAAACTATGGTTGTGAACAATTCTTCTCATACGTGTCCTTATGTCTTAGTCTGGATTATACCAGCATGTACCTTCTTTAATAAAAACAAGAATACTGAAGGACCCTGAAAACCAAAGTATTTAATTGTTTACTTGTAAATCTCTTCGATGGCCTACCTTCCTCAAAATAATCTCCACTAATTAATAACAAGTTTCCAGTATCTCTCAGTCCTGTCATAAACTTCTGTTCAGCAATATCATTATTCTAAATTATATCTAATTTGTAAAAAGGTGACTTGATACAACATGGAACCATTTCAACTTAGATATCAACGCTTTCATCAATAACAGTATATTTGGATATAACAAAATTAATCTTCCAATTTAGATTTTATATATTGAATTATTTAAAATTTTGTTAATGCTGTCATTGCAAAGCAAGTATCTTTCCTTGTCCTTTAACCTTACTAACACTACTAAACAAGAACTTTCACAGCTGGGGTATTATTTGTACTGGATGAAAGAAATTAATGGATATAAGTAGTCTTCAATTCACAATACTTCATTTACTGACAGTTCGAAATTACAACAGCACTGAAAAAAGTGACTTATGACCATTTTCACACTTACAACTGTTGCAGCATCCCCATAATCACGTGATCATAATTTGGATACTTGGCAACCGGTTCATATTTATGACAGTTGTAGTGTTCCAGGATCATGTGATCGATCATCTTTTGCAATATTCTGACAAGCAAAGTCAATGGGGAAACTAGATTCACTTAAGCACTAATTGTTACTAATTTAACAATTGTAGTGATTCACTTAGCAAGAAAGGTCATAAAATGGGGCAAAATTCATTTAACAACTATCTCACTTAGTAACAGAAATTTTGGGCTCAATTGTGGTACTAAGTCAAACACTACCTGTATTTGGAATATTCTCCTTTTTACGATCCTGTGGCAATCCCATAATTTGAGGTAGAGTCCAGGCAACTTGATAGAACTGAACATTTACTGGCCTGGATGACATACGGAGTTTGCAGGAGATATTTTTTTTCTTTGCAACCTAGGAGAAGAACATTTGCCGCTATCTAGGATTGAACACTCAACATTCCAAGTGGAAGGCAAGCATCTTCATCACTAGGCCAGCACACTACTCTATATTTGGAATACATTAGTTTTAAATTTTCACAAAGGAGCAACAAGTGCACATGTTTCCCTAAATCCAAGCTGGCAACTGGAATTACATTTTATTTTTACAGGAGAGGGTTGTCAAGACCCTTTGATGAATTATCTTTTAAAGGTTTAAAATAATTTTTGTTTATCAAAGCTATTTAAATAGATAATTTTAGTTAATTCCAATGAGATTGTCAAGGTAGAAAACAGATATAATATAAAAACAAAGCTTATAGGAAATTTTTCTACAATTAAAATCAGTTATTGTTTCCTAATATTAATCTTGGGCAAGTCTTTTTTAAAAAGTCATCGAGTTTTATTGTACTGCATTAACTGATATAACTTATCTTAAGCATCTTTGAAATAATTAAATGTTAAAGCAGTTTTTTAAAAGCATGGTCATGTAACAACACAAATGTTTTAACGTAACATTTTAGTATACACTTCAATTTTTGAAAATTAACATTGTGTTTTACTTGATGTGTTAATAACCTTTGAGTCATGCAGGCCAAGGTCTCAGAACTAATCATAAAAGAAACACACTGACTGCTATTCACTTTAATATAATAACCTTTTATTTAAAACAACCTACAATGAATTTCATTGCAAGAAGTTGCTAAAAGGGTTAAAACCTATTAAATGTCAAAGAATTTGCCTGACTCAAACTTCCAATAAAGGAAGAGAATAGGCTTTCTTTCTGAATTATTTAAATCTTTACTGACTGTGCACTGAACCATTAAATTAGAAAAGTGTTATTAGAAGTGTTCTCTGGTTTTATAAAAAGTTGTAGCCTAGAATGTATCAAACTACAGCCTTTAACTTGAGCAGTTAAAGAAATAGGTTTTAATCCTAAAACATGGTTTTCCCTGATATAAAATGGATCATAATTAAAAGTCTGGCCTGCAAGCTAAAGATAATAAAACTATGATTATAGCAGCATACATGTTCATTTAGTGTATTCTTTGTGCATGTTTCCATTTTAATTTGGACAAATGTCTTCAATTTAGTTTGATCGTGCAGTTTTCACTCATTTGGATCCTCTCAGCAAAGAATAAAGCTTTTAATAGTGAATCATTTGAAAAAATTAATTGACTTTTTAAAACCTTTTCAAAATTCTAATAATGTTTCTGGCAGGTATATGTTAACATGAGAAGACGGACTTACATGTAAGCTTGTGCATACTCATCTTTATCAATGCTTTACAATTAATTATGATTTAAACATTACATAGAAGGCAAAATAATGACATCTCATTTTTACGTTTCATAGAACTGTAACTAGCAGTATTTTCAACTGGATTATGCTATCAGAATAGATGGTCTTTACATATTTTTATTTTTAACAATAAGTTTTATTTTATGATCAGGAACTGCAAAGGAAGAACAACTGTATCTCTCTATGCAATATCTGTCCTAGCAAAACATCAGAGTTAGAAGAATCATGCCTCAAATTACATTTAAATCAAATACTGAAATATTTATATTTAAAATCCTAGTAAGAGAAGTGAAACTGTAAATAAGCTGCATATATGTGGGACCCCGCATATTTCATGTAAATCATATGGAGACACATCAAAGGAGTAAGGATTCACTTACTTAAATTAGTACATGTATTTAAACTAGTCTTTCCCAACCTTGATGATCTCTAACTACATGGATTAACCCAAAAATTCTTAGTCATCATTTGGAAATTCTGGCAATTGGTTAATGCATTTGGAAGGCACCCAGATCGAGGAATAAATATTTGAAATTAATTTAAATGGGTCAGATTTTTTACTGGTTAAAATTCCAATGTAAAAGGGTATTGGAATAACTCATTAAAGTACTTTTGAATAATTCAATAAAATAAACTTGCTATATAAGATAAGGATATCATATGCCTGCAAAATGCCATTTAGTACCACACTGTACTTATCTGCAGTGTAATATAATAATTTTCAGAAACTTTTCTCAAAATACCTACATTACATTCTCAAGATATACTACATTAGTTACAATTTAAAAAAAATGCAGCATGCTGTTATGGAAAGTTCTTTTCTAAAAACAACTGGAATTTACAATATGATGTTCTATGAGAAGTGTGTATTTTGCACATATTTTAAGATTGTTTTAAGAACATTAGAAAATGTTATTTTAGCTTTTCTCTTAACATTCACACCATGCAATAAAATTAACCACCATAAAATAGAATAAATATAGATTGATAAAATCTTCGTCTATAACTAAAAACATAAGCAAAGCAATAATGAATCCACAATATTTATATAATGTCAAATTTCTTCAGTTTTAAACTGAGATTGAATTATTAACAGAAAGATCCCTTATGTAGATGGAAAAAGAAGTAGAGAGCAATATATATCCAAACTTCTGTGGCTGGAGATAAAACACAAAAGATAGAATACATATAATGGGCAACAAGCCATTGTGAAAAAGGATTGATTTAAACTAAACTACTAATATCATTGTTCCCTCTTCCTATCTATGTATAAGAAATAAACAGGCCTTAACAAGGATCTTGGGCCTCCCCAAGGCAACCTGCTGACTATTTAAGGGTGGAGAGGGGCTCCCTTTCATTGCCATAAGAGTACATCTTGCATGGCTGGGGCTCTATAAATTAGAAAGTCTTCAAAAATTCCCATCTTGCGATGTTGATGTGCAGGGTAATGGCTGGGAGGAGGTGGCTGGTGTTTGCTGTGGGGAGCTTGTTTAAGCCCAGATATTGGGGGTTTGCCAGCCCTGAG